>CM065052.1:176536334-177736334 GCA_032883995.1 Coronaproctus castanopsis | reverse complement strand
TAAATGGATTAATAAATAATTTTCTGAAAAAGTAGGAGTTCTCCACTTCCAATAAACACGAAGAAACTGAATAAGGACGATGATCGGGTGTGATGGTGGCTGTATATTGAGTTCAATAGAAGCGAACCCCACCTTCGGCCAATAGCCGAGCGTTAAGTTCTATCGATTGTATCTTTTTCCTTTATAGTTCGGTTCGATATTTTTTTATTTTAAAAAACTCATCATCTTTCATCGAACTCAGCGTGCTGTACGCAGCGCTTCGATCGTATTTATAAATCACGAACGATTTGAGTTGCGATTCCAGAAATAAGTATAATACAAGTCACGCGTGTGTGTGTGTATAGATGTGTACACGAATATAAAAAGAAGCGTGTGCGTGCGTTATAGGCGGATTAGTGTTTATTAGCGTAGTAGAGATATTTGAATTTGTGTATAGGATAAAACAATAACGCAACAAGGACAATAACTAACGACCACGATGTTTGAAAATAATAGTAACAAATACCAAAGTGCCGGATAATTACTAGGTTCTAGTCGAACGGTTAATTCCCGGTCTTGGCAGATGGGGGACGAAGCGACGGGTGTTGTTGACAGACGAAGAGGGTTAATAACTTTCTTCTTTCCAGAAAACGAATTCTATTTCAGGCCATTCCTGCGGATGATGATTTCTGGAAATTTCATCTTTCAAAATTATAAACTGCCCGCCCAACGCATTAAATAATAAACTTCGTAGCACCCTTCGATGGTCGACCGTCCGCTAGGTTAGTTAGTTATTCAGCGAGAGAGTATTGTCGGTAAGATCGGATCGTGGAATATTATTTTAGTCCAGTAATTATAAACACATCTTCTTCCAAAAATAATTTCGTCTCATAAATCAGGTTTTCGTATATTTTTCTCTTAGTTGTTTATACCAATCAAGAATAGATGTATATTTAGTTTATATATATATATATATATATATATATATATATATATACATATATCATATGGGGAGAGAAAGAGATATAAGACAATTTTTGAATCATAAATTTACAACCAAAACAAAATTCTAAATACCCTCAAGTCTAGGTAAATGATGGGGCTTTACCCACGTAATGCAATTATATATATATATATATATATATATATATATATATATATATATATATATATATATAAAGCAAAGGAGCTCAAATACACATAGAAAATAGGTAAAAAGTATATTTGAACAAAGGAAATAAATTAGAACATTCAAATACATATTTATACTATTATGATTGTATGGACATTACGAATATATATCGTTCTACTCGCAGACCTGAGCTGGAATTCTATCAGGGACAAGAATTTGTTATAGTAAACAGGCTTCTTGTCAACTTACCTGGCCACCCAAATGGTCAATTAATTTGTACTAGTCTACTGAGAAATAAAGAAAGGCCAGATACTGCGTGTCGCCATCGCAGCATTATACATACTCGTATACTTTAAGGAAATTCTGGCATGTGTGTTTATAAGATGTTAGTTAAATTTACAGAGCTCAATTCCAGATTATTTAATAATCGTGTGTAAACAGAATAAGTAGCAAAAGAAAACTAAACCTGCCAAGCTTATGCTGCGCCTTTCAGAGTTATATTATTTTAATCAAAGTAATCGTTAAACAATAAATACGATCAACGTGGGAAATTAATCTATTATCCGTAAATATGCTACCTAATATATTAAATCGATACAGCGAAAAATAATATTTATACGTTTGTATTTTTTAGGCTCAAATCCGCATTATAAAATTTAACGCCATTAAATTAAAAACGTTTGTATATTACGCGATTACGAAATATTATACATGATGAAATAAATAATTCACCAAGTTATGTGAATAATTACGAAATTGCATAGATGAAAATGACGATTAAATTAAAAGTTGTACTAATAAAATGGTTTTCCGTCATTTATCATTTGATGTAGGCATTTACTAATTCAAAATGTCCCGAGTTTCTATATTACTATCTTAAAAGTACGAATTTGAAAATATAATTATCGATAAATATATATTTTAATACGAAGCGTATTCGAACAGTTATTCTGTAGGTAATGATTTAATTCTCGGTTGTCCAGATCTGATTATTTTTGATGTTATAATCGTTTCATTTAAAATTATGAAAATTATATACACAATACATCTAGTCTATTAAGACCCGAATTTTTAGTTTTAATTATGAAATATAGAGTATTGTTGACGTTGAAAGTTTTCATTTGCATATAAGTGTATTTTAATTTTTTTACACTTAATATATTATATATATATATGGATATGTGTATATATATATATGTATGTATGTAGATACATCGAACGTTGTCAATTATTAAATATAGTGGGATTATAATTGTTTGTAACACGTTCAACGTTTTAATTAATTACGTAAAATGACGTCATTGGCTTTGGCTTTACACCGCGAAAAATCTGTAATAACAAAAATTACTAATGAATTATTAAGAGTGCGTATTTAAAAATCAGCATGACATTTTTAGCGACATTTTTTTCATAATCTCTTAGGAAATTGTACTTATATTTTATTCTTTGTAGTGTCTGCAAATTCTAGTATATGCAAGTATGTGAAATGTAAAAAAGTATTTTATTTTTTAGTATAGAGACTTCCGATGGGTGACAACCCCAAATTATCAAAAGTCTTGGGTAGGACCTCTAGTTATGATAGACAAGTTAATTCTTAACCTCCCGCGCTCTACCTTTTCACTCCCATTGACCTTAACTTTATATATATTTATATATACACTTATTTTGCAATTAAATGTAAGCTGCAACAGATATAACGTACTGAACGAACATACTGTGAAGGTTTTCTTAAACATTCATAACCAAACTGAAACAAGTAAAAAGTCGTAACGAAATGAAAATTACATTTGTCCGAATAATGGCAACATTGACTTTCTCAGGGCGTGACTCATATTTGAATTGACCTTTTTGCCGAGTTCGATAGATGTACAAGTATCTTATTCGAGAAAACTCGGCAATTCTGTATCAACATCTCCGACTAACGTCGTTTACTTCAAAATCTATTTATCGATCTTTTACAACAATTTTAAACGATACTCCCAATCAGTTTTCGAAGAATTTAACGAGATTTCCTCTCGAGATAATTTAGAAATATCACCGACGAAATCTTTGTTCGAATTGCAATTCGTAATGAGATTATTTATCTTCTTCTTATTGTAAATGCTGTACGCGGTTACCGCGTCTAGTGATCACATGTGGCACGTTTAAATGTTCTGCCATGCAGCAGAAGTCATGTATATATATATATATATATATATATATATATATATATGTATATGTGTATATATATCAAATTAAAAAAATAAGTATTCCTCCGGCGTAGTAACAAATTCAATAGGACTTGAAACGATTTACACTAGAAATCAACAATCGTGATCACGACCGGTGTTAACCTAGCGATCGGTCTGAGAAGTTAGGGCGTAATTTAAAATCGGAACGATATTTGAAGTACGAGAACTTTTCCGATCGGATAAAATGGAATAAAATCGGAATATTAAAGATTTTTATATTCACCGACTTAGCTACGAATAAGATGAAGCGAAAAGAAAAGAAAACAAAAATTAAAATTAAAATTAATGAAAAATTAATAAAAAAAAAATAGTAATAATTTATTTAACTGAATGGAGGAAATAGAACAGGAAGACGACGCGAAAGATAACATCTGTTAGCGTGTCGACGAGTAACTTCGGTTTTAAAGATAAGGATTTCATCGATCAGTTGCGGTTAGAATAATCGATCGTGAGGCGTGATCTAAGCTATTTTAATTTTACACTGTGAAGCAAACGCAATATCTTCACGATACAGACACGCACGTAATAATAAACGGATATTAATATTATAAAATATAATCAATAGGATATCCGAGAGATGAGCGGGTTAAAAACTGAAATTGATCCCTAAATTTTCGTCATTATTTTTTCTGTCTTGGATTTTCTAGAGTTATTTTATTAGAAATCTCGGGGTCTAGTATTCGTATTTCGTTCGAAGCACAACAATCAATGATTTGTGATCGTATATTGAACTTGTTCAATCATGTTACATGATTGACAGCACGTATTACTACAACTTTGATTAAAATCTGATGGAAGATTACAATTTTTCAGCTTATTAAACTGGTTCAACAGGTAAAAACAAAATTTAAATTTAATTCCCACATATATATCTCTCTATTTCTTCCTTACTCATATATATATATATATATATATATATATTTCTCATTGATTACACTAAGGCATTTGATTCGGTAACATGGTACAAATATGACACATAATAGCAACTCCGCAACGCCTGTTAGAGATTATTCAGCAACCTATATAAACATAACGTAAATACGATAAGAGTAACGAAACAGTTCACGTCGTTTTAAGTTTGGAGCGGGAGTGAGAGAAGAATGCAACCTATCTCCTATTCTGATCAATTTATACACCGAATACATAATGCACAAAGGGAGAATAACAATAGGAGGGCACAAGGTCAATAATTAACGCTATGCTTAGGATATCGCGATATTTGCCTCGTCTAAGGTAGGGTTAAGAGAACTTATCTATAAGCTAAAGAATATGGGTGAAAACTATGGGTGACAAGTGATTCAAGCTAAGCCCAAAATGATGATAATAGATAGAGTCAAAAATAATCAGCCAAATACTACCGAATTGATATGATGTAATAAATGAATTTAATTATCGATTCGCTCGTTGTAAATGCAGGGGGATGCGAAAAGAAATGCATGGACGGTTTGCATTAGCAAAAGTTGCAGTTACGAGACTGGAAAAATTATAGAAAGACGCGGGTATAACGAGGAACACAAAAGTTAAAATTAGCCGGAACATTTATTTTCCCCATTGCGGCCTATACATCCGAAACTTGGACGATTAAAAGAACAGATTAAAAGCAGATAAATTCCTTTAAGATGGGAACCTATAAAAAAATGATCCGGATGTCATAGACTGATTATAAAACAAACGCATTAGTTTTATAGACGAATTAAAAATAGAGACAACGCTACCAATAGAAATTAATAAAAATACAATAAGTCATTTTGAGCATGTAGGAAAAAATTAAACTCGATTCAGAAAAATATTACACAGGACAAAATACTTGGAGAGGCGGCCTAGAGGAAGATGATCAATGCGATTTTCAGTTCGAGTGAAGGCTATAATTGGGTTTAATGCGCTGAATGCACTTGACTTAGCAGGAGACCGAAGTAGATGGGAAAGAATCATCAAAGTCAGTCGTATGACGTTACCACATATTTGAGAAAGACAATTGATTTTATGTATAATATGTATATATATATATATATAGATCCCTGTGAAAATGCTCACATACCGGATAATCGCGAACCCCTGTTTCTATCTATATTTTACTATTATCTGAAAAGCGGCTAATGAAGATGGAATAGTTCCTGAGACGTCTGCTGAAGATATCATGGACCAAAAATGTAAAAAATGCGGAAGTCTTGAAGAGCAGTAGTTAACAGAGAACTGTGGAATATCGTACAGAAAAAAAAATTGCGTACTTCAGTTACATAATTCGCGGAGAACAATTCCGCATATTACAAACACAAAATTTGTCACAAAAGAAATACAAGTTAAAGAGTATGCCTATACCAAGCTTTATGCAAAGTTCAATTTTAAAAGCACTGGTCGAAGTTAATGACTCATCTGATGGTGATTTTTGTTTGTCTGATTTTCAAAAAACATTGTGATTGGAAGCTGTTTCTATTCTCGTTTTATGTCATTCAATAGGCTTTCATGGGTGCCATTGCATCATTTATGGAACGAGTTACGTTAATGCTACGTTCGAAGTGAGTATCGTATTATTTTATTTTTGCCATTCAACATGTAGACTGTACGAAATATTTCACCGAATTTTTTGGTAATCCACCCTGGAGTCTACATTGTTTCAATTGTTTCCTTGTTTATATTTTCATCACTCTCTGCAGAGGAACTGATTAATTCTTCTTCCAACTGCTCATTACTTAACTCATCAAAATGTTCTTGCATCAGTTCCTCAACGTCATATCTGAAAACAATTCACCTCTTAGTTGTTTGTGTTTCTTAACAATTTTTTCGATGTTCATGAATTTATGGTAGTTACTTTTAACTGATCCACAGCTCCTTAAATAAACGTTATTAAGTCAGCTATTGATTTTCAACACTCTACAACTGAATTATCTGAAATTCCGCCATTGTCGCCTAAACCTTAACAAAAACTTGACGGATGTATGAGAACTTGATGCATTTAATAATTCCTCGATCAAGGGGCTGTAATAAGGAGTTTTTATTAGTTAGTAAAAACACTACCCTAACATTGTTATCGATGTTAGTAATTTCTTCTAACTTGGACATTTTGAGTTCTGGGAGCTTAGATAGTTGCAATAGGACACTTAAGGAATCAAAGATGATTAGAATATTTACTGGTGTAAGTTTTAATACAACGTTTAAAGTTTACGTGATTTCAACGCAGGCGTCGATGATTCGCTCACCGAATAATTGATAGATCCATTTTGATCACATTATCCGTTGATAGCTCTTTTTCAACATTTCTATCTAAATATATGAATAAACTGATTCCATTATATACTTTCGAAGTGAGTTCGATCGATCCAATAAAAAGAACGACTGAATGAATCGAATAAAGCAGTTTTTAGAAAACCGAATCATTCAAGCGTCTATCTAAAATCATCATACAGGTAACTTCGAAAAGATTATAAAAAATATACTAAATGAGTTAAATCTGTCGAGCAAGCTGGAACTAAAGAACATTTTTAACGAATTTTATATTCGAAAATTTAAATTCATTATTTGTTCTTTCTATATGACAGTCCAATTTCCTACATCGAGATCTGACTTCGTAACAGTTGTACGTCACAACCATCGCGATTCTGTTCTCCACATTAGTTTCGAAATTTGTACACCAGACAATTTTATTATTCGTCCAAAGTATCGGTTTGCCGAGTTTCTCCATTTCCTTTTGCCGTCTACTTTACCTCGAATAATTTTTTTTCCATTTTATTGGCGCGAATTATGCGTTCAAAAGGTGATAATATCTGTTTCATGATTAATAGTATAGCAATCGTCCATTATCAATCGTGGACAGACTTTATTGGTTCTATACGCTACCCTTGTAATCCGTACTAGTTTAACACTTCATCTAGAACGCTTCTACTTTCCTCCTGAATGTCGTTTCAATTGTTCATAATTCACATCATTATCGGAAGGTTAAAAATATTCACTAATCCGATTTTTGTAGTTGATATTTGCGATTTTTCCACATTTTTTTTAATTTTTCCATTGAACAGTTGGTGTTAGGAAAAATTTGCCCTGGTCGAATTGTATGGAAAGAATTAATAAAGAAATAAATATTTGTGGTTTCATTTCTAATTGAACTAAAGCTGTTTAATTCGTGACTGATAACGATAACGCAAGTGAAAAGGGTCCGTGACTAATGATTTTTTAGTCGACTTCTCGGAATATTTTAACAAGTGTTAATGAAAGAACAAAATTTAATCATAAATTGGTGATGTTGCAACTTGATGATGGAAAAGTGCACACATCTCCGTATAAACGACTGTTAAGGATAATGACGTTTTCTGTATATTTTTTATTCGTTACGTAAGTACTATATATATATATAATATATATGCATAGATGTGTACCAGAAATTCATCGTCATATTAACACGTAAAATATCGCAAGAATTTGGAATGATTGGTGACTCATTATAAAAATGGAGATCGCAGCAGGAAATCAACACCAGTTGTAAATGAAAATTATTTAATCAAATTAAATTATTTATAATTAATTTCGTAATATATTCTGCATGAAGTAAAATACTGCGAACTGATCATACACGCGTTTTGGTGTCACGCAATTTGAAGTTACAAGCAAAATCATCTAAACACGCACACACACAAAAGCAAACAAAATATGAAATAACTGGAGTTGCAAAAAAATTATATGTAAGTATATATTAATTAAATATAATTCGTTTATTGAAATAGTAATTTTTTTTAATTCTGTAAAACGTAACCGGGAAATAATGTAAAATAATATATATTTAAATTCTGAAAATTTTCGAATAAGTAAACCATTTTAAAAAAAATATTCAGTATTAATTTAACATATATTTTATTTTAAAAAACATACGCGTTCAAAAGAAAATGTGTTCCCTAACAGCAGTATCACGACATCAAATAAATAGAATAGGACAAATCAAAAGCAAACGGGATAAAATACTCAAATCGACATATGCACTGCGAGTACAGTAGGCGAGTATCCAACGCATTAAAACCGTGTCCGTTCGGATAAGGGAGTAAATCCTAAAAGAAAATTCTGTGGGAGACAAAAAGAAAATTAACGTGAATTACGTCAATATGGATCGTGTATTGCCAGGTGGTCGGGTGACTTAATGACGTTTCGATAACCGTGGTCGGAATGTGAAGTGAACGACCGACCACATGAATATAGAGACCCCAGTTATAACATAGGAAAAATGCGACTGGGGGCATTTATCAATTTTAACCAGACTATTAGTAACTGCAACATTAGAATTTCCCCCTAGAAGCAGGCAAACTTGAAAATATAATACATAACACGTAATCAGGTGTGAATGGAACGCAGAATTGTAATGAACAAAATTAATGGAAAACGAATACCGATACGTATACCTACGAGAGGGACAGATAAAACAGAGTTGTCATTGTCAGAAAGTTTAATCAGAATATTGCGACAAATGAAGGAAAATTATACGATCGACAATACTTTATCTAAGATGACGAATATGAATTTTATATATATATATATATATATATATATATATATATATATATATATATATATATATCGAGTACGGTACTGCGATGAGGAAAGCAACGGAAAACTACCTTATTAATTATTTCTAAGAAAACCATTATGCTCACGAATTACTCAGAATCAGATTTGTTACGCGATCTGACTAACAATCGGCATCCAGTTTACAACGGGACCTTGGATGTGAAATATGCGACCGTGTTATGCGACCCGAGTGAGATCGGCGCTGCAAGGTCATGGCTCAGACTTGCAATGTGAAATATGCGACTGGACCTAAAAGAATCACGAAGGATAAAAAAGATTTTAAACAGTGCAACGTGGAATATAAGAGGGTTAAAACAGGTAGGGAAACTAGCTATAGTAAAAAGAGAATGTGAAAGACTAGGAATCAGTATAACTGGTTTAAGCGAAACTAATTGGCAAGGAGACGGCCACTTCCTAACATCTTCAGGTAATAAAGTTTATTATGCAGGCGGAACAGAACACAAAAAGGGTGTGGCTTTCTTAATTAACAGAAAACTGAGTAATTATGTAGTGGCATTTGAAGTAATAAATGATAGAATCATTTATTTAAAACTGTTGACTAAACCGATGCCTTTATATGCACCGACTGCATCAGCTCATGAAAATAAAATTGATTTGTTTTATGAAAATCTACAAAATATTAAAATCGGTGACACTGCGAAAGAGAACAGTTTGCGTAACGTAATAGGTAAATTTGGATTAGGAAAAAGAAATAAAAGGAGTAACCGATTATTAGAATTCTGTATTACAAATATCCTATATATAACAAATACTTGCTTTAAAAAACATCCACGTCGATTATATACATGGAAATCGCCATCTGGAAATTCGAGGAACCAGATAGATTACATACTGGTGAGATCAAGATGGAAATCATCATTATTGGATGCTACAACATATCCTAGTGCTGAATGTGGAACTGACCACAACTTACTAGGAGGGAAATTTATAATGCGATTGAAAAGAATTATATGCACATCTCATAAAGATAGGACGATTATAAATAAGCCGGATACTTTCTGTTCCGCAGTAAATAACAATATCGAACAAGATAATCGAAATTGTGAATCGCCTAATGATATTTGGCTGAAACTGACCTCAGCGATTGAACGGGCAAAAAAAGATGGATCAAATCCGATGAGTATACGGAAAAGGAAAACCTGGATAACTGATGACACAATAAAATTAATTGAAAGACGTAGGAACACAAAAATCCATGGTAATGAAGTGTAGTATAGGCAATTATGCAGAGATATCCAACGTGCATGCATAAAGGATAAGAATATATACTATGAGATCTATGTAAACAAATACAAGCTCACAAGGAAACGAATGAAACTAAAGATATGTTTAAAAAAATATGCATAGTTACTAGAGAATTTAAAGCCAAACCATGGGGTATTGTAAACAACACCGGGTCGTTAATAACCGATATACGTGAAATAACGGAATATTGGCGTGATTACTGTCAAAAATTGTATACAGATATAAATAGAAATACAAATAGCAATTCAACGCAAAAGTAAAACAAGCGATTGTTAAGCTAAAAAATGGAAAAGCTGAAGCGAAGACAAAATTCCTGCCGAAATAATTAAAATTTATCCGGAGTCACTTTTGAGTTAATTATGCTGTAAAATATGGTATATATATGTGAATGGCCGCGTCAGTGGATCACGTAAATTTTAATACCGATACATAAAAAAGGGCCTATAAAAAGTTGCGATAACTATCGTACAATCGCCCTCATTCCACACGCTTCTAAGATACTATTACACGTAATAAATGAGCGTTTAAAGTCTTATCTTAATTGGCAAATTCCTGACGAACAAGCCGGTTTTGTCGCAGGAAAAGTCACGCGGAATCATATTTTGAAAATGAAACAAATTATAGAAAAAGCCAAAGAATACTACGTGCCTGTATATATATAGCATTTATAGACTATAAAAAGGCTTTTGACAGCGTGATATGGGACAAGCTATGGATAATTTTGTCCGAAATGGGTGTTCCTAATCATCTTACAATGCTAGTGAAATCACTTTACGAAAACAATTATAATACAGTACGAGCAGATAATTATTTCTCTAAACCTTTCAAAATATCAAAAGGTGTTAGACAAGGATGTATCCTATCGCCACTTTTATATAACATATACTCTGAATATATAATGCGACGTACTCTTGCCGCAGAGGAAGGAGGTATTTCAATTGGTGGAGCAAAAATTAATCATTTGAGATATGCCGATGACATGACGATTTTTGCATCATCTATGAAACAATTTAGTACAACTTTAAATAAACTGACGACAGTAAGCCATGAATTCGGACTGCGTATAAACAAAAATAAAACAAAAATTATGATAGTGGATCGTAATAATGAAAACATATCTAATACTTCACAACAATTACACGGATATGAAGTCGTCAACGAATTTGAATATCTAGGTGTCCGGATCAACAATAAAGGAGGCTCATGCAAAGAAATAAGGAGACGATCTGCGATGAGTCTAAATGCTATGAATAAGTTGCAACGTATTTGGCGGGATGGAAATATCAATTATACTACAAAAATACAACTTGTTCGTTCCCTAGTATTCTCCATTTTTACCTATGGTTCCGAAACATGGGTAATAAACTCCACGGATCAGCAATATATTGATGCATTTGAAATGAAATGCTGGCGCATAATGCTGGGTATAAAATGGCACGGTAAACAAACAAACGTCTCGATCATTAAGCGTCTCAATATAGATAAACGATTGTCACAAGACATACGCGATAAAATGCACAAATTTTTCGGTCATATAATGCGTGCACGAGACTTAGACAGGACAGTCACACTAGGAAGAATGAACGGACATAGAAGAGAAGGTCGGCCAATGACCCGATGGACGAAACAAATATGCCGACGTGTTAAACTGTCAATAGCAGATTTGGTACACTCGGCAGATGATCGACAACTGTGGAGGAATTTGATTTCTACATAATGGTCACGACGGTCAATTATGATCAATATACGACTGTAGATATATATATATATATATATATAGGGTCGGGCATATAGCTAAAAGAACAAGCAATAAATGAACCGAACATATTATGGAGTGGACCTCTAAAAATAGCGGAGAAGTATTGGTGACAATGTGTTAGGAGGGAAGATGTAAAGAAACAGCTGGGATCGAATGACTGAACAATGCTAACGACCAAATTACATGGAGGAATTAGGATAAAAATAAGCGATTACTTACTATTAATATATATATATATATATATATATATATATATATATATATATATATATATATATATATATATAATTTGAAAAGTGTGGACTGCAGTGGTTTTTTCAAAGATAAATAACAAAAAAAGTAAAATAGTTAATAATGAAAAATCACTACAGCTTTCCGGCTGTTAAGCCATTATCAAGTGAATATTAAAAGTAATACATATACAATTTGTAAAAAATATAAAACGTAAATAATACTAATTTATATATATAATTTACAAATTTAGCGAAGTGAAAAACGAGTATTTATAAAATAATCTGATAATTTTTCAAAAATGGTTTATATTTATATATTTTATTATATACGTTTATTTAATAATGGCTTAACAATCGAAAAGCTTTGTGATTTTTCATAAAAACATTAGTGATTTTAAATCCATTTTAATTGTATATTTTACACACACACACACACACACACACATATATATATATATATATATATATATATATATATATATATATATATATATATATATATATATATATTAGGGTAAAATCAGTCGATTCGACCGAAACTAAACAGGATACACACCAGTTGTTAAGTTAGTTATTTTGCAGCAGAAGCTTAAATCAAAATCGAAACAATTCTAATAAATAACTAGATATCTGAATAATAGCTACAGTAATCGGAAAATCGAAATGCGGACTCTCGACAAGATCCTGGCTTAGTATATACGTAATTTTCTGGTAGAAATATCAACGTTCAAGTTAGTACTGGCCGCTGACGGAATTTTAGGCAGCTAAAAAACGTACCCTAAAAACTGAAGGTAATACATCACAGAAATTGACCAAGCACGCAAATAAACAAACTTTAGAAATCGGAGACAGTCCAATACTCTCAAAATTAACAGAAGTAACTGCCTGCAGAAAGACAAGAAAAAAGAACTGTATTTAATTACGGAAAAGATCGAATTTAATAAGCATCCGCGAAGTGTATCACGCATTGTAATGGTGAAAATGTCTCTAGTCAACTCGACCACATATCCAATTGGTCGATGGGATGAGTTCCAGTTTGTTGAAAAAATAAAGAGGCCGATGTAGGTCTTCAAGTGAATGTTGTCACTGTCGAATGCGAGATACACTTCGCGGATGTTTATTAAATTCGATCTTTTCCACAATCTAACAAAGTTCTTTTTTCTTGTCTTTCTACAGGCAGTTTCTTCTGTTAATTTTAGGAGTATTGAACTGTCTCCGACTTCTAAAGTTTGTTTTTTGCGTGCTTGGTTCTACCAGTCAATTACATATATACTAAGCCAGGATCTTGTCGAGAGACCGCATTTCGACCTTCCGATTACTGTAGCTATTATTCGGATATCTCGTTATTTATTAGAATTGTTTTCGATTTCGATTTAAACTTCTGCTGCAAAATAATTAACTTAACAGCTGGTGTGTATCCTGTTTAGTTTCGATCGAATCGACTGATTTTACCCTTAAAATCTCGTCCGACCTTAATAATTAATTTTGAATTTTTAAATTCCGTATATTGCCCGTGTATTTTATCATTCTTCGAGCTCCTCGTCTATTTTTTCTCGGGTAGTTGTACAGTGCCCCCCCCTAATCATTGCGCGTATATACTAACAACGCGAATTTGTTTGTGTATCTTTAATGTAAACCAATGATTGTTATAGTCTAGCGATATACACACATACGTGTATACATAATTTATACATACATCTGGATTGTGTTACTTTAAATACAGAGACAAACCAGATTTTACGTCAGACAAACCTTTGCATGTAATAGATACTAATTAATGTTATTTGTTGATTCGCATACAGAGAATAAGCTTTAAAAAAATGTAACAGTATGGCGAAGGGAAAACAGTCGTGCAGTATGTACCAGTGCTATAGATTCATTATATATGCGTTCTGCTCGTCATTCGTAGGTACCATTATTTTACATCCGTTGTTTCTTTATATTTGTTTCATTTCGATTTTACAGAAAATTAAAATTTAAACGATTAACTTAAATCATATATAGTGGTATTAAAATTACATTCGCAATCATTTCTTAATGTCCAGTCGGCAATGTATATACATATATATTGCATACATATAATACACGTATACTGGTAAATATATACATCTATACATATATATATATATATATATACATACTTTTCCGAAATTATTTGAATTCATTTCATTCTGCACTGGAACGACAGACCGAAAATCGATAATTAAACAACCACGGAGATCTGAAAGAAAAATAAACGAAATATTATGAATAGAAGATACGGTTTTCGTCAAGTGTAATGCATTTTTATTGAATATATATATATATATATATATATATATATATATATATATATATATATAACCAATATAATAAAAATAATACAGTGGCGTGGAGTAATTAATCAGCATCACTACTGCGTTCATTGCATTATTTATTCCAAATTTAGATTTCTTTTCTTCCTTTATGGTTTAGTTCATTTTCATTTTCTGTTTCTGTTCAATTTATTATACAGTTTGTTTTTTTTTCTTCTGTTATTCTAGTACCATTCCCTGCTTATTTTCACATCAGTTCGTTTGCATTCGGTGGGTAGAAAAGATTTCGTAACATATTCAATTTATTCTCGATGATGTAGTGGTGTTACTGACTTTTTAATGGAACATAGAGCAATGAAGTTTTATATATAATGTATATGTATATTAATTTTGTTACTCGGGGCTGTTTCAATGATACATTCTCGGTCGGATTATATACTGTACATTTATACATATATATATATATATATATATATATATATATATATATATATATATATATAAGTATGTGTACATTAGATGGTTTGATAGAAGTGTGAGTTAAAAGAGTAATACGGTATATTCATTATTCAGCCTGAAAGAAGTCGCTTTAGGCTACCGTCTGATTTCTTTGCTGAATAAGATATATGTATATATATATATAAAACTTTTTATTCATTATTCGGTACATAGTTATAAACTTAAGACAATCCTCGTATTATAACCGCACTCGCCTAATAGTGTTACAATAATAATCATCGTGTATACACAGGTACGCGTGAACCAAGCCTAAACTTAAACCTTAAATGCGAACCTTTTCTTTTTTCTATTTTTAGCTAGTAACGAAATTTATTATCGCATTTAGAGACATATATCCGTTATCGCGCTATCGTATTTCCTCATTCAGACGCACCCATTAGAAAATAAATATCAGTACGTAATGACGTGGCCGCTGCGAAAAGGGAAAGCGCATTTGTTCAGTCGCTACAGTCCGATAAAGTTCCGAATTTCGGAATATAAAAAATTTTCTAAAACGTTATAAACAAAAAAAAATATGTTGATAATATTTCGAAATTGAACTGAACGTTGTTATTATTACTAGAACTTCAATGCACGCTCAATCGTGTCGAACAGATTGAAAAATAAAATTAAATGAAACTAAACCCCGTTACTCGTGCTTATTGCAAAGTTGATGCGCGACATAAAGTTTAGGTGATCTGGCAGTTCCTCGAGCTCAGTCTGCTAGGTACCTAGGAATGCACTTACATAAACGATATGGGAAATTCACATTAGAACGAAAATTGAACAACTTGTGCCGGCTTATCGGTCGGTACTCTACATCAGACGTATCCTGTAAGGGTTTACTATACCCGCAAATAATAAAACCGATTTGCACCTACGGCATTCAATTTTGAGGATGTGCTAAGGATACAAGTCGTAACAAGATCTAGGCGAGACAAAACGTCATACTACGAGCCGTAGTCGATGCATGTCCACTTAATGGTCACCGTGATCTGCGGATACAATTTGTTGATGATATCATCAAAAAACCACGAGAAGACATCGTGTCAATGCAGAAGCCACTATATAAACTTCTAGATACCGAATCAATCCGACGCTTTCGATAAGCCTGAAGATTTAATTTGTAAATTGTATGTCTTAAGAAAGGTTTGAGCCTAAATTACAAACGTTATTTTCTTTATGCAAGAAAAGTTCTGTGTTAGACGATAAAGTTATTATTAATATAGTTGCTTATTTAACGTTAAGATTGTAACAATAATAAAAAATAAACCAAAAGCTTAATTAGTTTAAGCTTGAACCTAAAACTTGTTTGTCACGTATACGGCTGCTATTAATTTCTGTTTCAGGTTTTTTTTTTTTTTAAAGCTGAAGTATAAAATGACGTCACAACACTTCGAAATGAAGTAATGTTAAAAAAATGATATTACCAATAAAACTAGAATTCATTATCTCTTTATTAACCCTTTCAATAACAATATCCGCTATACGGAATATGAAATTGTAATGTTATCAAACATATTTTCTCAATTTTAAAAAAATTTATAAAAATACATTGAAAATTATCTACGGTCCATCCAAGAAGCAGTATTGTATAATAAACACACCTATAAAGTTTATAATTTAATCTTAATATTTTATAAAGTATGACTGAAAGGGTTAATTTAAAAAGTTAAGTTACGGGTTTTTATAGTAATATTTTTGTCGATCTAACTCTCTACAAGTCTGCGCTGTTGTGTATAATCTTGTAGCGACACGAAGTAGCATAGACCCACGAGTACTACTTCCTTTTAAAAAAATTACATATATATATATATATATATATATAATATATATATAACGTTATAATGCCACAACCGATTTCTGATTCTCTTAAGAAATTAATGCGTCTATATGTAGATATAATTAATGAGAATTCATCTAACATTGAAGAATTTCTATATCAAAGAACTGCTTTTAATTGCTGCTAATAAATGAAATTATATGCTCCTATTGCTTTACGGAAATAAAATTTTAGAACTACTTAAATCTAAAAGAAAGACATAGGAATCTACTTTAAACATACCGAATTCAAAGATATCAATAGAAAAATATAAAGAAGGTAAAAGATGCGTGCAATACAAAATCGGAGAATTAAAAAATGAATGCCGGTTAGATAAATTTGAAGAGAACTAAATCATAACGATATAAAGGATTATAGAAAATTCTACGATATTGTAAATATACGATGCTGCAATCGGAAGACTTAATATTAGGCTTTCTGTTACGACGTGATGAGGATATTAAAAGAATTATTAAACAAGAACAATGACGTGGATTCGTACATGATTTAAAAAGTTCCCGATTACTCGATTAATCTAGATGTAGAAGGGATACCAAAATTCGAGGAGATACGACAGAAAATTAAGCAAATGTCAAATAATAAAACACCAGGAATTGATAGTTTACCCGTTGAATTATGCAGATACTGAGATAGTATAATTTTAAAGTTAGACCATAAATTAATAAACAGATATGGTTAGCATAAAATGTGTCAAATCATTTCCGAAAATCTATGATTGCGAATATATATAAAAATGAAGCAGATAAAGTTGATTGTAATAATTTTAGTGGGATAGCCTTAACAACAACCGCGAGCAAACTTTTGGACATGATTCCGGTTAATAAAATTAACCGTGTTGTCGATGATATAATAGTTGAAAAGCAAGCAAGCTTCGGATCACAAAGTAGAAATAGACTATTCGATATTTACTCTGCGATAGATTCGATAAAATGGTCAGAACAAAACTGTTAGACAGGGAAGCGTTTTTTCACCGACTCTATTTACATCGTTCACAATTGCGTTCATGCTGTAGCGTGATAAAGTTTCGTGTAGACGGTGTTTTTAATAATTTAAAACGGCTCAGTGCAAAATAAAAATGCGTTACATGTCATATTTCAGACCTTTATTATGCGGACGATTGTGTTACAGCTGCATATAAATTAAAAGACTTAGAAGGTATTTTTTATGCTTTAACTCGATATATGAAGTAGTAGAATCGATTTTAGACAGAATTAAACAAAATGTGATGTGACCCACATCCGTCAGGAATGTAGTGAAGAAGTTAGTTAATGCAGTGTTCGGTGTTTTCTGTGTTCACATACGCAGCAAAACTCGAACACTGAAAAACGTACTGATAATTTCGAAATGTGGGTTTGAAGGTACCATGGACAGTATAGAAAGAAGCAATTCGTCCTCGTGACAGAGCACCTCTAAGTGAACGGAAAGTATTTGGACAGGTCTTAGTTGAATACAAACGGTAAACACAATGACGGGAAAAAATTAAGTATAAATATGATCACATAATCCTTTAAGGATAGAAGAAGAAGAATGGATTATTAATGTAGATAAGATGAAAATGTTATCACAGGTTCTCTACTACGAATAATCAAGGCGTTCGCAATTAAATTCCAGACCCATTATAAAAAACGTGTTCAATATTTTTCACGTCTGGTAAGTTATATTTCGCCTGCAGCAAAATTATATGCAGAAATTAACTGTAGATTTAACCGCGAATCGGCAGCAATCTTTAAATTAAACAAACGCCTGTTTAAAACAATTAAAACTAATTTAAAAGATTTCAGTCTACAAAGCGGTTATACTTCCAAATCTTCTTTATGGAAGCGAAACCTGGATTCATATAAAAGTAAGAAATCGACAACACTTTCAACAATGATTTTTGCGGCGACTTGTGAAAATTAAACGGGACGATTCCATATCGAACCGCGAAATTCTAGAACAATTGTTGGCACTGACGCAATTGGATAGGTCAGGAAAATTACAACAACAACAGAACACGTAAGAGATATAAAGATCAGACACTCGAACTGATAAAGTAACAGAATACAGTTATTATCTGTATCAACCAAGTTTAACTTACAGGATTACACATTGAGGAGGAGCTGCAAAGTGTCATATCAGGCTTATAGAAGTTCTTCAAAGTTCTGTAGTTCGCGCTACTATTACAAATAATGAAAACGAGAACAATGCGTTTTTAAATTTTAGCCAACTATACGAAGTAGCTATTTCGGATTTTGTTTTAAATCATAATAAATTTTAATATATATTCACCCTCGGCGGTATTATAAGAAGTTCCGGGTTAGATAAAGTGCATCATGCCCGTTTTAACAAGCCCCATATGGGAGCTCGTATACGCAGGAACCCCGTTGCTTATAATTCTCTATCAGAACACGAGAAATTATTTAACACGACAACGAATGATGATAAATTGATGTTTTGGTTTTTAATGTGGCATTTTGTGTAAACTTCTAAACTTGGATGTTCTCGTAAGTTATGAGTTTGGTGCCGGAGCGAATAGTTACGCTTACTTATATTCGAATATGTATTCTTTTTTCCATAGTTCTCTACGTCGAAATTTATTTCCGCAATTGAGTCAATCACTTTTAGTCTGGTTTCCTTATTTTAATATTTAGTGCGCGTAATACGAATTTAAGTAGTAAGTATATATTTTCCAATCTAACGGATTGATATAGGAGGTTATGCATATTTTCTTACGTTTGTATGTATATATGTGTATTTAGATGAAAATGTAATGATTTAGTTGATTTTGATATAAGAGAATGGGTCTGAATTAGAATGAGTTAGTAGATGCGGAATGTTTGTGGGTGGAAATATAGTAATTAATAAGCTATAAAAGTATATTTACATTCTAATTGTAACTCAGTGTTAGCGCATTTGCACGCATAACTGGGATTTTGCGAATATGTGTATATATATATATATATATTTCATTTAAATTATTCTTATTAATTGTGTTTATACATTATTTCGAAAATTCGATGAAGTATATTAAATATATTGATTTGATGCTTATTATTATTATTACTAGTATGTATGTTGCGGTTATACTGGTTTTTCTTTTGCGATTTTATTATAATAAACACACGAATCCGTATGACTAAAACGTTAAAAACGATTTGATGATTTTATCGCACACGCATTACTTAAATACGTAAATTATATATATATATATATATATATATATATATATATATATATATATATATATATATATATATATATATATATATATATATATACGAGCAGATTTTAATTACGCAACAACGCACGGCTATAACAACAATAATAATAGTAATAATGGTAATAATAAGGCATACGTAGACGGACGAATATTATTAAGTACGTGCCGGACGGTAGGTTATAAAATTTCTTAGTCGAGTTAATTCGCGGATTTACGGATATGGCTGTAGAAAATGGACACGTCGCGCAATTGGAGAAAATTAGATTTTATAATTTTCTTCAAATCGTGCGAATTAAAAGATATTAAACGCGTACTATTCTCATTATTGTTTATTATTACTGTCATTACTACCGTCGTCGTTATATAAGCAGACGTTGGGTACAAATGATAGAAAAATTACCGCGCAGGATATAATTGTTCTTAGAAATTAAACTGACCGTTAAATTGCACCGGCAATTGTCCGGCACATACCTACGATGCCTCTCTCTCACCCTCTCTAGATATTTCGCAAAATGGCCGTATAGTCGTTCGGAACGCCGTAACAATTGGTCAATCGCAGTTATTTCCTCGTTTGAATGAAAACATTCATCGATTTTAAACGTACCATATGCTCGGCCGCTACATCGACAATCTTAAGTGTACCTAACCTACGATATTCGTTTATCTAATAACACGCCCTATTGCATTTAGTAATTGACGAATGGCGAGAAAGTTTCGCGAAGAAAAACGACATCGGTCGAAAATATTAATTCGTCGATATTCCGTACAATATTTTACGTCATAGTGATACATATGCAAAAAACCGAAATTTATGGTTCAAAACAGACGCGCAATATGTACATTTAACTATTACAGGTAAAGAAATTGAGAAAGTAACGAAATTTAAATATTTACTACATTGGCTAACAGAAAACTATAATCTCGACTATAAAAACTATAAAGGTCAAATACGAAATACTGCGTTCTGTCGCTATTGTTAAAATTCTTAGAGATGACCTGGAGATCTAAGCTGGTTCAAGACAGCACGAGATAAACAGAAATTTTGTCAGATGGGCACCAAGCTCCGATAGAGGATATGGACCTAAAGAAGATGTCATTTGTGCCGATTTAAAAAAGGAAGGAATTCGTTTTCAACGGAGGTGAAACTCCGAATATGCGTCCACGTCGTCCAAGAGCAACGCTTTATATCGGCTAAAGTATTCAGGAATCGGAAGCGAACTATGTATAAACACCTCACGCTAGTGGTATGATCATCATCCGAAATAGCCCATTTCAGGGCTGTAATATATGTACTTAGACAAAAAATACCAACCAGACATAAGCAAAAGACAATTTAAAAATGCTCCAAATAAATATAGAAGGAATGACAAAACAACTCAATTGAAATGATAGGTGAAATCGACCATACGGAATACCAACAGTTTCGTAGTTACGAATGAAATTGAAAGTTAGATCGACTTTTAAGATAATTGAATTCCGCACATTCGTGATGACGATGATGATGGTAACGTATCTTTCGGGATAAATTTCATCTCGTCATCCCAAAAATCAATCAGCTTCCTCGCTCCTTCGGTTAACTGTAGAGCCCCACAAGTTGTCAATTGTTGTTTCACCTCCAAGTAGTGGACATCTGAACAAATGTTTACGGTCTTGTTTTTCCCCACATTCGCATCTTGAATCAGTATCTAATCCGCATTTGTTAAAATTTTTCTTTGTACGGCCTCATCTTGTTCGTAATCTATTTAGGGTTTTCTATTTTTTCCAGTTGATCGTGTCGTGCAGTAACATGTCCAGTTGTTACCATAGTTCCTAGCGGTGCTTTTGCTGGCTCGTATAAAAGTGGTGTGGTGAAGTTTTAACAGTCTTTTATGGATTTTAGCCTTTCTTTAGGTGGTAATTTTTTTCGTCCTCATTCCCGCTACTTTCCTAAATGGTGGAGCGATACCATTGATTATGTACAAATCTCCAATCGCTGTTGGCTACCAACTATAAGTGTTATTAACGTATCTACTTTTTTTTTGTGCGGGTCGATATGCTCCAGACTGTGCTAGCGTACTCCCCCGCTGCAAATGATAAGGCCAGCGCCGAAGCTCGAAGACCTTCTAGCGTAGAACCCCATTTCGTATTATTTCTGGCTTCAACTTTTTTCTTGATTTCGCAGTCTATGTTCAAGTGTTGGGTGTAGGGTAATTCCGACACGTTTTCGAGTTTAATTATATGCCTTATCTTGCATCCGTTCCAACAGGCATTCAGTTTACATCTTGCCTTTCTACCGTAGATAAAATGCACACACTCCGTTTTTCTTGGTTTGGGTTTAACTCTGTTTATAGTAATCATGTAGCTTCTCCCCTGTTCGTTGTAGATGCTCTTGAACTTCTGCGTGGGTTCTGCCTTGAGCTACAACTGCCGGATCGTCTGTAAATATGAACTTTCTTCTTATTCCCAATGTCTTATATATATACATATATTTTTTTTTGTTACCTATATTGGTCCACTGCTGGACGTAGGTATCCCCAATCAATAAATGGAGGAGAAAATAGCCTAATCTCCCGTGCGGGTCAGGCAAATTGGGAGATATCAATAACAACACAACAACACACTGAGCCGGCGGTCATCCATCCAAGTACCGTTGTTTAACTTCGGCGATTAGACGGAAAGTCGCCGTACTCAACCCGCTATGCCCGTCCGCTTGTTCGTTAGTATACTGAAAAGTATTGTGACCAATACGCTACCCTGTGGTAAGCCGTTTCTTTGAAGTCTCCAGCAGCTTTCTTTATCCACGAATTTCATTTTAAGTCTTCTGTTTGCGAGGAGTTTCGTCGAGATAGTTACTAATTTATAGTCTTCAGTCATATCATATATTTTTTTAAACATTAATTATGGTTCACTGTTATCGTAAGCGGTAATCAGATCAATAAACATTATTCCTGTGATTTCTTTATCTTGGAATCCTTTCTCCATATATCGAGTCAGGGTTCAGTACTTAATCGCTGCTGCTCTTTCTCAGACTTAAACCACCTTGTTCTGTTATTAATTTACTTCCAATGTGGGATTGTAACCTGCTAAGAATGGATCTTTTAAATATTTTCATCATGTGACTCGGTACAGAAATAGGTCTATAGCTGACGATAGATTCTGGATCTTTCCAGGTTTCAATATCGAAGGTAATGCCTCTACGTGATGTCCCTGGACAGCGACGGAAATATGAATTTGAAAAAATTCAGAGATAATTTTAAACTAACCCTGAAAAATCCGACCACTGCCATAACGCGTGCAATAAAATAAAAGTAGATATAATCGCCGTAGCGACTTAAATTTAAACGAAGACGGTTATATAAGATCGACCTTTTCAGTTACGAAATTTTAATGCCAATAATATTTCTTATTTAACGGTCACGTGAAATGTCTCAATTTCAAAAATATTTTCGAATGAATACCCCGAAAATTATCTACAGTAGCAAGCGGTCTTGTATAATAAACGCCGCATAAAATTCATAATTTTACGTTAAAATTTTTTATAAGGCACGACTCGAAGAGGGTTAAAAAAAGAGTTGCAAGTAGTAATAACGTTGCCGAAGCAAGGGAAAGGAAACCGAAAAAAAAAGGAAAAACCGCGAACGGAATCTTTCAACAGAGATAGGCGATTTTCACGAGCAGTTAATGACAGCTGCTGCACAACCGATATTCGACCAATAGTATATATATATATATATATATATATATATATATATATATATATATATATATATATATATATATATATATATGGTTAGTTAACTGGAATTGAAATCGGAGAAAAACCAGCCATACGCCATTGGAACACAGCGTCCGCTATTCTTAAGAGAACGAATGCGTATATGCAGAAGTCGCGTAGTCTGTAAATTTGAATAAAAATCAAATATATCTTTCTGCGACTAGTCGCTTGAGGGTTGCGTTCTGTTGTTCGAAATGGATGAGATAAAAATTAACAACGGGTTAACCAATCTATCGGCATTATATTCATATACATGTGTAATGCCACGGTAATCAATAAACCGATTTTGGATATTTGCGTGCCTTGTCCTAAGATCGATTCGAGCTAGTTAGTAGACTGAGATAAAAAAAACGTGCTATAAGAATAGAGCGAGTGAGAAAGACATCGATTTGATCGTTATTTGTGATAGAAAAATATATTAAATGAAACGGAAATACAATCTTTACAGAAGAAATTCTACCTTAACGTAAAAGCACGATGATGCACGTTGCTCTGCATGCGATATGAAAAAGGCAAAAAACAGAAATATAATTTCACACCCTGCTCGGTGTTACATTTTCGCTTGTGCGACCCTACACCCGATTGGATATTCTTTGTTTTCCTAAAAATTGAGAGCGAGACGAGGCTACGTCATGATCTTATTTGCATATTTTAGCTCTATTGTTATTTATACGTAAAAGGGTTTATAATGGGAAAATAACAAAATTATAACTACTCGTCTGCTTATGTATAATAATATATATATATATATATATATATATATATATATATATATATATATATATATATATATATATATATATATACTATACCTATCGTACGCATTAATGTAACAGTGTAACATTCGGCAGATAAAAATATTACATATTGTTATAATTCTCCCTTATTCTCGATGGGTGAACACATACGTCATTGTTCGTATAATTTATAAAAATCCGCCTGAATATTTTATAATTCGTTAATAATATATCTTTTTATATATATATATACATATGTATTTATATTTATTTCCATGATTATTATTATTATAATATTACATTATTATATTTGTATTTTTTAACGTTACATTGTAATGTAGAAAAATTCTATTACGTCCTTAAATCGAAATGGTCGAATCTATTGTTATCTCAAAATAGCGAATTTAAAATCGAGCGATATGCTAAACGATATTATTGTAATAAGCAGAAATTAACGAAAGGGTTTATTAATATCAGCTCCCACAAACGATATAATACTTTTTGTTTCCTATCCTAAGTTTAAAAAGACCGTTTTGGTTAACGAACGAAAATTTCTTCATAACACCTTTACGTGGTGGGGTGTTGAATGTTAAAGATGTTCACGTTCGTCGGCGATTCACCAGGAAATCGTTCACTCGTTTTACCGTTTGTATTTATAACTCCAGTTTAGAATACGTGTAACGGTTAATAAGATATTTTATAAATCTGAGAAATAGTTTATGCAAATATCGGTGTCTCGTAAAAATATTATTAACCATACCTTTGTTTACTCGTTCGATCCACATCGAAAAGCGATGGAAATCCTTTATTCGTAATTTAAATCTAAAACAGACTGATGTTTTAAATTGATCGAAGAAAGAGAACTACGATATTTAGGCTGTGCCGTCGCAATAGGTCATGTGAGATTTTACTTTTGATTATGAAAGGAAAACTTTTGGTGGAAAAAAATAAATACGTAAATCGACAGATGTAAATTATGTTCGATAGAAATAATTTATTTGAAATATAATTTTTTTATTAAATTTATTAATTTAATTTGCAAAACTTTAAATAATTACGAAAGTTATAAAAATATTACACAGATTTCTTACATCAGAAATTTTTCGAGATAAGCATTGTTACGGAAGCGTAGCGAACGTTTTGCGTGTAAAAGTATGTATGCGTGTATATGTGTATGTTTGTGTGAATGTGAATGTATATACGCAAGAAACGTGATAAGAAGACTTTTTGAATGTAGACTATTGCATCTTGAACGACGGCAGTCCAACTCAGTTTAGTAGGACTGTTATTGTTGCTAATTAGATTTGTCATGTTGTTCGCCTACATTAGGTTTAATAACTAGCTGGAAAACTATACCGGACATTGCAGGGAGTGACTACTTCCGCACATTAGTCGAAATAGGTATAAATTACGTACAGGGTAGTAATTACCGAATAGCCTTTAAGAAAAAGTTGGAATTACACGCAACTGTTCTCTTCGCAGCTTCAGAAACATGACTTAAATATATGCAATTAACCCTAGGGTCCAGTTCCAGTTGTTATATGAAAGTCGACACCAACAATAAATGAGCGTTAATTTAATAAAACGCGGAAAAGTAACGCAGGTTTTTGGTGGTCAGATTCCTGTCAAAGCGCAGCGTGTAATAGAAGGAGAGCTTTTCTACAATATAAGGAAAATAGTACTGTTGAAAATTATCTGCGCTGGAGGAAAACTAACGAATTAGCTAAGCGTGAATTTAAACTAGCAAAAAAGAAGAAGTGGCAACAATTTTGTGTACAATTCAATCGGCAAACATCAATCTCTAAGGTGTGGGAATTGTCTAAAGCATTCAGAAGCTCATCATATAACCAAGTTAGACAGTTGTCGGAAGATAATTTTTATTCATTTTTGTCGAGTCACTGGCTCCACCTCATGCACCTGAACTAGAGGAGGTTATACAACCTGAAAGTAGCCCCTCCGATCACTTCTTAGATGAGCCGTTTACTGAAAATGAGGTAGCCTATATTTTATCAAGGAAAAACTCAACAACTCCAGATGGTGTTTCTTTTGAAGCCCTGAAAATGTTACCGGATAATTTTTTTACTGTCTTCGTTCACATTTTAAATAAAGTTTGGCAAACTAAATCGATTCCAAAATCTTGGATGCTTTTTTTTTATAGTCCCTGTACCTAAGAAAAATGCATCATTTAGACCAATTTCATTAGCCCCCCTCTTGTTTTAGGAAAATTTGTGAATATACTGGCGGTTAGAGCATAACGAAATCCTCCCGACTAATATGTATGGTTTTCGAAATAACACGAGCACATTAGACTGCGTGAGTGATTTAGTTGGTAACATATATAATAGTCTTATTATAGAATATAATACTACCGTTTCCTTCGATATAACGAACGCCTTTAATAATGTACATTTGCCCACTTTACAACATAAATTATTGTCCCTAGACATCCCAGGGAATTGTTGAGAAGCGTGTGTCAATTTCAGCCGTACCGAAGAATTTAGTCTTAAACGAATCTCCTTAAATTCCTCGACATAAATTTACTTTTCTTTAGCACGAAATAACGCCGTTGGGAATTAATTACGTTTTTTTTCATTGCAACTAGATTTTAAATAATCATTGCGAAAATCAAAAAATTAATTCAAAAACTTGATTTTTTTTAATCAAAAAATTTAAATTCATCTCGTAATGGTTCTCTATAACGAATTGTCCCTTCTTCATCTTGAGAATTTATAACTGTTTCCGGACGTAGCGATATTTTTATAGAAGTTGTCCTCGTTTATAGAAATACGAATTCGTAATTACAGTATCACGTTGGGTAGGCTGTAAGGGCATGCCCGTTAAAAAAAAATTAAAAAATGATAGACAATCCAACATCTGGCAGATAGGTGTAACATTCATGGATTAAAGGTCTTTATGGACGGATGATGTTGAATCACGATCACTCGTAATTTTGCACGATCGACACGATTAAATAAAAATTTTGTTATATATTCGTATTATTTAATTTTTCACCGTTCACTCTGTAAGACATTTTTACCTGTTACGCGAACCGTAATTAAGCGAATAAATATATATCATTCCGGTTAATCGTCGCAATAATTGATATGTAAGTGGTCGAGGTTAAAAAAATTTCGATTACAAATAAATTTAATTTTTTCTTACTTCGTTTTTAGTTAAAAAATCAAATAGAACTCGATACAATTAAAAAGGAAGAGTGAAATTACTCGGAAATGTTTTGAAAAAAATTTAACTAATGCAAAACTCCGACAATTTGTACAATATCGATAACGAACCTCTAATTATGCAAATTTTAAGTAATAATTAACTCAGAAAAAAAAAAGGAAAATTGAGTAAGAATTTAAATTGAATAAAGATATATACAATAAAAAAAAAAACATTTTCAATAATATCTGAAATAAGAAACCGAAATGTTTACATGCGTCGGAGCGTTTAGCAAGAAACGTAGGCGAAGAAATGAAACAAACCGAAATGAAGGAAAGTAAAATAGTACTGTCAGATCTTGATCTTGAAATACGGTAAAAAAGAAACAATACGGAAATGTACATCGAAGATGTTTTCAATGCCGTGAGAATAAAAAAAAAAAAACACTAAGCTATTACGACCGCTCCAAACGAATTTTTCAGTACTTTGATAGAAATTCTTAAATGTAAATTACTCGATTCCGAGAAATTAAGGAAGACCTCCAGAAAATTAATACTGCGGAGGATGCGACATTATGAATGGGAACAAGTTTAAAAGTAAAATTAATACATTCCGTAGTTTGAAGAAAAAAATGAAGAAGAAAATGAAAAGAAGAGAAAGAAACGACCACCGTGGAAATGTAGACAACACGAACGGTTTTGTTGGTTTTCGAATAACTCAAAAACTACTCGACGACCAAAATGTTTGAAATTTTCTTTAAAAATAGGAAAACCAGAGGTTAGCTTACAATCATTTGTCGAACACAATATCGTTCAGATTAATACATTCATTCGGTCTTTTTCAAAATTTTGGAACACTTTTTCGAGTAAAGGTCGCTGAGTTTTTGAAATTTCTTCAGAAGTTTTCAGATCACATATCGTGGACCTGTCTCGTAAACGCGGATCTTATAAAGTATACCCGCAAAAAAAAATCGCTAACTTTGAATTCTTTTCGAAACTCTTTGCAATGTCGCGATTGATTCAGGCCGAAAATAACGTTCCACGCAAAACGCGCGCTCCTTCTCGTTATAGGATGTCATAATATCCGAAACTGGACAAAGGTTTGTGTTGTAGCAGTCAACTGCGCTATTCAAAAAACAAAACCATCCGTCTTTTCTGGGTCGCCCTATACTTATTTAGAAAACATATCTCGTAGTAAAAAGCGCTTACTTAAAAAAAATAAACTGAACAAAAACGAATCTGTCGTGTGTAACGCGAAGCACGCGGTTTGCGTTGTAGCAGTGTTACCAAGTGCGCTATAAACAAACCCGTCCATCTTCTCTGGGTCATCTTATATTTTACGCGGTGGTCCGTCAATTCGATAGAATAATCGTATCCAGAAAAGAATAAATACAAACGCGCGTCTGATATTAGGACGATTAGTTAAATTTAAAATCGATTAAAATATCCGATGAAACAATTTTCGTTTTATTACAACATCTTATAACGCAAATTCACGATTGTGGTGAATCAACGAAATTAAAATATCATACGGACGAAATTTACCTTTCTCGACGAAAAAAAATTAATTGTGTTCACCATTTTTTTTTAAAATATTCGGTCGAGATTTAAAAAAAAAAAATAATAATATTAATAATAATAACCGGTATTTTTCTCCCCGTAATATACTAGAACTAGATCTAACCTAGTGACTCTCTGGAAAAGACGAAGTAAACGATTACAATGAACGTAAAATAGTACATAGGTGTAGCCATCCTATCTAAGTTCAGAAGTCGTCCACCAAATATAGGACGTTGACAAATCTTTCTAGGAAAAAATGTAGTAATAATATTTTTTTCCAAAAATTATTAATTAATATAAATGCGCCGAATTTGGATAACGCGTCTCATTTACAAGAATCATTATATGACATAGTATATATATATATATATATATATATATATATATATATATATATATATATATATATATATATATATATATATATATATAAGAATATACATAAAACATAGATAGTTAGTTCTTTGCTCTGTTATTATCCTCTACTAAACATTATAATATATTCGTCTATAGATCAGAAAATCTGTTATAAAAACATTTTCCTACATGAATAAATATTAAAACCGGTCCCTCATTCGATATATGGGGAGTCTATCTTCTTAATATTTCAGTTTTTATTGCATTTTTTATTAAATACAAAAACACATCTTTACGCATACACATTTCACCGTTTTGTATTAGTCTTTCGCTTCTTTTTCTATCCAATTAATCTTTCTTCGTCTAACTTAACGCGTCACGTAATCCGCTACTTATTTTAGGATAGCTGCCAAACAGCGAAATAATTCTTAACGTAGAAAATGATTCGAATGACACAGTAGTACCTCGTCTGGTAATGATCGGTGTAAAACAAATTTAACAAATGAGTTATGTTAACGAGACTATAAAAAAGAATATACATAAATAAATAAAATATTCAAAAAAAAAATTAAACCGGTTCTGTGACAAATTAGACAAGGTGGTATTTTGTAAATACACGCAGAACCATCGTGTATCGCTACTTAACCTTCCATACTTCCGGAGATCTTGATTTTCGGAGACTTACCCTCCCATTTTATCAGATTATAATATATATATATATATATATATATATGTATATATGTATATAAAAGTATATTTGTTTACGTGTATTGAATATAACGTAAATCGTCCATCGAGAAATTAATGGACAGTTAACAAATATAGAGATACAATTTGAGGATAGATCGTTCGGAAAGATACGTAAATACGACTTTATTACACACACACACATGTATATATACATATTTATGTGTATGTTGATTTATGTGTTTAAATGGAAGAAAAACAAACTGTCGTAGAGGATAAAGAACAACTTGAAAATATAACGGATGAAATGAGATGAAGAACAGCACGCGACAAAACTAATCGTTCGTCTGAAATACACTTTGGATTTATTTTTTTAAACTGATAATAACGATAATAATAATAAAATCTCAATCGGAATTTTACAGGTGGCCGGTTTATTAACGTGTTATCATCATTTTAAGAAGATTAAGATGTGCCACCCTGATATTCTTTATCGCATTTAACTCGAATGGTGACACCTTCGTCAATTGGATACAAGGTCCTAGATTTTCACGACTGTTATTTTATTTAATCGTGTTTTTGCAATTGCTAATGCTATTTATTATTTTGGTTTCTGATATTGTTTTTTTTTTTAAGATGAAATTTATCGCACTAAGATATAAAAGTGTACGCGATATAACAACTGTTCAATACATACATATATATATATATATATATATATATATATATATATATATATATATAGTATGTGTCAATGTCGACAGCCACCATCAAGACTGAGAAACAAGGAATCTTAAAAAAAAAATTATTATGGCATTATTATAGGAAACAAATAAACATTCTTAGAGAAAAGTTCATAATTAAATGACAATCTGCTCATCCAGAAATACTAGGACAGCCTGTTGTTATTCTGTTATATTTATTTGTTACTATTATTATTTTGGTATAATTACAAATATTTCTGTACGTTCATTAAATAAATTTAGCTTTAAAGTTAGATACGCATTTTACAGTACAATTTACCATACACCGCACCTAACGGATTTAGAGATAACATGAAACACTACCGGCAGACGGACTATTGCCAAGAATTCGGGCAAGCAATGGTCGTAGTACATAATTTAATGTATGATCAATATATTAAGTTTTCAAAATATTTCAATAATCGATATAAATTTAAAAAAACAAAGTCGGGTTTGAAACAATAAAGGAAGTTCTGCCTACCTTAAGAAAAAGAAACAACTAAGGACGGTAAGAAGATTTCAATGCAATGTATCCAATTCAGGAAGTTGTACATTATGTGAAGTGGAAATAGTGACCTCACGTCTGATCACATCCTGGTCTACTAACCATTAACACAACTGTAATGAGGAGAAGTAAAAAAAAACTGCGAGCATCATATGTATCTAATACTACAAATTTTTATACATACAATGTTTGTAACCAGTGAATATTTCTACGAGCCACAGTTAAATAGGAACTTATGAGAAAATTGTAATCCTGTTTTTCGAAAGGTGATATAAGTAATTACAAAAATTAAGCGTGAAAAATAAAATATTGCAATTTTACATTTAATGCTTCTATATAACAACAAAGCAAAAAATATGAAGAAAGATATATCATCGTTTGACATGTAGTACTACCGAAAAACGTGGAAACATCTCGGACGAAGAAGATGAGAAAGCGTTGAGAAATTAATGGGAACCGACTGAATACTAACTACAATCGACGAAACAAGATAGATTTTTATTCGGACACTTCGTGAGAGGTGAAAAATACATCAGACACAATAGCTCGGGACTGTGTTAGAAAGAAGAAGAAATCCAGAAAGAAAAATTATCTCTCCAATAGCTAATATTAAAAATTGAACCAGACCCGACCGGTTCGGAATAGCGAGAGATTGAAATAGCTTATAACTCAATCTATTACACGACGATAAAGAAATAATTGTATCGAGTTGCACGCGAATAAGAAGGCATGGTATAGTTAACGCAGAAGTTTACATAGTAAGGTATAGGCTTTCAAGAATAACTAACAAAATTCCACTCGTTACTCGACAGATTAGTACGTTATTTGCAGTTTGTTCTTTATTGCATCCTTATTTAGATTACGCTTTTTCATTCGAAATAGTTTATTAGCCAGCATTTGGGCTATCGAAGAAAGAATTCTTTATTTTAAACAGTTACAAACACCAACACAATGGTAGATATAACATTTTCTTTTGGCTTGATAAATAATAATTTACCTATAGGCCGACTGATAATAAAAATGGTATACTCTTCATAACATGAATAACATGAGCACGTTTATTGTTCATTTCCTCTCTCTATCTATCTATGTCTCTTTTACATATACGCACACACACATACCCATATATATATATATATATATATATATATATATATATATATATATATATATATATATATATATATATATAATATGGCGAATTTAGAGTAAGAGGGTGTATTAGGAAATAAAATATAATAATTAAAAAGTAAAATTTAAAATAAATATTTAATATAATAAAATACGTAGATGTATAGACCGATCTGTTACGTAAATATTAGTCATCGCATAAAATACGGTAGTTGATCGTCGGGACAGATAAGGATCGAGTTACAAAAATTCTCTATATAAAATACAAATAATAATAATAATAATAATAATAATAATAAATACTTGGCAGCATATAGTGGCATATTGAAAGAAGTTTAGCCACACTTTGTGTTCATAATGGATTCCCGGAGAATGTTGTATTGATATATATACAAATACCAGAATAGACAAGATGCGTGTAGCAGCCAACCTTAACTTTCATTCGATATTCGCTCGTAGCTTATTATTTATTCGCTACACGTTCAGTCGTTGTAGAAGTTAATCGCTTTCGTCGCTACGAGCAGATAGATGTCGTTATTAGAAAATCAAAGTAGTTTTCTTCGGTAAAGCACTTTGGAAATATTTATTATGTTTATGAAAATCGCGAAAACATATATTATATAAATAATAAGTTATTAAAATTAAAAAAATAATAATAATTATAATAATATGAAAATTCTAGTCGGAAGTTTTCTTTTAAAATTTTAATCTAGTCTGTCGAACAATGGAACATTAAACTAAATAAATAATCAGATATAAAATTGAATGCACTTATATTTATAAAATAAATATATATAATCATAATTTGGAAGAAAATAATAATAATAATGCAAAGAACAGTCGTACGTTAATACTCGAAATACGAAATTCAATACTGATACCTCAAAGATCAAAGAACGGTTCATTAGATATTATCATACCGGCATGGCATCAGTTTCTCCTGCGGTATACTGACAGATCATTTTTTATATTTATAAACATGGATATATATATATATATATATTTCGTTACTTCATGTATATATTATAAATGTTTATTTATATGTCTAACAAAGAGTAGTCGACAAAATTAAGGATTTAATAATTATACAAAAATCGAATGTATAGACTACTGGCTGCTCCACTTATTATGGTATTCGGTGGCATTCGTGATATTATTCGGTGATATTCGTGATATTAGGTTGTTTCGACCGTATAAAAGAATATTCTTCGCATACTGGCGATAACGACCAAGGCTACATATATTAAAGAAAACAAAATTCTTTCCAAACGGGCAATCACAACCGAAACTAAAAAATTACTAAAATAAATAAAATTACTAGCTCAGATCTTGTAATATAAATTTTATAGTATACTGGTCCAACACCCGGTGTGTATTACACAGTGGCGGATACCACGACGGAATAGGGAATGCGCAATTCATAAATTCTAAGTAAATTTTGTCTTATAAGTATTCAATTTGCCGGTATATCTGCAGCGAGCCATATATAGCTCACAAGAAGGGTTGCGAGTCAATGGAGTACTGATAAGTAACATTAGGTTCGTTGACGATACCGTTCTTATAGTCAGTTCCAGAAAAGGACTGAAGAAACTAACAGATGGGAATTCAAATAAATGTAGAAAAAACAAAATATATGGAAATAACTAGATCAGAAGAAAGTAATACAGGCAGAATAACGATAGATGGAAAAAACATATAAAAAGTCTCGGCCTTCAAATACATCGAAAGCTGGATAACGGAAAAGGGGAACTCGAAATCAGATGTAGAATAGAAATAGCGCGGAACACACATTCCTACAGTACAAAAGTGTGTACTATGTAGCGATGATATGAAATTAAAACTGAAGTTGCGGATAGTCAGGTGTTACATATGGGCAACACTGCTATATGGAGTGGAAACGTGGACACTCACAGCAGCTGCACTAAAGAAAATCACGGCGTTCGAAATGTGGGTATAGAGGTGTTTGCTGAAAGTTAGCTGGACGGAAAAAATTAGTAACAAAAATATGCTACAATGTTTGCAGATGGAATGCGAACTACTGGCAATTATAAAAAAACGTAAAGTTCGATATCTAGGACACGTCTGAAGGGGAAACAAATACGGATTGCTGCAACTAATACTGCAAGGAAAAATAGCAGGGAAACGAAGTCGGGGTAGACCGAGGTTATCCTGGATGCAGAATATAAAAGACTGTACGGGAATCGGAGAAATAAGAAGACTAACAAATACGGCCAGAGATCGATATGCATGGGACAGTTTGGTCGTCAACATCCGCTGAGCGGATTTGACAAAAGAGGAAGAAGATATATTATATATATATATAATGACGAACGTCATATGTACTTTTCCAGCCATATAAACTAATTTATTTAAAAAAAAATTAATTAAGAATTTTTATACGATAATTATTCATTAAAGCTTCAATTTTATTATAAAACGTTTGATAAAGTATATGAGCAGTGTGTGTATTATATAAGGATATATATATATATATGTGTGTGTGTATGTAAATGTAGAAAATTGAATAAACAGTCCGTAAAACCTTGTTAGAATAGTGCTATATAGAGCATTCGAAAAATGGATAGAATACGAAAAGTGCAAGATTACGTGAGAAAAGGTTAGAATTGGTTGAACGTGAAGACAGATTTAGTGCTAGCTGTGATCGTGGTCTACTTACTGAAGAAAAAGAAAGTATTCGTAGAAAAAGACTGATTAAGCAAAATTCAAAAAGACGTTGAAAAGACAACGGCAGTAAGTAACAGGTAACGAAGATAATTATTTGTGCATTCATTAAGCTAATAATTTTTATTCCAATTTTCTTGTTCAAATTATCATGTTTCTTTACGTAAACGTATATTTTAACACGTACGCAAATATAACAATGGATTAAATAAAATAAGATTTAAATAATATATCGTTTAAAGTTAATTTAAATTAAATAATTCAGTATAAAATGTACGAAGTCCGAATATATCAGGTAGTCTTATCCCTAGTTTAAGATGCTCCTCGCAATATATAAATATGTATTATATATATATCATCAGCGTAGTCGCTTCCCCTTTACAGGAGATTGCGTACATCCTTTCTCATATGCTGCGATTCCTGACGTCTTTAATGATCTCCGTCAGGGTTCTGCTTGGTGAGTCATCCGGTGGATTTGCCGTCATCAACTCCATCCGCTTTCTTCCTCTTGCTGGCTTTCCCTGTATTTTTCCTTGTACTGCCAGCAGAAAGACTCCACCTTCACGGATTTTATGTGCTATGTATTTCCTTTTTCTGTTCTTAACATCATCTACCATGTTTTTCCGTTTTTCTCCTATTTTATATTTATATATATATATATATATATATATATATATATATATATATAAATTTTCATTTTAGCGACTGCAGAATGAGACATTTAATTGGACAGAATTCCTTTGCGACGTTCAAAATGTGCACAATAGATTGCAGTTCGTGTTTTTATTTTTTACAAAAAGATTAATTCTATATTCAGCTCATTAGGCTTATCTTCTTTCGGTATGTTGGCCTATTAAAATAAAAAAAAAAGAATTAAATAAAATGCGATATTAAAAAGCAAAGAATGTAAACCAGAAGATCTAGATTATTATCCGTGAATGGAACTAGCGAAAATTTACGAAATCCAAATAATTAGTGTAAAAAAAATGGCCCCGATACCATTTAAAAAATGTTCAGGTTTTTTTATGGTAGCACTTCTCAACTAAGTCGTAAATTCTGTCGGATCTGGCTACTACCAATCGGTAGTTGGTAATGAAAGTTAAATAGTTTCTTAAAAATAACTGGTTCGTCTATAAAGTAAGTGAACTTTCTTTTGGCGATTATCGTCCAAAGTTAAAAATTCAGTTCTCTTGTCTCTCGTTATTGCGGTATATATTCGGTAAATAATGACCGTTCACTTTCTCCGTATAAGGAAATGTACGAACATTGAAACATTTATGTATAAGGGGAAACATATATATATATATATATATATATATATATATATATATATATATATATATATATATATATATAATGTATATGGGTGCTTCGATGAAGAAATTTCAACGAGAATTAACCAGCCTCGTATTTCGTCTGGAACAACATCGTAAACTGTCTGCACCTGTTGAAAATTGGCGCTTGTAAACACAAATACCAAAAAAAAAGGAAAAAGAAAAAAGAAAAACCTGAACAAATTGAATAAATAAGCGGCAAACAATAATTGCAGTTTCCTCAGATGTTTATCTTTTCCGTTAAAACTGGACTCACATTACATGACAACGATTAACGATGATTAACCAACTAGACTAGAGGGATTTTTTTTGCACTCGTATTTAAACATACGAAAATTATATGATCCGTATCTTTATATATATGTATACACGTGAGACGCCAACATAATATTTATACTTATTTTACATAAATATATGAGGGGGCTCCCGGTATTTAAATTCTCTACGTTGAATTGTAAAAATTGGCTAATTGTATACTCCAACACGACCTCTGATTTCATTTTTAATATTATTATTATTTGACAATACGGGCGCCGGCTTCACTAACGTTATGCACCCATTACATCTGATTTAAAGGTTCAGTGAATCCGGGAACAGGAAAACATTATGAATATGGTGAGCAGAGTCAGAAAAAAAAGTTATGGTAAAGAAGAAAGAAAGCTGTGCTGGATTCTAAACGTTATGAGAGCATGGCAAGGTATAAGTAATTGTGACATTTGGCAAAAGGGACCGAGTGGAGGATCTGTTCCTTGAAGAAGAATGGATTGGGTAAGATTTGAGTGGGATATTCGAAGTCTGTGTGAGGATAACATTTTTCTTTCTTGTTTTGGAAAGGAAATGACAGCTAAAATGGTGGATTAGGTTTGATTGAAAGGAGGTGTTTTTTTGATTAGAATGCCACACCCGACACCGGGATTTGATTATGAGAAATTTCAGAAAAACTTTTACCTCGCTATAGAGAGAGAGAGGCGAGCGGAAATGTGTGGAAGCAAAGACGCCTCCCTGGCAGCTCGGTCAATAGTCTCATTTCCAGGAAAATCGATGTGGCTGGGAATCCAAATGAAAACTCTGGAAACTTGAGATGTAGTAAGGAGGTCAGTTGTGAAAGTGCATTATCCGTATAAAAGTTGTGGAGAGACTTAAAAACATTGAGTAAATCAGAAAGGATAAGGAATTTAGACACTTGAAAATAGTAAAGGATTCAGCTGAGAATATGGAGCAGGACTTAGGAAGTCGAAAGCGATGAATAACAGGGGGCACCAAGAAAGCAGACCCCACACGTCTACGTCATCGGTAAAACAACAAACAACGTCCTTATAATTTTGGAGATTTCAAGAGCAATATAGTTTTGGAGTACATGGGGTTGCCATGAAAACTTGGAAAGATGGGTTAGTTTCAGGTTGATGTGGAGTGGTTGTTAAAGTCAGAATAGGGGGTTGGTATATATTAGAAGGTACAGGAGATTAAAAATAAATTTGTTAAATTGAGGAAATGATGATAAGAACTTATTTTTGATGCTGATTGAATAGTTAGGGATGTATATGGATATTTTATTGTGGCTGGAAATATTCTGCGAAAGATTTAATGACGGAGAAAACAATTAAACTACTTCTATTAATTTGCCGTAATTTCTAAATCTTTACGAGGGGTTTTTAAAAATTATACCTCCCTCCACAGGTATTCATATTAAAATTATACCTATCCATAGGTTTTCATATTTTAAAATTATACCTTTCCTCAGATTTTGATATTTTAAAATTGTACCTCCTCCCGGGTTTTCAAAAATGTACGAGTTAGTTTCAAAATGAAAACAACTACATATGTAATGCCTCGTGTATCTTCTCGAAAGTATGTGAGATATTTACTTTAAAATTATAATCATTTCGAAAACATATAAAAAATAATAACATATCGGCTTCCCCAGATCGCCAGTATCATGCACGTCATCGTCATTACCGTCAACAACGTCATCGTCTCTATTAATATTATTATCATCATTATTCTTCTACATTCGCTATCTCGAATGTTGGTGATCAACGTGGATGTCTAATTTGGTGAACGGTTAAATCATTTCCAAAGTCCTTTGTCCACAAATGTCGAAGATATCCTTTTGATCTTTTACCCGATGTTTTTCCTTTCATAACTAGACGCAAACTCTGAATATGACCCGGGTATTCAATTTCCGTTGTTCGTCTAAATTTAATAGTTCCATTTTTTCATTCTTTTAATAACTTATTCGTTTGTAATATTTTTAGTCCATGAGATTCTTTATATATGCGTATAATTCAAATTTCTAAATAAGTTTCTTCAAAACGGCGTCGAATGTCCAGTTTTCACTACCATAGATGAAAATGGAAAAGACATTATATTAACATTATTATAATTAGAGTACGGAATTCTCGGCATTTGCCTAAAAATTTTGCTACACGCTAAAGATCGGAGAAATTCGAATTTGAGTTCCACTAATTCTGCAAACCAAATTTTATTTTGGCCGCAAAAAGCAGGAAAAAAGATATCAGAAATTGAAATAAATGGCGAAAATGATGACTTGTACTCTACCAGGGTAGAAATTTACAAAGAAAAAATTAACTACCCTCTACAGATAATAACGATATTGGGAACTTGGATACGAGCGGTAGTTTTCATTGCTGACAATTTTTGAGAATTATAAGAAAGTTATTAATGACTCGCAACATATAATAAAGGTAATACTCGAATTAATATATTTACTCCCTCTACCGCGTTTGTAAAACTTGAAATAGATACCTATAAAAAATTGTATTATCGTTTTGAATATTTGTTTTAGATGAAACGACTTCTAAAAAAAGAGTGTCAACAACTTAGTGGCCGTTTTAGCATTTATCAAGTCATATGGCTTAGAAGTCGAAATTACGAAATTGGAAAAAGCGAGGATTGTCTTTGAACAAATATAAATTGCGGAAAGTACATTTAAGAGCATTGACCAAATTCTTAACAAGATGGGGTAAATTTTTCAAGATAAGACGAACGCTGTGGTAGTTATGAATAGCGGATATATTGACTTAAAGAAAATAAGTAATCTTTTAGTTGAAGGGGAAGGAGAAATAAGGACACTTAGAGTCCTGTTGAAATTAGCGCATACAAAAACGTGTCAATTGTGTCGGCAGATGTGGAAAGAAGCTTTCCTCGTGTAAAAAATATTCTAAGTGATAAACGTCACCAATTTGGCGAATTAAATTTTTATAAACATTTAATTATTTCTTATAACGCCAAATTATTTAATTAAAAGTGTAAAGTTTATATGTTTATGGTTAAGTAATTTCGTACACAGTAGTATTTTACTGTATTTGCTTAGATTCTCAATACTCATGATTTACGACATAAAAAAATGTTTATAAGAAATATAAGCCCCTTTTTTATGAATATCGAAAATAACTTTTTAAACGCTGAAAAACAAATTTTTAGTTCCGAAAGATTTCTACTCTACTACTACTAATAATAATTTAATCCATTTATTACTATTTTTTCCTTAAGAAACTTGGAACATTGACTTTCGCGAAACGTAAACGATCAACGTCTCGATTACTAATTACCGTAAATAACTTCGTTATATTCTTATTACGGAAAGTCATTAGAAACGCTAAAAGTAAATTTCCATTATGTTACTTTAAATTAATGTTTTTTCTTTTTATTTTTTTTTTTAAACAAAATGTCGTTTCTTTATTGTCAACGTGAAAAAAAAATATAATTCAGACGTTAAAATTCAGGTAAGTTTAACGGGTTAAATTTATGCCGACTTGGGAAAACTTTCGATATTTTATCGTTAATAAAGCGTCGTTTACACCATCGAGACACGTTCAAAATTATTCGAAGTAACGAATTGCGAAAATAAGTCCCGACCCGGTTTACTAATGTGTAGAAGTTTTTCGCAAATTGCGAATTAATTCAACGTTTTTCGTTCGTAAACTTATCATGTCGTCAACGTTTATATATATATATATATATATATATATATATATATATATATATATATATATATATCAGAATGACTGTAATTACGGTTACACGAAATGGGTGGCTTCTCTAAGTCATCTGCATCAGACTTTGACAAATTTTGTTCATTCCGTTAGAACAGATATTTTTTCTTTCCGCTTTACTGTAAACAAACTAGTCTTCTTCAATAACTATCATTTTAGCACTCTCCGAACGATTAGTCATTTGCACCTTAATCGCGATTTTCGCCTATCCTAATTAACGGCGCCATATAACGAAAATGATCGTCTTAGAATTAATTAACGAAACGTACAGACAGATACCGATGACGCATTTAAGTTAAATAATGCCCAGCTATACTACTATTGTACAAGGACTTCCAAATAGTGTGACGATATTCGTGTATTCATCGAACGAACGTAAATTACGTAGTTCGTCCAAATTAAAATCACAGGCTTATCTGATAGTTTCCATGTAGAACAAGGAGTTCAAGAGCACTGCGTACTCGTTAATCTTTAATATATATATATATATATATATATATATACATATATATATATATAAAGCTGTTAATGAGAAACGTTACTGAATAATTGGAATGGAGATATATCCATTGGCGGAAGAGAAATTACAAATCTAAGATGTGCTCTTTGCAAATACGAAAAGAGAAATGAAAAAATTTTTAAATATAGTGAAAACCTCGAACGCACGAGTAGACACCGAATATAGGTATAAATGTTTCTTGATGGTGATTGACAGGATCCAAAGTTCCCGAGGGTCTTTAATTCAATAACGATATTGGAGTACTGTTTATAAAAAAAGAGGATGCGGAGATGAAATAAAAAGAAGATAATGGCGAAAACGGCAGTAACAAGATTAAGTAAAATATGGAGAGATAATAATATATCGATAAAGACCAAAAAATATGTAATGCGGTGTTCGCAATAGTAACAAAGAATACTGGACTCGAAGACGTCCTCTTTATGTAAAACAATTGTCTTTTAAAATAACCGTATCATAGGAGCATGATAAGAATCTCGTGTAAATATTTTCGAACAATTAATTCCATTCTAGAAGAATTAAACAATAAATCGTATCATAGATTAGTAAATACAATACAATGATACTGCCTTAAATGTTTCGGTCATATTGTAGGGGAAAACGGTATGGAAAAACAAATTATTCAAGGCATAATAGAAGGTAGGAAAACCAGAAAGATTGGCAGACGTAGAGGAAATTAACAACTAGTTTTTTTACTGCATGTGGTAGTCACGACATCGTAAATCAGATACACGACTATTATGATATTATATATATATATATATATATATATAAGGAGATAATTGATAAAATCGATTTGAAATTGTTTAAAAAAGTCTCCTTTCTCGCACTCAGAAATACTGGAATTATAAATCGATAGAAAGGTATCTAAATAAAAATTACAATATTCCCTGTTTTCAAATCAAAAATAATGACGTGATAATATAATTATGGCCAAAAATCTCTCCTACATTCATTTCACAATAAAATTCGCTCAAAGTTATAAACGCATACCAAGAGGCCCTAGGCGTAAAATACTAAAAAAAATTAAGCTATTCTCAAATATTATTTAATTTGGACGTAAATATTTTTGAATAATAAAATACAAAAAAAGTTGAATTAGTTTGCTTTAGATTTACTTAATTATTTGGAAAAATTAATAAATGACAAGCGAGAGAAATTTGACGAATATTTAAGTAAAGCAAACGGCAAGATTATTGTCGAAGAAATTCCTACAAATATTCGTACATCACGAAAACGAAGAATAAAATTAACACGATTTGAAGGTCAACCTAAAAATACTACTTTTGAGGAAGAAACTAATTTAAACATTACAACATTTTATCCTATATTAGATTGTTATTTGGGAGAAACATCATCAAAAGACACTGATACTATGTGTAAAAATTATATTTTTGAGAGCAGCACGTGCCTTGGCAAGTGTTGCTGAGTTCTAAAATCAGCGTTGAGATTTTTACCCACTAAAAACTACCTCTAATAAAACAAAAACTTAAATAATGATGGGTGATCATGCAACCGTTTAATAAAATTTTAAATAAGATGGAGAAGGCATGAAAGAACATAGTCCTCCTACCATAAAAAAAAATATGATTAATATGAGTTTGTATTAAAGATATATACAACAAAAGAAAGGGAAGAAAAATAAAAATAAGTACTGAGAAAAAAATTAATACATTAAAATATATATATACATACACAGACACACACACACATATATATATATATATATATATATATGCACACAAAAAAGTAGAAAAAAAAACATTACGAAATAGAATAGGCAATATTATCTGTGAAAATGAGAGATTGAACTCTGCGTATTTTGAACTTACAACGTAAATCCTCAAACAAAGGGGCAATCAAACAATTCAGTATCATCACAAGAACCAGACAAAAGGCACATCCAGGATCAGAAGCAAGATGGAACCTATATAGATAGGAACCAAACTTACCAGTATTATAAAAAATAATATTAATATTACTAAGTTTAAGACGATCGCTCACCGTTGGAAAAAACACTAATTTCTGTAAAGCATGTTTAACTTATGAAGGTTTGCAATTCAAGCATTACATTAAAGAAACAAGGAGTGAAGAAGTTTTGTCAATCGAAGATTTGTATCAATTAATAAAAAAAACTTGTCTCGCTTCTGCATTCATTAATATCGAAATATTTTTTCGAATTTATTTACGCATAATGGTAACTAATTGTACCTTAGAGAGGTCACTCTCTGAATTAAAAAAATTAAAAAATGAAATAAGAAACACAATGTTAAATGATCAATTAAATTATCTGACAATTGAATCTGATATTTTAGTAAAATTTCTGTCGATCAATTAATAATTAATTTCGCGGAACAAAAAAAAAATAAAACAAGAAACAAGTTGTAAAATAAAAGTACTGAAAAAAAAATAATAAAATACACTAAAACCAGTTTTCTATTATTTTATAATTAATTTCTGTTATTTTTTATATTAGTTTATATTATTTTGTAATTATTTGCACAACCTGTATTTTGTATAAAAAATAAATTTTTATTCGTTAACTTGTGTGTATTATTTTTTTTATTACTCACCAGGCCCCCTTTTATAGCGCGGGGCCCTATACTCGGGCCTGTTAGGCCTATGCACAAAGACGTCCCTGACGTATACACAGGAAATCGTATATTTACTAATACCCACACACAATATGTATATGTACACATAGGAGTACACACATATACATATACACAAACATATGTACAATTTATTAAATCTATTTTCACTACATTCGGCCAAGAATTTATAGCAAGGCACCGCCATAGCTAATCTGTGCATTGTCATACTATATTTTCTAAACTGCGAAACTATAGATTTTTCAAAAAGTTTGCCTGATAAGAATCCAACTACTAATTTGTACTGAAGTAATTTATACTATTTAAATGTATTGGACAATTAAATGCGTCCCGCATTTCCCTTAACGTTTTTGAAATAATCGAAATGACGTACACAAGCCTGTAGTTGAACATAACCGCTTTATCGCCGTTTTATATAATAATAACGATATATTATTAACAGAATAAATTTTATAATTAGCAAAAATCTCCAACATTGACTAAATTATCCCATTGAGATTATAATTGCAGTTACATTTAACAATTGCTTATAGGCTGTTATCTCTCCCCCAAACCGAGATAGACAACGCTATCTGCAAAAATTAGATATTATAATTAAAAACAATCGCCATTTAAACATCATTTTAATTGGTGACTTTAACATTCGAACTCATTCGTTAAAAAATAAAGTCAAAACCAATACTAACTCGACGGCACTTTACTATTTAGTGTTTACCAGTGATTTAGCAATCATGAATGAAAACAGTCCTACTTTTCACAATGGTAGTAGTATAATTGATTACTTAATTGTTTCTTGCACAATTCGAAATAGATTTAAACATGAAGCACGCTGATCTCACATCATACAGACTCTTCCTCCCTTATCCTTAATGATTCAACGGTCTCGGTTAATAAGTCAGTGTACTATAAAATTAATCAAACAAAACTGATTAGCACGATCAATAAAACTTTTATTCACAATTTTATCCATAATATTCATGCAGTTAATGACCTACTATGCTTAATGCTAATATAAGTAATTTAAATCTGTATATTACTTCAAAAATTGAACATTTCAAATATGCGATTAATCCTCCGTTTTGATGGACATTTGAACTGGGAGAGATAAAGGGACCAACTGAGGGGGGAAAAAAGACAAAACCAAGAAATTAATGAGATTATTAAGAATAAGTCGGATAATTAAAGTAGAAAATTAACTGACAATATTATTAGAAAACTAAATAATAGGAAAGCTGTAGATATACAAAATATCAAATAAAATTATTTAAAAAGTAAACATTAATTTTCCCAGTGTTTTTTGTACAACTGCCAACAAACGCCTTCAATTGGAAACTTTTCTTTCCACTTGCAAAACTGTTGATGTAACCTTAATTCCAAAATCAGGGAAGTGCTTATAACTAAAATAACTTCCTTCAGACCAATCCCTCTACTTAATAATTGCGGAAAAATGTATGAGAAAGTTATCGACCATTACCTTATAGATGAAATAGATAAAAAAAAAATATTCTACACCCTAATCAGTTTGGATTTAGAAGAGCACACTCTGCCGATGGTGTTACGTACAATCTTATTTCTTTTATTAAAAACAACCTTAATAATAAAATTTGTTAATTTCTTTTGATATAATAAAAGACGCCTTCGACAATTGCACGCGTTCCGCAATTAATAAAATTCCGTCTGTTAACCAATCCCTCATAAACATTATCATTAGCTAGTTCAAAAACAGATTTTCTCGCTTGGAGATTAATAAATCATGTAGTCTTAAATAAATCAGTTGCGGAGTTCCAGAAGGTTTAGCGCTTGGTCACACACTGTTGAGTGAATTACATTCAAAGGTACGCCATGATATAGAAGACTTCTGTAATTCAATAAATATCCACACACCCACACTTGATTTTGCTGATGATCTGCGCATGTCTTTTAAAATCACTAAATATACTAATCTAAATAAGCTTGACATAATCTGTACAAACCTGAGGAGAACATTGCTGAATTATGCCTGTCCTTGTCTGCGGAAAAATGCAAATCAATTCTAGGTAGTAACCAGGAACTACTAAACTTAAATATCTGGGGTTAACTATTGCTAGGGGGGGAAAAAAAAGAAAAAAAAACCAATTGATTATAAACTTACCTTCTGTGCCCACCTTGAAGAGATAAATACAAAATGCATCAAATTGTATGACAAACTAATTAGAACTATTCCCAGTAATTACGGGCTTCGGTTTAAAGAAAGGATGATATATAGCGGTCTTATCCGAGCTATTTATGGGTACGGGTGTGTCACTTACATCAATAATAAAATATTTAAAAAGTTAATAAACAGTAAAGAAAGTTTATACTTACGCACATCCTCATTATACTAGACTGTTCCATAATCTGCTGCCTGTGTGCTAGCCAATATCTTACCCATTCGCCTATTTCTAATTGACAGGGCCATTATTTTCGAATTCAGAATCACTGGTAACTTAAAGTTAAGTCAATAACTTGCCCGGATAAATTTAGTATTTCTGAAATCGACTCGTAGTTTTAAAAAATGATTAGAAACAAAAACCAAAAATATTTGGCAATCGCACTAGGATTTAGGCAACACTGGAAGAATCACCTACTCATTTTTCGCTGATATCTCGAATAAAATCAGTTATAAAAATATGAATATAACCATTTTAATTAATAAATTTTAACTGGACATGGTATGGCGAATATCTGCATAGATTCAATTTAACCAACACACCAAACTGTCAGTACTGCAAAGCAAATATTCCTGATAGAATATTCATTATACCATATATCGGTGCTGTTACTTTGAAGAATATAGTGATAACTTTAATAAATAGATATAAATTCCCAACTTGTTATAAATAAAAAAAATTATTCACTTTGTGTATTTAACTTAAAAATTGGCTTCAAAATAGGTGATCAATCCTCTCTAGTTAATATCTAAGTAATACAATTCCAATTATCGTTTTGTATATGTGTAAACTTATATGTATCTATGCGTGTATATGTATGTGTACGAATGCATATATATTTTCTTTTAGTAATAATACTAATAATAATGATAAGACTGTTGTTTTTATCAATATTTGCAGTAGTGATAAACAATATGTTAATAATTCACCGACAAACATTTGTAATCGTTAATGAAGAGATATATTTTTTTCTCTTTTTAATATAAACTAAATTATAATATTCTTAAATTTTAAATTCGTACATATGATATATTGCACGGTAATGGTTGAGACTATGGCTTATCATCCTGACTGTTGGCCTTAAATATAAGTACACCCTGCAAAGAACTTCTTCCACATCCAATTTTGAAATACTTATTTATATAAACGATATAATATATGTAAATTAACTCATATATAATTTTCCTATTATTAATTATCTGTACCGAGCACTTTACTTATTTATTATTATTATTTTTTTAGTTATTAACGGCCCTTTTTGTACCTTTATACATACAATTTTCCTGAAATATACCATCGTTATTTATTATTATTTAAAAAAAAAAAAAACAATAATATTAATAATAATTGTAAAAAATTTTCAAAACGCGTTTCTATTTAAGGAAAAATTTATTTTAATGGCGGGCATTAAAAAAAAATTAATATAATTCAAAAATATTTTCTTTTTCAAAATATAATCTCGCTTTTTTTTTTCGTTTTTATTTCATCATTCCAGCACTTTGCTGTATAAAACCCGAAGATAGTGATTGAATTCGACATTTATCCCCTTTAATATTTGATGATTCTAAAAACTATTTCATTTCATTCTGAAAATAACATAAAACGATTAACATATATATATATATATATATGCATTGAAGTCCACGAGTGGCCTTATTGTCCTAAAGTAAGTCGGTCTTTCATTCTTTAACAATATTTTCTTTAGTCTATAAAAATATATTTAATGGTTTTCCGACTATTTATTATCGTCGTTGCCAGTGTAATTCTTCAGTCCATTCGCGGTCTACCGAAATTTTAGAGTTACGTAAGCTATTAAAACGATCATTTTATTCGAAGCAGCGTAGTTGACACGTCTGAAAACGTCTAATAGCACCTATACCTATACACACACACACACACATATATATATTTTTTTAATGTATATACACATAACATGCGTACGTATATATCGAAACTAAGTGGAAAAGTTTCTAATATGAACGAAGCGCATTTAAATAAAGAATATTATCCGACTATATACGTATAAATATAAATAATTCCGTTATTTGGTTTCCAGTCGTAAAAACGACGGTATTTCTATTCGATTTTTAGGACAAAAATAAACGAATATTATACGAACAAATTCTAACAATCGGTCCTAAACAGTACCGCCGAACTGAACATATCGATATTTTCACACTTTTATATTCAATCCGGTCTAGACTGCAATTTCACGCTTAAATTTATTTCAACTTCTCTCTAGACACCATCATCATTATTCGTTCATTATTATTACGCGTCTTGGCCGCGGTGAACGTCTCACGATTTTGAATATAATAATAGAATAATTTTCAATAATTTCTGAGTATTCATATATCCAGGTGACTAAATTTGAATAATGCGTTAAAAATTTCAGAAATATACGTTTATTTTTTCGCGCGCGAGATATATAATTAAATTAAATTATTCTTTGTAATTAGACATTTCAAAATGCTTTTTAAATCTTTCCGATATAGCCGCCGGACACCGGCAACAAGATATAACAGACGTGTAAAATGTTAACGTTCATTAGATTCGTCGATCAAATTATGTTTATCGGGTTTACTATAATTAAGAATTTATTTTATTATTTCCACTTCTTAATTTTTTTTAATATATATATATATATATATATATATATATATATATATATATATATATATATATCATCATCATCATCAGTTGTTCGTTTCGAGCATCGTGACCCTATGATTCCTCGTAAACGAACGTATTTGGCCACCATAGTTGATATTAACGTAAATTTAACGTTCTTTTGTATTAATTAAAAATTTAGTAAACTCGAAATAGTTTTCGATATCTTTAACCAAGATAGGTGGGGGAGAGGCGAATTTGTTTCGAGTTTGTTTGTCATTAGAATTTACAATGCGAGCATTTTGCATGAGTTTTTCTGCGCGCAACACGTTAGTAAGCTCACCGCGTGACTTATCTTCGTTTTCTTTTTCAGTATTGTTCATATCCTCATCATTAGTATCTAGATACATAAAAGGTTGATACCTATTTCTAGTGCCAGGATTAGGTGATGTGCGATTAGCTGTATTCAATTTATGGGGCAGCAAGAACGAAGCAGAATGCTTTCTTTTAACACTCTATCAGTTACTAGTTTTTTTACATACCTGATCATCATTATTATTGACGACAGTGGATTATATTCATAAATTATGCTACATTATTCCTGATTTATCATCTGACCACATGCCAGCGATACTATATCACGATAAAACACCTCTATGTGAAAAACGAGGGGCACACCTTACCGACAAATCAACAAACTGGATCGAATTTAGGAATCTCGTCGCGGGAAGAATCGATTTAAAACTAAAGCTAAAAGCATCCGACGATATTGATGGAGCAGTTGATTACTTGACAGATATTATTCAAGACATAAGAAATGTACACAATATAACTCAACTTTGAATAGTAATAATTGCGCTATATTACTCCTGAAAATCCGTAAATTCTGATCAGCATGAGGAGAATAGTTAGGAATGGCAACGCAGCAGATATCCGTCGAATTATTACGCATACAAAGAACTTTGCAAGCAGTTAAAAGAGGCTATTGAAAAATATAACAATGCGCGTTATCATTATTATTTGTCAACATTAACTAGCGCAGACTCCTCTGTCTGGAATGCAGCGAGGACATTAACAAGAAAAAGTCGGCTCCTTCTTATCACCTGAGGAGCATGGGCGAAGACTAATAATGAGAAAGGTGTTATTTTTGCAGATTATTTCGAGAACCAATTTAAACCTCATAGTTTGTATAATCACTTACATACTGAGAAAGTTATGCAACAAAATACCAGTTATTCAGCATTGTCCAAATTATAAATACTATATTACACCAAACAAGCTACGTTCTTGCACTATAAACCTACAAAACAATAAACCCCCGCGAGAAGATGTATTACAACTAACATCCTAAAACATCTATCTCAAAAAGGTCTTCTCCTACTCCTTTACATTTATAATTCGATGACGCGACTATCTTACTTTCCGAGAAGATGGAAACATTCAATAATTATACCGATTCACAAATATGGAAAACCGGCTTCTGACGTTTCATCATACCGACTAATAAGTTTATTGGATACGTTTGGAAACTATTTGAGAAATTACTTCACCCAATTCTTTGCGGTATTTTTTTTTTTTTTTTAAGCGGGAGGGGGAAAATCTTCATAAAACTCTGATAAATAAGAATTTTGTTTTTATTGCTGCAGTGCATATAGATGCACTACAAGGGAACCAAAATCAGCGTGTGGGATTTTTACCCACTAAAAACCCCCTCCCTCTAATAAAAAAAAGGGAGTTAAAGTAGAGAAATGGAGGTCCCGACACAAACGAAGAGACCTCCACACTTAAAACTAACTTATTGTGATGGAAGAAGGGATGAGAATTAGTCCCTTCTACCATCAAGTAAATAGTATTTAGTTTGTACAAAAATTTAAAAAAAAATAAAAACGTAAAGTAAAAGAAAAAATATTAAAAAATAGTCTTATCTTAAAAGGTATAACTCCTACCTAAGAAAATAAGGAAAAAAAGATTATTAAATTTAACTACATACTTATAATTAAGTAAACATAATATACATAAAAAGACATGTACACACACACATGCACATATGAATAACTAAGAATAAGATTGACCACGCTACAATCAAATGAAGACTGCCGAGAAATTAAGAAATTTTAAATTTTAACATGACCTGCTCAGCAAGCAAAAGGAAATTCCTAACTTTCCTGCCAACAGGAAATACATCAGTAGGTCTAATGTTGTGTTTCTGACGGATTGAATCAAATGCGGGACAAATAAACAGTGTATGATGAATATCATCTACTTCACCCAAGTTACAGCAGGTGCAGCGAGGTTCACTAACAAGATGGAACCTATGAAGGTAGGAACCAAACCTGCCATGACCTGACAACACCCGAGAACTATAAAAGTTAACATCAAACGCTAACATCTTTTTTCAATATTTTTTCTTATCACCTTCTCCTTTAGCAATTTATTCTATATGCTCGTTCGAAACAGACGACGACGAACTTATTATCGATTGTATTATAGACGTATTAAAATATAGAAACACGTATAATTTAAATTACTTACTAACATTACCCGTTAAGCAATATACTAATCTTACATTATAAGTTTATATATACATTAACATTGTACATAAGTGTAAGCAATACATCGGTTTTAAAGTTTTTTTTTTTTTTTTTTTTTTATTCTCGAATGGACTTTGGACTATTCGACTTTGAACCTTCTCCTATTCTCCTTTAACATATTTTCAGTATTTTTTCTTATCCCCTTCTCCTTTAGCAATTCTCCTTTTTTGTCCGTCTCCTTTACAGAAATCATCAGTGCCCGGCCATTGGGCGGGTTGGGGGTGCAACACTTCACTGAAGTGTGTAGGCTAATAGCCTACTGCACCCCCAACCCGCCCAATGGCCGGGCACTGATGATTTCTGTAAAGGAGACGGACAAAAAAGGAGAATTGCTAAAGGAGAAGGGGATAAGAAAAAATATTATAGGAATCGCCGTTACTATCAATAATACTACAGTCAATATACTGTCCATCTATGTGCCTCCCCTACACAGAATCAATGTGCGAGCTTTCAGAGCAGCCATTGAGTCTTTAGCCTCGACACATCTCATTATTGGGGGCGATTTTAACACTCACCACCCCAGCTGGGGCTGTAGTTCATTTAATCTTAATGGTACAGCCGTTTTGCAAATTGCCGATCAATATTCACTGAATATTCTAAACAACGGGACTCACACCACGCTTCCTACTCCTCAATTTTCATCCAGTGCCATTGATCTCACCCTCTGTTCTCCCATCTTATCTTTTTCATGCAACTGGTCGGTCATCCCCTTCTATCTGGGTAGTGATCATCTGCCAGTTTGTATTTACCTCCAACACCCCGGCGGGGATACTACTTCATCTTCTATCCCTTCCTCTATCCTGCACACCAAAAAAATCAGTTATGATTTATTCTCTTCCATTGCTGACAATCTTTTCTTCAGCTTTCCGTCAAATCTCTCCTCCCCCGAAGTATATGATTTCTTTCTATCCATCATCCATGATTCAGTTTCCGCCTCCACTTGTAATAATTCCATTTACCTAGGTAAGAAACTTCCCGTCAGATGGTGGACGAAGCAATGTTCCTTCCAGATAAACAAAAGGAATCAGGCATTCCGCATCTTTCAGAAAAATAAAACCGTATCCAATTTTATCGAATTTAGGAAGATCAATGCCCAAACCCGCCGGTTATTAAATCAGACTAAACGGGATTCCTGGAGACGATTCTGCTCATCTTTTAATAGATCCACACCGTTATCCAAAATCTGGGAACAATGTAAAGCGTTTAAACATCGAGCTCTTTCTGCTTCTACTCCTTCTACTGATCACGAACATTGGTTTGACGAATTTGTCAACCGCGATTCTCCTCCGTACGTACCTTCACTTCATCAAACCAACCCTTTTCATTTCACATCTGCTTCCCCTTCAAACATGTTGGATATGCCTATCACGATTAGAGAGCTCACACATATATTAGAAAATAAAAGGGATACTGCCCCAGGCCCTGATTTAATATCATATAAAATGCTTCAAGCTTTGTCAACCCGTTCTTTGAATTTCCTTTCCCAAATGTTCTCCAAATTTCTACAAGAAAACTTTATTCCTCAGGACTGGCTAACCTTCAATATTACCCCTGTTCACAAATCTTCAAAACCCAAACATTTGGCTACTTCGTACCGCCCCATTGCTCTAGCTTCCTGTGTTCGAAAACTTCTTGAATCTGTCATCCGTTATCGTTTAGAGTGGTGGTTGGAAAATAATAATATTCTCCCTAATTTTATTTGTGGCTTCCGCCCCCAATATTCAACTGCTGATTGTCTCTCCTTTCTGACATCTAACATATACAAAACATATATAGATAACGGTTTCTTGTTAGCCACATTTCTGGATCTCACCGCAGCTTTCGATAACAGCAACATTAGCTTACTGCACCAACGCCTCTTATCACTTAGTATTCCACACAATCTCGCAGCTTATATTTGTAACCTATTTAAAATCAAACATTTACACTTCCGGCACCCTACACTCCAACATCCATGCACCGCACTACTTACACTGGTCTTGAACAAGGTTCTGTTCTTAGTCCCATTTTATTTAATATCTATATTATGCAATCTGGTCCTCTTTCAACATAGCAATAATCTTGACCTTATTACACAATATTTAACACATGATATCACAACTTTAAGTAACCGTTTCAAATTTTCCGATCTTTCCATTAATCCCAGCAAATCTGCAGCTATCGTGTTTTCCCTCAATCGGCCTACCTATTCTCCTCAACATATTCCGTTTTATAATGACCGCATCGCTATAGTAACGCAATAGGACTGACTTTAGATCAAAAACTTTGGAAGCCGCATATAGACTTCCTTATTTCGGTCACCCGACAATCCTCTAATATCTTAAGATCCCTCTCCTCAACTGTCTGGGGTGGAGATCCCGTTTCTCTCCGCATTCTATATATTTCCTTAATTCGTTCCAAAATTGACTACTGCTCCTTCCTGTATGGTAATGCCTCCCGTCACCACTTAACCAAATTGGATAAAATACAAAACCTCTGTATGCGCTTAATTTTAGGCTCTCTTTGTTCTACTCCTATTTCATTTCTTTCCTCCGAGTCTCATATTGTTCCTCTCTCCCTCCGACGTAAAAATTTAGCCTTCCGATTTATCTCGAAATCTCTCAATAAACAAGTTAATTCCTTCACTTCCAATTTTTTAAAAATTTTCAGAAAATGGCGTTTCGATCGCTCCCGTATTCCACTACTCTCCACTGCAGCTTATAAATACCGGACGTACAAGTATCTTATCCTTCCATCTCGTCCCTCAATTTACTTTACTAATTCATATCATGTCAATCTTTTTAACATCTCCATTGACACCTCCTCCTTCTCCTCCATCATATCTTCCCATCCTGATCTTAATGCTTTCATACAAAATTACTGGCCTAATCATGTACATGTATTTTCAGATGGATCCAAATTTCCCGGTCGGTCCGTTACGGGAGCATTCTATATACCGCAATATAATATCTCCAAATCATTCATTTTTCCTCAGTTCAATTCAATTTTCACTGCCGAGGGCCTAAGAATCCTTAAAACTCTGCAATTCTTATCATGTTTAGATCACCATTCCTACTCCCTATACTTAATCTTATCCGACTCCCTAAGTTTTCTCCTCGCATTGAAGCATTCCTCCTTTCAACCTAATTCCAATTATTTTCCTTTGGCAGTGCGACAATTGACTTATTTACTATTTAGCCGCGGCATCTTAATATCATACGTCTGGATTCCCGGTCATTCTGGAATTCATGGCAATGAGGTTGCCGACACTCTGACCAAGGAAGCCATTTCCTTCGGCTCTCTGGTGCCGGCAATTTCCACCACAGACCTGATATCTCTTGCCAACATGGATATATCCTACGAGTGGTCATCGTGGCTAGTTAGTTCTTCCACCTCTAGATATTATCTGGCCACATCACCTACTCACTGGTACTTTAATTTGTCCAACATACACCTCAACTTCCGAAAATTTATTACAACCATCACCCGTTTACGTTCTGGACACAATCGTCTTCCGAGTCACATGTTTCGTATTGGGATTTCCAGTTCCCCATATTGTTCCCATCCAGCCGATTCACAAATTATCGCCGATGAAAACCATATCCTTTTCAATTGCAGTTTTCACATACCTGACCAACTCGCACTCCTGAATTCCTTAATATCCATCGGTTATAGTCCTCCTTTCTCTATCACTTCCTTAATTTTTTCTAATGACTCCCGTGTTTTCTTCCTTCTTTACAAATTCCTAACCAATTGTAATATCAATATATAATAACTATTTATCAACACGTTAGTGGGTTGTGATTGCTCCTCAGCAGTGCCCAAAAAATAATAATAAAAAAAAAATCTTCAATCGCAAAGAAATATCAGGCAGGAAAGCATAAGTCTTCCTACCGGTCTGAGCTTCATCCCATCTGCACTGCCACTTCGCAATTAATAAGGAGGAAATATACTTTTTAAACTCACGGTAACACATAGATTGTACTGTGAATGTATCTAGCAGGTTCGAATGCTTGAAATGTGTACCACACCCCCCTTGAGCCTGTGCTCACCAACGAGAGCCCTACCAACAAGAAATAAATCAAGTGGCAGCACTCCACAGAGAACACAGGCAGCAGAGGTAGGTGTAGTCCGGTACAAGGAAGCAATTCGAAGTAGAAACTTCCTTTGCTGCTTGTTAGCTAGAGCAATAATTCTTTTATTAACGTAAATGGCTGCGCCGTAGCCAAATGGGCCTGAATAAGGCCTTTATATAGTATCAGACGTTCTCTAAATGATAAACCCCAAGCATTCTTCTGTAAGCGCAGCAACTTATTATAAATATCACTACACTTACCAGAAATATACTGAAAATGAGGATGAAAGATAATTTCTTATCAATAATAATTCCTAAATATTTCAATTCTGAAGTATATGGTATGCTGGAATCAGATAATAATTCCAGACTTCTGATCTGGGTAATGAATGCATCATTGCCAAACACAGAAAATTGATACTTTGCAGGGGAAAACACTAGTCCTAACTCCGCAACCACACTCTCCAAGTATTTAGAAATACAAGTGAGAAGCGGCAGAGATGAAGATCTTTCTGCTTTGAACACTAAACATAGATCATCAGCATATGAAACAAGCTGACAACAGGCATTTACATTAAAACAATATTTTTCAACACTGCGATGTACAGTGGAGTATAAAATGTTCCATAGAGTCAGTCCAAGGACCGACCCCTGAGGAACTCCGCATGTAGGTGTTCTTGTAGCAGCTGACGACCCAAGCTTAAGTGTTGTAGAACGATTCTTAAAGTAATCTATAATGACATTTGTAATAAAAGGGTTAATGCTATTATTTTTAAATATATCAACAATTGCTGACCAGCAACAATTGTCAAAAGCACCTTTAACATCATAAGATATAATAACAGCAGAGCAGCCATCAGAAATGTACTGCTCCATTGTTGAAACTAAAGTATAAATTGCATGTTCAGCTGATAAACCTGAGCGAAAACCAAACTGGTGGTGATGCAAAACGCCCATAACTGTAATCTCCTGAAGTAGCATTCCAAGACCTTCCCCATGCAATTAAGCAAGGAGATAGGTCTATAAGCTGACAACTCAGAAGGATCTTTACCCAGCTTAGCAAGCAGCTTTAAACATGCTGACTTCCAACAATCCGGGAAAAGACCAAAATCTAAACATTTTTTAAATAAAGTTTGCAACAATGAAGGAAAAATAGAATGGATTTTTTTAACCAGTAAATTACTAACCCTGTCATCAGCAGGTGCTTTCCTATTACGCAAATTTTTAACAATATCTGAGATCTTATCAGAATCAACAACAGGAGAACTACAGTCACCGACAGGAAGCACCATCAAAGGAGAATCAACTTTAGATGAAAAAAAATAATCTAATAAAGCATTGAGTTTTTCATGCTCAGAGACCATGGTCTGATTGCCTGCCCTAATATCTGGCAGTAACACATCAGACCTATGCTTAAACAGCATTTTATAAGGTCTACCCCAAGCAGTGCTCAAAGTCCTTCCAATGTTGGAATCTAGCTTTTGAAATTTCATTTTTATATAGCTTATTCAGCTCCTTTAGCACATTCTTATACAGAAATATACAAAAGGAGTCCTTACACTTAGAGAATTTTTTCCGTATAAGATTAATTTTTGTTTTAAGGTTTTGTAATTTGTCATTCCACCAATCAATCTTAGGTGAAGCTACAGGAACTGAACATTTACTAATCAACTCAAACAGATACTTATTGAGTTGACTAATCAAAAAATGTAGCCGCCCAACTGACAGACAACTTTCAACATTTGTAATTAACTTATTAATAAATAAACAACTGAGACAATTTACAAACTGATCCATTTAAATTTTGTAAAGTTGTCTAAGAGGGCGACGACAAAATTAAAAATAAAACTACGATGGAATGCCAAATCCATCTCTACTAACTTATAATTTATAAGATGAGTTGCTCTGGCAGAAACCAACAAGTAATCTATAATACTTTTACCATTATAATTAACAAATGTAAACTCGCTACCATTCATAACTACCAAATCAAGAAACTCATTGAAATCAACAGAGTCCCCGCTTTCCCCAACATGAGGCTCCAGCACTGGTAGATGAATGTTAAAATCTCCAACAATAATATGGACATTACTTGGATGTTGCCCTAAAACCTGGTCAAGTACAGTTAGACGATGTGATTTAGACTTATTGGGTGAAAAATAAACACATGTAAAAATATATTTACCTATCTTGAGGGAAATCTGATTAAATCTACTGCATACCAAGGAATGTGGAATATCTAACTTCACAATAACAGCAACCCTGTTATTGATATAAGACACATAATTGCTTTTTAAAGATTACCCCATTGCTCACATAAGGCTCTGCCAGAGCACACACATCAAAATTATCATTATAAAAATGTCATAAAAATAATGCCTGACAGGCACTAAAATTACCTATATTAATATATGAGCAATTAATTTGCTCCATAATTATGTCTTCATGTGCCTTAAACAAACCAGGGCAACTCTTGCTGAATGTAGCGTGATCAACGCTCTTGATCGCTAAACCAACGCTACTCTTATCGGATAACTTACTATCTAATTCCTGCCAAGAAGGAAGCTTGAGTAGGGGTAAGATTTAAATAAATTCTCGCACCACGAGAATTTCTGATTTTGGTAACACTCAAATGTGCAGATCCAGTAAGTTCTTCAAAATGATTTTTAACATCACCTTCCGTGATGTTTTTTGCGTGGAATATCAAAATTGTGGGGTTAAGAAGCTTTTCCTCCTTAACCATACATTCTGAGATCCGTTCCTTTATAATAGTTGCAAGCTTAGTTGAATCTACTTTGGAAGCTGTATTGATTATACAAGTTTTCTTGTTGATCTTCTTAAAAAACGATACATTGATTTTTCTTTTGTCAGGGAGACCTTTGCCTTAAGCTGACTAAGGACCTTCCCTGCGTCTTCCGATTTCAAAATTATTTTGTTCTTAGGCAAAACTGCCTTCTTCTCTTTTCTGAGACTAGTGCATCCCTGAAGAGTACACCAGTCGAACGTGCACTAGGAGTGTGCAATACAGCAGAAACTGCTGACTGCACATCCGTCGCCTTCGCTTTCAATATTTTCTCAACGTTTTTAACTAAGATAATGGCCTCAGCCATCTTCTTGCAGATTTCATCAGCAGAATTAATAACTGTACTTTTCTGGGGCTTAGAGACACCTTTGTCTCCAAATTGCGATTTTATGGTTGACGGTAAGTCAACCACATTTTTAAATAGCCTAAAATAAAAAAAAAACAAAAAAAAAACGAACTATTCAACACTACTTTAAAAAGTTAAGAAAAAGTTTAAAAATCAATAACTTCCCAACGGGAAGTCCAATTCGCGAGCGGTAAAAACAAAAATAGACAAAATAACGTGCTTAATAATAAAAACCCATAAACCAAAAGAGTCAAAAAAGTTTAAAAATCAAAATATTAAAAAGTACTATTCCGAAATTTATGTGGAACGCACGAAAATAATCGGGAGGAGTAAGAGAAAATTACTTACCTCCGCCCCATAAATCGAACACCCGATCGAACAAACAGCCACAACAAACGCTCAGCGCAAACTGAAAAGAAAGATATTGTTTTACTTTCGGATCATCAATTTGGATTCCGAAATAAGCACTCGGCTGTTCACCAGTGTCATAGAGTTGTTGATGCATTTGCAGCGCAAATTGTACTGTTCAACGGTGTTTCTGTTTGTAGCCGGGGCATTCGATCGCGTCTGGCATGAAGGGCTGTTCTACAAGATCAATACGATTTTCCGCTTGAAATATATTTTCTTTTAAAATCCTTCCTCAACATTAGATCATTTCAAGTCAAAATAGACAAAGCTATATCTACTCCGCGAATGATTATGACATCAGTCCCTCAAGGAAGCGTCCTGGGCCCTCTTTTATACAACATATATACGGCAGATACACCGACCATAATGTTCATTATTCAGGTTACTTTCGCGGACGATGTTGCTATTTTGTCTAGTCACGAAGACCCACGCGAATCATCAAGATATATATAGAGACACTTACTATTAACTGAACAATGGGCCCGAAAGTGGAAAGTCGAAATAAATAACCTTAAGTCGTCGCATGTCAATTTCACAACTAGACGACAGAATTGTCCGCCAGTTACATATCGCTATCGGATGATACCAGCAGTGCCACAAGTTAAGTATTTAGGGTTAACATTCGATCGAAGATTAACGTGGGGACCGCGCGTGATAAATACGCGGGGAAAGCTGACACTTCTGCTGCGCCAGTTGTATCTGTTAATAGGGCGCAAATTGTAACTTCGTTTTGTAAACAAAGTCCTCCTATGCAACACAGTAATTGCTCCTATATGGAAATATGGTCTCGAGGTGTACGGTTCGACGTCCAAAACCAACCTAAATAAGATACAATCGTTTCAGTCGAAGGTTTTAAGGATTATGACAAATGCACCATTTTATGTTCGTAACGATATCATTCATGACCTCGGAATACCAACCGTTGCAACGAATCACAGACAGCGATACAGGAAAATGCATATTGAACTCAGTGAAAATCGAAATGCGCTAATATCACGAATGTCGACAACACATCTTCCAGATAACCCTATCAGAAATCTTAAAAAAGATCGATGTCGAGATGCACTTTCGTCATCATAAAATGGAGGAAGAATAAATATAAATCACTAAAACAAAACAACATTATCCATTGGGATATGTTGTTTATTTAATATTTTTCTCATTTTTTTTTTCACAATTGTGTTTATAATTTTCATATAGATTGGTACACATACACACACACATACAAAAAAAAAAAGTAGGAATATGTTTATTCCGTTTCTCTACTTTTTCCAAACGTTTATAAATTCGGCTAAAATTTACCAATTGCGAAAATAATAGAAACAGCCCAAATTTATTATAAAAAACTATTCTCATTTTTTTTTCTGCTATTTTTCAAAGTCCGTATTGTCAATTGGTTGAATCTTTTAGCGTATTCTATAGTCACCATTAAGCTGGTTGTCAGTAATCAATCAACCGGCTCAATATATTTGGGTGGACAACAATGGAATCATTTTTCCATGCATCAAAAATCTCGGCTATGTAGTTGCGAACAATCTCTTTCCGTCTTTGTAAATAATCGTCAGATTCCTATTGTAAATATCTGACTACGAATTTGGCGTGAAGTTTCAACGTCAAATAAATTGCGCTCAATCCGGTCAAACATTGAATCCCGGCGCACTTCATTGACATTTGAGCATTGGCCATACAAAACTATACCATCCTCACATATTAAACGAGGGGCTAACCTTTACTTGTGTGACGGATGTTTTATTCTCTTATCCATTCACCAACTTCTGAGATTAACTTCCAAAATTCAATTTCTTCCGGTATCAATTATGTCTGTCTAGTACACTGTCTGAATTTTTTGAAGACATTGAAAAGTTTATTTGCTCTTCAGCTTTTCGAGACTGTTAAATATTTATAAAGTCTTATTGATCGGTGTTTCTGGCCGATGCTGCAATGGCACGTTACCGTCGAAAATAAAGCAACAATAATATATACGCGTAGTATCATCAAAAATAATATGTGAACATTTACATGTATACTATAAATTTAAGCTTTAAATTATTCTACCTCTTTTAATTGCGCGGACTATTTAATTTATTGAATCGATATTAAAAAAGGAATACAACCATTTCGATGGGTGGTGCGTGAACGGGCAAGATTCGAGACTAAATGATTTTTGTGATCTATAAAACTTATTTCGAATAGGATATACGAGGCGACTGCTGGGGAACTCTTTAATTACGGCGGAAAAATTCTCAATGCATATTCTTGTACTCTACACGAAGAATATAATTACATTCGTTCTAGGTGGTTATGGCATTACTGTATCTACGGAAGACAAAATACGCGTATTCCGTTCGTACGATGATAACGTTCTAATATTATGTAAGGAAATCTCTTACCTGGTTAAAGTTTCGACTTAAGTATTTCCTTATTTCTCGCGTACATTGATTTTGATTTATCGCGTGGCAAATTACAGAAAACACACGTTCGATTACATCGACTGATGGTAAAACAATTAGTTCAGTAGGTCAAAATGAAGAGAGGGACACGTGCGAAAGGGGACGATTATAAAAAAATATTTGGAATATTTCGTACAACGTGTTACCATAATAAAAATAAACAATAATAATAATAATAATAATGATGATGATAATGTGAATAAACGAATTTTCTCGTAATCGGTTCTAATCGAAAATTGCTGACTACTTTGGCAGAAGGTGTAAAGCGTAATGCAAACGAGTGACGAATTACTCAAGTCGATTTCGTTATATTATTATAATATTAGCTTGGAAAAGTGAGTTTGTTAAATATGTGCATATATATATTTTTTGCGTGAAAACAATAAGCTGCGCAGCTGGTCGCTGAGCTTGCACTTTTTTTAATTCAATGCGCGCACATGCATACACACAAACTATATATATATTCATATATATATACGCGTGTAATAAACGACGCGTCATTATCCAAATGTGGGCGCATCGCATAATAGTTTTTAAAATCGAATAAATGTAATCTTGCAACTTTTTATTTTTAATTTCGGAATGGGGGTTGCGAACGGACCAGCCATAAATGAGAATAAATTACGAAATAAAGATAATTTCCAAGGGCAGCATAATTACAAATTACAAATCACAAATCATTTATAAAGAAACGAACGAGACGAATGATATCGATATTTAGTAACTGATGCAAAGTTATCATCATCACCATCATAGAGAATGACGTGGAGTAATTAAAGAAGTGAGAGAAAAATAAAACAATTCGCCAGAAGACGACACTCATTTAACATGACGCATCGTTATTCCTTTAATTATTTCTACTCCGGTATGAAATTTCGTAAATACTAAAGGTTTGGTCGACACAATTCTACCGATTTAAAATAACCACACTGTATTGAAATTTGGAAAAGATGTATGAAATTAAAAGAGGAACATAGGTAATAGAGGATATATAAAATTAAAAGAGGAATATAGGCGATAATATGAAAATTATTAAAATCTATTCGATACAAATCGCGAGAAATATAGAAATTATTTTATCGTTAATTGTCTGGGTAACATGTTCCCAGTTTACGATTCGAAACACACTGGTATATTTTACTTCCTTGCCCATACGTACTGTCTCCGTCTATCAACTAATGTAACCATACCCGTTTTGAGACTGTCTCTTTTTGCAGTACTCCGTCCCGTTCTCTTCTAGAATTGTCCAACCATAGATGTTTAATTTGGCCGAAGTAAAAATTATACAAAAATCCAACAAAGTCTCCGAAAACGTCAAACTATCGTGCATTTAGTAAAGTTGTTTATTCTGGGCGACGATAATTATTTATTAGTATTTATTCCTACTCCTCATCGTCCACGTGATCAGTCATTGATTTGTTGTCTGTCATTTACTTAATTTCATTCGGGCGCTTCTTCGATTGCTTGTCATTTCTACTAACTTTTGCATTTTAATAGAATATACCTTATGTCTGCCTGGAACAAATGCGCGCCAGTAGAACTCTTTAATGAACAAATACTCAGCTTCAAATGGATGTTCTCGAAGCTGTGTTGACAACAAAGGTGAACTTTAATAAAACCTGCCAAGAATTTCATTCTTATTTGAAATCATCTCCTCCGCCGCTATATTGAAACAAATATGCTCGTCTGAAAAATACATCTAACAATAATTAGCTATTCCTACTTTTCGAATTAGACCATTAGTAACGTATTATTCGATTGCAGGTATCCGTTATTTTGATAAATAATAATAATAGCGATCTTAATAAGTATAAAACATTCGTTTTTATCGTGATACTCTGCCCGTCGCCGCAATTTTGACAATGTCCCGTTTTGAGGAAAAATAAAAGTGGGGTAATTTTATGTATAATCGAGGAACGAGTAACAACCGTATACAAAACGTTCTTACATAATCTCATCGTAGTAAGAGCAGGTTTTTGAAATAATTTCACCACTTGGGCAGAATGTCTGCTCTGTAAGTAATGAAATTTATAAGAGAAATGTTATCGAAAACATTGTTTATAAACCGCGATGCAAAAGTCGCAGCAAATATAAAATTATTTATCTGTAACGCATACGCGTAGCAATATGAACATCACGGTTAAATATCTGAATATTTAATCCCATACAATTATTAATAACATATAAATTATTTACTACCGAACCTGAAAATTTACTATATCAGCGGTATACGAAACATTAAAAAAGAAAATGTTCAACCGTATTCAGAACTACAATACGGACGAGAATTAAAATAGTCCCGAAATTACCACGTCCAGACAGCATCTGACTGGAAAACAAATTTATACGGAGATCATCCTTAATCCTAAATCTACAATACTGTAAAACAAAAAAAAACTTGAAAGTTGTTCTACCGTGCAAACTATTAATCCGTCTATTCTGCTATATTTCTAGAATTATTACATTAATTTTCTTAATAAAGGTATTCTTACAATTAAATAAATTATTTGATTACAAAAAACAGTTAAAATCACTAAACTTTATTTATTAAGAAAGGCAACTACGCCATTATCAAGCTATATATAAATAAAATTAAATATATAAAAACATAAAATATTAATTTAAATCTAAGTTCACAATTTTTACACAATAAATGAATTATAAATACTTAAAACTATCTGACAGTGACTGTGGTAAACAACGCAATCAAATATCGGTAATATAAAATTTACAGAACAGTAGCCAGAAAATAATTATTTTATAAAAATATGTATTTGAATAATGAAAAATATATTTTATGTAATCAAAAATCAGTTAACACGTATAACAACATTCCTACTGACAAAGTAATAGAATATATTAAGAATAACAATTTAAATAATAATATTCATAAAGATCATTATATAAGAATATTGGAGACAGTACTAAATCAAAATTATTTTCACTTTCAAAATAAATATTATAAACAAAATAGTGGTTTAATTATCGGATCTTATCACCCATTCTAGCTGATATTTATATGAATAAATTAGAAAATAACATTAAAAATAATAATATATTTAAAAATAATGTTAAATTATGGAAAAGATATGTTGATGATATTTTAATAATATGGAGTAATAATGATGAGAATGATCATATGTTGAATAGTTTTGTATCCAATCTAAATAATTATAATAAAAACATACAATTTACATTAGAAATAGGAGGTAAAATAATAAATTTTCTAGATTTAAAAATTAATATTATTAACCAAAAAATTGATATAAATATATACGGAAAGCCTACATAAACAGATACATTAATACCAATAGATTCATTTCATCCAAAAATGAATAAATTAGCAAGTTTAAGAAGTCTTATCAATAAAATCAATTTTAACAGACAGGAATAAATTGAATAAAGAAAAAAAACATTATAAAACAAATAGCAATAAGAAACAAGTGTAAGTTGATCAAATATGGAATAAAACTAAAGTCAATATAAATATAGAAAAATATAAAAATAATTATTTAGGTTCAATAAATTATGTAGGAAGTCATACGTATAAAATAATTAAAATATTTAACAAATATAACATCGATTTATAAGAAATAATAATACATTATTAAAATCAATCAGTAATAACAAAATAGAAGATAGAAATGTATTAAAAAATTCAGGAGTCTATAAATTAAATTGTAATCAATGTGAAAAATAATACATAGGAGAAACAGGCAGACAATTCGTAACAAGATTTAAAGAACATTTAAACTTATATACAAATAATGATGAAAAATCATTATTTGGAAAACATTGTATAGAATTAAAACACAAAATAAATAATATTAATCATAATTATAAAATTTTACATACAGAAAAACATTTAAAAAAAAGAAAACTAATTGAAAAAATGGAAATAATAAAAGAAAGGGATAAAAATAATTTATTAAATTCAATGGTAAATTTTGAGGACGAATTAATTTTAAAAAGTATATTGTAAAAATTATATTATTCCTAGCTATTGATTTTTGATTACATAAAATATATTTTTAATTGTTCAAATACATATTTTTATAAAATAATTATTTTCTGGCTACTATTCTGTAAATTTTATATTACTGATATTTGATTGTGTTGTTTACCACAGTCATTGTCAGATAGTTTTAAGTATTTATAATTCATTTATTGTGTAAAAATTGTGAACTTAGATTTAAATTAATATTTTATGTTTTTATATATTTAATTTTATTTTTATATAGCTTGATAATGGCGTAGTTGCCGAAAAGCTTTGCTTAATAAATAAAGTTTAGTAATTTTAATCAAGTATAAAAAAACACTACATTCCACAATCTAAACTTTAAATAAATTATAATTTATAAACGAAATGAAAATAAAAAGAATCTGTTACGTTAGTTTTAATTATAATAAATTTATTAATAAACATATCGAATTCTGAGATCAAAGCCGACTTGAAAATACTTATCTCAGGATGCAAGATCCATGTAATAAGTGATGCAGCCATGGTTGAAACAGTTCTATATAAAGACTCAACACTAAGCAGGAGCTTCCGTTTAGTTAAAATTATATTAAACGTAATTGAATTTAATTTGTAAATATTTGAACAATAATTAATGAAAGATTCAATCGCTCCTTTATAAATAATTACACGTCCTTTATATTCCGCCAAAGTTAGGTTGAATTTTGAGAAGTATAAATAATTTCTTATTAACTTTATTCAGGAGATATTTAACATGTTGATTAAGACTAAACTGATCGTAAGTGATTTGGAATTTTTTACAAATATTTTTAATGTTATAAAAATTTCAAATTCGCGAAAACATCCACGTACTCTCAATATTTAATCGTACACCTGATATATGTACCTTCTCTTAACTATGGCAATAAGTAATTATCATGCCGATTCGGAAAATTAACAAGAATCCGATATATCTGGACAATCATCATCGGTATAATTTACATCAAAATTAACCATCGCTTAGGGTGAGAATCGAAGAATGGATATTTGCTGTAACACACCAAAATAACGCTAATTAATAATTAATATCATCTCGCTCGATATCAGATCAATTAAACTATGTTCAAACAGATAAAAAATAATTTAGCAATATGCTTTCGATGTCACGAAGGCTTTTGACGGAATATGGAAATGTACAACTCTACTCAGTCTACACAAATGAGAATTTAAAAGGTGGATCGCGCATTTCATTTAAAATGTTTTATTTTCGCATCCGTATAAGCTGGTTTTTTATCGTCGTCTAAAACATTTTTTTTTTAAGTATCCGTAATCAATCTGCCATTGTTTATTTCTGTAGTTAAAATAGTTTGTTCTACTTTATTATTCATTAACTGTGACAATTTAGAGGTCGAAAAGCGAATACTATTATTCTCGGTAAACGAACTCCACAATATACTTCTCGTCTGTCGACGCTGAACGTGTAGAAGAAAATGATCGTACTTTAGACATGACAACAAAGCTATACCCACAAGTTACTCATCTAAGATTAATTTGCGATTACGGAAACTACAAATCCAGTATTTAAAGTAGACGTGTCTTAATCGCATTGAAAAATCTGGCAAACATCGTATGTAGAAGAACACGCAGTAATATTTCTGAAAATTTATCATACTTCGATACTAGGTCATCGCAGAATTAACGAGTCGAATTTATGGAACTGTAAACCTATCTTAACCATACTAAATTTAGTGCATCATGTGGCGGTTAGGGTAACGTTATTTCGCACTAGATGTTGTCCGAGTAAATAAATAGCCGTTGAATCTTCGTCGAAATACAATAATAGTCCCATTGTATTGTTTTCACAAGTAAATTCCTCATTACATTCCGTTTTTCGTTGCTAAATGTAAAGAAATCTCTCAGGAATTACAAAAATTAGGATTTTCTGTTCGATCTGTAATTAATATAATAAGCAGAAGGACGAAGTCTCCATTACCAATGTTTTATGTAGATCTCAACCAATCTATAAATAAATCAGAAATTTTCAAATTAAACCGTTTGCTTCACACGATTGTAACAATTGAAGAGCCGCGAATAACCAGACAGCTAATTCAGTGTATGCGCTGTCAAAATTTTGGCCATACAAAATCCTACTGTAATCTTCCACCTCGGTGCGTAGAATGCAGTGGTAGTAACTTTTGCCTGTCCTAAAACATTAGAAGAAAAGCCAGTATGACTTTTCTGTCGTGATGACCATCCCGCCAGCTATAAAGGATGTGAACATTATAAACAAGAGTATAATAAAAAGTTTAAACAAAATGTAATAAATAAAAGTTTCGAACGCCCAACAGTTGATATGGACAATACCAACACATTTACACGTATTAATAAGCAGTCGTCATCAGACTCATATGCTAGAAGTATACTTATTCTTCTTCATATCAATGTGCAAAAATATAATGGTTCACAGAGTATAAATGAACAACAAGGGATTAGCGAAACATTAAGTTCATTCCTTAATGAATTCCGCAATTTACTTTCACCTTTAATATCTATGTTAACAAAACTCATGGATAAATTATTATGAATTTAAACAACGTAAGTAAGAATTCATTAACAATAGTATTATGGAATGCTAATGGAATTCAACGAAAGAAACACGAACTCCAGTACTTCTTACGAACAAAACGAATCGATATTATTCTATTAACGGAAACCCAGATTATTACTCCAGCATCTTTGATTTATCAAACTATAAATGCTATCATGGAACGCATCCTTCCGGTACAGTAATGGGGGGGTGTTGCAGTACTCGTAAGAAAAACCCTTAACCATTATCTACATTTTACTCATCAAACAGAGGCATACCAAGCTGTCGCAGTTAAAATAAAAACATGTAATAATGAGGAAATAACTATGGCATCAGTTTACTGTCACCCAAAGTATTACATACCGGATGATGAATTTACGAAACTATTTCATCATCAAGGTAGCAAATTTATATGTGGAGGTGACTACAATGCGAAACATCGTCATTGGGGATCAAGAACTCAGAGTAAACGCGGAGAGTAACTTTTCAAGCTGAAGAGTAAATTGCGTGTTGTTTCACCATTTTCACCCACTTAACTACTCTAGTAGACTTATCATCTGATCACGTACCGGTATTACAAATTCTAGATACAATTCCACTATATCGTAGAACAGATAACAGATTAACTAACAAGTCTACCAACTGGGATCAATTTGAAAGTACAGTAGAACTTAAATATAAAACTAAAATCGCAGTATGATGTTGATACAGTTGTTGATTACCTAACGGGCGTAATTCAGGATAGCTATAAACAATCAACACGACTGGAAAAATTTACCGCCAATAACAGTGATATATTGCCTATTGCAATACGGGAATTAATTGACAAAAGACGAAAAGCACGCAATGGCAACGTATCATCTAATTACCAAGTTTACCGAGAATTCTGTAGGCAACTAAAGGAAGTGAACTACCAAAATCAGCGTTACACCCATTACCTATTAACCTTAAATAACTCTGACGGCTCAATTTGGAATGCAACTAAAGTACTGAAAAAGAAAGATACTCCATCACACCACATCAAAAAAGTAAATACAGATTGGGCTAAAACTGATGATGAAAAGGTTGAAACGTTTGCCGACTATCTTGAAAACATTTTTCAACCTCATGATATAGAACATCAACAACATACGCAACAAATTATACGAAGCAATAGTAGTATCACACAGTACTGCCGAAATTACACATACATTACGCCAAATGTATTAAAAATTTGCAAAATAATAAAGCCTCCGGAGAAGATAGAATCACAAATAATATTTTGAAACATCTCCCAAAGAAAGGACTTTTACTACTTTTATACATATATAACGCTATGCTACGATTATCATACTTTCCAACCAGATGGAAAAAGTCTCTAATTATACTTATTCATAAAACTGGTAAGCCAACTACAGATGTTTCGTCTTATAGACCGATATGTTTATTAGACACATTTGGGAAAATATTTGAGAAACTAATTCAACCATTAGTTCTCAGTATGACAGATCCTTTCAAATCATCAATTCGGGTTTAGATCGAAACATTCTGCTGTACATCAGTGTCACCGGATTTGAGTCAGTTCTGCAGCGTGGGGAGTACTGCTCAGCAGTGTTCCTCGACGTCGCAAAGGCATTTGATCGTGTCTGGCATGACGGTTTGCTATATAAACTCCGCAAGATTTTTCCGATTGAAATGTATCATCTGTTGAGATCCGATTTGAGCGACAGATCTTTTCAGGTCAAAATAAACGACGTCCTGTCTAGTCAGCGTCAAATACTGGCATCAGTACCTCGAGGCAGTGTCCTTTGACCCCTCCTTTACAATATATATACTGCAGATATACCCACCACGACCACGATGTTTACCCTGCAGGCCACATTTGCTGATGACATTGCTATATTAGCCAGACATAAAAATCCTCACGAAGCGTCAAGGTATATTCAATATTATTTATCTTTACTGCATAAATGGGCTCTCAGGTGTAGAATCGTTATTAACGAACAAAAGTCATCGCATGTTACATTTACAAACAGACGTGGAACATGTCCACCTGTTAATTACGATAATCATAGAATACCGCAAGAACAAGCAGTAAAATATCTTGGACCCTTGACAAGGTGCCTTACATGGAATCTTCACGTAATTAACACCAGAAAAAAAATTGAGACCCTTACTGAAGCAGTTATACCTACTGATAGGAAGGTAATCGAAACTAAGTCATGAAAATAAAGTTTTACTTTATAACACTATTATAGCTCCTGTCTGGAAATATGGTTTAGAAGTGTACGGAACAGCTGCTAAGACGCAGCTAAACAAAATACAGTCATATCAATCTAAAATATTGAGGATAATAGTTAATGCGCCATATTATATAAGAAACAATATAATTCAGAACGATCTAAATGTTACTTCAATTATGGAGGTATATAAGCAGCGGTACAACAGAATAGCACATTTGCTCAAAATTTAAATCCGTTAATATCACGCATGAAAATCATCGGACTGCCGCGGATAATCCAGTTAGAAGATTAAAGAAAAGAAAATGTAGAGATGCGTTGTCTAACAAATAATAAGTAGTAGTAATTAAATAACATATTTATTAGAAGAAAAATATGTGTATATATATGTATATATATTTACACATGAAAAAACAATAACAACAAAACGGTTTTATCTATTGGGATACACCGTTATTCAAGAAATTTTAAATTATCAATTGCGTTGATGACCTAAGAGTCGAAATAAAAAAAAAAAAAAAAGTTATTGCCACATTTTTCTATAAGTTACGACATTCGCTGTGAGATTTATTAATAGGATGATTCGTATTATTGTACGCAATTATAAAAAAAAATGAATTATTTATTAACAGTAGTTCTACATCATATTTTCAAGTAGTTAGAAATAGAAATTGTTGTATTGGAATAAAAAATACTAGATCGGAACATTAGTCTGGTTTACAGTTTTCTATTTTTTATGGAATATAACGGGATGCTAAATGAAAATATTTGTATCTAAATATTTCTCATGCTACTTCATCAATTTTTTTTAGTACAACCGCTACGTGCTTAAACACTGTTTACAATGAAATTTAACGTCGATGTAACAATATCAAATTTCAGACCGATGAACTTCAGTATAACGCCGATAGAATTATCATCAGTATCTGATCATCATCTATCAGGACTTACCTAATAATCGGTTCATTTACGTCCGATCATATAAAATAAAATAAAAATAAAAAATAGACATTATTGCGTAAAAAGTAAGGATGGATGTAATAATAATATAAAATAATAATAATAATAGTCGTAACAATAAAGTGGTGTCTATATTGTTACACTGTACGCGAAGAATTCATTTGTTTGATTTAACATAGGCGGTGTCTTAATAATTCGGACATATGGCGCCGAGATTAAAAATTCCTTTCCTTTGTAAGAGGGAAAGTAAGATTTTCGCCATTTTTTCTTTATAGTATTTTATTATTCCGACGCACAAAGCCAAAAATGGATTACGTTGCACGGAAATTGAAATCCTTTAAAAATCTACATTTTTCTAGCTAGACTATAGCTTAATATTTAATAGCAGACTTACAATTAACATTAATATAACGCCGTGAACCTTATTCACACACACACACACATAATGGGTACTAGTTCATCGAACAGATATAACTCTTAGTGCTAGTTCACCGAAACAAATTCTTGAAAAAGATCATTACACCACATACACACACACACAACAATATCCACCGCCATCTTTCGCAATTAAGATTTTTTGTCTATTATTCTTGAAGAACGTGTAATAGTCATTCTGGATCATCTTTCCCCGGTATTTAAATACAATTCATACTCATTCTCGTTTCGCACAACAAAACGATCTCTTTCAGTCAGAACTATCTATGTTTCACCCGCATATTTTATTTTGGCACGTCTCTTTACATTTATTCTTTCAGATTGTTGGCGACTGTTTACATAATAGCTTGAAACTATGCATATAGTTAACACACACACATTATTTATATATATATATATATATATATATATATATATATATATATATATGATTTTCTCTATATCTGTCCACCATCATTAATCGGGAGAGAATACATCTTTCCCTACCACCATTACATGTACAAGGATAAAACCAAAACCACACGTGTACTTATTTAATTAAAGTACTTTCCTATGAAGGAGTTAAATTAATTCATACATTATGTAACCAAGTATGAAGGACATAGAATATGACCACATTATTGGGGAAAAAATGTTTTTTATGCCGTTATATAAGAAAGGCTCAACCAGACAATGTGAAAATTACAGAACGATAGTGTTAACCTTTCATACTAGTAAAATCATTCTACATGTGTTTAATGACAGACTGAAACACCACCTAAGCTGCAAATTCCGAGGAAACATACTAGATTTATAAGTGGAAAAGGTGCCGGGGAACAAATTTTGTCCACGAGGCAATTAATTGAAAAAATTATTGAATACAATAAACCTATTTACGTATGCTTCGTTGAATATAACAATGATTTTGACTGTGTTAAAGTACTAGAGCACTAAATATCTCTGATGAATAATCTATATAATTCCACAGAAGCTATGATAAGAATAAAAAAAATATTATCTGAAACATTTTACCACCCCAAAAAAAGGGGTAAGGCAAGGATCCATACTATCCCCGATGCTTTTTGATATATATGGAGACCTCTTTTTTTAGCGTTGATCAACATGGATTTATTCCGGGCAAAAGTACCGGTGATGCATTATTTGATCGCATATCGTATATAGCAGTATGCCTCGCAAGAAGGTAGATTTCGATTTGCGTAAAGCTTTTTATGTAATTGATCGCAAGATTCTTCTAAGAAAATTGTATAATTACGGATTTAAGGGTATTGTACATAACTGATTCAGTAGTTATCTTGAAAATAGGAGATACGCCGTCAAAATATCACCAAAGGCTTCAGGAAAGGATCGACTGTCGACAATATATTAAGATTACAACAAGAAATTCTAGATGGCTTTACAATGCGACAATATAGCGTGCTTTTCGATATAGAAAAAGCATTTTATCATATATTCGAAGAATCAATTATAAATATATTGTATGAAATTGGTTTTAGAGGGAACCTACCAAATTTTGTTAGAGCATTCCTACAAAATAGGAAATTTAAAGTTCGAGTAGATAACTCGATATCAACGTAAAGAAATCAAATCATCAGGTCTGCCACAAGGATCGGTATTAAGTCCCCTACTATTTATCGTAGCACTAAGATTTGTTTACTTTATTATTTACATATTGTATGCGTTTGATATATTTTAATGTATTATCTATAACGAAGACTAAATATTTTATGCTTACAACTAAATACACGATTATCAATTTTAATGTCATCATATATTTTACTTGATCAAAGTTTTTCTCTCGACCAGATTATATTTGAGATTTAAAGCATTTATTACTGTTTTAAGTTTATTAATAATTTAACTACAATTAGAAATACGGGACGACAATGTCGATTTGCTACATAAATGAGTACAACATGAGTGTTATTAAATCTGGAATGTATGGAATGTATATTAGAGAATGTAAAACATTCCACGTGACCGGTATATATAAGTATTATATATATGTATATATATATATATATAATCAGACTTAATTTTTACGAAATCGTCATTTGAAATGTGTGGTCACTATCTTATTGTCAAAAAATCATATTTTTAAGTTAATTCAAGGATGCAGCCTAAAAAAAAACTAAATTCTTATAAAATTGGACGATATAACTGAGTACAGACAAAGCGAGAGTTTTTCAAATTTACGTAAAAAGAAATTACGCCAATAAAATTGTTTAGTATTACAGCTGGTTCAGGAAATATTGATTGAGTCATACTGTACAAATCAAATTGAGGCGTTCTTATATATATATATATATATATATATATATATATATATATATATATATATATATATATACACACACACATATATATAGATATATATATATATATATATATATATATATATATATATATATATATATATATATATACACACACACATATATATACATATATATATATATATGTGTGTGTGTGTGTGTGTAAAAGAGAGAGAAAGATTGATAAAGAAGAAGTAGCAATTTTCGGTTACAGTAATTGTGAAATTAAACAAAAGAAGATGTGTATCGGAGTCGCAAGAAAATTGTGTACTTTTCGTCTACGAAGAATGATTTATGTCAATAACAGTAGGTAATATGTATTTCACACACACGCACGCGCACATACATATACATATATATATATATATATCTGTACGTACATGTATGTATGTGTAGGTGTGGAAATTCCTAAAACTTGACGATGCAACGTCGTGTACTTTGAACTACTGCATATTAGAAACGTAATGAAACTTTTAATATTGAAATAAATCGAAGACCAACTGAAATGTTTAGTTACACCTTCTTTACTTCGTTGTTGAAATATGAAAGAATGGTGTGAATTCGAAATGATTCCCTTAATACTTATAGACAATTGTTAATAGTAAAGTCTTCGCACATATGTATTATTTACATAATATATACGTATGTGTTCTTTCAGAGACGGGTTAGTAAAAGGAAATACGGAATGTAGGAAAGAAAATAGAGTTGATAATAGGCGAGAAAAAACGAAGAAATGTAAATGGAAAATAAATAAAAATAACGGAAAAAGAAAACGGCCAGCTAGAGAGTATTAGAATATTAATATTAAGACGCGACCTCTATATGTGTGGATGCCACACGAAAATGGCTAAAAAAGACCTTATGTATACATATTATAGGCCGCTGTTGATACGTGTACCGGGAAGCAAAGACACGGCCGTGTATTGTTGTTAATAGGGAAAGAATGTGATTTATGTAAATAGACACGAATATAGTAAAAGACGGTTTTAATAGACTAAGCCCTGCCTAAAACGTCGTCATTACTGCTTCGGCTAACCACGACCTATTATTATATACGCACCTAACCAGCTCTGTATCCTTCAAAAAATCTCTCCAATTCTCGATAAAAAGAAAGATGCAATCAAACAGAAACCAGGTGTTTCTCCGGTAAACGTAGTAAAAAGAGAGGAGCAAGAAAAAAAAATATGAATATGAAAACTTAACATCGCTATATCTATATATTTATATATATATATAGTCATTAACGAATTCCGTGTATACGTAAGATGTATCGCTCTGTCTCCTTCCGATTACTTAAAAGTTTCCCTTTCAGACATCCTCCTTCAAAAATATAAACTTATTCAATTTTCTAAACGCTTCATCATCTTCTACAGAGCTGGTACTTAACCTACCCCGATACTTGTCGTTGTCTAAGTCATTTTTATTTGAAAACTCTTTATATTACTTTCGATTTTTATTTTATTTTCTCCATCCGTTTGCTGTATTGTAAATACATATCTACTTTTTAAGCATATGTTTTCGTTTTATACATATACATACATACATATATATATAATATATATATATATGAAAATAATGGGTGTACAAGAAAAGGTTTTTCTAAATTCTTTTTCAGCTACATAGATTACGTCATTAGACGTATATGAATTCTTCCATCGAGTGACGAAGTGATTTAGAGCAACGACCCTGACTACACGAAGCTGTTATTAAGAAATCTCGCCCAAAACTAGAAATAAAAGGAAAATTAATAAACATCGTCGTTGTCATCGTTATTATAGCGATTATTACTATTTGCACGATTAACGGCATTACATTAATGTTGCATAGGGGACCTGCTTTAGACTATACTCGAGCATAAATTGAACTACCACGCCAATTACGAATTAAGTGGATCGCTGAATAGTTTCTGAAATTGCAAACGGCTGTAATTTACAATAGTCGACTATATTATGAATTAATTTCAGATTCGCTCTTACTATTTAACGATAAAACTGACAATTGAAGTTGCAGACGTCGATTAAAAACGAGAAATTGAAAATTTCACCTGGGCTCCCTCAACTCTACATACATACATATATATATATATATATATATGTGTGTGTGTATTATACGTCATAAATAGTTTTTTGTAGTAATCGTGTTTGTTTCGCTATTTTCAATAAGCCCGATATTTCTCAATAAACCTTAGCCTAACCGTTGTTCCTTCTGGTTCTATTCCTTATTCCCGAAATATCTCAATGTTCAATACCGAAACTACGATTAATTCTGTAGAGAATAAAACAACTAAATTGATTACGTTAGAGTCTTTTATACGCACTGAACCAAACTCTTATCAGCAATTTTTGAAATATATTTACGTACAGATATACGAAAACAGGAACACACCTTTTATATATTATTCGAATGAAAACAAACAGATCGAACAGGAAATGCACTAAATGCTTATCACTAGACATGAAAGGTTGAAGAAAAGACCAAAACGGCACGATATTGACAAACACGCAGTACATGGACAAAACGCAGAATCGTCTGGAATGGAAACAAGTGGGAGAAAAAAAATATGCGGGCGTCTGTAGATTGGAAGAGACCGATGCTCGATAATAGGCTTAATTTTCCTAAGTATAAATATATTTTTCCTCATATTTAGTACAGAAAATTAACATTAAATAATTATTACGTTTAATATTATAAATGTATGTTTTAAAATATGGAAATAAAAGCTTTGTAATTGAAATATGTATATATATATATGTGTGTGTGTGAAATAAAATATCTAAAAACTTCCGTGTAAGCGGTTGGTGGAGTTTGAAATACTGATACTAATTATATATGATGGTCCGGTTTAATCACCGGAATGGGTCGTGCGGTTAATAGAAAAACACGGATAATCCGAAAACTGCTTTTTATTAAAGACAAAATTAACATCGGTGCAAAAATATAAAGATAACTTACATTCGCCAATCATCCTCGGTGTGTATAACATCAAATTAGGAATTTTCAATGGTTCATTTTTTGTCGTATATCGGCACATATTTTTACGAACTGAAATCATCTTTATCTCAAATAATTTAACAACGTTTCCGCAGATAAAATTACATTTCGAAGTCAAACTTCTACTGGCGCGCTGTAATAGTGAGTTAATCCGCAAAACGAGTGAGCCGAAAGCTTATACACATATATTCTCGCATTGTAGTCGGGCTCCTTCACTCCTTCCCGCATGCTCTACTCATATACGCGTATATTTATACGTACAAACGTGTACAGAAATTATGAAATAATATTTGTTCGTGTTTGTATTCTTTCTCTTGCGCATGCGCGCACGGCTATCCGTTATTTCGTTCAAAACTTCGCTGCACAAAGTATGTATGTGCGACGTAGATTCGAGGACAAAAACATAATTGAGCGTCTTTTTGGGAAACCGTCTTTAAGTTTCACTTCTTCCTTGCACCTCGAGGCACATGATTTTTTATATCACCCCCCCTAGTACATTTTCTGCTTCGATACTATTATCACTATTAGCTAAACCGTACAAAATTATATGCACGATAACCGTGAAAATGTTTGTCTTAATTTTTAATTATTTTGCAATTCCGAAATGAGACGCACAACAACCCGCACACGGATGATAGAGAATTCACCGTATGTGTGTACGGAGTCTTTCTTATTATTAATAAGTATGCTCGGAGTAAGCTATATTTCTGAATTGATTAAAAATGAATGAGTGCTTATTTCCTGTGAAATTCGATTCAATGCATCGTTCGTTTTTAAAACTAAGAGTTATTTTTAAATTCATTTCGAAATCTGGCGGTGTTGTCCACTTCTGGAAATTACGTTCAAAGCGACGGAATATAAATCGCATTTTAAAAATAATATCGTCGATAGATGTTTGCTTTTCACTTTTACATTCATCAGAGAAATAAGTTAATTCTGTACCAGTCTTCACGACAACGATATATATCTACCCAGAACTGAAGTTGGAAATAGTCATCATGACGACGATTATAGAAAAATGAATAGGTAACCGATAGCCATTTTATTATTCGTTAACTAACCACTCCATTAACGTGGATCCGGTAATTTATAACAAACTATTTCTTTAAAAACAACATAAAACTAAATTAAGATCACGAGAAACCAAAAGATATATATTATATATATATATATATATATATATCTATATATATATATATATCATGGAATCATTAGCGTGGTCACGATATTTCAATGGTATTACGAACAAAGAAGGAAAACATGTTATAAAGAATCAGAAAGAAATACGCAATAAGAAATCACGAAATTAACTGAATAAAGAGATAATTGCAGAGTTTAATCTTTCTTCTTATTATTATAAGTAATAAGATTTTAAAAGAATAAAGTTAATAGTATAAATCATTAATAATTAATTAAATTAAACTAAAACGAAACATTTTAGCTATTTAGCCGCTTTGAGATTATTGAAACTAGATTAACCTTTTCAGTTACAATGTCCTCTATGTAAACTTCCAACATGCATATTTTCGAAATGACATTCTATCTGCTCGTCTAAAAAGCCATATTCAATTTATATTTTCACCTACTCGAATCATTTTCTTGAATTATTTCATAAACTAGAATGTACAATTTTGTGTAAAATTTCGATAATGAGCTACTGAAAGGGTTAAAAAAAAGAATAAAGAAAAACCCAAATAGCGAATAAAATTATTTCTTAATAGCGAACGACTTAATTTTAATAGATCTCGTTTTATAAAATGTTTTACATTACTAAATTTCGTTGTTTTAAAAAAATAACTAAATCGCGCCTAATTTATCTTTTATTACTATCATTATTATTATTAATTTTTTGTTTATTGTAAAGTTACATAAGATGAAGCTTTGTATACGAAATCGACATAATTTATGTACTGTGCACAGATAGCCAAACCGATATGTGTCAAAAAAAGAAAAGTAATAGATTGTTGAACAGAATTAGGTCTTATTTTCTTTCTGAATAGAAAATATTTAAAAAAAAAATGAATCGATCCTCTTTACAAGACGCATACCTGTTATCGAGGTAAACATGTCCGCGATAAACGGTCAGAAAATAATAGAGCGGAGTGGACACATGACCGGCATTTTACTCAACAGAAGGTTAAATTTTTCCGCTCACCTAAAATTAGCCACCTACATAAGGTTACAACAGACGTCCTCCGAGTACTTCCCCTTCCCTATCGTGGTTAGTTCAAATCTATCTGTATGAAATAAGTTATTATATAGGTATATTATAAATAAATGCCATTATTTTAATTGTTATTGTGTTGTTACTTTGTATAAATTTTATATCGATGTACGTTTTGATTTGTGTTATTGCTCTATAAAAAGTTTTTCGTATCACTGATTGCCGATTGTGTTGTTTTACCACATTCACTATCAGATATTTAAAATGCTATTTTAACACTTGTGTATATAATAACTTTTACACATTTTATTTTTTTTATAGATTTGTAAAAAATTTTAAAAATATTTTTATATTTCACTTGATAATGGCTTAATAGCCGAAAAGCTCTGTGTTTGTTCATAAAGAAAATAACTTTTTAACGATTTTAACTACTTTTTATTGTTTCATTTTTTTAATAATCACAAACATTCCAAAGTTTTAACTATATACATATATATATATATATATATATATATATATATATATATATATATAAAATATATATTATATATATATATACACTAGAATTTACCCACTGCTTCGCCTGTGTAACTATTTTTTTTTAATACAGTATAATAGCTGACTCCTTCTTTTAATAATACATATATATATATATATATATATATATATATATATATATATATATATCCGTCGGTTATGTTGGCCACGCCCCCAACGCAACAAAACGTGGTTTGTATTGCGTGTGTTGATAGTGAAGGTACATTCGAACCGGATAACGTGTTGAATTTTAAACGATTTGACAGTGTCTTCTACTTTTTAAAAGTTTAAATTATTGTAATTTCAGTAGAATTTGAGATATCAGTGTGAAGCAAAGCTTAGAACGAATCCTATAATATAGACTATAAACTGTGCGAAGTTCATGATTATTGCTTTAATAGTTTTCGAGTTAAATCGGAACAGACAGGCGGAAAAAATTTCAAAAAATAGATTTTCTGTTTATTGGGCAATAAAAATATCCCAATGCAGTGAACTACAGTTATATATATTAGTATATATATATATATATATAGATATAGATATACAGACGCATGTCTGTCATAATTTCTGTACGTGTGTGTATGTATACATGTAAACCGAATATACACGTATATGAGTACAGAATGCGGGATAAAGAGGAAGAGCCCAACTACAAAAGGCCTGCCTATGTGTATCAGGCCTTTTCCAAATTAACTCGCCATATACAACGCGCCAATAGAAGTTCCACTTAAAACTTAAAAATATGGTGGCGAAAAATATGACTTCCATATGGACAGAAAACAAAAGTTACGGCTATTGATCGCGTGAGAAATTCCAAATCCAAGGATCATAACATTGACTATTATAAATTGGTAGTAAATGTAATTATTTAGGTCCTTTCATCGTAGATAACGGTTCTCAAAAAAAACGCCTGATACCGTTAAGATATTCGACAACGAAGAGGAAGTATAATTCCGTTTATTATCGAAAATTAACGGGAATGGGGTAAATTTTTTTGGACACATAAGAAGTAAAACACGCTCTCCCTCGTGCATACTATCTTACAGAGAATACAAGGAGGACATAGAACAAGTGAACAGGGTGACCGTTTCGATAACCGGATGGAATAAAATAAGAAAACTGAACTCGCGCTGGTTGGCAGCTAGGAGAAATGCAGAAAAGTGGTCCCGACACGATTTAAAGTTGATGTCGCACGATGTTACAAAATACCTTCGCGGTATTAAGGATACGGAATAGAATATGGTTTAGTTAATTCGTTGAAGCGTTGGCGATCGTCGTTCATCAGTTTTTACTTTATGGGAAACTGCGAGAAAAAGAGGTCGGATTTCTAACGAAAACCTGCGCGGCAGTACAACATGGTAATTCGTTCGATGATGGTAAAACAAGCAAAACTGGTCTCTAGAAAACACGATAAAATACCATTCGTCAAGAAAAAAAAAGGATATAACATAACGGCTGAGTCGAGATGAAAAACACCAAAATGGGAACATTCGCTTTCGAGGAGTTGCGTATAATTTAGGTCGATGTATAATCATAAATAATCAGTAATAATAATGATAATCTTAGCGTTAGTAATAACAATGATGATGAAGAAGGGTGAAATAAAGTACTATGTAAAACAAAAATACACGATGCTGGAGGGGACCTTTTATTTTTTGAAAAAAAAAAAAAAAAAAATAAATAAACAAAAAACTAAAACTCATCAAAATTAAGGAGTATATATGTGAATGTCGTTTTCGTGTGTTGCGGATTGCGCTAATGTAATTGTTTCTCACGCTTTTCCTAATTCATCACGGCAGTGAAGCGCCCTTTACAAAAAATTATTTCCAGTTTTTTAAGCGTTACTTTAAAAAACACCAAACTTCCGGCATATGCTCATCAACATTCAAACAATAATAATAAAAAAAACTCATATATATTATATATATATATACATATTACCGTATCGGAAGAAATCCCCCCTCGTCTATATAAAATAAAGGTTCCCCATATGTTACCGTTAAATGTCTTTCCGTGTATAACGAATAAATTTAAATTTTCGCGTCAACATTAACGGTGTTAATTTTAAAATGTGTTGATTTCCATTTATATTTTGTTAATATCACTATCGTTCATAAATCGTCAGAATTTTATTCCATCGATTTTACCAAATTTACGATTGTCCTTTATAATGTGTATATGTATTCACACTCGTACAATACATATATACTTATTTATTTATATACGTACTCGCTGCCATTTTTATAAACTAATTTATTTTAAAAAATTGTATATATATATAAATTTAGAAATTTTACGCGATAATTAATCATTAAAGCTTTAATTTTATCATAAAGTAAGGATATGTGCGCTCAAATAGCGAGTAAAATATTGTTAGAATAGCGCTAGATAGAGTAAACCGCGCAGGAGTATAGTCTCACCATCAATGAAAGAAAAACAAAATTGTTGTTTCTCAAAAAAATATTAATTAACGGCAAAGAAATCGAGCATGTACAATAATTTAAATACCTGGGCAGCATTATAACAAACAGGGTAGACTGGGAGACGGAAATCATACGCAGAATTATATATGCAAAAATAGCTTTTCAAAGACTAAGCACTTTATTAACTAATCGAGCAATCGATATAAGAATCGAGCAAAGGATGCTGAAGTGTTATGTTCATGCCGTTCTATTATATGGCGCAGAGGCTGGAACATACACAGCCAACTCTTTCAAATATCTAACAGCATGTAAGATGTGGTTCCACCGTAAAATGTTACGTATACCGTGGATATGGAAATTACGTAATGATGAAGTGCTGAAGAGATACAGAAAGATATCTAGTAGAAGAAATAAAGAAACGAAAAATAAGTTATTTTTGTCATATAACTAGAAAGTATAAGCTGTTAAAACTAATAATTTAAGGAATGATAGAGGACCCGGAAGAAAGAAAACGACATGGTTACAAAATATAAAGCAATGGACGGTGGGGCTTGAAAGTATTTAAAAGCTAATACGGGCTACCGAAAATAGAAATATCAACGCTATGATGTCAACGCGCAATAATGCGTAAGACACATGAAGAAGAAGAAGTGCTATATAGAGCATTCGAAAAATGGAGGGAATATGATTAAGCCGAAGATTGCGCACGCATCTGTGAAAAAAAATAGAGTTGGTTTAACGTGAACATAGATTTAGTGCTAGTTCTGACAGTGGTCTAGTGACTGAAGAAAAATAAAGCTGATGGTTAGATTCGTAGAAAAAAAAACCACTACACAAAAGTCAAGAATAGCCTGAAAACGATAATGCGAGCAAATAACAGGATTATAATTTACGCATATTGCGCTTTCTACTACATCTAAAAAGCTAATAATTTTTATTTTAACCTTCTATATAAAAATGATCGCATATCTTTATGTAAATGTCTATTTTAACACGTACGCAAATATAAACCACCAAATAAAATATAAATTTTAAGTATTAAATTAAATAATTCGATATAAAATATTAATTTTAAAAGTTGCTTCTAAAAACACAATACGAAATCGTAATATATATCCCATAGCCTTACTCCTACTTTATTCGGCGATTACACATACATACTTATATACATGTATGTACGTACGCATATTATATATAGACACATCGTAATTTATAGCCGAAAGGTTCTCGAAGAGGAATCACCTTGCTGTATTAATTTGTGTATAAGATTTTTATTTTAAACGAGGTTGTTTCCGTATTCTCGTTTAATGGACGTATGGCATTCAGATGGAACAGCTCTAGCAATTCTAACATTAAAATCACGTAACGATTTCAGGCGTAGGTCCTTCTTCGGAGTATAGTACGCGCACTTTGGTTCTTCAGGAATGACGACTTATATAGAGATTTACAAATACCTACGATAAAGGAAACCATCTGAAATCTCTTAGCCTGGATTATAAATAACGACTTGAATAGTAAATAGTCACACAGTCCGGACGTCAGAAAAGATACTGCCAAACTGAACTGCACCACAGACCCTGATTTACGAATAGCAGTAATTGTACAACGTTCATTTAATGAAGCAATATTGTCCAACAAGACAGATTGCAAGCAATTTTAGAGGGGAAAGAGAATTTATCTGTTAATATGTAAAAGTAAAAACTGTCACATTATTTCTGCGTTAAATACACACAGTAACACACACGCGCGCGCGCGCACATAATGTAAAATCCGCGTAAGTCGGTGTCGTTTGTGAATATTTTATAAGGACAACTTCTTTTTTTTTCGCGGTATTTACATACGCACGCGATAATTTTGAAATCACGGTAGATTTTTCGTCCGCCTTTCAAGTAAAAAAAAAAAAGTCACTTTTATATTCGCCTTTTGCAGCACTACAGGAAAGTTCGGACGTTGTTCTACACTGGGTTCAATCCGGTATTTAGATTAATCCCGGAAAACAGAATCTTATTATTAAAAATTAAAAAAAAAATACAAATGGTCAGTTCATATTTTCAGACAAAATGAATATTGAACACGAATAACTGAAGAAACAACTAAAAATGAAGTACATCAAATTCAAACACGATGTATAAGCAAAAAGATAAAAAAAAAAAATGGCGCTATCGGGGGAATTTCGACATTTCAAATTAGCTGTCTACCCATTTTAACAATATTGAGGAATTAGATGATATATATATACTAAAAATTTAAATGTGAACGTAGATTTTCAAGGTGCGCCTATCGATCGTTGAAACATATTTTTTTACTTCGACGAAAGAAATTTTTCACAGGACATCCACTGAGAAATTTAATAATCTCCTCCCGATTTTATTTTGTACCTTTCGAAGTATTTTTATTAGTACAGTACCGGTAGATAATAACAATTAATAATCAATTTCGATATAATGCGATTTGATAGGAATCAAATTTCATTTAAACGACGGCTAAATTCTACTAATTTTCTCCTATCTGTCTGTCACTTTCACGAGAAACGGACGTCAATTTTAGCGACCGGTTACAAATAAAAGAAATTCAAATAATCTTCGAATAAGCGTTAAAAGTGCGAAGTAAATGTAAATGGATTTTATCAATAGGACGAAAGATACCTTGGGTAGATGGACGATACAAAAATCCTGAAGCAAGGGTTGTCTGACTTTTCATTATACGGATTTATTATTAATGATCAATGACAAAAATTACCATATGCAGTATGCCTATATTTTATTCTATTCCGCGAATAAATTTACAACGCTCGAATGCAAAATTATAACGTCAAACACCCTTCACTCTATCTTTCCCTATTTATCTTCTATTTATCAATCTATTCAACTGTCTATTCTATCAATCTGCCTATATATATATATATATATATATAATATATATATCAAATATTATATAATATTATATCACCGCGCGTTTGTGGATCGCGTGTCGAAGCAAATATCATTATTTAATTATTGTGCAGATGGTTTTCCAATATTTAAAACGTAGTAGTTTCGATTTAAAATAGAATTACGATTAATAATTATATAAATTATTTATTTCGACATTTTTTTTTTTAAATCAACTGGACTGTGCATAAACGTCACGACACGTAATTACGATATGTAGGAAGTAGAAAAGATTAAACGTTAATTTTTTTTTTTTTTTTTTTTTTTTTTTTTTTTTTTTTAAATCTCCATATGCTGTTTTTAACTACCAGGGTTATTACAGCATAAGGAGACGTGTGTTTAGTTTATATGTGTGCTGGGAGTCCGCTTTCTTACAAAAGCCAGAATGCTAACTATTGATTGAGGGTTGTTTGAAAGTATTTTGTGTATTGGGCCCTGTATTTTGTGTTTTAATCTGTATGGTGTGAGTGTTTGGCAGTTATATATTAAGTGTGTGACTGTTGGTTCTGTTAGATGGCCGCATAAGGAGCAGTTTGTTGGTGGAGGGCTTTTGGTGTAAAGGTAATTGTGTGATATGGCTGTATGACCCACACGTAGACGATTTAGGGTGCCATATTCTTTTCTACTTGTGCCATCTGGAGGCCACCAAGGTTCTATAGTTGGTTTTATGTTCCTGAGGAAGGTTGTTTGTGAGGTCCAGTCGGTCGTCCATTCCTGCTTGCTGTTGTTCATGAGTATGTGAGCTAATGATGATGGAGGTGGTGAGTATTCTGGTGCTGGTGATAGTACCATAGACCGAGCTTCAAGGTCTACTTTATCGCTACCGTGCATCCCAATGTGACTTGGGATCCACAGAAAGCGGATTTCCCATCCTTCCTTATGTAGTGTGGGTAGATTGTGTTGAATTTCTAGTATTAAGGTGTTTTTATTATCTTGACGGCATATTAGTTGTAGAGAGGAGAGGGAGTCTGTTATGACCAGTGTTTTGCGATGTGGAAGTGCAGCTGATCTGATGTACTCAATGCAATACATAATTCCGTACAACTCTGCATCCAGTGAAGTGCAGCCATCGCTTAGTCGGATAGAGTGTAGTATATTATCAATTTGGTAGGAGCAAGCTGCTGGTGAATTCTCGCCACCTGCTGTGGATTTTGCTCCGTCTGTGTATGCGTGTGTGTAGTCGTTGTATTTTTGGAGAGTGTTTAATACTATTTCTTTTATATTTGTAGGGTGTGTGGATTTATTGTACTGTGTGAGAGATAAATCTGTTTTTGTCTCGGAGGGGTCCCAAGGAGGTATCGTTATATTGTAATTCAATGTTGATTTTGGGATGGAGCTTATGTGATAAGTTGTTAGTATTTTAAGAAGCTTTGGTATAGGGTCATTTGGAAAAATGGGGTTAGGGGTTGTACATCTTTTGGTGTATGCAAATGTTTTATTGTAGCTGAGCATACGGCTTAAATGGAGATAAGTGTGATATTTTCTGTAGTATGTAAGTGGAAAGGATCCTGCTAATGCACATAAACTCTTTGATGGTGATGAGGGGTGTGCTGCAAGAATGGATCGAAGTCCAGTATGGTGTACTGTATCTAATTTTCTTAATATAGATTTACTGGCTGTTGAATATACCTGACATCCATAGTTGATTCGTGATAAGATTATAGATTTATAGATATTTAAGAGGATTTGGGTTTTTATATTGTATTTTGGGTTTGATAAATATTTTATAATTGGGAGCAGTTTTAGGCACCTAGTCTTGAGTTCAGTTATATGGTATCGCCAGGTTAATTTAGAGTCGAACAGTAAGCCTAGGAATTTTACTTTTGTTTTGGCTGTTAGGGGAGAGTTATTTATACTTAAAGAAAAACTGGGAGATGATAGACGCCTCTTATGGAAAATAATGTATGATGATTTGGATGTGGAATTAAATTCAGTTATTTCCTATTTCATTTTTAAATATTAATAGAATTGTTTTTAATTTAAAAGAGATTTATAACGATTCTACGTATTCGTCCTGCTAATAAGGTTAAATCTAGTTTAAATGTGTAAAACCTTCTTGTATACTTATCTTCAATATATATGCGTATAAAAGATAAATAAGTATTCTTTTTAAAAAAATTAAATACACAAAACGTTTCTGCTATTAAGCCATTTTCTAGCGTACATAAATAAAAAAAAATAAAAAATAATAATTAAATATAAAAAATCAAAAAAAAATAAAGATTCGTTTTTATTTATTATTATTTTATTTATTTTTATTTATGTACACTTGAAAATAGTTCAATAGCCGAAAAGCTTTGTATCTTTTAATAAAAAATTTAGTGTTTTTTTTTTTTTACTTTTTTTTTATCGTTTATTTTTTTAAAACTCATTACATTCCACACCGGTACAAATCATATAAGTATATATATATATATATATATATATATATATATATATATATATATATATATATATATATGAGTTTTTAAAAAATTGTGCTCCTTCTACATGTTTAGCGGCGTCAGTCAAGGCAGATTTGTTTCATAGCTAGAGTTCCTTGTTTTGCACCACACGAATTCATTTTTATAATCGTACGTTGTCTAAACGGACTATTTTCTTAATTGACGCATCCGCGTTCGATACTAGCTCGTACATTAGGTCAGGGCATAATCTGCTGCCTGGCCATGTCCGCCGGATAGGGTTGTTTAACTCGTTTGCTTGTGCCCAGCTGCAAAATCATTCATCTTTTCCTGTAATTAATGTAGCATCCATAGAGAAGTTTTTACAGAAACGTTAATAAACAGACTTAAATATGTTCCCAACATGTTCTACTGTTCTTGAAATAACCACGTCGCACGTTATAACTGGTCATATATGTACGCGAATTCAATAGTATTTATTTAATTCGATCTACATGTATTAATAATGGTGTTTATTTTGATTACTATTATTTAAATTAATGTGTCATATACAGCAACTAATGGCTCACAGAGGAAAATAAGTATTAAATTAAATGATACAATCCAGTATCATGTAGAAAGAGAATGAGTTTGGATAGCGTAGAAACGTTGTCATCGAGCAGTAGCTGTAATGAAGATGGAAGACCGCAGTATAATCTCTACAGGCTATATTGAGGACATTCTGTCAGTATATGTTGGATGGACAGTGCAATGTTGCAGGCCGTACACAATGGAGCTTCCGATCGATTAAGAAGATAAGCATGTGTCAGTTTAGTGTGGCCCAATCGGAGTCTGCTGACAACTACATTGTCTGTCCGATGTTGTAAGTGTGTCTTCCAAGGTATTATTTTTGGGTTGATATATCGTAGCTTGCTTGATGTTGATTCTTCTTGCCATAACTGAAATAATGATGATTTCATGAACCTCTTAAGGTCTGCGAATGGAACTGGTAAATTAGGCACAATGTGGTTGCTGCTTCCTTTGCTGCCCTATCAGCTAGCTCATTTTCAGCAATTTCAGTATGCGCAGGGATCCAGAGGAATGTAATGGATCGTTCAGTATTTTTAGTAATTAGTTCTACAATTGTTTCCGCTATAGGATGCCTATTGTTGTTAGATTCATTATGAATAGCGTTCAAAGCTGAGAGTCTGAGCAGATTATTATTGTATATAGTTCGGCAGATAAAATTTTAAATGGTTGCGGCAGTGAGAGTCGAATATAGACTTACGAACGAATCAAATTTTTTGAGCCATCTGTATAGAATGTTAATGATTGAGATGTTCGCGAAGTAACAGATTGAATAATTTCTTGATCAGTATAGGAGTTTTTCTTCAGGTTATAAATATGTAAGTCCAAGTTGATTAAATTATAGTGTTTGTTTGTTTGTTTACTACCTTAGGTCAATTTTATTTTTATATAATGAAGAATTACATAATGTCGAAATTTTATATTATCGATTTGTTCGTGATATTAATTTATTTCAAAATTTGTTTATATTTACTGGTATAGTGTGGATGCAAGAATAGATTTGATTCAATTTGATTTATTATTTTCGTTGCAATTATTATTTGTAATTTCACAATGAAATAAAGATTGATCTGATTATTATCGACATTATTATTATCATCATTATTATTAATATCATTGTCATTATTATCATCATCACCATCATTATTATTATTATTATCATTATTTTTGTTATTATTATTATTATTAGTAGTAACCAGCATAGTCGAACAAAAAAAAACACGAGAACACATACTGCGATTAGTTGTATAAATTAGGGTTTAACCCTTTTTTTTTTCGTTAGGTATTCGTATTTTAGAAGTTCGCAGTTACGGAAGAAAAAGTACATAATAATATACCTTTGTGTTACCGTCGTTTTTTATTAGCTTTCGAGTCGACGATCATTTGTATTACGTCATCGTGATTATATTACGCATATTGTCGGTTTATTCACAACGGCAGAATTAATTCGTCTGTAACATTCTGATATTTTCTTTTTTGGTCTATTTTCATTTTATACCTACATTGTACAGTTCTGTTTTCATTTTTACAACTAACCCTCTCTCGTTGTCTACATATCTGGGTGAATGATGGAGAAGCGTGACTAATGTTTATTAAATTCGATTATATTCGGCAACACGGAAGCGCGGATATTATTTAACGGTGTTGGATTTAAAGAAGAAAATAAAATATACGAGCGGCTTTGGGGTTGATTTTTAGAACACTTTTAGTTTCGTTTTAATATATCGAATTAAAGATAACAATATATATTTATTTATATATAATTTAAATTTAACATTTTCGTCAATAAAATAATTTACTATCGAACGAAATATTTATATTTTTCATTGAATCGAAAAAATTTAAATACTCGGTTAAGCGCACACACGTTGAACGCTTCCAATAACGTGAGAAGACTAACCGCAATAAACCACTGGATCTAGTTTAGGGTTATAGCTATCTGGATTTAGTTTACCAGATAGCAAACACCAAAAATATTGCTAAATACACGCTTGCCCAGATTGTGAATAAAATGAAACATTAAAAAAGAAAAACACACTAACAGGTTCGGTTTATAATTTTTTTTTTAAATAAATAATTAAATAATCAAGAACTGCGCAACATAATGAAATGTCGCGTATTAAATCGCGCCTAAATATTTTTGAAATTATATTTTTTTGTTTTTTTTTTGTTTTTAATAGGATATAAATTCTTCACTTCGGTGTTTGCTTATAATATGTTAAAACAGGACGGCAATTCGTAAATTTTTTACTGGAAAGTATAAATTCCTCACTTCGGTGTTTGCTTATAATATGTTAAAACAGGACGGCAATTTGTAAAGTTTTTACTGGAAAAATTAAATACTCTTCCCCTCGATAAAAACGCAATTGTTAGTAAAATTTAATAGTTTGAAAAGTTTCTAAATTTAGCAAATCTTATTATTTATCGAATATATTTATCGAAAGTTTTCATATATTTCAAAAATAAAAATACATCCCGAAATATTATAATGTCGCGTCGGAAAACTTGTGAAAACCGCATTATGAATTCTCTTACATTAATGAAGGCGATTTAATCGAATTAACCTTTCGAGATGGGCACTATCGATTTTTGACGTAAACGAAGTATTTATTATAAAGAATTTTTTAGAGTCATCTAAAAAAAAAGTGTTATTATAAACCAAATATTACTTTATATTTGCAAATTTTCTGACAATTTTTATATAAAGAATATTTTAATCTGAAAAAGTAGTATTATAAACAATTATATTGATTTACATTTTCACTCTCTCGAATAATTTTAATTATTTCAAACATACACTAAAATGTATAATTTTGTTTAAAAAATTCTGATCAAAAGAAATTTTCTCGCCGGTATAGATCGAATTAAAAATGACGAATTTATAAAATATTTTTAAGAAAAATAAATCGTTTCGCAATATATATTTACAATCATTTCGAGCCAAATATTCTCGAGAATAACATTTTATATTATAGAGTGTTAATTAAAATATTTTCCGCCAGACAATTGAGCATCGCGGAAGTTGTAAAAAAGTACAGTTCGGAGGATGGCGTTGAAAAAAATAAGAACTTATATAAAAGTCGTTTGAAAATATTTTACGGTACCACGTGTTAACTACTTTTTTAAATGAACGGAAACTTTTATACAGACGACTTTCTTTCGGTAATTAGTTAAGAAAATACTTGGTAATATACGTGCCGTTAAAGCCCCAACCCCCCCAAAAAAAATAAATACTTAAAAAAACTAAATAAAAATAATACGGTAATAGGTTAAACTAATAACCGTCATCGAGCGTTATATATACAACGGGGAAACAAGGATACGTGTGTAATTCCGTAACATATTGTTCCGATAATTTAGACACTATTTTCTAGAAGTTATTTTTCGTTTTTACATATTTTTCTTCGTCCGGATTTTCTATTAAATCTTCAAAAATTACAAACAGATGCCTTTTCAAAATAATTTAACGAAAGAAAACGGAAATAAGGAAAAAGTATACGAGAACAGTTAAATGAGAGCGGGAAGCCCGTGTGTATATTTAACGTTAATTCGACCACAATTATTCATTTTTTAAAAAGTTATTTTAAACATTTTTTCAAGTTCATTTATTATAGACATATATTCTATATTACATTCCGTCTCTTTTTCGCCAGTATATCCTATCGATGTCACACACGAATTCGTTAATTACTAACTTCGCATCGAAGGAGTGAAATGTTTTTTCGTTTTTTTTTTTTTTTCCTTTTTACCGAACAAAATACTCGTTTTCGAACACCTCACGAGCATAAATTTTTTTAGAGTAGGTACGCTGTCCATTCAGAATTTGACAACTTCGATAAAATATGCACGAAAAATTGTCCGCTATGAAATTATATTAGGAAAAATGTTAAATTATATCAGGAAAAATTAATGAAAATCTATGTTTCGCGTAAAAATATTTCATTATTCGAATATTATTTTTATTATCCGTCTTTTTTTTATAATTCTCTACGGAAAAATTAGTGAAGATTAAGCAAACTGTAGGTCGCAGCAATCGATGAAAATAATGTATTATTTTTATACGTAGCGGTATTAATCGTTATTTAAATTATTTTTAAATATCGAGTTACACGTTTCCCACGAATGTTCCAGTTCCAATTATGTACACTTCGTAAGAAATAAAGTAAATAAATGTTTTATGATTATTTATATATTACCGAACATTTAATCTTATTTGAAAAATTCGAAATGGAATACCTTTTTAACATCACTACGACTAATAATAGCTTGCTAGTCAAAATTTATTCAGACCAAGTCAATCTTTACCGCCCTTGAATAATCCGGTAACAAATCAGCCGGTATATAATAGATTAAATGACAAACTCGAACTACGGGCTTCTAACTTTTCTAATATTGATACACGTCATGATATAATTCCCCGTACTTATAATACGGATGTTAGGTCTCTCAATTACTTCTTCCAACTCTTCCGTCAGATATTTGCTACGCTTTTTGAAATTAATAAATACGTAACAAAGTTAAAAAACAACTGATCCTGTGGCGATGATCAACTTTCTGCAACAGTGATTAAACACTTACCTCGTAAGGAAATTGTATATATTCGACAAATATTTCGAACGGTGTGCTCAGGACAAGTTACTTTCCTAAACAGTGGAAAACTGCTAGAATTATAATTACGCCTAAACCCGGCAATGATATTATATCAATAATATTCGTCCGATCAATCTGCTAAGCTCTTTTTATAAAAATAATTGAAAAGACCATTTTAAATCGATTACAGATACACTTTGAAAATGACTGAATTCTGAACAGTTTGCATTTAGAGCGGGTTGTTCTCCTGTACACCAAGTGGCTAGTTACATAACCGACAATTTTAGGGGGGTTATTACTAATCGACATTAAAAAAGCTTTTAATTCGTCTTGGCAAAATGGTATCATTTTTAAACTCCTTAAATTAAAATTTCTCTTATATTTGAATAAAGTTAATTAAATCTTATTTAGAATTTTCTTTTAATATACACGTCTTCCGTCAAAACTTATCGTCAGGTATAACGCAGGGCATTAGACCCGTCGTATCTATTTTTAATATTAATAAATGATATACGTAAGTTACCGTATGTTATGCCGACGATTTAACATTATATTGTAAATCTTACAGGCCGAATACCGTAAGTAACAGATTACTGAAAGTCGCTAGCTCTATTTTTATGTTTTATAGACGGGAGCAGGGGGCTGGGGATTGAAAATAAACACCGATAAAACTGAAGTTATACTCTTCAGAAGGCGGCGTCAGTTACCTTCTACAGAAATTAACGTTGATGGCAAAAGTACTCACTTTTAGGCGCCATTCTGGATTCTCGTGTTTATCCTTTAATCGTAATATTAATTATATAATCGATAATAAAGCAATATACTTTCAACAAATCGACAATCGTATTTATCTATCGCTAATGAAATTATTATATACTCGGCCCAGATTAACCTACGCGCGTCCTGTTTCGCTATCACTTTCAAACGATACATTTAAAAAATTACAGTTGCAGAATTATACTACATCGTCGTAGGTATATAAAAATTACCGATATGAACTCAGACATCTTATACTTATCTCCTTATATTAGTAAATTATCTCACCATCGAAATAGATTAATTCATTTCATAGAACCGATATTACCAAGCGTTATACTAAACATCGTAGAATTAAGCATATGTTATTTAATTCCGTTTCTACGTTAATTATTATTTTTTGTATAGTTAATATGGTACGTGTGCATTTGTGTGCATATGTATGTATGTATATATATGTTCCTCGTATATTTTTATTTTACTTTGCACTATATTTTATTTATTTTCTTGCAGGGTTTTGTTTTTTTTTCCCCTTGTAAACTAACATTTGTTTCATTTTGATTTAATAATACTACATAAGTTAACTGTTAAGGTATAAGGTACACATAACTTGATGAACTTTGGTTATGTGTATATACGAAATAAAGCTTCCTTCTTCTCCTTCTAATTTAATCGTAGCTATATTAGAAAATAAACAAATTAAAAACTAACGTTACATTTACTTGCCGTCTCTGCAATTGACCCTTAAATAGCGATATAAAACATAAAAGTATAATTTATTATAAATATTCTCACTATTAGTGTAATACCGTTAGATAGAAATAATAAATTGTCAATAAAGCGCTATCTGTTGGTAATCTCCTTATTTTAGTATACGTCGAAACGAGTATGTACGGTTTTTGTATGTACTAATTATTACTCGCCGCAATAAACATACAAATTATTCGGCAATGTCGTTTTCGAAATTATCTCAGTATGTTCCACGTACTAATATATATATATATATATATATATATATATATATATATATATATATATATATATATATATATATATATATTAATAACTTAGTTATGATACATTTTATAACTGGTTAGATTTTAAATAATATCATGAAGGGTGAGCCGGAGAAAACGGGCGTTTTTTTTTTTAATAGCGCATTTGGTGACACTACTACAACGCAAACCACGTTCTCCAGGTTTAGTGCACGTACGGGAGAAGTTTTTGTCCAGTTTCAGTTATCGTGGCATCTTATAATGAGAAAAGGTGCACGTTTTGCATGGAACGTTATTTCGACGCGAATCGATCACGACAGTGCAAAGAGAGTTTCAAGAAGAAATCCATAGGAATACTTTAATAGACGCGTTTACGAAACACGTCCACGAGATCTAGAAGATCTGAAAACTCGGATTTCTGAGAAGAAGTTCCAAAAATCCGGCGACCTTAGCTCGAAAAAGTCTTCGAAAATGTTGTAGACACACTGAATGAATGTACTGTTGCAAATGTCATCTGAACGATATCGTGTTCTACAAATGATTGTGTAAGCTAATCTCTCGTTTTTCTTTTTTAAATAAAATTTCATTCGAAAATTTTAGTCGAGTAGTTCTTGAAAAAATAGGGGTTTCAAACAAAACTAAATTATAACAGTAAACCAATTGAACTGTAAGTAAATAACCAAAACTAAAGTATAAGCCCTAATCCAACTCACTAGAGTTATTTTTATACTTATTAGACGTCGAATATGTAATTCTATTAGAAGCAATAGACGGCAGAAATATTTAACGTCACTGAAACACACTAATAGTATATTATTGAGGACAGAGGGGGATGGTTACTAAGTACAATTAATTCCGCGAAAAAATAAACGATAAATAATGATTTCATACTTTTTCAAGGAATAATACATAACTTAACTAAATTTTAAAAAAACAAAAACAGGTTTAACAAATCAACGAGTATATATTTTCTTATTATCAGATCGATTCCAAGGGGCTGGTCAAACTCCCAACCACACCTGGCTACGTCATTGAACCTACCCTATCTTAAGGGTTATATATCGTATACACTAAATTCTTCGCTCAGTGTTAATCTCACACATTACACCTATTGGAGATTACGATTCTAAAAACGATATATGCTAAGTATAAACATAGATGTTTACTGGTTTCAGTTTCTTTTTTCCCCTGTTAATTTTCATTATATATTTCAATATATAATAACGATGATAAATATATTAGTATAGCACTGTTGTAAGGTAGTTTTACCGCTGCACGGTTATCATTATCTGTATTATTGTATGTAAATTTTACTATACAAATATTACCGTCTACCGCTAGTGGATTATGCGCAGTCTTTCTAGGTCTTTGTTCTAGTAAAAAAACATAAACGAAATAATTTACTCAAGTATACCAGTCATCGCAAATTAAAATCGAAAAATAGAAATTTCATCGTAAAGTTTTTATCTCCCAATGTCGCTGCTTTTATCCAACCAATATGTACAGGGGTGTGATTGCGTTAATGAAAAAATGTACAGAACGAACATACTGAAAAAAAGATTGAAGATGAAAATGATCTTTACAGTTTCTGGAAAGACTACGCGATTCTTGAACATTTATTATGTAAATAACGCTTGAGAGTCAGTTAAACAATTTACGCTAGTAAAGTCGTGAAGGGAAATTTTACCTAATGTCGGAAAATACTCTACATGAATCTATAGGAGAAAAATAAGAAGAAGTTTATACTTGCGAATTTAACGAAATCGGTTATAGGAGAAAATGACGTTGACGAAGCGAACATTGTTGAGTGGATTAATTGCGATGTCAATGATTCAGGCTTTGAACATGTTCAAATTGTTGATAGAGCTTCAGGTATGATTTCAGAGGGGTTTGAGGAAGAGGATTAGATGAAGAGGCAAGTAAGCCAGGACGCTATTCAATATCTAAAAGACGATGCATCGCTATGTAATAAAATTACACAAAAAAAAAAAAACTTGAACCTCAAGTAAAGAAGAGGTGTGTTTGATTTCGAAAAAACAGAAGACAAATTTTTTGTGAAACCTACAGGTAACTTTTAAAACCTTCTCTTCTTTATAAATTACATAATACGTATAAATATATGTATGCATATGCGTATGTACGTATTATAAAAAAACTTTCTGGGTTAATTTTAATTGTTTTGTTGGCCTCTTTTCCACAGTTGCTACGCCACCCAATACCACGTATAATCGGGAGTCTACTGATATATAAAACAACTTAAACATATATATATATATATATATATATATATATATATATATATATATATACATAATTATTTGATAATTATTTATAATTTGAAATAAAACAGAGACAAAAAAATTTCCTAAATATACGAATTCTTAATTTTAAAGTTTGTACTATTATGACTAGTAAGAAACAGTTACATGTATTAAAAGTTATTGAGAGATTTTAATATTATTTGTAGTATTATGACTAGTAAGAAACAGTTACATGTACTAAAAGGTATAAAATTATTGAGAGATATTTGTATGTATATATTATATGATATTTATATATATATATATATATATATATATATATATATACATATATGAAATCATTTATATACAAAGTAATCTCTTTGTACTATTTTCCCGTGCTGATATTAATTAATTTACTAATAAGAAAAAATTCTATCGTTGATTTATCAAAATCACCGACTAAGCAGGACACAGATGGTCGACCTCTGCTATTTGAACTATTATTCTATCTTGCATTACTAATTATGGTTAATTGTATTTTGCTGGATTCCTTAAATAATGTTATCAAAATATTCTAGTTTGACTACGTTCAGTATTTCTAATGGTTATTTCTGTTGTATCTCGTTATCTCTTCTACGTTATATTATTCAAATATGTGTCGTTTACAATTTGTTGTATGTATACGTAATATATATATCTGATGGTGTCAGAAAAAAATATTAACTGGTCAAATCAGACTCGGTATTTAGGTGTTGCTTTTGACAACAAACTTAACTAAACATACTAACTATGTTAATACGAAAGCTAGTAAGTCAATTTGTTCCATATATCTCATGTTTAATAGAAAATCATTCCTTAATAAATAAACGTATTATTTATAAAACACTAATACGTCCGATATTTACTTGCGCTTGTACCGTTTCGCTAGTTCGAATAAATTGCAGCTCATACAGAACAGGTGCATACTAAATGCTCCCCGTTATATACTATTAATTATACGTACGATATTCTGAAATTACCTCGTGTCAATAGATTCTTAACATGTCGCTCCGTATATAATGAGTTTATCTCGTTAATAGATAATTACGATTGCAGCTAATGTTTACGTATGCAAAATACGAGCGTAGACGTATTAAACGTAATTTATTGTAACGAGATATTCGCTTATTAATAATTGCTTTAATTATTAGCGCGATATTACACTATTTTCATATTTAATTGTTACATTCAATGTTATCTAATATTATGCTTTGTTTGTTCGCGGGTTTTTTTTTCTCCTGTTTTCTCCTACGTTTTAATAGTTGTACATTTTTTGTTTGTTACTTACCAGAATTAATTAATCTTGTAAACTATCGAGGGGAAATTCCGGTACACGATGTATCTATGAATTATGTTTATTGACTGTATTTTAATTATTTAATAATTATTTATTTTATACACACACACATATATATATATATATGAAATAAAAATCGTCTTAATTTTTTCCTCGTCTACTTATTCGATACAGTTACTTAATATAATCACTTTACAGCCCACCACCGATGCGGAAAAGTTTTTTTTTATCGAACATGTCAAGGACTGTGACGGCGATTGGTATAAATAAATCTAATATTGCTTGGAATTCGTTTTTCGGTGATTTTTCGAATTTAATGTTCACACGACTTACGTCGAAATTTTACAACTGACAGACTCCCAGAAATGCTATTACATAATTAAAAGAAAATATTAATAAATACGAAAGATATAAATTCACGTGTTCCACACATAAAAACTCCTACCGCGCGTATCAACTTTATAAACTATAAACGTATACGAAGTCGTAAGTCGTACGAAGTGTGCGGGAGAAAATGAGAAAAATAACGACTACTCAACAAGTTGCAGTTAAACAAGGCAGACTTTAGGTGTAGGAGATGAAATCGCGAGGGGACATAATACAAAGGTCATCGTCGAACAACGTACTGGCTGGAAGTAAAAACTTAACGACTACGGGATATATAATTAATTTTTTCGCAATTTCTTTTTCCTTTTTGGCTGGCTTCGTTCAAAAAAATGTCTAATGACGTCTTTTAAAAAGCAAACATTTTTCCGGTGTCTGGTTATAATATAGTCTCCCTATAATTTTACTTTTTACGCATCTGGATCCGTTGTCTAGAACTTCTATGCGGGTGAGTTCTAGAATGACGATGATAATGATGACGATAGATGTTGTAGTAAAGTGCGTGAATACATAAAATCGAAAACGCGTAAAACGGAATACTCCGCGTCTAGCGGCAAGATTGAAAATTATTAAATTCTTTCACATCTCATATCGGGTTATAAACTCCATTTCTGGAAATAGGCATAGACGTTGTCGTCTCTATTGCTGTTTTATATATTACGACAAAACAAAAATTACCAGAGAAAAAAAAACAAACTCGTTATGTTCCACCACCGTTTGCTTCGTACCGTATCGAACAGCGTAACTGTGTTCGGTATGTGAGGTAGCTGACTACTGGAATTTATATTATAATAATTGCAAAAGCGCACACTTGTAATCTCGCGTCATCGTTATTATCTCTCGTTTCACGAAGTCGAATTTTATTACTTTAATAATGTAAAAAAAAAATCTAAGTTGCTTTTAATCACATACGCGGGATGTAAAGTATTCAAATAGTAGTCTCACCCATATATAAATAATTTAATATTTTTTAATATTTAAGAAAAAAAAATGAATCTGCAGGTTTTGATAAAAATAATAATAACGTTATAAAATTAATTTCCAGACAACACGCGTTAATCATGTAACAAAATCGATTCGCTAGCTTATTATCTACGAGACGAAGCTAATAAAGAAAAATCAGGAAAGAATCCTAATAACATCAACCGATCTACCTTTTAAATATATTTTGAAAATTTTTTTGAAAAATTATTAAAAATTGCAATTTTAGATGAAATTAAGGAAACACGCTTTCTAGATCGAAGAAAATTTAGTTCGACCCGAATTCTATCTCAACTGATGTGTTAAATAATTCAGCTCCCTCGAAATTGTAATAAACAAGTGATTTATATAATACTAAAAGGGAACTTTTCATAATTAATGAAATCCTACCTTGTTTAATTATTTAGAGAACCTGTTTAATGATCACTAACAAGAACAGAAAGACCATTCTATAGATAGGCAACGACCTCATCCATAAAAAAACTAATATAGTTTGCCTACAAGTGTTTTATGAACACTATTGCGGAAAATACTTGTTAATGGAGCTCTAAAATTACAATCGTCATCATCGTCGTCGTATTGTGCATCGCTGAACGTCGTGACTAGTTATTGTACGTTTATTTTTACGTACAAAATGAGCTAGCATTCAAGGCACTATTTATGACGCAGATGGCGCGCATGCGATATTATACGGAATGGAATGTCACGACCTTCTCCGAGATAATTAAGAATTTGGCTTCAAACCCCGACTGTCTAGTTGACAGTCGAACACCTCCAGCAACTACGACACCGCGACGTAAAAATTACAATGGTGACTTTCAAATGCAGATGATCCCAATTTCATAATCTGTAGTGACGTCGAGGTAGAAACCTTCGAAATTACACATTAAGAACATTATGGAATTGGTCGCATAATATTAAATTAAAATCATCAATAGAAAAAATGTCCTCAAATTAAAATGAAATAACGTCAAATTTAAATCATCAGATTTTAAAGTCGCCGAATAATTTAAATACCTAAGCGTTATTGTTAATAATGAATTCGGATGCCATTTGCAGAATTTAATTCAACACAAAATATTGTAGATATTGTAGAATAGTGTGAGTCTATCAAAACATATTTATTTCAGTTATACATACAGAATTATATTATACTAATTTCCAATTTGAAACATTACATTTTGAGTTCTCCACAACTAAAAATAGGAAGGAAAACAAGTTTTCGTTTTGCAAAGAAAATTTCTTACGAACATTATATAGAGGGAAAAAATTTCACACATACTGCTAGTATACTTCTTCGTGATCTTTTGATGTTCAGTACAATTTAGCTCTTCTTTTGAAGGTTATCAGGTTGCATCACAACGCGTAAGCCAGGGGCTAATAGAACACCGTAGAAAATTGAGACTGAAATTTATAGCGGAAATGTGCTATTGAAAAATAGGATATTCAGTTCGTTGAAAATTAAAAAATAAATTAAGCGCATATATAAATACAAAGTGCATACAAAAAAAAATTGTGAAATAAAATTAAACAAGAGAAACACAATTTAAGAAAAAGTGCCAACTGAATTTAGCGAAGGAAAGGAAAAATTTAAGAACACAAATTAAAAAAGAATTGTAAACAAACTTTAATGATAATCCATTATAGTGGTTTAAATAGAATGATAATTTTATATTATACTAAATAAATAAACTAACACAGATAAACCTTAATCATAATTTAACTATAAAAATAAAGCTTAATTGATTATATATATATATATATATATATATATATATATATATATATATATATATATAAGGTAAACACTAATTATAATTAATAATGATAATTTTGATTCATAGCGCATTAAAAAAATAAACAATTACAAATAAACCTTAATAATAATTTAATTATAACAATGAACTTACTTATAATTAATCATGATAAAAATTCGAACTTGATAGTACATGAAATAAATTTATTTAAAATTAATATACATTAATAATTAACATGAATTTCATATTTATTAATTAAATATATATATATATATATATATATATATATATATATATATATATATGAGATTAAACTTGAAAAATTAAATACATCTTTTTAAAATTAATATAATAAGTATTAATAACAAATAACTAAAAATTACTCTTTTTACGTGCAACAATAAATATTATAACAATAACGAAATAAATAAAAAGCCAACACCAAAATTGTTAGTTTATGGCAGAGTTCAATTAAATGCCAAAAATAAGCAAGAAAAAAACAGCAATGGCAAGACTAGACTACCGTCAAAAATAACGCTGAAAGATCTAATTTTAAATCCTTGTTTAATAAAATTATTATCACAATATTATCTACCAGCGCTGTATCAGAGTACGAGACAAACACTTTAATGGAAGCGGAATCCCGAACAAGAGTAACTGTCCATGATTAAACAATTTGCTCCTTTGAATATAAATTTAATTTATTTGCCGTTTGAACTTGCTCTTTGTATATCGTTATGGCAAATGCTAATTGTATAGAATGACCCAGAGAAGACGGACGGTTTTGTTTTTTTAAAAGCGCAGTCGGTAACACTGCTATAAACCGCGTACTCCACGTTTAGTGTAAACAGGAGACATTTATTTTTGTCGAGTTTCAGTATGGCTATGGCATTCTATAACGAGAAAGAGGGCGTGTTTTACATAGAACGTTATTTTCGGTGTGAATCGATCACGACAATGCAAAGAGTTTCGAAAAGAATTCATAGTTACGCGGTGTAAATCTGTATCATCTCGTAATTCAATTCGGAGTTCCGAACGCTCTCCTCGTCGTCATGCTGTTTCTTTAAACCTGTCGGGAGACTCTGTTCGCTGTATATTGCTGAAGGACTTGAAATTTCATCCTTGTAAACCGGCAATAAATTAAAAAATACCGACTATGCAAAATGAAAAGTTTTGCTGAAACGATGCTGAAAAAATCAAAGGCAAAGAGATCGATTTAAACAATCTTTTAATGAGCGATAAAGCTCCCTGTTTATGAAACACGTCCACGAGATCTGGAAGGCCTGTAAACTCGGATTTCTGAAGAAATTTCAAAAATTTAGCGGCCTATGCTCGAAAATGTGTTTGAAAATTTTGTAAAAAGATATATTAAATAAAACGAAAATTTTGCAATAGCCGATGTTTACCGCAATGGGGTGCTGCAATATCAACCTTTCGACAACCGACTATGTATGGTACACAGACTGAATTAGATATTTATTTTTTTAAATAAAGCAACATGCATAGCCGCAGCATATGTATCCGGAGGTGAATCTGCAATTCATTTATAAACTGACAAAGACATCGCTTCACTGGGAATCATGTCCAGTATTTTCTAATTTGTTGAAGCAAATCTAGATTATTCAGGGTTACATATATTTCGTCCAAATTATAACTGTGGTATTTGAAATACACTGACTTATCCGACTCTCGCATATCTGTAAATTCACACTATTTTGGATAGACTATATTTCAGTGTATGAAGTTAATCGGCAAATTTAACGTATTGACTTATTCAACAATGTTTCCATCAGGGGCGAGTCCTCCGGTACCGCTAGTAAAAATAAAAATTATAAATTGCAATAACTTGTACCGGTGTTTTGTTACTTTTTATTGCTCGAAGCGCATTTCCCACTTCGTTTTTAGTTATTTTAGGAATTTCCTTAAGATTTTTGTCTCCAGTATCTTCGTAACTATGCTATATTAGGCTGCAGCTTTGTATTATTTATATTTGTAAAGTAGTTTTCCATCTCTTCTGTTATTTTCTGTTTACTCGTTATAAACTTACTAGTAGAACTGTTTATTTTTGTCTTTATTTTGGATCCGTATGACGATGCTTTTTCAAATATTTGTGGATCCCTGGTTTCTTTCTGTCACTCCGGTCTTTTGACTACAATATTGACATTGATAACATATTGTCGTATTTTTATGAACTCATTTTCCAATTGGAAAAGAGTCAACGTCTATGTATATTATATTCTCCCTAAAACTTTAGACAACTACGTATGTGTAGTTAATACCTACTCCCTAGCCCACATACACGGGGTAAGGTGCGGAGAGCACAAGTATTGGTAATATTGAATGCTTAATGCCTATTACTTGCCTCCGCTATCAATGCAGGCATCACTTGTATCCATCCCATACCGTGTATATGGGCGAAGGGAGAGTAATTTGTATCGGTTGATATAGTACTCGCGCACATACTCGATCTCCAAATCATGGTGTAGCATGATGTTTGAAACAAAGTATGCGTATTGAACGAAATATCTTCCACTGTAGCTGCTGAATCCGATTTAGATTTGATGTAGCGTAAATTTCAAGGCCGTATTTCCATATAGGCGTCAGCACAAATACGCTGTTCGCTTACATAGTAGACTACACACTGATCTTTTGCTTATTATGTAGTTGTGATTGTTTATCCTTGACTGAATTTTTTCACACACATCCAGAATATGAAGTTTCCATGTGAGTCGTCGATCAAGAAACAAGCCTAGGCATTTGACATAGTTGTGTTGTGGCAGAGTAGCACCATTACAAGGCCTTCTATTCAGTGTAGATGTTATTTAACGACTCTTTTCAATTTTGATTTTCCATTAAGCAGGCTATGAGCTAATTTTATTTAGATGTTCCTGGACTGACAGATGAGTATACTGGACTCTCGTGTGTTGCTAAAATACAGATGTCTTCAGCAAAAGTGTATTTACCAGGTGCATTTCTCGATGGTAATTTATCACTTTCTGCACTTCACAGGGTGTCATATATTTAGTTGTCAGAGTCAGCTGATATGGAGGCAGTAAATTTGATACAATCAATTGGTCATGATGGTAATCAAGTAGATCTTGATGATGTTAAAAATTATCATATAAGTATCCGCCGAATGTTTCAGCTTTATTTTTGTCAGTTTTAGGCCATTCTTAATTTTCCATTCTGAGTGAATGTTGCTTATGCAACTGTTTTAAGTACGATTTTGTTACCTTCCAAACAGAGTTGTCAGGGTTAATGAGAAAAAGAAGTTGATGTATTTTTCATTATTAAAATCTTGTATTGATTTTCGTAAATGACGGTGCAAAGAGTTGTACTCTCGTTTTAATGATGGTAGCCTATTACAATGCCATTTAGATCTAGCGCGTCGAACTTATTGTATTAATTTTTCAACCTAATCGGTATATTAAATTTATGTTTTGTATGAAACTGGTTATGTTTCGTTAATACATTACACGCATTATGTATTATTTACAATTTTTTCTATTGCCTGATCTATTTCTGTCGTTTTTAAACGAATGTTAAGATCTGTATTCATGTATTCACTAAATTTTGGCCAGTTTGTACTAGTTAAAGGTGGATCGTGGCTTCGGCATATTAATTCAATTCCTATTCCAGCTATGACTGGAGCATGGTCTGTGAGCTGAATTCAAGAACCATACTGCACGCTAAAGTGTTAAAAATTTTTAGCAATGGACAAATCCAGCACATCTGGGGCCCGATTTGTAAGGCTCATATAGGACGATAACGGTTAGTCTTTCTTCATTTATCAGTTTGACGCGCTCCGTATCACGTCCTCGTCGTGCGCCTGGTAACATTGTTTATATAAACATAAGAATACGAGAAACAGTCGGCGAACTGTGCACCTCACGCCACATGAGTGGCAATATGTCAAACACGTCAAGTAAACCTGAATGTGAACATCTAAGCTACCCGAAGACATATCGTCATCATCATTTATCAGTTTAGCAAGTAACCTTCCTCTTGAATTGCTTTTACGACAATTCCATCATTTATTTGTCTTTAACATTAAAGTCGCCCCCTATAAGCAATCTAGCCCAAGATCACGCGAGATATGTTTTATTCTTTCCTTTCAGTGTGATAATATTAGGATGACAATACATTACACCAATTGTATACCGTTTAATGTTAACATTTACTGTTAATAACTGTTATTAATATTTTTGTTTAGTAGTTCAAATTGTAGATCTTTTTTTAGCATTGTTCTTCATGTTGAGCTATTTTTTCGGTTCTGCTTTCGCTGTCATTTGTTTTATTCTATATTACTCGGCACGTTTTAGATCGATTCTTATTTCACGCTTTACCACTCTATGATCGCTACTTGTATTTAACAATGTTTTAAATATACAAGAATATCTCGGGTAAAAATTATTAATTAGCAAAATTCGAAATTTTCCAATCCCGTTTTTCATATTATACTTACACAACGCGATGTAATGGGAAAACATTTACGTACGAGGTTATAAGTGATTTACTCTATTTCATTGATTTATTGTGTATAAACCGAGATACAAAAGTCTAGTCTCAGTAAATACACCTAAAATGATTTATCTATAACGCATACACATAGCAGACATTAACATTATCTGAATATTTAATCCTATAAAATTAGTAATCGCATATAAATTATTTACTACGAAGCCGAAAAGAAAATTTACCTATTTCGCTTATGTACGAAAGATGAAAAAAGAAAATGTTCAACCGTATTCAGAACTACAATACGGACGAGAGTCAGAGACGGTCTTATGGCAAAACGCTTAAAATACTCTCTGAAATTACTATGTCCAGAAAACACTCGACCGGATAAGAAATTTACCATCCAAATCGTCTATAATTCTAAATATATTTTCAATACTGTGAAAAAACATGTTCTACCGTGCAGTAATCCATCTGTTTTGCCATATATCTACAATTGTTTTTTCTTAGTAAAGGAATTCTTACAATTAAATATAATTTAAATCGTAACCGAAATGAGAATAAACAGAATCTTCCACGTTAGTGTTTAAATTATAATCAATAAACGTATCTCTGAGATCAAATCCAACTTGAAAATACTGAAGTCAGCAGACAGTATGTAATAAGTGGTGCAGGCACGATTGAAACAGGTCTTAATATATTTAATATATTTATTATAAAACTTAAATTTTAATTTATGTTCAACTTATTTTATACTCTTAATTTGCTACGATTATTACTAAGGTATGTTAATAAATTTACTCGTAACACTGTAAAATCGAAATTGTTTAAATAAATTGTTACGTTATGTTTAGTTCTATATAAACAGCCAACAAGCTTCCTTTGCTTAGTTAAAATTTTGTTAACCATAATTGAATTTTATTTGTATATTTGAACGATAATTAAACAACGATTGCTCGTTTATTAATTAAAAAATCTAAATCACTTTCGATCAGTTTGGTCTTGAATTTTCAGTAGTAAAAACTGCTATGATTTGCTCTGTAGGATTTCTTTTTCATATATATAATTAATTACACGCAAATAATTAAATTATCAATTCGAATATTAATTTTATATTTCGTGTTCTAAAAAAAAAAAAAAAAAAGTCGAAGGTACTTAAAAGTATTACTTTCGATCGGTTATGAATCTACTACGATTTAGATTAACGCTGTTAATAGAAATAATAACATAGGAACATATTATTCCCGAAATTCCCAGACTATACTAACCTACCTACACACATACTATCATTAATAATATTTTCTTCCGAAATGATGGAGAATAAACATAATCGAAAAAAAGAGCATTAAAATCATTCGATTTTCTACTCATTTCCTAGATTTAGGAAAATAAAAAAAGATTCTTAAAAAATCGGACGCGTGTAAAAATCGAATAAAAGTAAAATGATTAATCGATTTCTTCTCCCTTGTAGAGTCTCGTTTTCAAAAGAAATTCTTTTACTATTATTAAACCTGTATTTCCCTATTTCGTCTGTGGGTTCGTTCTTGTCTTAAGGTATGATCGTTTGCGGTAGCGTGAAAAGGTGGTTCGATGAAACTGAAAGGGTATATTATATATATATATATATATATATATATATATTGCTTTATTCACTATTTCCAAACATCTGAAATCTTAATCGATTTTCCAGAGATATTACGTTACACGCAGGTTAAAATATATCCCGTTTCTAAAAACACAGAGTCGGGCTTTTTCGTTGTAACTGGCGGGTACATCCATATAAAATAGGAAATCTGGTCGATAGGAATGCGGAGAAATATGGATATATTAAACAAAAAATAAAATAAAATAAAATAAAAAACAGTAATGATTATTATAAATAAAATCACCGTCGACCAGGGCCAGACTCTAGGTATTATAAAATACACCATCAACGAAAATACCGTCTCATCGTTTTAACACATAGACACTAGGAACGGGATTTAATATGAAAAATGATGTTTTGAAATATAAGGGTTAAATCAGGGTCGCAGCGGGAGATTCTAATCCTCATTGACACAATATCTTCGCTTACGTTATTAGCGTATGTACACGTTTATACACGAAAGGTAATCCCATACATTCGAGGCTACTTTATAAGTTTTTTTTACTTTCGAGAAAAACCGTGCAGAATGGGTTAAACTCTATACTCTGCGCTACCGCTGTAGGTGTCCAATAATAATTTATCAACATCCTGGATTATTGACGGGCGAAGGGAGCGTTACTAAGGGAGGTGACTATAGACGAGTAGGGTACCCTTTTAGTTGTTTTTTTTTTTATTGTCATTATAATATTTTTTTCTATTTTTAAGGGAAAAATAATAACAAACGAAATAAGTTCTACTTCTGTGAACACGAAGAATGTAACGATAAAAGCGGAAATCTTTTTATCGTTCAAAGGTCTGCGCACTCTGTCTTTTGTGTAACGCTGTTGGCTTTTAAGAGTTATCGGATCATTAAGGTGATGCCGTGTATATATATATACATTTATAGGTAATAAAAGCCTAGAAAATTTTTCTATAAAAAGATACGATGACGAAAAATAGTAAAAACGCGGGAAAAAAATGAAATTAAAATGAAAAGAAAACGAAATCTAGGAAATTCTATCTATCAATTATATATATATATATATCCATACGTCAATACATGCACACATACATATACATGTATGTATTTATATATACATACGTTTACGTGTACATATATTAAAGTATACACGCCCAAGATGTCAAGGATCAAGAACGTGTTAAAGGTTAGAAAAAAATGGCAATTTATAAACCCTTCCAGAAATTCGAGAACTTTCCCATTGTTCGCGTGTTAGGTCGCTATTTTTGACTTAATTTTCGCTAAAAAATTTTTATAAAATGTCAAATCGTCGGTCGAATTAAATAGCTTTTTTTTTTTTAACTTTTAGTCAAGGCATTGTCTCAAATTTTTATAGCAAAATTATAAATTTATTCATTGAAGATACTTAAGTAAAATACAGTTAATCTTATTTCAACTTAGAAAATAACTTATCCGATGTAATATTTCGTCGGAGCCCGATATAACTATTTAGCAGTAGTAGCATAGTAATAATATATATATATATATATATAAAGAATTAGAATAATTACATAATAAGAAAATTAAAAATAAGAAGCGTGAGTGAAAATGTGAAAATGGATGTGAGCAAATGATGTGTAAGTGGGAACAAGTGTGAGTGTAAGTGTAATTCAATATCTCTAGGTTATAAAAATTATTACATAATTATATTAAGAGGATGTAAATTATATATAAGTAAATCTGACGACAAACAAATTCTTCTTGACGGAACAATTGAGAAATGTTAATTATAAGGCGTGTTTGTATATATTATATAAATGTGCATGTACTAATCGTAAATTTAAACAAATATACGTTTAAAAAAAATAATAATAATAAAATACCGGTAAAGAGAACAAAATATGCAGAACACGCGAGCGAATATATTTTAAGAGCAAGAATATTAAATCGATTGTCAGATAAATCACTATGGAATTAAATATAATGAGACTTAAACAAAAAACGTGAATCAAAAAGCAATCACTGGCAAGACTTTGTTAAAACAATAAATGCGTATACTCCTTTTAAAAAATTATGGAATGAAATCCGACAAATCGCGAATAAACGCACAATCGAACCAATAACAGCAATAAAAGCAGGTCCCCGTATTACATATGATAAAGTTGAAATAACAAACGTTCTAGCCGACCACTTCTATCAAGTATCATCTAACCGAAACTATCCTGACGATTTCAGGAAGTACAAAGAAATAGAAGAAAGTACTAATGTCCCCGATTTCACATCAATAACTAACTTCAGCTATAACATTACCATAACTACTAAAGACGAATTTAATACCGCCCTAAATGCAATGCGGCCCTCAGCAGCCGGTCCAGACGGTAATATATGGTAGCGCAGCCTATTCTACACTAAAAAAACTCAACTCTGTTTAAAATCTAGCTATTAGAATTGCCTTGAGAGCCTTTCACACTACCTCAAACACAGCTTTACACGTGGAAGCAAACATATTACCACTCCGATACAGAAGACAAATATTAGCACTAAAATATTACACACAATCAATTTGCACACCATCCAATCCAACATCCCAGTTCTTACAAACGAATAAATCTCATCATACTTTCTTAAACAAGCCAAATGCTTCCAAACCCCTATCAGAACGCGTTAACAATACATTAGAAAAACTTCAATATCGATTACCGCAAATTAAAACAAACCAAGCTCCAAAAATACCACCTTGGACAAAGCTTTCAATAGCAATAAACACAGAACTGGAAAAATATAAGAAAAATTTAACACCTTCAAATATACTCAAATCAAAATTTTACAACATTTTGGAAAAACAGTACGGCGATTATACACAAATATACACTGACGCATCAAAGTCCACAAACCAAACCTCATCGGCCTATCTTACACCCAACCAATCCCAAGTATACTATCTACCAGAATCAGCCTCAGTTTTTACTGCAGAACTTCTTGCAATTTATAAAGCTTTAAAATACATATCTAAGACAAGCACAACCGAATAAATATGTAATCTGCACAGATTCTTACAGCGCTCTTAAACATATTCAAAAATATATTAAAAATACAAACTCAGATACTTTCAACCTAAAACACATTATTAACAACCTCATCTCAAATAACAATGAACTAGTTCTTTTATGGACACCAGCCCATTCGGCAATAGCTGGGAATGAAAACATTGATAGAATAGTCAAAACAACTCCTATCAATATAAAAACAATAAACTCACATTACTGATTTACATACAGTCCTTATACAAAAAATTAAAATGTCATTTCAAAAATTCTGGGAGACCCAACGTACACATACACACCTATATCAGATTAAGCCGAAATTAAGAAACTGGAAAACAATAGACCAGAAAGAAAGAAAAACAGAAAAAACCCTAGCTCGACTACGTACAGTACACACGTTACTTTACAACACCTACTCAATAGGACCCCTCCACCCATCTGCCATGAATGCAATTCACAATTAAATATAAACCACATACTACTAGAATGTACAAAATAGAGAAACCAACGTATAAAATACAACCTAAATCATGACAAAAAATCTTTTACAGTACCTTACAGGCACTAACTTAATAAACAGCTTATAATCAACTCTAAGACGCAAATGATCCCGGCAATCGAGCGTCTGTAAATAAAATAAAAAAAAAAAAATCAAAAATAGGTAAGAGATGAAACTGTCGTGGACGAAATTAAATAAGTTATGAAAAATTCTAAAGAGACGAGCAGAAAAACTGACATAACGAAGAAAACGGATAAATATAGGGGGAAAAAGTAGGTAGACATTACGATGGAAATACTGCTACACTAAAATAAAAATATAAGTAAAGTAAGAGTGTACGTGTGATTGGGGTTGATAGATGAGAGTGTAAATGTGAGGAAATTAGAGAGAGTCAAAATATTAGAGTGAATGTGCGAACATACATAAATTAAGAATATATATATAACGCAGGATGCTGCAGAACAAACAATTTCACTGAATATAAAAAGGAAAACACACAGATGGTAAAATTAGGAAAAAGTGGAATTCGACTAAATTAGAAACTGCATATGAGAAATTCAGAAATCAAAGAAAACTAACAGCAACAATTATTAGGAATACTAAGAGAAACTTTGAAAAAACCAACTAGAGGAAACAGAAAACGATTTTCGAAGGAATAAAACTAGAAATTTTTACAAGGTATTCAAGTCCAGATTAAGAGAATGCCAAGCCCCTCGTCTATGTTTAAAAAACCAGACGGAGCTTAGCACGTAATGATAAAGACAACTACAAGGTATTGGGAGAATATTTTGAAAGACTAATGAACTGTGATTAAACCAAAGAACGACTACAAGTGTACATATCGCAGGAAAATTAAACAGACGCAGATCCCCCGAGTAGAGAAGAAATTAAGCGAATAATATCAAAGCTTAAAGATAATAAATCTGCAGGAAAAGACTCGATAGTAGCATTACTAATCTAAGCAACTGGCAAACCATTGGAGATAAAATTAACAAAACTCTTAATGGAAATTTAGAAAATAGAGGAGATACCTGTTGATGTCATATTTACTATATTATTTTAAACATGTATTATTTTAATTTATTTCGATCGCGTATAATATTTTTATAAATTGCTATTGGCAACATTGTATTTGTATTCGGTTTTTCGGTTTGTTGTGAATGAGTTTTTCTTTTTTATTTCGTTTAAAAACATATTTGACCTAGCTCGTTGTTATGCGAAGTAGTAGTATTTTATTTTATATAAAATACATTAGCAATAAATGTGGTTGTACATTATGTATATTTAAATATATTTGTTCGAAAGTATAATGTTGGTTTTTGTTTTAAACTAAATAATGATCACATTTAGTCGATCGCTATAGAAACATTATATTTTTTGGTCCTCCGGGCCGGATATTTTCGTTGGTTTGTTGATTAAATTTAGTCGTTTAGTTGTTTATTAATGTTCATTGTTTGGTAAATTATAAATCGATAATGGAAGCAATAAAGAAGGAACGTGCAAAAGAGCAGTTTTTGGCAGTAGCGAAAAAAGATATGAATTCTGAAAATGTTAGTAAAATTGAATCTTTGATGAAATTAAGTTTATTACCAACGTTCGATCGGTTCGTTGCTTTAAACATGGAAAATCATTGGATCCCGATAATTCTAAACACCTAGAAGTGGAAACACAATTATTGAATGAAGAAGACGAATTAAGAGATGAAGTTACAACTTGTGATGGAAAATTACAGTCTGTTCGTTTGGAATTATCAGATGGAGAACAGCGAAAGTCAATTATCGGTCATGGTACAACCCATTTGCATTCTAATGGACAGGTAAAGCTGCAAAAAATTAATGTATCTAGATTCAACGGTGAGTTAACCCGATTTTACAATTTTAAAAATTTATTTAATAATTTGGTACATGAAAATGTGGAATTATCGAATGTACAAAAACTGTATTACTTGAAACAGTCTTTAGTGGGTGAAGCAGAGCATGTGTTACGTGACTTTGAATTGGAAGAAGATGCGTACCCACAAACAAGCTTGGTCGTACTTTTTATCAAGATTTGAAAATAAAAGAGCAATCGTAGAAGCTCATTTTAGAAGTTTAAAAAACCTTTCTAAAATCGTGAAAGAAACTGAGATCCGTCAACTACTCGATACAGTAAACGTTACAATACGTGGGTTAAAGATTTGTGGTGAACCAGTAGATGACACTTTTTCGAGGTACATTGCGTATTATGTAAGTACAAAATTAAATTCTCAAACTCTAAAGGATTGGAAAAATTCGTTAACATCCATAAACACTGTACCAAAATATAACGACCTCGAAGATTTTCTTCAGGCGAGATTATTTGCCTTCGAGGACGTGCAGAAAGAAGTGCAATATGTAACAGAAATTTGGAAGGATAAAAAATTATCATATAAAAAATCGTTTTCGGTGGTAAAGAACAAATGTTTATTGTGTTTTGGACAACACAAATTACATCAGTGTAGTGTTTTTATTGAAAAAAAAACGCACATGAAAGGTACGATGTTATAAAAAAGAATAATTTATGTTTGATTTGTTTTGAAACCGGTCATTGTGCCAATTCTTGTAGATCGAAATTTAATTGTAAATGTGGAATGAAGCATAATCGTATGCTGCATTTTGACGCAAATTTTTCTAGATCGAGAAAATCAAATTCATCTGTTAGACCAAAGATTGAAGAACAGCAAGAAAATACTGATAGTTTTCAAGATGTTCATGTTCAGTCATCAAATTCGACTTCGTTAGTAAACAAACAAGACAAAATAGTGTTTTTACCTACAGCAGTAGTTAAATTTCGTTGCGGTAGGATTACAGGAAATTGTAGAATACTTCTTGATGGTTGTTCTCAAGCTACGTTATTTTCAGATTCATTTGTTCGTAAATTTAATTTACCTCGATACACATCAAGTCAGTGTACACTAATTAAAGGTGTTGGCACTGGTTCTGTTATTGTAAAGGATTCAGTTAAAATGATTATTATGTCAAAGTTTGAATTATTTGAAATTGATATTGTTGGAGACATTGTACCAGCATCTTCAATTAATTACTCTGCTAATGTCTCATTTCCAGCAGATGTGTTAAATTCGCTTAAAAGGTTCAGGTTAGCTGATCCTGAACACATAAAACCTAACGCTAGCATCGCGGCAGTGGATATTATTATTGGGGCTGAATATTTCGAAAATTGTTGGTGTAATGAAAGTAGTTGTATAGAAAATCTAGGTCTTCGATTAACACGATTTGGTTGGACTGTGTCTGGAGTTGCTCCACAAATTAAAAGAAGTTTCAGTAAATTTTCTGGTTGTACCATAAATCAAATCAATTTTGATTTAAAGAAATTCTTGGAACTAGAAGAATTAAAGGAAAATTTTGATAAACCTTGCAGTGAAACTGAAGAATGTGAAAAACATTTTGAAAAAACTGTTTCGATTGGCGAAGATGGAAAATTTATTGTGAAATTTCCTTTCAAAATTAATAGATCAGAAGTGGCTGATAATAAGGTAAATGCGTTAGCTGGCTTGTAACGCCTTGAAAAAAGATTGTATACAGATATAAAATTAGCTTATGTCGACTTTATGAAGAAATATTTAAAAATGGGTCATATGTCTCTTGCACCATCCACAAATGGGCCAAAATATTTTATTCCCCATCATGAGGTTGTTAAGATTGATAACAAAACCTGTTCGTGTTGTATTTAATGCTTCATCTTGTTCAAAGGGTAACATTTCATTAAATAATGCATTAATGGTTGGTCCCTTATTGCAACCAGAATTATTTGATTTGCTTATTTCTATGCGCAATCTCATGTTTTGTTTTTGCGCAGACATTGTTAAAATGTACCGAATGATTTGGATGCATGAAGATGATAGAGACATGCAAAGGATTTTATGGCGAGAAAATTCATCGCAGCCAGTAAAAGAATATCGACTAAATATCCTGACTTATGGTACAACTCCTGCATCCTTCATGACTAAATGTTTAAAAATAGTCGCTGATAATTTGCGCAGTGAACATCCGAAAATAGCTTCAGTAATTGGAAACAACTTTTACATGGATGACTTGATCAGTGGTGGTAATTCGATGGAAGAACTTTTCTATGTACAAAAAATGGTTCATAATTCTTTATCATCATGTGGTTTCAATCTTCGAAAGTATTCATCGAATGTGAAAGAATTTATGGAATTTATTCCACCAAAATTGCGAGCAAATGCAACTGGTCATTCCTTATTGTCTGGAAGGGTATCAGTGTTAGGCACTATTTGGGATCCAGAATCTGATAGTTACAGTATTAAATTTAATATTAAACCACTAAACAAGAAAAGTGTTGTTACAAAACGCATAATTTTATCGAATATAGCGCGTACATTTGATCCATTGGGTTTCATATCACCTATAACAGTTCGCAGCAAATTGATCTTACAATCAGTTTGGAGTGAAAAGAAAAATTAGGACGAAGCTGTATCTAACGTGTCATCGCAATTATTTTTTGATTATATTGCAGAGTTACACAACTTACCGTTAATTATGATACCTCGGTCTGTGTTTAGTAACGGCTTGCGCCAAATTGTTGGTTTCTGTGATGCAAGCGAAAAAGCATATTGTGCTGCAGTATATATTCGATTTACTGAAATAGATGGCAATATTTTCAGTAAGCTGTTGTGTTCAAAAACTCGTGTTGCTCCTTTAAAATCATTGACTATTCCAAAATTTGAATTATCAGCAGTTGTACTTTTATCAATATTAATTGCTCGGGTCGCACGTATAGTAAAAATTGAACTGAACGATGTGCATTGTTTTACAGACTCAACTGTCGTGTTGTGTTGGTTGTCTAAGCCCAACAATTTAAAAACATTTGTAATTAATCGCATCAGAAAAATAATAGATATCATTCCATTTGACCATTGGTATTACGTTAAAACTGACTATAATCCAGCAGATTTAGGCACTCGTGGAATTAATTGTGCTCAGTTAAAAAATTCTTGTTGGCCGACTGGTCCATTATTTTTGAAAACCAATAACCCTTTTGGCTACTTTACTGTACCTAATATTGATACGCACTTCAGTTTAGAAAGAAGAAAGTTAAAAGATGTTAATAATTGTTTAATAACTTGTGATTTTTTGGACAAATTTTCATCCTTCGACAAAATGGTTCGCGTTACAGCTTATGTAATCCGATTTATGCGTATTCGTCAACCAGTAGTTAAATACCGCTCAACAGAAATTAATTACACAGAATTTCATAACGCATGGGGATGATAATCAAGCTGATGCAAAGGGTTTGTTTTGGTATGGAAATTGACCGTTTAAGAAATAATCTATCATTAAAGAAGAAAAGTTCATTGACATCATTAAACCCATATTTAGATAAATGGGGATTATTTCGTGTTGGAGGAAGATTAGAAAAAGCAGAAATTACTGATGATAGAAAACATCCTATTATATTACATGCAAAGGCGTTTATTGTAAAGTTGTATATTCGACACCTTCATGAGAAATATTTTCATGCAAGTCGATCATTTTTGGAAGCATTATTAAATACTGAATTTTGGATTGTTGGTGGTCGTACAAACTTAATCAAATCTATCACACGGAAATGTGTTACTTGTGTTAGATGGAATGCATATCAACACGTTCAATTGATGGGACAGTTACCAAAGGAAAGAGTCACTGCTGCTCGTCCATTTTCTCATTGTGGTGTAGATTTCGCTGGACCATTTAGTTGTAAATGCGTCCGACATAGGACTGTTAAGCACTACAAAATTTATATTGCAATTTTTGTTTGTTTTGTTGTTCGTGCGGTTCATATAGAAATTGTCTCGGAGTTAAGTACATTCAAATTTATTGAATCGCTACAAAGATTTATTGCCCGTCGTGGATTACCTGCAAAAATATATTCGGACAATGCGATAAACTTTGTTGGCACAGCTAATCTATTTAAACTAAATCAAGAAGAGATTAGTCGATTTTCAACGTCTGAAAGATTTGAGTGGATTTTTATACCACCTAAGGCTCCTAATTTTGGAGGCCTTTGGGAAGCAGCTGTTAAATCAGCAAAACGGCACCTAATGAAAGTCACTAAGGGAATAGAGTTATCATTTGAAGAATATTTGACTCTGTTCTCAAGAATTGAGGGTATACTTAATTCAAGGCCTCTCTGTTATCAAAGAGAAGCCATTCAAGGCAAGGAAATTATTACACCTGGACACTTTCTTGTTGGTCAATCATTACTTACTGCTCCAATTATAGATTACGAATTTTTCATTGTCTCGAAGATTTCAGTTGATCCAAACTTAACTAAATGGGTTCTGGAAAATTTGGTCCAAGGATTATCTGAATCAGTTGCAGCAACGGTATAAGTGGTTTAAAAAACTACCGAATATAGAGGTCGGTCAGATTGTGTTAGTTCGAAACAAGGATGTTAAACCTTTCAAATGGCCAATGGGAGTAGTTACCAAGGTGTTCTCTGGCAGTGATGGACTGGTCCGCACAGCAGAAGTAAAATTTCGTGATGACGTATGGGTCCGAGTTGTGTCAGCTGTAGTACTAGTGCCGATTGAAGATTAGTATAGAATTATAATTTTAATTTTTCAATTTTGTCACAGTTCTTTTTTAGTAATGAACTTCTGTTCATCTGGTGGGAGCTGTTGATGTCATATTTACTATATTATTTTAAACATGTATTATTTTAATTTATTTCGATCGCGTATAATATTTTTATAAATTGCTATTGGCAACATTGTATTTGTATTCGGTTTTTCGGTTTGTTGTGAATGAGTTTTTCTTTTTTATTTCGTTTAAAAACATATTTGACCTAGCTCGTTGTTATGCGAAGTAGTAGTATTTTATTTTATATAAAATACATTTGCAATAAATATGGTTGTACATTATGTATATTTAAATATATTTGTTCGAAAGTATAACCATAGTGTTGGTTTTTGTTTTAAACTAAATAATGATCACATTTAGTCGATCGCTATAGAAACATTACAATACCACTGGAATGGAAATGTGTGCTGATACACCTACTTCATAAATAACATGATAAGTCAGAGGTCAATAACTATAGAGGCATATCTTTATTACCGGTAGCGTATAAAATCTTTTCAAAGATGTTATTAAATCGTATAGAAAGTAAAATATAAATAAAACTGGGAGAATACCAAGCAGGTTTCAGGAAAAATCGAACAAATTCTTCATTTAAAACTAATGACTAGAAGCAAAACCATATGTTATAGTATTCGTAGACTTCAAAAAAGCGTACGATTCTGTTGAACGAGAAAAGACTAATGGAGATATTACAAGAATTTGGTATTGATGATAAATCAACGAAATTAATACAACAAACATTAGTAGGTATTAAAGGAAATTTATGGGTCTAATTTCCGAAGCCTTTGAGATTAAAACGGGTGTAAGGCAATGGATTATACCCAATATTATTCAATTGTGTCTTAGAGAAGATTATACGAGATTGAGAAACGTTACTGGAGTCGGAAAATAAACAAATACCCATGGGATACAAGAAGGAGAAAATTACCAAAGTAGCGGAAAAGACGGGTCTGTAGATTTTTTCGAGAAGACACAATACATGACAAACATAGGAACCTCGCCTCGATATATATTCAGATACTCAGGCGAGGTTATTCAGCAAAATGATTGGATGGAGAGGGGGTTGAAAATGAGGGCAAGAAAAATAGAAACGGCTTTCCAATTAACACGAAATATATACAACAAAAAGTATATGTCAATAAGTGCTAAGATGAGAAATTACAATACCGGAGTGTCTATATGCAGCTGAATGTTTAGAACTAAATGATATTGGAAAAATTGAAATATTGGAAAGGAAGGAAAGGAACATTTTAAGAAAAATTCTTGGCCCAAGAAAAGAAGGAGAAATGTTCAGCAACAGACCTAATAAAGAATTATATGAGAAAATAGAAAAGTCATCCGATACTATGAGGAAACTAAGATTGACATTTTACGTACATATCTAGAGAATGAGCGATAGCAGGCTAACAAAAAGAATCTTTCAACATTTCAATAAATTGAAAACCGAGGTGGTTTTTTGACACGAAAGAGGATCTTAATGAAGTGCAAATAAATAGTTCAACGATGGATAACAGAACAGAATTTAAAAATAAAATTAAAAAAATCAAAGATCATTGAACTGGGCAAAAGTGGACGGTGAAATTATGAAGAAGTACTGGGAAGAATGAAAAAGAAAAAGTTTTTGTTCTCACGTGGTCCATAGATGTCCAAATTCGAAGAGAAGAAGAAAATATATATAGTATATATATATATATATATATATATATATATATATATATATATATATATATATATAAATCATATAGACGCGAATAGTGTAATCGAACTAAGTCCGTCGACAAGCTTGTAGTTTGGCAGAACTAATTGTAATTATATTAATTAATGAATGCATTGAGAGTATAAATGTGCATGTACATGATATATTATGGTCAAATGCACGTTTTCTTTCTTTTTTTAAAAGTACTTGTAGTAGTAGTATAAGCGATGCGCGGAGTATAAATTACAATTACCAAAGGACGGACAGTATGTCATGTGTAAAACGGGATGCAGAAGAGGGTACCACTTCGACTGCACAACAAAATCACAATCAACGTATCGGACAAGAAGTAAAAGATAATATGAGAAATTCAGAATCCTTATTGACCGAAATACGAACTACTAAATGTAAATTCTATATATGGGCTATTTTATAGATCGTCGTCTAAAAATATAAAAGAATATATGGAAGAAATATTTTCAGTAAATCGACAAGAATTAAATAACAAAACAGTAACATATATATAGGGGATATAAATATTGACACTGCATGTACTAACCTTAATGTTATGCATTATGAAACATTAATACAGCTTGAGTAAAGTAAACAAGATGATAACAATAAAAAGAGTTGAATTTGTTAGAAAATGTTTTCAACAGGGAGATATTTGGAAAATGTGGGAAAACATAAATAATATTATGGGGAAAGAGAAAGTATTAAGCATAGATGAAACTATAAGGAAATATATGTGCGAAAATAATAATATAAGGAAAGTAATAAGTAATTTTGACTGGAAATTTAAGAATTCAGTAAGGGAATTAGAGCACATTTGTGACAGACAATTGATAAAAAAGAAAAGTGTGTCGTCAGGTGAAGTAAATATACGTACACAAATAATCGCTAAAATAATAGACGGCTTAATAGAGGAAAAAGTACTATGATGGAATAAGAATAAAATATGTGAAAAATATATGAAGGAAAAAATAATCACTGCTATAACTAGGATAATAGATCAAACGACAGAGAAAGGTATTAAAAGTATCATTAATTAGATCTGTGTATAAAAGGGGAAATCATAAAAACTGCGCAAACTATAAACCCATCGCCATAAATACAGTTATAGCTCAAAATGGAACAATATATTGCGCAGAGGCTAGATAGAAGTTAATAATATCATTGGCAATGAGCAGTACGGATTTCAAAAGACGTCATTGGCATTGAGAGAATTTGTTGAAGAAATAAGAACGAATTTTGAAAAAGTAAACAGAGTTATAGTGGACTTTTATAGTCTTTAAAAAAAAACATTTGATACTCTAAGGCATGATAAATTACTGCACAAACTAACTGGAAGAAATAGGACTAAAATATAAAGTTAAGGAGTGGTTTAAAAGCTACTTTACGGAAAGGAAAGTAGTCAGGATAGATAATATATTAGGTTAGTTTATACCGATGAATTTAGGAATACCACAAACAAGTAATTTAACACATACGAATATTGAGGCAACAAGTTTGCAACACATTTGCTGAACATGTTTAATTACTAATTAGTCGTATATATGGATTATATAAACATTAGTTTAAGATTGCAATACACATTTATAAAAAAAAATAATAATAAAATGATAATAAAATTGAGGAAAATTGCCGTAAGAAAACATAGGAGTAAAATATTATATTTTCGTCAAATTGTAATAAATAAATAAATTTTTGTTAAAAATTAATCGGTTTATGTACGTTTTATACACATTTATTTATATTACTATGAGAATTAGTTACGTTAAATTATTATAATAGTGGACATTTAGCTAAGAGTAGTTTATGACACAACGAAATGGAGTGGAGTATTACGTAAAGTGACTCGTAATAAAAGTTCGGATTTAGCAAAAACGCCCGATTATTTCTAAATTTATTAACAACAACAAAAAATTAACCCCATGTTCATCTAATGATATATATATATATATATATATATATATATATATATATATATATATATATATATATATATATATATACAGTAAATTTTATTAATCATACGTTACACTAGGTGCAACCGTCAACAAAGGATATCGATAATAGTGAGTTCGTTCCATGTTACGGTTTAAACAGAGACATAAGTAATAATAATAGCTATAGGAACAATAATAATAATAATACTAACGAAAATAATAATTCTAATAATAATGATCATATAACAATTCTATTACTACTGTTATTAATAATGATAATAATAATAATAATATCTTACCGTTTAAATCAAATTTTGATAATAGCCATTCAACAGAAAAATTTACAAAAAAATACGTCTAAGTCAACTATCCTTGAACGAAAATAATTCGTAGAAACTCGTTCCGCATACTAAAAGACGGAAATCATTTGAACAGTCTCAATCTTCTTATTTATCATCAACGTCGCCTAAGCCCAAACGAGACATTTTTCAATTTCTTAGTGTCGATGGCAATGATGAAGACGATACCATCATGGAAGATGCGGATCTCGATGATACTAAAGTCGAGGACTCTATTACAAAAAAACCTCAACATTAAGAATTCTGGACGGGAAACTAATAACTCTACCCCTATACAAAACAAATTTATCAATCATCTACCGATTACGGTCAAAAATATAACTAAGTTTAATAGTTTTAGAAAATTTCTTTTGGCCATATCTGATGTAGAGTTCGAGTTAAAATCTACACTATCTGGTGTTACAATCAAACCGAAAAATCAAACTGCTTATCGCAATATTATTAAAACTTTAAAAAACAAGAATTACCTATTTTATACATATTCTCTGTCTGAAGATAAAATTGAAATTAAGGAGGGAATTGAGTAAAAAGGTTTTGAGGTGATAAAAGTCACAAATATTCTCCGTTATAAAACCAAACAGCCTAGTCCAATGTTTTTCGTAGATCTGCGATCTTTAAAGGATAATCATAAAATATTCGAAATTCCTAATCTCTTAAATACTATAGTAATAATTGAAGAACCCAAAAAGAACTCCAGATTCAAGCAATCTAAAAGATGTCAATTATTCGGCCACACGGCTAACTACCGTAATCTACGAATACGCCGTGTTAAATGCACTGGTAGGCATGATACCAAAGCATGTACCCAGAGTAAAACTTAGCCTGCAAAATGCGCATTATGTGAAGGGAATCATCCATCAAGTTATAAAGGATGTTTGGTCTACAAGCAACAATCACAATTTTATAAAAACATAAAGTATTCTCACGCTCGGGTCCAGGAAAATATTCGCATATATGACGAACTCAATAATAATTATCACAGTCAAAGTTTAAATACAACAAATCATACGTGTCACTCAAAGTTGAAATACAAAACAATCCGAAACATCTTCCAACATTATTACTACAATGAATAATGGACATAATAATAGTAATTACACTACTAATAATAATGATTTCTCAATAACATTAGCAACATTCTTGAATGCACTTAAGTGTACAATAAATCCTTTGATATCACTCTTGACGAAAGTCATTGAGAAGTTACTCCTATAATGATCAAGTTATAATTACACCCCATTCATTAGTAATATGATTTGTGGAATGCAAATGGAGTTACACAAAAAAGATACGAACTTCAATTTTTCCTTGAACGCACTGCAATTGACATTGCATTAATTACGGAAACGCATCTCACAACCCAAAACAGTTTTAACATTCATGGATACACATCATATTCACCATCCTGATGGAACGGTTCATGGTGGTTCAATCGTATCAGTCAGAAACATTTATAAGCGATACAACAATTTTGTGCACAGCACATTTGCGTACCAAATCGTAGCAGTGAATATTGAAATGCTTGTAAATAATTTCTCAGTTGCTGCGATCTATTGTCATGGTGGTTTCCACATATTACAGTCAGAATATAATGTAATTTTGAACAACCTAGGAAAAAAATTCATATGTGGTGGAAATTATAATTGTAAAAACACTGCATGGAGATCAAGAATTACGAATTCATCTTGTTGTATAAAGCTATACAAGCAAAAAAAAATCACTATCTTATCTCCAATGACTCCTACATACTGATAATTACACTCTAATAGAACTCTAGACGTATTAGATTTCTTCATCATTAATGGCCAACGTAGGTACAACCGGGAATGTAGGACACTTACGGATCTATCTTTCGATCATGCTCCCGTCGTTGCTGGTCTGGGTACAAATCCAAAAATTATACAACACCAATGGAAGCTCACAAATAAAACTACAAATTGGAGTCTATTTTCAGATATAGTCGAAATCAACATATATTTGTTAAACTGAAGGACACACGTGACATAGATCTAGCAGTCAAAAATGTTCCCAATCTCATCGAACACGTGTGTAAAAATTCTATTAATCACGAGTCGAAAAAGTTCAATATCAATATTTATGTACTTATCGAAATAAGAAAATTAATAAAAGAAACCAGAGCAGCCAGAAAGAAGTGGCAACCTAACCGTTACCCATCGTTAAAAAATATCTTCAAGAAATCTCAAAACAAATTGAAAAATAAAATCGACGAATATAAAAATACGATGTTGAATCAACGGATACAAACTTTGAATAGCAACGATAAATTATTATGGTCAGTTACTAAAACAGTACTGAGACAATCAAAGGAACAATTTAACATCAGAGTGAAGGATACATTGGCTAAAAGGGATACAGAAAAGACTGAAGCTTTCGCTAATATCTTGAAACAATCTACACTTCACAACCCGATTATAGTAGAGAGCATTCAGCTCTTATACAAAGTGCGTTTACAAAAACCTCGTCATACTGAACATCCTGCCAAGAGCTTTTCTCCAAAAGAGGTCTATGCATTCCTATAGAAAGTACCACTGCATAAGACTCCTGGTATCGACAAAATCACAGGAAAAATACTGTCGCATCTTCCGAAGAAAGCATCTACTATCTTACGCTATATATTTAATGCAATATTAAGATTAGAATACTATCCCGAACTGTGGAAGAAGTCGTTTGTTATCATTATTCGTAAAATTAGAAAAAAGCCATCAGTGGTTTCCTCTTACAGACCAATAAGCCTGCTCTCCGCACTATTAAAGGTTTTCGGAGAAACTTATCCTTAATCGGATGATTTTGGTTATAATAAATTGCAACATACTGCCGAACCATCAGTTTAGTTTCCACGAGGAGCATTCTACTATTCAGCAATGCCATCGACTAGTCGATGTGATCTCATTAACATTCGAAAAACAAGATGTGTACTCCGCTGTATTTCTCGATGTCAGCCAAGCTTTCGATAAGGTTTGGTATCCCGGATTGCTGTATAAAATAAGGCGCAGTACTTTAATGAAGACGTCATTTATTGTTAAAAATAATATTTATATAACCGGTCGTTTGTGGTAAAAATAAACGATTCATTTTCAAAAGAACATTCAATCAGATCTTCTGTACCGCAAGGCAGCCTGCTGGGACCATTACTATATTCCATCTATACGGCCGACATGCCTATTTCCAATCAAACTTTGTTGGCTACATATGCCGATGATATCGCAATCCTCGCATCTAATTACATCGCTGTTCAAAATCATATGAATCGACTAGAGGAATAGGCACGTCTTCGACGCATATCGTTTAATCCAGCTAAATGCCAACATATTATGTTTACAAATAAACTACTGACCTGTTCCAAGTTAAAAATTTCTAACACGAATATTCCACAAGTAGAATCTGTACGCTATCTTGGAATGCACACGAATAAAACGTGACGTGTTCATGTGAAGCACACGAGAAAGTCGGTATTTACTCGTGCCAGACTACTTTGGCCGTTGTTACGAAGAACATCGCACCTTAATCTGGCAGTAAAGAGAAATATATATTACGCGATCCAACCTGGCGTTATGGAATAGAGGTATACGGAACAAAAATTCACAGCAACAGTCAAAGATATTATGCACAATAACATCTGCACCGTGGTACGTGTCAAACTACATGCTGCATACAGCCTTGAAGGTTCCGTTTGTGGAGGATTACTATGTTCAGCGGTAACAAAAGCTTCTTCGACAAAATGCGAGTTTAATCCATTGGTGTACAAAATGTCTACGATGGATTTACCAACTAAATCCAACAGGAGACTAAAAAAGAAGGAAATGATGCCCACTTGAAGAACGATGGTTTACATAACTCTAGGCTACATATTAAAACCCTGAAGAAAATATGTCATCCGATGTTTTTCTTTCACATAAGAATCTAGAACATACTCGCTGGAGTTGTTAGATTTATTCCCTCCTTTTTTTCTTTCTTTTTTCCCACGCGATCACCGTTGTTTATGGCAAATTTTTGTCGGTACAATGAAGCGTATATATATATATATATATATATATATATATATATATATATATATATATATATATATAAATTTTTATTACTCTTTTCCCAAAATAATGTTTAATTTTGCAATTTTTTTTTTAAGTTTGTACACATGACACATTTTACAGTAACGGTTGGGACTATGTTTTATCATCCTGGCTGTTGCCCTTAAATATAAGTACACTCGCAAAGGACTTACTACCCCAAGTTTGAAATACTTATTTACATGTTTATGAATATATAAGCGATATATGTAGATTAACTGTATAATTTTCCTATTTTTAAGCATCGGTACACTTTATTAATTAATTTTTTTTCACTATTGCACCTTTATACATACAATTTTCCTGAAATATACGATTGAGAGGAAAAAAAGTGATCATTGAACCTTTAATTTTATTATAAAAATGTTTGAGAAGATATAGGAACGGTGTGTACTATATAGGATATATATATATATATATATGTGTGTGTGTGTGTAGAAAATCGAATAGAGAGTGCGAAAAACCTTTTTTAGAATGGTACTATAGAGAACAATTTAAAAATGGAGAAGCGTAAGCGTAGTTGAACTGGAAGTTTTAGATTTTGCTCTAGTTCTTGCGCTGGTCCTAGTGATTGAAGAAAACGGAATCTGATGGTCGAAAAAAAAAGACTGAAAATGAATGTATTCTTTTTATGATCTGATAATATTATATCCAGCATCATTCTCTAATGTGCAATCTGAGTTTCTCTTATACTTTTTAAATTTGTTTTTGCATATAACCATATTTTCGAACCGCATATATAAGAATCGGAAGTACACATTGGTTATACAGTTTACGTTGCAGATTAATCGTTTATTGCGGAATACTATGCGTAATTTTCTAAGCGCAACCCACGATAGTGATATTCTCCTTGTCGATTCTGCTTTCATTATGTCTTTACTTGTTATGATTTTTGGACGCAGGTGAAAAACTGATTGAAGGACAGTAGTTGCTGGAAGATGTTGGGGAATAGACAAATGCTCATCGTGATCGATATATATATATATATATATATATATATATATATATATATATATATATATAATATATAATATATAGTACTACGTATCTTTAACGATTATTTTCAAAAAATAGAAACTTTTTATTTTTTGTTTAATCGTCATATTTCCAGATTAGAACGAAAGGAAACAATACGCAAAAAGAAGACGTCGACAAACTTTAAAACGATTGACGAAATACCGGTGTGTCCTAGTAGTTGTTCACTTCAGCCAGGTGATCCTTATTATTATTATCCGTATGACGTCATCCAAGTTCATTTATCATTCTGATTTTATATCCTTTTTCTACGCTCCGGTATGTTCTAATGTTCGTCTAGAAGATTTTTACGACATTTATTCTGTAATAACGTAAACGACGTTATATGCCCTTTAAAATGCGGAAATTCCGAAGTGACGGAAAAAGTCGATCCATCAAAAAAAAGAAACCACGAGTGAGAGCTGCCTATCGATATTAGCGCCTTACACTAAATCATCAATAATTTCCTAGGCACTTATATAGTACGCAGGTTTTATTATTATATTACCCTTCGATAGTTACATTTCCAGGCACTTTTGAAAAACCCTTTCCCCCGATCCTATACAATACGACAACACTTTATATTGCGAGAAGCTTATAATTTCTCTGCATTTGCTTTCCGTTCGCAATAACCACTTGGCCGAATCCATTGTTAACCCCTTTACGGATAAAAAATATAAAACGCCGTCGGTATTTTTTAATTTTTGCGCCTCGTCACTACTATAGTCGCGAAAAAAATCTCTACGTAAAAAAAAAAAAAAAAAAAAAAAGGTGTAAAAATTAAAGAAGAGAAAATCAAACGACAACCGTGACGAAAAGTATAAGATTGATTATTATTGTTTCGTTTTAAAATCGGCCATATTGAATTTGTCGTTAATACGACGTCCTATTAAATAGTATTACCGGGATACAGGCTGTAACTTTCCATAAAATTACCAACGGATAATTTTTCACCCCGACAATCGATATCGTCGCTATTTTTAATCTAAAACTGACGACGTAATTCTCAGCCCTTGGGAAAAATATCGTAAGTAGTTTTACATCTTTACAATATTTTAATATTTTGTTCTACACTACTATTATTATCATATTCCTGTTATATATATATATTATTTTTTAATTTTATCGATTTAGGTATAATGAAAAATAAGATTACAGCCGTATATCCTTATATAAGCGCGTAACGACCGCACCTTTTTCAAATCGTCGAATTATAAATGAAACCTAAAATGATTAAAAACGATATTTAAAAAAATAAAATTAAACGAATTAAAATTAAACCAATTTTTTGTTCAACTCCATTTTTAATGTTCACGTTCTGTTTTTAGTACAGATAATAAGCGGCAATTTGTGTATTAATGAACACGCTTAATAAAATACGCTCTAAAGGGCATTTTATTCCTCACATTGATAATGAATAAACGCACGCACAAGTCGATCGCACAATTTTAGTTTTGTATTTTATTGAAATATGATTTTTTTCTGCAATGATTTAACAATATAAATATAGATATACGTACGTATTGTTTTATAATAATAATAATTAGTTCTTTTTCACTATATATATATATATATATATATATATATATATATATATATATATATATATATATATATATATATGCAAATATACCACCTAAATATATAAGAATCATAAAAAACGTATACGATAATGGATACGGAAAAATTATGTTGGATAAAGAAGGAGAAAAGTTTCCCTTGAAAAGAGGAGTCCGACAAGGTGACCCATTAGCACCAGTTTTATTTAATGCTGTGCTGCAAGAAATATTGAAAAACCTGATGTGGAGAAAAAAGGGAATAAATATAAATGGCACTTATATATCAAACGTTAGATTTGCAGATGACGTATTCAGCTTCCCCGAAACAGTTAAAAACAATGTTAATGGAATTACACAAAGAATCAAAAGTAAAGGGTCTGAAAATAAATTATGAAAAAACAAATTTACTAACAAACGGAGAAAAAATAAAAATTGAAATGAACGAAAAAAACGATACACTGGGTGGAACATATTTAGGCCAAATAATATCCTTTAAAGATCCAATAAAAGATCCAATAGAAAAAGAAGTAAATCGCCGAATAGCGATAGGGTGGAAAAAATTCTGGGCATTACAAGAAATAGTTATCGTACAAGAAAAGCACAGAAGCACACAGGATCTGTTAACCAAACTAATAACCGATATACAGGATAACTTAATTCAAAACAAAACTACAACCCTAGTCAGCTTTGATTTGGAAGAAGCTTCCGACAAAGTGTGGAAACATGAAATATTATTAAACTCGCATCGATGGGGATTAAACCTACCCATCTTTATTAAAAACTTTTTACATAAAAGAAAATTTCGGGTCAAACTGAATAATTACGTTCGCAAATTAAAATCCAAGAAACTGGTACTCCTCAAGGGTCAGTAATTAGTCCAACTTTATTTATAATAGCTGTCGCAAATATTAAACAACACATATCCTCCCCAGTTAAATATTGTATCTATGCCGATGATCTTTCGATATACTATTCGCACATTGAAACAAAATATATAGAACTTCTGCTTAAAAATACTATAAATGAACTAAATAATTGGGCCACATCTAATGGTCTCACCTTTTCTATTACTAAAACTAAACAAATTACATTTAGCACAAAACATAATTTAAGTATTCCTTTCTTACAAATCGAATCAATACCGATTGAAAATACAGATACGTTACACCTATTAGGACTAACATTAAACAGGAAATTAAACTCAAAATAATCTAAAATCAAACTGTAATCAAAAGCAAAACATGTTAAAGTTGCTAAGTCATTCATCCTGGGGATCCGATAGAAAGACACTAATCCAGCTCTACAAATCATATATCCTAAGCAGACTCGATTATGGTAGTATACTATATGATAGTGCGAATCAACACACACTGAAAAATATAAATGTAATACAAAATACAGCTATAAGAATAGAGCATTAAAAGTATTCCACACCAGCCCCACATCAGCTCTACATGTGGAAGCCAATACCACTAAAATATAGAAGCCAAACACACTCATGCAAAAATATTATAACAGACTACTGTCCACTCCATCCCACCCAGTCTATAATAACATAACAGAAAATAACTTACACCACCTGTATCAAAATAAACCTAATACTTTTAAATCTACAACCGTCCGTATTCATAATCTCTTAGATAGACTTCAATACACTTCACCCAAAATTAGAAAAAGTAACCTACCTAAATTACCCCATGGACCAAAGTTACTACAACGATAAATATGGACCTAAACAAATATAGTAAAAATTCAACATCACCGCACATACCGAAAACTAAATTTAACGAACTTATCTGTAGAAACTACGGAAACTACACTAAAATATTCTAAAACGCTAAACCAAACCACTTCTGCTTACCTTATAAAAGGCAGAACACAAACATACCACTTACCCACTGGGGCATCTGTGTACACAGGTAAATCAATAACTATATACAAAGCGTTAAAAAATATAGTCAAAGAAAAACACAAAAGTAACTTTATAAGATGCTCCGACTCAATATCCGCTCTACAACAGATTCAGAAACTGATTAAAATACGAACTTAGATATTATAAATATAAAATTCACCATCCATAAACTCATACAGAAAAAAAAAACAAATAGTGTACCTTTAGACTCCAACGCACTCGGGAATCACAGGAAATGAAATAGTTGATAAAGCCACCAGAACAAAATCAAAAAACATAAAAATTATAACATCTGCACTCACAAATGATCTCCACTCAATCATAAGGAATACTGGGAGAACCAGTGCGCTCACACACATCTTTTTTTAGGACACTGGAAAACCACAAAACAAAATAAAAGGCGCAACGAAGTATCTATAACTCAATTACGAATAGGCCACACCCTACTTGCATCACAATACCTACTGAACAATACACTTGCTCCAAAATGCCCAACATGTAATACTCCAACAACAATATATCATGTACTACTGAAATGTGCAGAATATGCAAACCATCGAAACCTTCACAATACATCTCAACCAGTTCATTAGGAGAAGTACTACAGAATGACCCTCAAAAAATAGATATATTATTAAAATTTCTTGCAGAAACCGGATTAATTAATTCCATATAACCCTACCCTTAGACGCAAATGATCTTAGTAATCGAGCGTCTGTAAATAAAATATAAAAAAAAAAACACAGATTTAGAATACATGCGTCTCCTTCCTGCCATGATATATGGTGCGCAAACATGGTTACTGACAGTTAGACAAAGTAGAAAAATATTAATAGCTCAAAAAGAGCTAGGGAAAGGAAAATTATCGGGATAACAAGGATGGACAAAATCAATAATAAAGTATTACGGGATACGTCAAAAACAGAAGATGCTCTCCATAAAATACTGGAAATGAAGTGGAATTGGGCTGGACATGTAGTTCGAATGGACATAAGCAGATAGGCCAATAAATGTACTGAATGGTTATTAATCAATTTGAGGCGAAGACCAAAAATGAGATGGGGGGACGATATTGTCAAATATGCAAGTGCAGTCTGGATGCGTAAAGCAGTTAATCTAATGGACTGGAAACAGCTAAGAGAAAAATATGTAAACGTACAATAAATTGGAAGAGGCCAATGCTCGTTCACGGGCTTAATTTCCCTAATATATTTAAACATATTAGTATTAGTTTAGCATTAAGGAAAGCTATATATAATAATATTAGTTTAGCATTAAAAAAGTTATACATATAAATACAGTTTAGTATTAAGAAAATAATATTTGTAAATTTTAATTTAAAATGGGAAATACAGGCTATTGTAATTGTTATATATATATATATATATATATATATATATATATATATATATATATATATATATATATATATATACACGTAATATTTTTAATAATGTATAAAAAAATAAAAATATACGCTGCTCTTACATTTAAGTTTCTGTCGTCTTAATAAAAACCAGTAACCAGTCAGGGCGTCTTCAGTCGTCATCAAACGAAAACAATGTTTAAAAATAGCAACGTGGAATATACGAACTAGGCTCCAAATTGGAAAACTTGAAGTAATTAAAAGAGAAATGGAAAAGAACAAAATATATATTGTTCGATTAGCGGAGACATGCTGGATCGATGAAGGATATTTTTCCTCAGGAGAATATAGAGTAATACACGATGGTTGCTCAAGAGGCCAAGGTGGTGTAGCGTTGATTATAAATAATGACGGTATTTTTAAATTAATTTCAAATATGTAAAACGAAGGCATATGGCCAAAAGAATACTGTACTTCGGTGATTGTTCCTATTCCAAAGAAAATAACTACAATGAGATGCACCAACTATGGAACTATAAGCCTTAACCTCATGCATCCAAAATATTGTTGCAAATAATAAAAAAACATTTAGAAAAATATATAGAACAATTTTTAGATAAAACACAATTCGGCTTTCATAAGAATCTATCGATCAGAGATGCAATAGGGACGTTAAGGAATGTTGGAGAGTGCTCGATGGATGTAAATAAGAACATGCTCATTTGTTTTGTTGATTATACTAATATTAAACTTCATATGTAATTTATACATACGTCAAACGGCGGCTATTAAAGTAGACGACGATATATCTAAGCCCACCAAAAAAAGTAAAGGTGTACGACAAAGTTATTTGTTATTTCTATTCCTTTTTAACGTATACGCGGAACTTATGCTTAAATTAGTTCCCGCAGAAACCACATATGGAATTCGCTTCGGCAGAGAAAGACTTCAAAAGATATTCGATTAAGCTATAATTGCGAGTCTTTGAAAATACTAAAAAAATGATATGGATCTTAAATGATACAGGAAAGCAGTTTGGGTTAGAAATAAATGTTGATAAAACTAAAATCACGATGTTTGGTAAACATCCCATCGTTTTCAACTGGAAATTAGTGGTCAGAAAATTCAACAAGTGCAAAGATTCAAGTATGTCGGTCAAATAATAACGGAAGACTTGTATTGCAATATAGAAATAAACTCAAAAATTAGATTAGCTAAGCCTGGCAAAAAAAGCGAAAAGTATTATGCTAAAAGTCAATATCGTTAAAACTACGTAAACGTATTGTTAAAACTTACGTGTAGCGCTTTAACTGTGCTGAAACGTGGACACTGAACAAAGGAATGTTCAAAAACTGGATGCTTTTGAAATGTGGTGTTGGAGGAAGATACAAAGAATAAGTTGGACCGAAAAAGTTTCGAATTAAGAAGTTCTCCAAAGAATTGACGAAAAATGGACCTTATTACATTAAAAGAAGATTAACTTGGATGGGACATGTACTCCGACGACATGGTGGTCTGTTACGCGATATAATAGAACGACAGATTGCAGGGGGGGAAAAGTCGTGCTAGACCATAAAACACTTTCGTGACAACATTATTTTATGACACTGGAACAAATCAATACTGGAAAATGAAAAGAGCTACAATCGGTTGGGCTGCAAGTTACTTACCATGGAATAAAATCAGTTCTAGGACTGCCAAACTAATGATGATGATGTATACATGTGTGTGTTTGTATTCCGTACATCTCGGAAACAGCTCTAACGATTTGAATGACATTTTTTTAAGTAATTGGAAATAGAGTATATGAAAATTACTAATTTTGAAATATCGGGCCCCGACCCCGAGTACCCCACCAATAAAATTTGGGAAATTTTAATTTTTCTTCGTTTTCTTTTTCTTGACACTTATCTACATGTACGTTAAAAATTTCAGGTCGATTGCATTAACCGTTCGAATATTGTAAACTTGTAAATTTCCTTTTATTGTATATGCGTTACTAAATATGATTAAAATTTTATACGATGGATAGATAACGTTTCGATTTAAGATATCAGATTCCCTAGAAATTATTTTTAAATATACAAAATAATTATTTTCATGAAGAAATGCGATCGAATAATTTAAAATTTTATTTCCTAAAAAACATTAAGGGGTTACACACCCTTCTGATATTTGTCAAAACTGGCATTATAACTTCCTTTTACGTTTTGCCTAGTATTTTTTTTTTTTTAAATCGTATTTTTCCGGAAAATATCGAGCAAACGTCGTCGTCCGGATACCATTGCATCACATTTTTGGTCTATACCGAATTTTTAAAACTATATCGGCGGCTATATAGTAAACACGTAAATATATTTGCGCCGGCAAACAGTGGATCCCTTTATTTTAATTACAAGAAAAAAAATTCAATCGTATTTCTTGCATTAGTTGACGCACATTATAATTTTATAGCTGTAGACATCGGTTCGTACAGACAAGACACAGTGATGGAGGCATATTTTCGAAATCGAATTTGGGAAAAGTCTTCCGAAAATAAAACAATCACTGTTCCTGACGGTATTCCATTTCCAAGTACCGAGGTAAAAATACCTTACGTCATTGTGGGAGATGAAGTACTTCCTTTAAAACCTTGTTTGCTAATACCTTATGATATCAGGTGATAATTCGAAGTATAATTTTAATTATAGACTTAAGACGAGTATGTGAAAACGCTTTTGGTATATTGTCTCTGAAAAATTCGGGATTTATAACCAAATACTTCATTTACATCCAGAGAACGCTGACAGAATTATTTTATCAACCTGCGTACTGTATAATTTCATATTAAAAAAACTGGCATCAAATATGAACAAAATAAAGCTGAATTGAAAACATCCACAAATCTTTCTTCAATACCACGGCAAGGAGGAAACGCAGTCGAAAGATCTTTTCAGATTAGAGATAAATTTAGATATTTTTTTTTCTTCACCAGATGGACAGGTCGACTGGAAAATTGACTGTTATTTAATTTTTTTATTATCTTACGTAAATATCGCGATAAATTTTATTAGTAAACGATAATAATTTTTATATACAATTAATTAATTTCAAAAAGTAACGTGCTTACTACAATAGCTCATCTTTTGCGCAATTTGCTTCCAAATCTTTTCCTTGTGCCAAGTATCACTGTACTTACAATTTGATAAATCATAAATTTCCGCGCGAATATATTCAATTAACACTTCCACATTCATATTTAACGCGTTCACAAACATAAGACAAAACGAAACGTAAAAAAATAAAATACTGATTTGGATAGAATATTATACGTTAAGGAAAATTATAATTATGAACTGCTGTGTCGTCTATTCAAACTGGTCAATCGTAACAGGCACCGACAGATAACGACGGACACAGACAGACAAAATATTCTTTTCCAGAAAAGTTCTGTGTCGTGTTGGTGTGTTTGTCTTTACGCGTCTGTACCTGTAAACCTGTGTAAGCAATTTTGACCCTCTCGTCATGGGCTGTGTAGCGCTGTTAAGTACGAATAATAGACGCCTTAAATCGTTACACAACTTTGACTAACGTAGTTTCTACTATTACAAATGAAAATAATAATGAGAAGGGTTAGAAATGTAAAATATATTTATAGTTGTTTCGTCATTTTCGTAACAAGAATTTTGAATAAATATTTATATATCTACGCAAATTTTTTAGCAGTATAATCGTTTTTTTTTTGTTTTAACGGGGTTCATTTTACAGTTTACCCAACGTGATACTGTAGATGTCAACTAATTCATATGAAACGTGGACAACTTCTCTCTAGTAATATGACTATGTTTGGAACAGTTGTAAATTTTCAAGATGGAGCAAGAATAACGCATTATATTGATGACGAGTGCAATGCGCTTCTTGAATTCATCATTAGATCGTTCTTTTTATTTTTTATTTTCCAATTATTGTTATTACTAATTTTCATTACACATTATTAGATTCTTCATAGAAACTAATCTCACTCTATCTTATCTTTTTTTTCTCTCTGTAAAAATTTTGAACATACACGCCTCACGCATAAATTAACGTTCTACAAAAGAAGGTCCGCTTATCTGTTTCAGTGTGTAATACGTTTCTTAACATCAAACAAATACTTCCCTGTCGTTCATCTTGTTTATTTCCAAAACAGCTTGCTAATTTTTCACCTAATATCGATCCTATTCAGCTTAATCTATGTTCAATTTTTTGTTCAGGTATTATTTCTTAAGCAGACGGATATATGAATATCGTTATAATGTAGGAAATCATAATAGAAAAATAAAACTTTAAAAATAGAAATTAAATTTTCAAAATGAATAAAGAAAACTTTCATTTTATTTATTTCGTTTTCAATATGTACCACGAACGAAAACACTAGAGATATATATATTTTGAAATTTTTGTTTTAATATATATTATAAGTATTTTAAGAAACATTTACGATTATGATCCGTTTATTCCAGATTTTTACACGTCGGGTGAATTATTCACGAATCAAATTTAGTATTTATTAGCTTTGCTTATTAAGCGAAGTATGATATAATTATTACATCTCGAGTTTTTTAGCCTAAAATTTATATATACATACATACATGTATATATATATATATGTATATATATTTAACAAAACAAAATAAAAACAATTTTAATCACTATAAAATTTATTTTATTTCCGCAAAGCTTTTCGATTTTTATATCATTTTCAAGCGATACAAAAACTTTACAAATCTTAAAGTTTTTGTATCGCTTGAAAATTATGTATAAATAGAAAAGCTTTGTGGAAATAAAATAAATTTTATAGTGATTAACATTGTTTTTATTTTGTTTTGTTAATTCATAAAATCACTACTCTCCAATACATCATTATATATATATATATATATATGTGTGTGTGTGTGTGTTATGTTGAGTTTTTCACATATGTATAAAAAACGACCTTAAAAATCACATTTCGATAAAAATGACTAAGAGTGAAAACATTTTTTTTTGCGGAAAGTACAATGTTTCGAGAAAAGCAAAACTTTGAAAAACGAGCGTGGATTCCTACATTTGAAAGTATAATGATTTTATTTCTGCAAAAATATTTTTTAGTTGTTAGGGTAATGTGCCGTTCTCGTTTTTTCATTTAATTCTACTTCTAACTAGCTGAAACAAACTTAAGCGAATGTAACCAAACCTAATCTAAGCAATAAACGAGGTTTATTAATGCAAAAAATTCACATTCCACAAAGAAATGTTTCATTCTAAATCAAAAGTATAAAAACGTGATTTTGAATAGAATTAATTATATAATATAAAATAACTTACGTGAACACTTAGATTGCCGTTGTATTTCGGACATTTATAACCGTCATTAGGAATAAAACTCCATTGCCTTCAATCATTTAGTGAGTGTTCTTTATTAGCACATAAAGTACGAAAATAACAAATATGAATGAATTATACTAAAATAATTAATAAATTTCAAGAAATATAATAAATCAATCAAAAAAACCGTAAAAGCAATTAATTTATAAACAAATAGCAAACAACCAAAAGAACGTATGAAGAAAACGCGGGAAAGATGATATGAAACAACCGTCCATGGAGGAACCATTTAAGAATAATTTTTATTAAACTAAAATAATAAAGTTTAAAGGATTATTAAGAAAATAACTTTTAAAACTAATAATTTTGTTTTTATTTTAATAAAATAATTTTTAAATGATATTTGAAATAAAATAAGTGTTTAAGTAAAATATTAATTATACGACACTATCGATATAACGTTGACCGCCACACTACCGCTACAATCGCAAAATTTCGCTGTATTTCATGTTTGTAAACATACAAATAAGTAAAATCTGAAAAGGGTGTAATTAATTTTAAAATCGTTTTTTACGAAATGTAAGAATTATCCGCGCATATCGGAGAGTAAATTTACCTATTTAAAATTTTTCCTTAAACAGTTATCTTAAAATAAGTTATGCTTTCTACACGAGTGTGAAGTAAATTCCAGCAACATGTGGGAATCCTGGAAAATTGTAAGATTATGTGGAATTAATCAAAAATTTTCGTCAAAGCTTATTTAAGATCATTTCATATATATATATATATATATATATATATATATATATATATATATATATATATATATATATATATATATATATATATACATACACACACATATATATATATATACACACATATATATATATATAGAGAGAGAGAGAAAGAAGACAGACAGACAGATACATGGAATATTTTCACAAATATAAAATTTTTTACATAAATTAGTAACATTAGAAAACGTTGTTACCAACGTATTCTGTAGAATTAAAATAAAACTATAAGTTCTACAAATTGTCATCAGATGCCGCATACTTTTTGAACTAGTAACAAAGATATAAATCCCAAATTTCTAAATTTCAGGTAACGATGATAAAATAAGTAATGAAAAGTTAAAAAACCTCTAAGTTGTATTATAGCGTAGAAGGAGTTATAATGAAGCATAGGAGGATATTATAGGCGCATGAGTAAAGAAACAAAAAATATATTATATAGTGTGTATGTATCAGGCGACATATAGTTTAAAATAAAGCAGGGAAACAAAGATTACTAAAAAAAAATTTGCCGAATGAAAGTAACTGTGGATGAAAATAAATAGTTATGAAAAAATTACAAATTCTTTATAGTGAAGTCTTTGAAAATTATTAGCTATAAACGAGCCCAATTAGACCAGTGAAAATATTTGTTTTTACATATAGTATGGGTAATAGTAACTCATTAAGTTGACGATGTTTTAAAGAAAAATATAATTTAAATAAATACAATATTAACTCATTATTCGTTTCGTAATAATTGTATAATTCAATGTATAATATACTATAATGTGGTTTATTTTAAAAACTACCGAAGTAAATTGCGAATTAGAAAATATTTTTTCAACGCAATCACAATGACATCATCATCTCCTGTTGGGTGAAAACTTATATTAAACATCGAAATCGGACAATTTTTGAAAGATCATACATTTTTCCGCAGCTCGAATAAATTTATCGAGTCGAGTATACGGATTTTTTGTAAGCAATTCGCATAATCTTTGGATAGTTATGGGAGGATAAGTACTGTCCATTAAAATGCTTAATATTTTATTAGCTGTAGTTTCACAGTGAAGTTGTTCTACGTTTGAATAATGTAGTGTAGATAATTGAGAAAAATTCTTCATTATTTCCGTTAACTTTCTTCTCAATAACGATTTAACCAATAACCACGGGAATATAATGTTACCTGTATACGCGACGTACGTGATGTAATACTCTAATTCGATTGGTATGTTCGTGGATCCAGACTCTACGAAATTATATAACACCATATAAATATGCTCGATGTTGTCCATTTAAAATAAAAAAAAAAAAAAAAAACGAGAAAAACAAAAAATTAAATATTATTTGAAAAATAAATGTTTTTAATAAATTTTAAAATATGAAATTGAAACAAACAATTTTTAACATATTTTAAAATATCAAATTAAATTTTTTTTTTAGTTATTACAATGACCGGCGACAGCCAGCTATTTAAAAACGTAGGAATAATATTCACAAATCTGTTTTAATACGTTGTACCAGAGACAACTATTTAATATTTTTTTGTAATTCGTCTAAATATTCACCCATGGTCATATTCTAATTGTACATAATTACAAAGAATTAGAATTTCGTTCTGGAAGTTACTTGTTATCGATTTATTTTCGTCGTAAAAAAAAACGTTATTTAATATTACAAATGCACGATTGTAAAAAAATGATTCTAAAATGTTGTAAAATTATAAACGCCGAATACTTTTATTGACGCAAAACCTTAAATAATCATCGTAAACAAAAACATGACAATTTTTTCAATTAATTTATGAGCATTAAACTTTTTCTGAATATTTTATTTTTTTTTCTTGAAAACAGAACATTAAGGCTTTTAAATTACCCTAATACAACTAGACCCCGGTTTGGCATACCTAACTTTAATTATAGACACTATGTTTATGCGACATCAGTCGTTTCCTTTTGACGAAAGGTGTTTTTAATTTTATTAATTATATATTTAAAAAAACAGCACCACAGTCAACTATTTTCCTTATTTTATTGTTTACCTATTTTTTCACTTTTTAAATATTATAATAAAGGAACTTTTATATTTAATTCGTTTATATACATACATACAAAATATAATTTTTATTAAAGTCCCACTCAAAACTTAACAGTCTGGACAATCCAAAAATCGAGAGAGCTCCAGTCAAACAACGCATCATGATATTAGGTGGTGTGCGTTCCTCGACTTCTTTACTTTTCCAGCAAGTTGATACTCACTTACCGCTCAACTGGATGGATAGTTGAGTTGGCTAAAGGAATTCTTAGCATTAAAAGTTCTTATCCCGGGTTTTGTTATTTGAACGCTGGTCGTCCTAATAGAATACTAAAGTATTATCGCTACGCTCAAATACTCTTATTATGTAATACATATATATATATATTTTGGCCTAGGTTAAGCTAAACCTTCGTGGCCAGTAAGTTCTAATTTAAGCATTACACACTAAATTATAATTTTAAATAATAATTTTTGCACCTTAAAATAAAAATGAGAATTAATACTTTCTAGTCACAGTTTAATAGATAATGTAGGGAATATGGAGGGAAGACAGCGAAAGATATCAGTTTATTAAAAAATATTTGTCTATTATAATTAAATTGTGGACAATTAAAAAGAAGGTGATTTATATCTTCAGTAAATTTATGGAAAAATGATTAGCACATTGTCCCTGATTGTTTCCATTTGAAAAATTTAACTCTATACGGGAATGACCCATGCGTAACCTACAAATTATGGTAACAAATCTGCGAAGTTGATGAGGGGGGTAGACAGTGGGATACGAGCATATCATGGAAATACCGGAAGATGCGACTGAATAATTCTAAAATATTTAACTTTATTTGAGGATCTGCAATATTCATACCAAGAATTGTGATAGTTTGACTGAATTTTAGAGCGTAGATCTGATAATGGAATAAATGGGAGTGGGATACCTGACAAAGAAGCCTCTTTAGCAGCAACATATATATATATATATATATATAAACTAAAAAAAAAAGTTTATTTTTCTGTAATGAAAATATTTTTGTAGGAGAACGCTTTTTTCAAATAATTCCATTCGCAACCGAGGTTTAGGAAATTTATAAATCATCCTCCCTCTTGTATGACGTTTTGCAACAATTTAATTTTAGTTAGATTTGTGTTTTCAGTGATATCGTCGTCTTAACTGATGTTTTAACTACATATTTTATTTTATCATTGGATGTTTTACACCCACGATGTTACATAATGTGTACTTTATGAGCACTATTGCATCTTCTACCATAAGAGGAAGGTAGTTACTGATATTGAGAGGACAACGCAAATGCGACGTAGACGACAATGCTGAAGTGATTTAACGACTAAAATCAGAAGTTTTTTTGCTACCAACGGCAGCCGAGATGAGAAAGCACATTTCTGCGTAACACGTACGGGTCGAAAGGTGGCGCGACAAGTGTCGACGGCGACAATATTAGTATAGGAAAGACTAGTAGCAGATATGTAACAAGTCTGGTCAACAAAAAAGAACACTGAAGCAAATTCGTTTAGGTTGTACACAAATAAAGACAAAGTTAAATGGAGCCCGTTAATCGGACAATAGAACGTCTGATGGAATGTAGATCTGCCGGGATTCGGTTGACAGTGTGGATAGGACTTTCTAAAAGAATATTGATCAAGAAAATAATAATAATAATAATATTTTATTTATCTTATTATTTTAAATTTTTTCCTGGTTTTTTTTTTTTAAGTTTTAATCGTTTAAATGCCAGTAGATAGTTCACAAAAAAAATAAAACGTTAAAAAAATTTGTCACGTACAATTAATAAAATAGAAAAATATTTAAGAAGAATGGGAAAAAATTATCGAAAAATATTTTGGCAAAAATAATTTCTATATGATACAGGTATACGGTAAATAGAACTTGGCAAAGTATTTATCCGCCCTCTGACATATACGATATCATAACGATAGTGAATCAGCCTTAGTGTAACAGTGCGTGTAAGATAATGTTGATGGATGTCAAGGGTAATAGACGGTAAACCGAAAGGTGTGAAAATTCCATCAACTCGCTTACACCTACATCAACTACTACCACTCTGCTCCTTGCTAATAGAATAATCATATTTTATTTTTAGCAGAGCTGTTATTAATAAAGATATACATGGTTATACAACACATACATATATATATATATATATATATATATATATATATATATATATATTGATCTTTCTTCCACGAAAGAAAGCATATAAATAATGCAAAAAGGGATAGAAAGTCCACGTATATTATGTTGGCCAGTTAACATACATATATCGTCGTCAACGGCCAAAAGCAAAATCGTAGCCGATTGTAATTCTTAACGCCACACGACTTCCTTTGCAAATCGAGTTCTCTTTTTTTAACACGTTCAATATCCGCATATCTGGTTAATACAATGGTAAGTTATTTGAAATATTATAAAATAAGCTTGTGCAAATATCGGCAAAATAATTTTGTAGTAATAAGTATTACATTTTTAATTATTATAAATTAAAAAAAAAAATAGCAATATATATAACAGTAATAAATTTACTAGTAAATATCGCTAATTGTTAAATAATAGTAACAAAGTTTTTCGGCAATTATGCCATTATCAATTTATAAATAAGTGGAATAATCATTCAATCAATCCATCAATCAATCCATCCATCAATCAATGATAATAATAATAAAATAAATTATTAATAATAACGAAAATAATATATAAAAATATATTAATTGTTAATAACGATCGTTATATAGAACATGTAACCAATTTCACGTCACGAGTTATATTACATAATGTAATACATTTATACTATATTTATTAGCAAATTGTTGATAAACATAAAATTTGATACAATATATATATATGTGTGTGTGTGTGCGTATTCCCAGATTTAAAGTTGTTAGATAAATATGTAAGTATATATTTATATGTATGTATTTGTATGTATGTACATAACATGAATGTGTTTTTAATACTTCGAGCGTATTATTTTTATTTTGGTGTTTAATTAAAATAAAATATTAGAATCGTAATAACAATTAGCGTACTAATTATAATAATGTAATCATTAATAATAATTTGCAGGAAGAAGACGATCAGAAAATGCAAAGTAAGCAAAAATGATTTCTTAAATGTTAAAATGTTCATAAATAAATTTTACATTACTATCACGCACCTATATATGCAAAGATCAAAATGTAACTATAATCAATTTTCATTATGCTTTTAAATTTGAAAATTTAATGGAATTTTTTCTCAATCTAAATTTTGATAAAATTGATCAATACCTATTTTATGGCGTACTACTTTCGGATAAGTTGAAAATCGAAATTCGAGTTTTACGATATTATTAGTCGCATTGATTTTATAAATAGAAATAAATAACATTTTATAACATACGACATTGATGGAATTTGGTACAAACTTGGAGGAAAAACACGTATTAAACGACATTTAGAAGTAGTCTAGTAATTTTGACGATCTTAATTTACCTATAAGTATGGGCTCGTGAATTTTCAAGGTCGACTCTTTGTTAGCTCTATTACTATTTAAGTAAGCACAGTGTGCTTTAATGGTAAAGTAATGCAAGGTTTTTCTTAAAATATCCACGTCATCAACCATATTTAACTTGGTGCCTTATCATGAATAATCTATTTCTGTATTTTAAACGTTCGAATGCGTTTTTTCTAATTACCCAATTAAGAATTATTTGACTTTGGACTCTTTCATATTGTTACCGAGACACTTCAATTCATCCTGTACAAAATGATATCCCAATAAGGAATGACACCATGCATATATATATATATATAAAATATATATAATATGAGAACCAAATTCGACGGTAAAATGGAGAAATAAATTATCTAAAACAACAGAAACTCCCAAAGGAGCGCGTCAAGGTATGTGTTGTCACCGGTGCTATTTAATATTTATTCAGAATTCAGAGTAAACGAAGCTTTAGAAGAAATTCGAGGAGGTGTAAAAATGGGAGGACAGTGAATAAGAACTATAAAATTCGCGGACGACTGAGTATTAATTGTAGAAAATGAGAAAGGATTATTAACAATGGCTTAAAAATTAAACGGCATAGCAGGCAATATATGGAATGAAAGTAAATATTGGAAAAACAAAGGTAATGAGCATCAACAAGATGCCAGAAGAAATCAATGGAAAAAATCGTTAACAAGTCAAATCTTTCAAATGTTTAGGATACATAATAGCAGAAAACATATATTGTAGTAAAGAGATTCGGCGGAGAATAACAGAAGGGTTTAAAAGAAAAACATATAATAACTCAGAACACGCTGCCTATAAAATTACTATATATATATGAGCAGCAGCACTATACGTGGGAAACATAGACTTTGAACAAAGAGAAATTTACAGAAAATTTAAGCTTTTGTAACGTTGTGCTGGCGACGCATGACAAAAATATCGTGCGTTGATAAAATTCCAAATGAAGAAGTTTTTAACCGAGTACAAGAGGAAAGGACACTGTGGAAAATGATTACAGAAAAAAATGAATAGGGCACGTATTATGACACGATGGCACTTTGAAAGATATTATAGAAGGAAAAATACCTAAACGCAGACCGAAAGGAAGACCAATATAAATAAATAAGAAATAAGGGAACATCAAGAGCTACATTGAACTGAAAAGTCTAATAGTAAAATTAAAAAAAAAAAAGATTCCAAGGGCTCATACACCGATTGACTATATGGAACTACGTCCATTCTCATTTTTTTTTTCATATGCGGTCTCAAAATTGACGATCTGTTGCTCGTAGCAGAGACTAAATAATAGCAGCTGTCTAAACAGAAGCGTGCATAGACAAATCGATAAATTACACAAATGTAGAAACCTGGATCATAAACTAACGAGATAAACAGAAAATTGATACTTTTCAGATGTGGATATGGCGCAGAATGCTGAAAATACCATGGGCAGCAACAAGGACAAATATATTAATTTTCGAAAAATTAAATATTTGACGTCTCTTGTACTGTGTCAACAAAAAAAAAATCTTACTCACACGCAAGAATGGCAATAGTCTTGAAAAATGTGTATTAATTAGACGAATTGAAGAAAAAATAAGTAAAGACAGACCACAGACTCAATGGATGAATACCTATTACACGTCCTTCACTCTACTAACAATAACACACGAAGTAGGTAAAACATAAATAAAGGGAGAAAGATAATATCATATGTATTACAATAGTGGTCTCGATACTCAGCAATTGGGTTATCGACTATGGAGCAGATATATATATATATATATATAACAAAATCATAACACAGTTGAATCACTATAAAAGCTTTGTAATAAAAAACGTTTATAGTGATTCAACTGTGTTATGATTTTATTTTGTTTATAATTCATAAAATCACTACCCACGGAAATATATCAATATATAACACAACAACGCGCTGTTAAATTTATAAGGTTATTTACAAATTTCGCTATATATATATATATATATATATATATATCTCCTTTATAGTTTCGTTAATCCTTATTGTAGTGTGTCTGATATGATCTTACTCCAATTATACGTATATATATTATATATATATATATAAACATATTTTGTGACGTGCCCGTAAGTTGTAATAAAATTTACTACATTTGTTTCAGTAATGAGAAAAGCCTTTCAGATGTTCGATACGACTAAATCAGGCCTCATCGATACGTTAAAGATAAGCACCATTTTGAATACGATGGGGCAGTTATTCGATGACAACGAACTCAGAGGTTTAATCGAAGAGAATGATCCCGAAGGTACTGTACTACGCGTCTAAATAGGTTCAATACGAATTTTTCCTAATTTATCGATTTAATATTTTTGTTTGAACAGGCTTTCATCGCGAAATTTACACACATCCAATGTAATTAAACCCAACGAATAAGAAGTTGTTTTTTTAAATTCTAACTCCGCTGTATCTTGCGGCTTCTCAGTCAGCGTTTTAAATTGCTACCGCTACTTGTTATGATTAATTATTGTGTTTTATTTTTTAATTACGCGGTTAACCAAATTGATTAGATTGAAAAAGTCTTATCGGTTATTGACTTTTTAATTTTTTCTCTTTCTGAAGAAGATAGAAGAGCGAAATAATTGACACCGGAATAATGAAGAAATATCGACGTACACATCGTATAGAAGGCAAAATTAGTAGAATATAAATAGTTGTTTAAAATGAGCTCGATTTATTTTCTAAAGTTAAATTATTTAAAAGTACAAATTTATAAATACCGAAAAAAAAAATAAACCTACTTAATAAGGAAAATCACGAAGTGTACACGTAGTGCTTTTTTAAAGAAAAATAAAAAAGTTTTTAATTGTCCTTCTTTATCGACTACGAACAGAGGTAGTAGTTCGCGAAATGGACGGCCGTATTGTTTCAGAAATAAGATTCGAAAATCGGAAATAGTTCAACTTTAATAAGGTGATCGGAAAAATTTGACAAATCTAGATTATCCTTCCGTAACGCAATATATAAATAATGGTTTTTATGTATCTATACAGTTTATAATCTTTATAAATAAGTCTATATTAACCGTAATATTACAAGAGGATAAATTAGTTGCGTTAAAAATAGTCTTTCTTCTTTTAATAATAATATCGGACGTGTGCTGATAACATTCGCTTTTATTTGAGCAAAATTAAATGTTATCAACAATGATGAATTCTGACGTTTAATTCAATTTATATATGATATATGATATATATATATATATATATATATATATATATATGTATAAATTTAATAAGTAGTCGCCACGCGAGTTCTCGTAAAAACACGTATTATATCGAATTTTAAGATTAAAAGATACTTATTTTTACGCACGTAATCATTGATATTATTAATATTTCAGACACAAATTAAAAAATGATAAATTAAACGATGACGAAGAAATAAAAACGAGATGTGTAATAGTGAAGGAAACCTTCCGAAAAATAAAAAACGTTCTCGCTAATGATTTGCCACTCCAGCTAAGACTAAAAAAATTAAAATTTTTTATCGTTTTCATAGTCGACTGTTTTAAATTTTTGTGCTACGATTGTTTTTCTTCTTCCTTGTGCTCTTTTTCCGTTAATTTTCCCATTTACGAATTTACTCAATTATTTTTCCATCAAATATTTGCTTAGAAGTTTTCGTAGTTTTATTTATTTACGTTTCCAGTCATCGTTCGATACTGTTAAATCCTCGCCCTATGATTTTTGTAATTTTCATATACATATCTCCCTTATGTATACTTTTCGGAAAAACCCTCTCGGAATATGCATATCCACAATTTTCCGTATTAATATCGTAGACGTTTAACAGATTTGTAAAATTAGTTTCATCATTTTCCTCGAAGATTTAGATTCGTTTCGACGTTTTAAGACCAGTCAATTGAATTTGAAGGAAGAACTTCCGATGCAAGACAGTGGTTATGAAGTTTTCTTCGCGAGATTTATGTTTTTTGGAGGGGTGGATCTATTAAACCCAACAAGATCAACATAATAATAATAATAATAATCATATTTGAACTAAACAAATTTCTCCTGTACAGATACAGACTATATTTTATATTTACCTTTATTTGAAACAAATATATAAATGAAATTGTTGAGCATATTACATTTTATATATTATATATATATATATATATATATATATATATATATATATATATATATATATATATATATATATATATATATATAAAAAGCTTTTCGACAATTACGTCATTACCAAGCGTACAAATCAGTATTGTGTACGCTTGATAATGATGTAATTGTCGAAAAGCCTCGAGTAAATGTAATTTTTTTATAGTGATTAAACTGTGTTTTTATTTTGTTTTATACACGCATTTGCAGATACATTTATAAACACGTTAGAACTCAACTCGCACGAGTAAAGTCCACTAAAAAGTTGGTGGGGGAGGTCGTCTAACTGATTCCTGCTAATCTGAATATTAATAAAGAACCGATTAAACGACGCATCTGAGGCAAGCCAATACGCGCTCATTTGCTATTAAAATACTAATTAAAAAAAAAACAACATTTCCAATCCAGATATATTTGTACCAAGTTGAGCAACGATTTTATTCAGTAATCGTTCCTTAAACTCGTCTTTTCAAAATAAAAATTTTACTCCGAGATCTTAAGCGCATAGACTTAACTAATTTTGAAAAATTTTTAGAACCCGATCCCCTATAAATTGAAACTAAATAATGTCTTCTCGAGATACCGCGATGTCGGTTAATATTCAGCGACCGCGTAAAAGTACGGTTTTTTCTTTTTCGATAATTTATTTGTTTACACAGATTTATTCGGTTATTCGAAACATTGCTCTATGATCATGATGTTACGATTACACACCGTAGCTATTTGAAACATTTCACATAGGGAACGTCTGACGTCAAGCCTCTCGTAAGGAAAAGAAATATTTTACATATCATTCTTCAACGATGATATGATCTAATAAGATTCTTCTCGGAAGTACTAACTTTTTTTTTTTCGTATTTATAATAAATGCTTCGAATTGTGTAGAAACGGGAAAAGTCAATTTTGACGGATTTTGTCGAATAGCAACTCACTTCTTAGAAGAAGACGATGCTGAAGCCATGCAAGAAGAATTGCGAGAAGCATTCAGACTATACGACAGAGAAGGTAAAGTTATTATTGTCGAAATAAAAGTCGATTAAATCTGAAATTTTAAAACTGTTCTAGTAAAACGTGAGTTGGAAAATTAACTCGTGAAAATGACGGAAGTCGAAAGTTAAACGGTTGTAGTAAAAGCCGTTTTGTAATAGCCGAAATGTCATCTCGCACATTAAAACGTACAATTCGAAAATATATGAATTAAAAAACAAAAGCTCATTTACGCTGATAAGAAACAATAAATAAAGAAACCACATACGTAACCTAACAAAATCGATAATAAAACCAAAATTATATTTAGCACAATTACACGTACATAAAGTACAAAAAGACACATTTAATCATTTTAATCGAAAACTTATACTCAAACAACGCTGTTCATATTAATATAAAGAATTATCAGAAAGCTTTAAAACTGAAACGAGTTTCGGATAAGGATTCTATATCCCCATACACACGACACTATTTAATATAGAGCGAACGGATAGAACGACGGGTAATGAAAAACTGGGAAGGTGGAGTCAATATTGTTAGTAGAAAAATAAGTAATCTACGATCTACCCACGATATTACGCGATAATTACTACTACTGAACCGTCAACACTACTAGATAGAATCGAATATTTCAACCGGAAAGCTAATCTTACATTAAATCGACCAAAGTGCACGATAGAGACCGTCCATAAAACAAGCATATTAGCTAAAATAAGTTTATTTATATATATATATATATATATATATATATATATATATATATAAGTATTTATATAAGTAAGGTAAATTGTAATTATTTCCTAGTTTTAAATTGATGCGAAACAATTCAGAAAAAAGTTAATTTGTCCGAATATTTACAAAGATCTAGAGTACTATCATCTGGCACATTCATGTATGACGTGAAATATGCGGAACGTTTAATACGGTAGATGTTTAACAGCCGCCAAAATTTACGTCTGTTGTATTAAGCGGTATTTTGTAAAAAGTGACAGTTCAAGGTCGCCCTGATAATAAATAAACTCATCGAATACGCTAACAAATATTGTTTTATAATAATAATTATTATTATTATTATAACTCGGCACCTTATCATTTTTCTTGTAATTAAATATTTACACGAAAAGAATTTATTTCTTATATTTGGCATTTAACGAATAAAAAACGAAATTACAGCCAATTTTTTAACTATTTATCTGGTCTTTCGGGGTACGACGCGAATTTAATTCTTGAACATTTTCCAAGGGTATTTGACACGTTACCATCATTTTACGTTTACGTTAATTAATTTCGTTAAAATGGTTTAAAGCTCTCGTTTCGGCGATAAACGTAAAAGACGTATTTTTTTATTTTTTAAAGAATAATAATTATTATTACAGGTGACCGTGTTAATTTCGGAAAACAATCTATACTAAAAATATTTATCCTCCCCCCAGTCAGTCTTAAAATTAATCGTGTTAATTAGTTATATTTCTGTATTTGTGCGTGGTATCACTTTTGAAAAAAAAAATCGCAGTAAATAATATCGTAATATCGAATTTCGGTATTGCGTGTATATTGAAAAGGAAAACAATAACCGAATATATAACGTTTAACAACAGCGACAAGAGAGAATCGATTATGCGTCATCGCGAACTTATTAAAAAACTTATATGGCATTTACAAAACATACAATTTATCTATTTAGTTGATTTTCCTAATCAATAGCATTATGTAGTGGCAAATTTTGTCGCTTGTTGAATTTTTTTTTTTTAATACTTCTACAAATATATTATTTATTATAAAATTAAATACGATATTTTTTTTGGTATGTGTGTAAACCGTGTAATTTTTTGATTACATAAACGTTTCGAAAATGATTAGAATTTTCATGGATTTTACAATTTTTTAAACGATACATACAATGTAATATTGTACAGGGAACGGTTATATAACAACGGGGACTTTGAGAGAAATATTAGCCGCTTTAGACGATAAACTAACAAACGAAGATTTAGACGGGATTATATCTGAAATAGACACAGACGGTTCTGGTACAGTTGATTTTGACGGTATGTATACGTTTAGCATATTACGAATTTCACCATATGCGCAAAATTATACGTCTTCTTACATTTATAATTAGTCTTCATAAATTATTTTTATTCGTTCGTTTAGATTGAATTTTTAAAATATATATATATATAATATATCGATATATTTATATATTGCAGAATTTATGGAAATGATGACGGGAGAATAAATGAGCCGTAAAAATAAAACATGGCGAAAACCGGATGCGACGTATTAACGTGGAAATTATTTTTTCAATTTAATTTAATATATCACTACCGTCATTATTTAAATAATAAACGTAAAAAAAAAATGGCAAAAAAGGAAAAAAGTAGTTTTCTTCTGTAATTAATACTGTTTTTGATGTACTTGAAAGAGGAATAAAATTTGGGAATTACCGAGTAATGTTGTAAACGATCAGTTTTTTTAACACATACGAGGCATGTAAAATTTATTAATTAATAACAATTTTCGTAAAAAATCTAAAATATTGACTCGCCCTTGAGTTATTTCCTTTTATAAGCACTTCTCAATCGGAACTTAATATTTCCAGGGCTGTGATTGGTCCTACCGTCAGCTGATACATCACCTGATATTACTGTATGGTGATTGGTCAATTCTTCTGTAGTCATTATATTTCCAAGGCTATGATTGGTCCTACTATCAGATGATATTCCTGTATTGTGATTGGTTAATTTGTCAGTAGTAATTATATTTTCAGGGCTATGATTGGTCCTACCATCGGCTGATTCATCACCTGATATTCCTGTATTGTGATTGGTTGGTACTTCTGTAATCAATGGTTGGTTGGCCACTTCAGTAGGGTATTTTAATTTTTCTCTATTGTTAAGTAATACTGGTTTCCAAGCATCAGGTAGCCGAAATCCATCTTCTCTGTTGAAATTATTATGCTTTTCTATTTCAATAGCCTCTCGGACAATTCGCTTCCCATATTTTTGCTCCTTTACCAATACCTTCCTCTCCTCGAAGTCTATAGAGTGACCCGCTGTAATTAGATGTTCTGCTACTGCTGATTTACTTATGCGTTTATATTTACAATCTGCAGCATGCTCTTTAATGCGTGTATTAATAGACCTTCCAGTTTGTCCAATGTAGTTTTTGCCACACGAACAAGGAATTTTATACACGCCAGCAGTATGACCATCGGGAATTTTATCTTTATTATTATTTAACAGGTTCTTTATCTTTTTATAGGTGTCAAATACTGTTCTTATACTGTTTTTTTTGTAACACTCTGGCAATCTTATCTGTTGTTCCCATAATGTAAGGTAACTTTATGCTTGCTCTATATTCTTCTTTGTTTTCCGCCTGTTTTTTTCTAGATGTTGTACTAAATTTATTAATATATCTCTCAGACTGTTTTATACTGTACCCATTGTTGATCATAGTCTGCTTAAGATTAACCAGTTCATTCTCAATACTACTGCTGTCACATAAACGCTGGGCTCTCACTGTTAAAGTTTTGAAAACACCCAATTTTTGACTTGGGTTGTGGTGTGAATTTTTATGTATGTATAATCCAGTGTGTGTACTTTTTCGATACACACTAGTTGACCATGTGCCATCTATGTTTCTTTTTACTAGAACATCTAAGAAAGGTAAAACACCATTATTCTCCTCTTCCATGGTAAACTTGATATTAGGATGGATATTATTTAAACTTGTTTGAAATTCTTCTAATTTCTTACGCCCATGTTGCCATACTACAAATGTGTCATCCACATATCTGAACCAACACTTGGGATTCCAGTTATGAAGCACAAATTTATCAATTTCTAAGACAAGATTGCTCTATAATATTAAGACAGTGTAAACCACCCAGACTGAACATATCCCGGACTGAGTATATGGCCTTGAAATCATTGAAAAATAATCCAGAAATAACTGTATGTAAGGCTGACAAAGGTAATGCTACTGTTATTATGAGGACAGATGAATATAAAGGTAAGATGCTAGAGCTATTAGAACAAGGTCCTTATGTGAAATTAGAAAAAAATCCACTTAATAGGATTATTGCTAAAGTATTAAGATTAATAAAAACATCACAGTTAAAGGCAAGCACTAAGAAGGAATTGATTTGCCAGGTACCTACCATGCCAAGGATTTATGGAGTACCAAAAATACACAAAGTTGGCTATCCATTAAGACCTATAGTTTGTTCTATTAACAGTCCTATGTATAATCTGGAAGGTTTTATAGCTAAACAGCTGAAGCCCCTAGTAGGTTGTTTACCATCGTGTATACAGAATTCTGTGCAATTCATCGAAAAATTGAAGGAAATAAAAGTGGAACAAGATGATTTGGTAATTAGTTTTGATGTAGTTTCCTTGTTCACAAATGTCCCAGTATCAGAAACTACAGAAATCATTAAAAAGAAAGGCGTTTCAGGTGAAATTGTAGAATTTATAAAAACAGTAACTGCTGATAATGTGTTCTCGTTTGATGGAATATTTTACGAACAAATAGAAGGTATGGCAATGGGATCAAGACTAGCTCCGATATTTGCTAACATTTATATGGAAGAAATTGATAAATTTGTGCTTCATAACTGGAATCCCAAGTGTTGGTTCAGATATGTGGATGACACATTTGTAGTATGGCAACATGGGCGTAAGAAATTAGAAGAATTTCAAACAAGTTTAAATAATATCCATCCTAATATCAAGTTTACCATGGAAGAGGAGAATAATGGTGTTTTACCTTTCTTAGATGTTCTAGTAAAAAGAAACATAGATGGCACATGGTCAACTAGTGTGTATCGAAAAAGTACACACACTGGATTATACATACATAAAAATTCACACCACAACCCAAGTCAAAAATTGGGTGTTTTCAAAACTTTAACAGTGAGAGCCCAGCGTTTATGTGACAGCAGTAGTATTGAGAATGAACTGGTTAATCTTAAGCAGACTATGATCAACAATGGGTACAGTATAAAACAGTCTGAGAGATATATTAATAAATTTAGTACAACATCTAGAAAAAAACAGGCGGAAAACAAAGAAGAATATAGAGCAAGCATAAAGTTACCTTACATTATGGGAACAACAGATAAGATTGCCAGAGTGTTACAAAAAAAACAGTATAAGAACAGTATTTGACACCTATAAAAAGATAAAGAACCTGTTAAATAATAATAAAGATAAAATTCCCGATGGTCATACTGCTGGCGTGTATAAAATTCCTTGTTCGTGTGGCAAAAACTACATTGGACAAACTGGAAGGTCTATTAATACACGCATTAAAGAGCATGCTGCAGATTGTAAATATAAACGCATAAGTAAATCAGCAGTAGCAGAACATCTAATTACAGCGGGTCACTCTATAGACTTCGAGGAGAGGAAGGTATTGGTAAAGGAGCAAAAATATGGGAAGCGAATTGTCCGAGAGGCTATTGAAATAGAAAAGCATAATAATTTCAACAGAGAAGATGGATTTCGGCTACCTGATGCTTGGAAACCAGTATTACTTAACAATAGAGAAAAATTAAAATACCCTACTGAAGTGGCCAACCAACCATTGATTACAGAAGTACCAACCAATCACAATACAGGAATATCAGGTGATGAATCAGCCGATGGTAGGACCAATCATAGCCCTGAAAATATAATTACTACTGACAAATTAACCAATCACAATACAGGAATATCATCTGATAGTAGGACCAATCATAGCCTTGGAAATATAATGACTACAGAAGAATTGACCAATCACCATACAGTAATATCAGGTGATGTATCAGCTGACGGTAGGACCAATCACAGCCCTGGAAATATTAAGTTCCGATTGAGAAGTGCCTATAAAAGGAAATAACTCAAGGGTTTGTGGTTTAGTTCGTTTCTGATGATGAGTGGTGTAAGCCCATTCGAAACGTTAAGTTTTTTGAATAATCAGGACGTGGTTTTCACCGAAAATAATTCTAGACGTATGGAAAACAACCACGAAAGTTTTAATAAATATATATATTAAAATCGTTCTAATGTAAACGATCATCTACAATGATTGTATCGCTAAATATTTTTCAATAGGTGTGTAAATAACAGTGTACATACACATCGTTTAACGAATCATCTTATTAATTCCGGAGATAATAATCTACTACGATATATATAAATAATAGATAACGGTGATTGCATCACAATATTTCACCGTGGATTTTCGCCATTTCTTAAAAAATTATATACTTATCTAAGTGGTGTGCTAAACCGTTACTTTTGGAGTAATAGATTACAAAATTCCAGCGACAACTTTATAATAGGTGACAGGAATCTATTATTTTTGTCGCCGGTTACATTTTATACTACTGTTATCACATTACTGGCGACAATCGTCATGATTATCCAAGTAGCTTATATTATGATAAATTTCACTGTTACCTCTTATTGTTATAATATCGAAGCGCAACCTAACTGATATTACTAAAAAATTATTCAAAGTATATCTAAACCGTGTACTATGATTTCATTATATTGTTTTATTATTATGTATTAAAATTGAAAAATAATCATTCGCTTAAGAAATAAAAATTATAACGAACACACGCTTAATCACTAATAAGATTAGAATTAACACGCAGAAATAAAACCGTTTGTACAGTTATCTGATTTTCTTCTTCGTTCATTCGTTAAATTACCAGCTTTTGAAAAGATCCTCTCACACGGAACTGATGTTGCTAACATGTTAAACTTCTGGTTATTCGTTCCGTGGATATTGGTGTTATATTTCTTTCTGGTTGTTCACTTTTGACAAGATAGACTCCGATGTCATCTCGAGGTCAATGTTGTAGCTGAATTCATTATTTCGGCCGAAGAATTATTTTTTGTTGAAATTGTAACATTTGGATGTTTCTTAAGTGTTGTTTTTTAAATTTGATGTTGTTTTATAAGACAATATTTGTCCACAAATATCACAACGCCAGTAGTTGCATCACTTATGCTAAAATATGACCACAAATAACTAGATTTCACTCGTTTACTCATAATAATTTGTTTATTTTAATATATATATAAAGTAAAATATAATTTTAATTCAAATGCATTACAAAATCACACTTTTTATATATAAAGTAAAATATAATTGCGATTAAAATAATAATGCATTACAAAATCACGCTTTTCATGAAGGTAAACACAGTTAATAAACAACTAAACTAAACTGAATAGTCACAGTTACTACATCTATTTCCCACGGTATGAACGTATAATAACTTTCACTGTTCCAACTGGCAATGTTACAAGTCACGACACAGTACAAAAACCGGTATTATATCAGTTTTCCTTATTCGTTCGTGATACAAAAACTAAACGGTGACAAATTTAATAGGCTTTTCGAAGTTTACTCTAGTCACCGTGACATGATTGTCACCTATTACTTTTCACTGTGACGTTAAATATTAACCGTCACTATTATCTAACAGATTCTCTTAAAGAATGTCGCACAATTATCGAAACCGAAATGTATACCGGTATATTAACGTACGACGTGCAATTTTGCTTAGTAAAAGCATCGACAAATGACGCATTCTTTTTTCATCTGCACTGATAAAACGAACAAAAAAATATTCTATTCGCTTATTTCGTTTGATTTTGTTAATTATCTGTGTTATTATAATAAAAATTAACTATCGCGGTACCGTAATTGTAAATATAACGATTTAGCGACGTGAACAATAAACATATACTCGGTATAGTAATTGCGCAAAATCGTAACGGTGTAAATTCGCAAAAAGATAAATATAATTACGTCGTGTCCGAAAATTTGCGTACAAGTACAAATTACTTTTTTCCAAACTGACCAAATGTAATTCTTTTTGATAGTATATAAGGAAGTTTTCTTAATTTTTTTTTCCTAGCTCGATGCAACGTACATAACACACAATCAGATATATAAGCGAATCGTCGAAATGTATCCTCAATTGCGATTCAAAATTTTATTTGATACGATATAGAACTTTATAATTGGAACGTGTATAAAATGTATAAATTTATGTCTACGATATTAAATTATTCGCTTAATAGAGATCATTTACTATTTAGATATAAACTATTTGTTCTTACGATACAAGTGTGAATAGGTAATATGCGCAGGTATAAAGATTTTTTTTTTAATATGTCAAATGAAAAATAATTATAAAAAAAAAAAAAAATACTAATAGATTGTGTAAAAATCTAAACTATAAATAAATACAAATAAGTAGCAATAAAAAACGAGTATACAAATTAATTCCAATTAATTCGATTACCTTTATAAATATACGATTGAGCGATAATTTTGCAGTTTGCTCAATTTGAAATTTGAAACAGTTCCGAAATATCCGCTTTCCTCGTACACGTATAATGTAATAGTTCGCAACCGGCAATTGTAATCGGCTCAGACTTATGGTATTGAATTATTTCGTCTGAAACACAATTTCGTATTAATCGAAATTCGCTATTATTACAATTACACGCCGCTGTTATAATTATTTTTTTTTTTAAATCTTTAGCAAATAAATTAATGTAGCGGATTTAAAGTCGTTAAACAATTTCAATCATTAAAACAGTCGAACGATAATATTTAGTCAGCGCACATTACTGTCACGACTTAATAAAGTAATTTGAGTGGCCTTCTGTTTAATATTTCTTTCACGCGCAACTTGCTAACAAATGTAAACGAACTTATTGCAAAATGGAAAATAATAATTTTTATTATAGATACATACTTAACGTTTTATGTTTTGTAGCTTCGATTCCCAATAATTGATAACCACCATTGGATGCGTCTATCAAAAAATGTTTACAGCACCCGACATCTTTATACGATATGACGTAACCCCAACTTTTTTCAGAAATTCTGACTAAAAATGCACCAACTGGTTCATCTTTCAACAATGCTTCTGCTTCTTGGCTACCTATTAAACCTGCAATTCGCGTTGGTAAAGACATATCACAACGTGTCGCATAATAATTTCAATATTATAGTAATTATATATAGTTTCATAAATGTTAATGCTCAATCGAATTAATATTCATATATATAAATATATATATACATGTGTATGTGTATATATACAAATGTAATATATCTTATCTTATTAAACGAACAATTCATATATATATGTATATATATAGTATATATACATATCGACTCGGCCATCCCAGAAACGATTTTAACAATTTGGATGAAATTATGTACATACCTGTAACGTATTAAGTAATTAAAAATGACCTGTATGGAAATAACATCTTAAAATTTTGGGCCCTAACCCCAACTACATCTCCATAAAATTTTGAAAATTTCGATTTTTTCCTGTTGTATTTTTCTTGGTACATTAAAAATGTCCCCACAAAGGCACAGTATTGTAAACTGGACGGTCAAAAGTTCGATCCCAATTGGCGACATAAAAGTTTTTCATCGTGATTTAAAACTTAATTATCACGGAGAATATCCAACTCTGTATAACAATGTATGCGTGCGCACCTATGTTACATTGCCTTGAATGGGCTAATTCATTTTGGTATGACGAATAACACATAATGGGCTAGTTACGAGGGACGTGTTTATAGTGAAAAACATACAATATTCAGTTGATTATGCCACGCTGAATACAATTCCGGCGAAATTACATATATATACATGATATATAAGTGGGTTATGGACTGCATAAAACAGACGTAATGATAGTAAGTAGCACGGAAGAAAACTGTCATCTAAGTGGAATAAAGCTAAAAATCGTTAAAAGCTTCAAATTCGTTCGGAGCATAATTAACGGTAATAACGAACCGGATGAGGAGATCGAAAATAGAATAAGTTACATTGGCTTTTTACAACAAATTATCGTAATGTTTAATACTAAATTAATAGTTTACAAAGCAACAATATTGCCTACAATACTATACAGTTGCGAGACATGCACAATCAGAAGCAGTCAAATGAGAAAACTTGAAATATGCCATAGAGATTACGCCGACAGATTTAAGAATCATTTCGGCAAGATATGATCTCGAATGAAAGAAAACATCGCAAACTGTAAGTCAGTAGAGCACGGCTAAAAATAATTTAGCCACATTATGAGAATGGATAACAATCGTACATTTAAGAGACTGTTGGTGTATAAAACACTAACGAAAGATACTGCACAAGGCCAAAATTACGATTTAAGGATGTTCTATCAGATGTCATCAAAAAGACGGGTATTAATCTGAAGACGAATAAGTCTTAAGAGAAATATGCGATGAATAGAACTGAATGAAGTTCACCAATGATGTTGCAAAATTTAGTAAATATTTACACCATCGGAAATCGTGCCAGGATTAAAAAGACACATAACAAACCGATATAAATGTGTGTCTTTAACCATATATCCAATTCGAAAATAGGATTAACATCACATGTAAGATTCGGTCATCGTATAATCTAATAGAGGGAATGTCACGAGAAACGACGCCCATACTCGGTAAGGAGTGAGATAGAATATATATATATAAAAAAAATTCGTGAGATATTAAAAAAAAAACATTTGGACGTTTAAAAAAATGAAAATTTAAATATACATAATAATAGATATAGAAAAAAAATGTGAACGCGAAATCATTAAATAAACAATTTGAAGAAATAATCATTTTACTCGTTCGAACTTTTTCGGGACCTCCGAATCAGAAATTATAAAGTATAAAGACCACCAAAGATATATCAATTAACAAATCAAAATAAGAACAATGTTAATCACTATAAAATTTACTTTATTTATGCAAAGCTTTTCGACTTTAACGTCATTTTCAAGCAGATACAAAAGTGGTTGAGAAATTTTAAAATGAAATTAAATTATGTTGGATTTTCGATTTAATTATTCATCACATTTCGTGTTTATATATATATTTTTTTTGTTATTTTTTAATCATGAAATTTTTTCTAGAGATCCACAATCAAATAATTAAGAATAACCGCAAAAGCAATAAAGTTACAAGTGACACTCATTAAATGTGACTTATTTCTAACAAAACTTTTTTTAGTAATTATACCGTCGGTCTTCAAGTTATAAAAAAGTCATCTACCGCAAAAATATAAGATAATTATTAACGAATAATAATCTATTGGCACATCTCGTTTCAAGCAGAGACGTACTACACAATAATCTATAATCTTACAATCGAAATATCAAAGTTTGAATAAAACGGTGTTTTAAACTATTAACGCGTTTCATAAATTATTTTTATTTCTCAGCTTTGTTGTTTTTATTTTTTTATAAGTAAAATATTACAATTACGACTAATATTATTTTCGTAGTTAAATTCTTCGCACGATTCATTATCGTTGTTTTTAATTAAATTTAAATGTACATTGAATCTAAGTTTACGCACGATTTCCTTCACCTGTTTTCATAATTACGCAATTGAATTTATAAATATTCGAATTTAATATTCCCCATATGTTTTTACAATTATACAGTTTAATTTATATACACCCAAATTTTGTCATATATTTTTATTTTCTATCGTATTATTGTTAAGTTTCAAGGCAGGAAACTTCGTGTGGTGCCTCTGGACAGCGAATACAAGATGTTATGAATTTCAAAACGATAAGAACGCCGACTAATCCTGCCATCACCATGACGCATCCCCCCTCGTAAAAGGCCTTTTTCAACCTATGACAATAATCTCGATCAATATTAAAGGTTTAATAGAAAGCGGAAATCCTTGGAAAGATATGTAGAATTCGAATGTAATGTGTATACAGGAAATCCATCTAGATAGCGAAAAGAAACCTTTATGGATCCAAGGGATGAGATTAGCTGCAACGATACCGCATCCAAAACATGGTAGCGCTATATAAGTAAAAAATAGAATTAACATCTGCAGATAAAGCCCGGAATAATAACATCGAATTATTACAGTCGAATTACAGCATTGCACTGTGTCGTCGGTGTATAATCCACCTGGGAACAACTTCAATATCGTACCAACGCGTAATCTTTCTAATAAAAACACAGCAATAATTCTTGGACATTTTAATAGTCACAGCATATCATGGGGAACCAAGAAACAGATTCGAATGATGAACAACTGGAGGAATGAGCACCGAATCACAATCTCACATTAATTCATGATGCAAAACTGCCTCATTCCTTCCAGAGCCGGCGATGAAGGGGATATAATCCCCGTTTAATTAATGTGTCAAACATTTGCAACACGAGTGAAAAATCAATATTAGATGCTATACCAACGACTCAACATCGGCCTATTATGTTAGAGATAAAGAACATATGTAAACCTGTCCTTGTTCCCATGCAACGAAGATTTAATTTTATAAAAACCAGATGGAGCGATTTCTGCAATGGCATGGAAACAGAGATACTAAAATTGGATCCTCATCAAAAACAGTATACGAAATTTGTTACAGCTATCCAAGAAATTTAAAATACCAGGACTAGGTGATGATGCAAAAGAAAAACTCTGTAAATATTTACAGCAGTACGATGATTTCTTTTCGCCGATGAAACCATCAAGACTGGTGACGAACTTATAGAAATGCTCACAAACAACAGATGTAAGCGATGGGCTGAACTAGTTGAAGAAGTACAGAATAGTAATAAAGCCTGGCGACTCCTAAGTAAGTTGAACGCTGAAAAAATAAGATAAAAACTCATTCTAATATAACGCCAAATTAGTAAAGAATGCTAGATCATTAAACAGACTAAAAAAAAAAACAAAATAGTAGGAGAAAAGAAGACCAGCCACTTTGACAAGCCATTTATAGTTGAGGAAATAGAAACAGTAATTAAAAACATTAAAAATAGAAAAGCTAGAAAAGCAGCCGGTGTAGATGGGAAATTTGCAGAACAGCTGAAACATGACCATAATCATTGCAATGGTTAACAAAAATGTTTAACGAGGTTGTTAGATCCGGCCAAGTACCAAGTTTCTGGAAGAAGGCACATGTGATAGCCATACTAAAATCTGGGAAAGATGCCGAGATTGCAGCAAATTATAGACCGATTGCTTTATTACCACATACGCTGAAGGTATTTGAACGATTAATATTGCACAGGATTGAAGAATCTATTGACGCCAAACTAACTCCGGAACAAGCTGGCTTTAGAAAAGGGAAATCGTGCTCAACTCAAGTGGTAAACCTAACGCAGCACATAGAGAAAGACTATGACCAGAAGATCACTGGAGCAGTATTCTTCGATCTCCCTGCTGCTTACGATAGTTAACCATACTCTGCTTTTAAACAAAGTTTACAATATGACAAAAGATAATAGCTTGGTAGTTATACTTCGAAGTCTACTAAATAGTAGGAAGTTCATGTATCGTTCCAGGGAAAAAACAGTCGATGGAAATGGCAACGAAATGGTTTACCACAGGGAAGTGTATTGACACCAATTCTATTTAACATATTCATCAATGACCAGCCAGTTGGACCTGAAACAAAGCATTTCTTGTTTGCCGATGACTTGGCTCTAACTGCACAGAGCGTCACACAAACAAAGAAGTACAAGATAAATCCAGAATATGCTGCAAAAGCTAGATAGTTATTATGACGACAACGGCTTAAATCCAAATCCAGAAAAAACACAGGTCTGCGCATTCTATATAAAAAATGTGAAGGCTATTTGCAAACTAAATATAACGTGACGTAATCGTAACCTCGAACATAACTTGCATTCCAAATATCTTGGAGTATCTTTTGACATATAACAATGTCGTAACTTGAAAATGAAAATTATAACGCGTAATAATATTCTACACAAGCTAGTGACTTCAAAGTGATGTGCGAAACCAGAGATACTTCGATCATCGGCCTTAGCCCTGTTTTTCTCAGCAGGAAAATATGTATGTGCAAGCTGGGGACGGTCAGTTCAAAAAGGTGGATATAGCATTAAACGATACACGTAGAATAATAACTGGATTCTTCAAACCAACAAAGATAGAAAAAGCATATCTAGCTTTTGTGGTATCGTCCCACCACACATAAGAAGAGAAATTCCTAATGAAATAGAAAAATTAAAAGCAACAAACGATCCGCGTCACACATTGTATGCCTGTGAACCTCCGTCTCGAAGACTAAAATCGCGGAGAGACTTCCTGAACAGCATAACAGCTATTAATGATAAGCTGGAGAAGGTTCGACTGTCCAAATTGAAGGGATCGATTAGAACTAGCATAGAACCATCGGGAGATATAAAAATAGGACAGAAATTAAACTGACGCCAATTGAAAACGTTGAACAGATTGCGAACTGAATGCAGTAATACTAAGAGAAACTTAGGTAAAGTGGGACCTCGCAAATAGTAGTCTCTGCAAGTGTGGCCAAGAACAAGATCAAACCGATCTATTTCAATGGCCAAGAATAAAAACTGACCTAACGGAGTTCGATCTATGGACTGACAAACTTAATAGAAAGATCGTGGCACTTATCGATTACTGGAAGGGAAAAATATTGCGCCATGGACACGAAGAAGAAGAAAAATGAATGTTTATTATTAGCGCTATCTCGATGTAATATTTTTAAAGAATTTTTTATATCTTATGATCACCACAGATAATCCTTTATATTTTCTATATTTTTACAGTATCATTTCTTCTACTTTATGTTAGGATTAACTGATTATTTTATTAAAATTAATCCGTTATGGCATTATATTAAATTATATTTTTTTAATTGTAAGAAACTTCCTCACTTTTTCCGATAAAATATTATGAATTCCATCTAATTTTCTCAAACAAATCAATATTTCCGATCTAAACGATAAAAATAAATTCATATTTATTTTACCACAAGTACTAACCGTGAAACCAAGAAACGATCGAACTATTGTCCGCATAAAATTCAGAGTTTCTGGCGATCTCTTTATTTTTAAACCAATCAATAATGACTTCTCTATTAGCCGGTGGCTTACAAACGACGGTTGTCACAGTTGGGTATTTAGAAATTACACCAGACTGCAGGCTATTGAAATTATAAAATAAAATAACATCAATTTATTTAAAGCCTGATAAATTCACGAACACATTTTCTCAATACGACAACGAACACACACGCATATACAAAAATATAACAAAGGATTATACAACTTTTTTTTTTTTTAATCGTATTATGATGATAAACATGGTCTGTATAATATGATTATTGACTACATTTTCGGGGGGAAAAACAGAAGAAAAACTGGTTACACAAATAAATATTTTTTAATTCTTTAAGAACTTTAAAAAAATATATATAATATATATAAATAATAGTTTTGATACTTTGTACATATCCGTGTATTAACTTTTAATACTAACAAAATTGTTCACTTTCAATAATCAATGGCATAGAATGTTTCAATTCCAAAAATATTTATATTACACGCTAATAATTAACCAAAAACTATCAAAAGGTTATACACAAAATTATGTTTTCCGGTCATTTTTTACCGTATACGGTGTACCTCAAAAATGGAAGTATACCGGTCGATGTATTTAACTTAGAGAAACTAAAATTTACAAGTTTGTGTCAAAAAGTAATTATGTGTGACTGAAAGAGTCGAATTAAATGGTGTACTTACAAATTGACGTATGAAGCTTGCATATCCTCATTATTATTTACTTCTAATAACGATCTTCGATGTTCTTCTCTGGCTCTGCGCGCGATAGTTCTAATTCTAGTCTCGACTTCTTTGGCTTTTTTCTCTGTTAGAGTAAATAAGAAATTTACGTATAAACAAAATTTGAATTTTTAAATACACATCCCCTCCCACACCTCTTTCACTCCTTATACACACACACACACACACACACACACACACACACATATATATATATATATATATATATATATATATAACACAATATAATATTATTCGGTTGTAGTACATTGCTGAGCATTGTATATAGAATAATGCTTAAATGTGATATAACCAAATCATTAATTTTGACATAAATTCGCAAGTACAATCAGTTAATTGTGAAGTAGATTATCAAAAGGACAAAAGTAAACATGAAAGGAAATAAAATGTTTTTGGAAACACAAGCGTAAGGTGTTTTTTCAAGTTAATTATTTGGACTTACGGCATCCAGAATGGTACAACCAGCAAAACCTTAAGATCATCGAACGCTTCCAGGCGAAGGTGTTAGTATAGTGTGTGCATCTTGGTTTATCAGAAATGAGACGACCTGTATAGAGACTTATAAATTCCTACGGTTAAATCATCAGATCACTTAACCAGAATTATAAGCAACGACTTGACCACATCAAGCTAATCCACTAGCTGCCAATTTAATAAATAATGGTATGCGGTTCAGACGTTTGAAGAGGATCTACTGAACTGCACTACAGATCCTGATTTTACAAATTATACCCAGAGAAGCTACGAATCAGCTGTAATTTTACAGCGTTCATTTGGCAACTTATTGTCAGCAGTGCTGCTTATTGTTCTACCAGACGGAAAGCAATTTGAAAGAGAGAAAAAAAAAGTATTATGGAATGTACCCTAACGAATATTTTTTTCTTTTTAAATCACGTTCACATTTGCGAATATTATATATTAGAAAACTTGCGTTATTAATTAAGAGAAATCAATTAATTTTTAATTAGGATTACACAGAGACAAAAAATTACAATATTTAACGAAGTCACGTATTAGTTTTTAAAATCATCTGTTTATATAATAACTGTTCGTTGTACAGTAACAAGCGGGCTAGAGATGGAACAATTCCAGTCGAGGTTAAGGGATTATTATATGCCGATAGTTTTTTTTATTTATATATATATATATATACATATATGTATAAATGCGGTAGAAATAAATTATAGTTAAATGAATAATGCAAGTACAAATAATTCTATTATAAAGATTAATGGGCACTCAATAGGATGTATCGGTTATGCAGATGACCAAGTTTTGATTTCGCGTTCTGCTCGTGAAATGCAGATGATTACGTTAAATAAGTTGAATAAGTAAAGAAGGGAAAACAAAAATAATTAAATTCGCAAAAACGTCCGATAAACAAGTGAAAATAAAATAATCTAATCAGTTTATCCATTTAGGTTCTCTGTTGGCGGATACCATGGACGGCGAAAATAACGAATATGGAAATACTCCAGAGGGAAATCAAGAACATTACGGCTGTTAGAAGATATATCAAAAGCAGTATGTGTGGCACACAAGATCAAAGAAGGAAGAATATTTTTGCTAACGCGAGATTGAAGGAAAACCGCCATCGGGAAGGATAAAAATGAACGTGATAACAACCGGGATTTGGTTCAACTGAAGGAAATAATAATAGACGCGGCCGGGAAAAGAGAAATATGGTTCGAATCGAAGTTGTTGTACGCCATCTTTTGTGTCAAGAAGATGCCACACCATTATGCTGAAATTCGCTAGATAATACAAAATTAATTACGTCTTAGTGCAATTTTCAAATAACCATAATAAAAGTGACAAGAAATAATATAGAACGATTCTTCCGATAGAAAACGCGAATAGTTAATTCAATTTCTATCTAAATCATCGACGGGGATTACATCGAATACATATATATATATATATGAAAATTTCTACATTCGGCAACAGATGGAAATTGTTTTGCCGTGTACTTTCCCAAATGTAAATATATATATTCCGACTTTTAGATATAGCATGAAATCCTTCGTAGAGGACATCGTACAAAAGTTATTCTATAATCGTATTTGATAGTAGTTGTCTTCTAAGCAAATTCTCGTATCATAAACTTCGCTAATAATGCCCGAAAAAATTAAAAACGAACAATTCGAGTAACCGCGGGTTATTTACAAACACGAGCTGGCAAAAGTAAAATTTTCTATCGTAATTACGTTGTTCTCTCCAAATCTGGTCTTCTTTTTGTTCAGTTTCGATGATTTCACACTGCGATTCCTTCTTGTTTCTAATTTTTCCGTTAACTGGAGACGTATTTTGTTCAGTCGTACGTTGCTCCCATTCTGCTACCCGTTTAGCTACATTCTGAACCTAAGAAGAAACAAAAATCAATTTCGTCATACAGTAAATAATTCATATAAACCGAACTAAGATAAAAAATAAAACGATAATCGATCTAACGAACGCCGCAATAATTCAAATTAATATTACATACCTCACTTTCTTAAAACTTACGCAATCGTGACGACTTTTAATAACGTTATATTTATGATTTTGAAGGTTATCTCTAATTCTATTTTCTATCAGTACTAACAGACTGTATAACAATTTGTTTGATTTTATATTTATGATCGAAGTATTTACTAGTTTTATTTCGGCATCTAGTAACTCTAGTTTGAACGTGACATTTTAAGTGTAGTCTAATCTTATCTTATTAAACGAGCAACTATTGTATATTCAGCCATCTCAGAAACGGCTCTAAATAATTTCGATGAAATTTTCTACGTACGTGTAATTTATTAACTTCAGTCCGTATGGAAATTTATCAATTTTGAAATTTTTGACCCGACCCCCCTAGTGAACTACCGTAAAATTTTGGGGGTATTTTTGAAAATTTCAGCTCGATCGCATTTTAACCGTTCGAATGTTTTAAGTTTAGGAATTTCCTTCTTACCACATCTCCGGTACCGTTCTTAATTTAAATTATCGGATTTTTCGGAAATATTTTTTTCGATCTATGAAGGAATGATTTTAAGGATGAAAAAAATCCGATCGAAAAATTCTTAAATTCATTTTAAAAAATAACGTATAAGTCCGGAAATTTATGAAAGAAAATTCTATACGATTAAAGTAATTAATGCACGTAATAATTATTAATAATTAATAGTACGGTTTGTATGTAAAAATATTTTCCGAAAAAACTACATTTCACCACATAAATTCGAGTACTTGAAATGTTATCGATGCATCCCCGATAACCCGGTATTCTCTCGAAAAGTCTGAATTAATTTTTAATAATTACCAGTAAATAATATAAATTTAACTATAAATATTGTTTTAGTTTCATTCAAATACGCTTACAATACGCGAACATTAAATTTTGAAATCTTTTTCCTACTTATTATCGTCTTTTTTCATCATTATATTGTAACAAAAATTTTCTCTCTAAATGACTGACATCAACCTAATACAAAGCCTCATTATTATTATTTATAAACCGAACAAAATATAACACCAATAATCACACAAATTTTAAGTTCTCGTTATATAAACATTTCTGGTAATTCATATATGTAATATTTACTTGTGCGTGCTAGAAAATGACTGTAATTGTCGAAATAAAAAACTTTTATAGCGATTAAACTATGTTATGATTTTGTTCGGTTTATAATTAATAAAATCACTACTCTCCGATATATTCAACATTATTATTATTATTGTTTTTATTCCGTCACGAGTTAGAAATTATGAAAACTACGCGGAAATTTTACGAACGTGATTATAAACATTTATTTGAAGCGAGAAAATTTTATTGTAGAATGAGCCTAAAAAGAAATCACTAACAAACTTTAATACGCGAAATTAACTGATTTACATAGTATTACATAAATACATTACAAGGAATTGGTTCACACATAGAGCTACTTAAGAGAGACGTTTTTTAATTGATTCGTTCTTCGATCATTAGCTACATCGGTAAAGGAGGAATATATTTACCCTATTAATAGCGTAGCTTCGTTTTATGCAAAAATTACGATTCATTATCGTCAATTATATACACGAAATTTGTACGCGTTAAATTAACTTGTTTACAATCTCAGAATTTATTTCTCCGTCATAGTCATTTCATCATTTGTGTCATCGATAAAAATAAATTAAAAACGACAAGAATTAAAAAAAAAATTATAATAGTGAAAATTAGAAATCAAGGTTAGAATGGCGCGCGTAATTAAGTAAAGATTCGTCGACACGAACGAGGAAAGTACACGTGAATTATTTTGCTGAATACTTTAAAGCTCCCAACTAAGCGTTTTCGTTTTTTCTACGTATTTTAAATTTGACGGTTAACGTAAATAAATGGGCGAAATAATAATTACGAGAAAATATTAAATAATGATACGTAGGTATAAAAAGGTGAATGAAGAAATAATAATGAAATGAAAAATAAAATTACTTAAATACCGGGGGGGAAAAAAAAAGACGGGATTTAATATAAAAGGTAATTTAATTGAGCAATAGGGAAAGGAATGTAATAGAATGCATACAAATTCGTCAGCTACGAAATAATCATAATTTAGAAGCCTGCCGTGAATTTAATTATCAAAATCTAAGAAAATTAAAAGATAAGACGATTAAAATCGTTCCAACATCGATTTAAAGCACTCGCAGCAATGAACAGCAATGAACAGCAAAAATTACAAATAATGTATAAGAAAAGACGACGAATTAATATCCGAGCGACTGCGCCGAAATAAACAATGTTGATCGGCGAGCGCAGCAAAAGATGTTCGTGCTGTCGGTTACATAAATACATCGTGGGTTTCCCAATATAAAAGAAGAATGGCTTTTATCGGCATAAGATCATCTCACAAACGAATGTCAAAACCAAACTCCAAACCCACTTGTGCTCCCTGCAAAGAGGCTCATCCAGCTAACTAGAAAAAGGTTGCTCTATCTATAGAGAATTGCATCGTCAAACTACTCGACATGTTTTTAAAATTAAACTTCATTTAGTACAACCAGAAATAAATTTAGCATTAATTCTGACTCATCTAACATACTACCTAGATCATCTACATTAATATGTTGTAGCTCTCAACGCTCAAGTAACCACCGAACTTCTCACTCTTCCGCATAAAATGTCAATCCCAGGCCCTCTCGCGACATAAGCAATGTCTTATCTGTCTTTTTAAGAATTCCGATCATTAATCAATCCCTTAATTTCTTTGATAACCTAACTTCTTACTGAATTATGAATACCTGTACACATTAATCTTTAGTCATACTTCTCTGGAATGCTAATGGACTAATCTTACAATACGATGAACTTTATGTTCTACAAAACCGTAACAACGTATCGGTGTAGCTCTAATAACAGAAACGCATTTTACAGCTAATAGATTTTACACGACTAATTATTTAACCTATAGAAGCGACCACCCAGGTGAAACTGCAGTACTTATTCGGGACCCTCTTAAACACGCTCACATCTCCCTCATTATCAATCGCATGAGTCAACAATAATCTCTATCTCAACTTTTAACTGTTATGAATGTTGCATCTGTCTCCCTAATCGAAAAGTTCACATCAAATGTTGTCATCCTTTTTTAACCATAGATTTGTTGCAGATGGCGTTTATAATTCTAAACACCTTCAGCGGGCCTGCAGGGCAAACAATCCACGTATGGAAGTGTATTATTAACTTCCGTCGCCGATGAATATAAAATAATCTCTGCTAATGAAGCCACATATTAGCCGGCTTCCCAACGGAAGCTTCCTAATAAACTTGATATATTTATTGTCTCTAAACTCGGGACAATGGTTACTGGATAATTACCGGCCAAAAAAAATCAGAAGCACTTGCAAAACACTTTGCAACTACCTTCACAGCGGAATTGTCGACTATATTCTCTAATCCGATTCTGACCCGCTTATTGTATTTAATAAACTTCAGGACCATTTAATTGTGATTCATCCTTGGTTATGGAGAATCCAAATTAATCAAACTAAATGCAGCCACATTACTTTTACTCTGCGTAATGGGCTAACGCCATCGGTCCATCTAGATAGATCCTCAAGTTAATAATGTTAAATACCTCTTCTTCGTTTGCGTATATCTGGAGTCAACGCATTAGTAATAAAATAAAGGATGTGCGAAAGCGATATAGTCGGCTGCGCAGAATTTTTAGAAAAATTATCGATTTAGAACAAACTATTATTGTACAAGTCGGTCGTGAAACAATTTTATAGACGCTCCTTAGTTCGTGTCAAATCAATCTATACGTTCCGACTTGCGGATTCTTTCAGAAGTAGCCCAAAAAAAAAAAAAAAAGATGCAAGCTCTTTTTCAACAGATTAAGAAACGTCATTAATTCAGCTATTCTAAAAGTGGCAACTCGTAATATGTCAGACGCTTCACCACGTCTTTGAAGAGAAACTAACCAAGAGATAATCAGAAAACTTCTTCCACCGCCTCATTCCTCCTACATACGTCCTAAGTTGTTGACCACCGGCAGTATCTGATTCCTGTTCGTTCATCACATTTACTTACTGCACTGCGCAGATTGTGAATAAATAAATAAATAAATAAATAAATAAATAAAAACTGGGACAGAATCGACAAGCGTGAATCAGAACTGCGAAAGATGTAAAGTTCAAGCCTTCGATAAGATAGATGGCTCAAGAAAGAACTCTGAAATACTTCGTAGCTCGTAATTGGTTATATATATATATATGCGATTACACGTACAAATGCGGAGTGCGCAATATAATACATCAATTTAAAGGCAGAAATAAAGTAATGAGATTATTACTTTGTTCAGAGATAATTCCTTCAACGCTCTCTTATCGTGAAATTTAACGCTAACGGAAGGTTGTCTAGTATGCATTCGATTCTTCGATGATTTATCGCCGTCACTTATAATTGCATTCTGAGGACTATTATCTATAAATTGAGTTGTATCCGGTTTTTTGAAATCGGTGCAGTCCTCGTCCATCGGGATTCTGATAAAAATTAATGACAAAATAATAATAATAATAATAATAATAATAATAATAATGATCATAGTAATAATCATCTACAAGGATGTTACGATCGTTCATTTTTCAACGCAATTATTTCGAAATGGTAATCGCATCTTTTGTAATTTACGAAGTCGATAATTTATTTTGTAACCAACTAATTACTCAACTCTTATCGAAGAAAAATCGAAATTAAAATAACCCAATCGATTAATAATAACAATTATTTAAACTCAAACCGGGCATTTTATATAATATTCAATCAATTCGACATGATAGCGATATTATTAACAATTTCCCTTCGAGTAAAAATTTATACACATTTAAAGTGTTACGCAATAACACTACCGGAGGAAAGTGCTACAACCGAAATATTATTATCTTTCCTTAATATTTTTAATGAAATTCGGATCAATCTTCGTAATTATGTAATTCTAATTTTTTTTTTTTTTAGTGATTATCACAAATGATATTTAAAAAAATATTTTTCTATTTTTTGTTTTTCGAATATACAGTTCTTATTTTAAAAATTTATTAAAAAAATAAAGAAAAAAAGGAAATTAAAAGAGATGAAACAATAACAGTTTTAAATCCAAATTATCGTACGAACTACAATACCGATTATGTGTTTTGAAAGATATATCGAATTTTATCCATTTAAAAAAAAAAAAAAAAAAAAACGGGACAATTTTACATAATTAATCAGATCTATCGACATAAAGCGTTTTTTCAACCATATATTATAACTTAAGCTAATTACAGCAAAGTCTTAAAAAGAAAAAATTAAAACTTGTAAAATTAACTTATACATTAAAACATTAATTCGCTAGCACATTGAAAGATGTTTTTTTTTTTTTAGAAAAGGAACAACGAACTGTTATAATAATAATCAGTAGTAATTAACAAATAATTAAACTGCATTGAATTACAACAAATGACTTTCATCCGTTACGCCACAAGAAGTGCTAATGAATGAAACATGCTTCGATGTTATAACCGTACGAAAATAATAAACAATAATGCATTATATATATATATCATATATATATATATATATATATATATATATATATATATATATAAAACACATACGTACATAGTTATATATTCATTTACACACATATATGCTGTGTATATGCGCATACACACGTACAGATATATATATATATATATATATATATATATATATATATATATATAATCTGTACATATGCGCATTTTTCCGAATTATTGAATCTTGCTTTGCATACAAATATTATATTCTGTCTGGTCGTTATTCAGAACTAAACAAATTTTAATCAACAATCCATAAAATCGATTCGGAAGATATAGGGCTAATTATCGTAATCAAGAATCAACAAGTAAATACTATATCGACGGTATAACTAAAACATCCGTTATTGAAATTTCAAAACTCATTCATATATACACAAGAAAAAATTTTTTACCGCGTATAGGATTTATTGCGACCACCATATTTATACGACGAAGATAGCTTTCAAATAATTTTAGACGTACATCCTTCGACGATGATATAATTTCTTGGATACTATTGTATAATAATTTGCGCGCTATGCTGTATGTAGATCGAATACACCGAGATAACTCTCTGTTTTGTTATCGGCAAGCTTTTTAACATTTATACGCATCGTCGAATGATTGCGCCCGAAATGAACTCGTATAGATGAATATGTTAGACAAATTAATTTTATAATTCATTTTTCAACGATTTTTTAAAAAATGTCACCGAATACATACATTTTTTCATCGGTTTACCTACTACTTCTTTTCAGTTATCGTGCGTAGTTTAAATATTTACACAAACGTAACAATTTTAACTAATTCGTTGAGAGTAGATCATCATAGTCGATAACTCCATTCTTTAGTACCGTAATCCTTATGTAGCGCTTACGATATTCCTTTCTTCGTTATCGTACGTGTTTCTTGGACGCTAGTTAGTCCAGTCAACAGTGTGATGGTATCTACCTATTACCTCGACATTCTACAGCTGCTTCTTTTGCCATTTATTTGTCGTTAGTACGCATTTTACCAGGTTATCCTACATCTTTCTGCCGAGTACTATAATTTCGACGGCACCAGAACGATAGACGTTCAGTTATCAAGTTTTTCAGATTTTCTATTCTTTCAGCAGTGTATGGTATCCTCAGCATTTTGATTCGCGATCACATTTTAAATGCGTCAATTCTTTGTACGGCCCGTTGCGCAAAAGTCCATGATAATAGATACGCGGGGAAAATTAGGAACAAGTTAAATTAATCTAAACTTTATCACGATCGAAATAGATTTTATTTGGTAACAATGTTGTAGCATATTTCATAATTATTAATTTCGATCTAATATATATATTATACATATATATATATAAATATATATATATATATATATATATATATATATATATATATATATATATGTATAATATATATATATGGGTGTGTGTGTCTAGTCCATAACGTTCTAATAATTTTTCTAATTAATCATTTAATAAGTGTACATAATAGTCATATTTAGCTTTACTCACAATGTTTTTACTAGGTTTTGTGAATTTATTCACAGTCCTTGTATATATGTGTATATTAAACTGAAAGGAACTAATTTTATATTGTCAGAATGTTCTTTTTATTATAACGTCGTAGTTGATCTAGTAATATGTCCGAAATAGAATTTACTTTATTTTTATAAATAATAATAATGTTTGAATATACGAAAATGAAATTAAAATTTAACCTAAGATTTTAAAAATTTAACACCAACTAAAACGTTAAATACTATATATGCGTGTAAGTATTAATGGACTAGCAACAAAAGTATATAAATACCGTGTATTATTTTGCGGTTCATTTTCCAGCATTATAACGCAATTATTATCAGCGATGTTCGATTTAGAATTCTGTTCAGTATAATTGTTAATACAGCCGCCATTAGTATCGTGATAATAATCTTCGTATCGATTTATAAAAACGAGCAAAGGTTCATCTTCATTATCGACCAAGAACTGTACTTTTTTACTATCTGAAATTTTATTTTATTTTATATATAATATATATAAACTATTAAAATCATTCAATTTAAAAAAAAAAATCAGTAGTACATAAATTAAAACTCTAATCAATGTGAACAACTTGGTCACACATTAATTTAATAGGTAGATACATCCTGTGTTTTTAATGCCGAAAATCAAACACACACACGCACATGTATATATAAATGTACGAATCGTATAAATATGCGTACATAAGCACACACACTCACGCATGTATGTGAATCTGTGCGAATCGTGTACTTACTTGTTTGTTTTGGAATCGCTGACATCGATTTTAGAATTTCCGTTTGCTGATGATCCCATATACGCCATCTTCTCACTTGTTCTTCTCGCATGCGACAAAATAGCGTCTGCTTTTGTGTTTCATCTAACTCCGCCAAAAGTTCCGGAGCTATGTACATGTCTTTCAAAATTTGTTGCAACATTCCTGCCGAATAATAAATAATTAATCATAATGATACTTAAAATGAAAAATTTAACCTCGCCTAAAACGTCTTATACCCTTTTAAACGTTCACGATTCATATAATTCACGATGTTCCAAATAAAAACTGTAATTGTTTCGAACATAATAAAAATGACACGGTTTACACCGAAAAAAATTGTGAATACGAATATATATATTAATACCTAATATTATTGCGAGAAGTAAAATTCCAATAATTTAAACATATATATATATATATATATATGTTTACATACGTATATTACATTTTTACTAACCAATTTTTGGGTATTTTGGGAAGTTCGCAAATTACGCCAAAAAAATAAAAAATCGTTTCAAACAAGTCGTTAACCGACAAACGAAAGATTAAATTCGACCGGCGAAACTTGACCGTGCTAAACACGCGTTACACGACAAATGACGAGTTTATCGAATGTTACAAATTTTTTATTAATAAATTGTTATCTCCACTTCCGATTCAGAAAAACTCCCATTCCAAGTGAATCATAATTTTCACGTTGACTCATTATATATATATATATATATATATATATATATATATATATATATGCCTGGTAACCTTGGGAAATTCACCAGCGTATTAACGTCATATGGGAGGGTTGGCTGACAAAGAAGTGCGTCCGCAATGTTTCACTCCTTAATATCACATGACGGAGGATATCAATAGTACTCGTAATATAAATAGTACAAATAACAATAAGTATATAATAAAATGATAAAAAAAATATTTATAATAACTGGTAGAGAGAAATCAATTCGAGCAACTACGTCATTACGATACATATTAAATAAAGGACACCGTAAATTATGTTCATATATATATATATATATATATATATATATAAACGTTACAGAGAACGACTGATAGGGAAACATATACGGCAAATCGACATAGATAATAATAGTGACAATAATAATCGTAATAAAAATTGAACATCAATATTAAATAAATACATAAAATAGTATAGTAAAAATAAAGTAATTACATAATAAATAATTATTATTATCATAAATAATAATCGTAATTATAAAAATGTGCAACTACAAAGAAAACCTAAATTATAGAGTAACAATCATCAATAATATAAATCCAAAAAAGTCATATTATTTAATCTGATATGCATACACACACATACATATATATATTGTTTAATGAAATTTGATTTAAAGTAGGAAATCGAGAGATTAGCTTTTTAATTTGCAACAATAAATTCATTCGGCTTTTACAAAATTTTAGAAGACTTTTTCGAGCATAGGTCGCTGAATTTTTGAAATTTCTTCAAGAGTCCCTTCCGGGTTCTTGTGGACGGCGTTTCAGGGATAAACGCGGGTCTTAAAGTATCCCCCCCCATAAACAAAACCGGGTAACTTTGAATTCTTTTCGAAACTCTGTTTGCACTGTCGTAATCTATTCGGGCCAAAAATAACGTTCCATGCAAAACCCGCGCTCCTTAAAAATGCCGTGATAACTGAAACTTGGCAAAAACGAATCTCTCGTCTGTACACGAAATGTGGAGCACGCGGTTTGCTTTGTAGCAGTCTTACCGACTGCGCTATTCAAAATGCAAAACCACTATATATATATATATATATATATATATATATATATATATATATATATATTTATATATATATATATATGTATGTATGTGTGTGTGTGTATACATACACACTTTGTTAGTCAACAAATAACAAATATTCTGAATATTTAATTTCACTCCAATAATAGTTCATACATTGCTATATTTAATTTCGATACTAATATCATATTAAAATAAGTTGTGTTCCATAATGAATTAATTGAAACACCCCCCCCTTAAAAAAAACACGTAAATAGTGCATAGACACATTATATATATATATATATATATATATATATATATATATATATATATATAATTTTAGATGTAAAAATATTAAGCCCGGGTTATTTTTATAAAAAATTTTAATTTATTTTTTATTTATACAGTCGTTTGTATATGTATTTATATTATATATGCAAGCGCAGTATCTATGTGTATATGCTGTACATATTTATCTATTTTCTAGTGTATTCCCGGATTTTCTTTATTGTTGTTTCAGAATTTTGATTTCCTCCTAATTTATTATTATTCGATCTAATACAGCGCTAGTTTAAGTGTTGTTCGTTATTCTTCTTCGTACACATATGTAGATAGTTGGCTAGTTAATAATTGGAAATTTTCAAATATTTTCCGTGTTCTCACTCGTATTCTAAACCTAGTGTCATATTTTTTTAATTCCGATCCTAAGTTTTAATCTTTTAACGACTGTTATAAGTCACGTTCCTTAAATGACTTTGAGAAATGGTCGTTTAAAATGAAAAATTAACAACGTATTAAGTAGTAATTAACCTTAAAAGCAAACTGCACTAGTTTGTCACGCGTTTCACTTTCAGAGTAATTATGACTATTTATATATTACTATTATTATTATTATTAAAGTTCTAGCGATTTATTAATGTTAATAATTATTTTTATCGCGTCGCGTTTTATATTATTGTATTAGTAACGATATTTTAAGGTTATAACCATCGTCTAACGGAGAAAGTAAACTTAAATGTAAAACTAATTTAATAATAAAAAGTCATCAACGATGCAACGACCGTAACATTTTCAACTTCCTACAACTCGTAAATAATTCTCAACCGCTCAATTTCAGCGTATAAAAAGTAAAAGTTGAACATAATTTTAAAATTTAACACGATACACCAACCACCGTCCGATATACGATAATTTCGTTTTTTCACATTTATATATCGAGTTAATAATGATTTTTTTTTTTTAAATTAATTCGAAATTTAACATTTTTTTTATGCGCCTGAAAAATATGATTCCTGCTCGATATAAATTCGAGCGATATAAAAACAAATTTATAATGTATATATTTATATCAAATAGCGCTACAACTTCGTGATCAATATAAAATATAGAAATCTTTTATAACGATATCCGTTTTTTTTTTCTTATTCAAATTTTAATTTATTCCATATAAAAAAAAACTATTTAAACGGTTATATCGTTAAGACGGTTTAACATTAGATAAATATTTACATTTTTTTTCCGAGAAAGTTTTCGTTGAATTCGTTCGAATGGACGGAATTAATTTTATTTTTTTGTCTTTCCGGCTGATTTAATTTTCTCCCATATTACGAAGTTACCAACGCGTAAAGTTGAGATCGGCCTAATTTCGATTTTATCAGATAATTTCTCGAAATTTATAAAATTTAATACCATCATCCGAACTTATTATATGAACTATTTTTTTTTCTTATCAATACGTCAACTGATTCTTATTTTTTATTTCAAAAGAATATATTTATTTTAAAAAATTAAATAATATGGAATTTAAAGCGACAATCCAATTAAGTCTTATTTCAAACTCCACTTACATTAATGATAACGATAATGGAATAATATTGAAAATTTATATATTGCAGTAGAAAATTTTAATCCAAATTTGAATCTTAAATTTAATATTTTCATTAAAGTTATAATAAACGCTATATTCTTATTACTAATATAACAAGTTATATTTTTTTCTTCAACTTCTTCTTATTCGCTAGTGTTTTTTTCTTTTTTAAATCTTCTTACAACTTAGCCTCGGGACTATCCTGTCGGGGAGAAGGACTAAAGAAACAGAAAAATCATCTCGAATGAAATTCACCTCCAATTAAGGTGGGTTAAAATTGGAATGTAGAAAAAAAAATCGGAAATTTTTGTATCCCGCTTACGATATTAAACATAAGCATATTTCGCATATTTCGCATAATTCGAGATAGTTTGGTTGTGACTTCGGCATCGTATATAATAGATTAAAGGTATTGTTAGTATTATTATTATTATTATTAGAGCGCGGTAAAAATAATTTTCCATTGTAAAACAAATATACACGTTCGTAATAGGAATAAAAATAACAAATCTAAAAGAAATAAACCACAATACGGATAAATTTTTGATCAAATCGATTCGTCTATCTATCACGAAAATCGGGGATACACAGGCGTATAAAACGAAATATAATGATAGAATACATCCGTTACTTAAACGGCGGAAGAAATTGAATAAATTGTATTTTCTCATCTATATCCTTATGAACGCGTTTTATAAAGATACACGAATGTTATTATAACAAAGAAAATTAAATATAAAAAGAATATATATATATACACACATATACAATAATTGTTAAAAACCGTATCGAAAAATAACAATAATTTATATTCTATCATCGGAGAGGAATGAGTATGATTACAAAAAAAAAAATCCGATTAGAATACTTTTAAAGTATGAACTAAAAAAAAGATTTACTCCGTAGTAATAAGTGCGCTTAGACGTGCATATAATTTTCACGTTTAAAGTTTCTCGGGACAACTAGAACTACTCTACACAATGGACAATAGCTTTTGTTCCAGCTAATAGCGACTTCTTATCCTGGCCAAGATCGATTCCGTACTAAACCGCAACTGTCTGTCATCATCACAAACGGTGGTATAGAAAACAGGTTCACCAAACGGCATTCTCACGATGTCAACCAACTTTAAGTAGAATATACGAGCAGATAGTGTGTGACGGATGATGATAATAAGACGTGACAAAAGCGACAATGGGAATTGTGTCGAACCTTCCTCAAGTTTTCCATATTATATTTGAGATGTTCACCAGTATAAATTTCGAACATATATATATATATATATATATATATATATATATATATACATATATATGAATATTCTGATAACAATCGATAATCGAATTTGAGGGATATTACGATTATTTTAATAATTTTCCTCGGTTCAAGAAAATTGTACATCTTCGTAACGCATCGTGGTGCTGAACGTTCTAACGAACAAATTAACGGAATTATCCGCGCTAAATGTAATAAACGATTATTAGTCGGCTATTATAGACCATCGTCCGACAAAAGTTTCAATATTTTCACATATACTTCGACAGAATCAAAACTTCCAAAAAACGATCGTTATTCCGAATATATTCTCGCAATAACCATCTCGGGTTATTCGACGCACCTATATGTGGGTTGAATCTATTCGAATTCGAATTCGATTTAAAGTTTTCAATAAGTGATAATTCAAGTCTTTACTCGCTAGAAACGTATTCGGTCTTTCGAATAACAAATATTATTCTTAGAATTACGACGAAATAAGAAAGTACGCGATGAGTGATCAATTTAAAAAAAAAAAATTATTTCTAATTTGTTTTTTTTTATGATTTTTAAAAAGAAATATGTCAAAGAGAAATATCACGTTTATATTTGCGTGGTTACTATCGTTCGATTCGAAATATTACAAATATCGCAGTCCTTAAATCCGCACGTTCTGCTCGCACGAGATTCGAATTCCAATTAGACCCCTATACCTAACTCGAGAATATCCGTCCGATTTTTTTTTTCCGGTAAATAAATATAAATTTGTTAGAGAAGCAAAGAAAATCCGGGAAAATCTAACAACTGTACTGTCCGCCGGGATGTACTTAATTCCTCGGTAACTTTCGAGCCCTTTTTTCGTATACAAATTTCGTACTTACGTTCGACGCAACGGTTCGTATTCAACAATTTCGATCACATTTATCCCGTCAGTTCGAAAAATAAAACCGCTTTAACAAAAATTAAAGAGACGTTTAACATTTACAACAAAATATTATAAATGTACGCGCTGTATTAATTTTGAACAAATACAGTTTTCGAATATTATTTAGTAACATCGAAAAACATCAATTCTTCGCGGAATATCCAGTAACATACGGAGGACTTAGTAATCCGTATCACTATTACTTTAAAGCATAAATGGATAGACAGTAATCAACATTTATTCATTTAGGTTAACATAATTCCGTGTTGAATCAACACTCTCGTACGTTTACGAAAATTAAAATTATACGCGCTGGTAATTCTGCCGATTCGATGCACTAATCTAAACTCGCGCTGTTCACTTTGGAGAAGGTTATTTTTCGACGAAAAAGTTTTGTAACTTGCAACGTGACCCGGGAAATTTTGCTTAAATTACCGAATAAATTAAAATTTGTCTTATATCATTCGAAATACCGTCAGGTTTTTTTTCTTTATTTTTGGATGACACAATAATTTTAGTTTCAATGCGCGATAACACCCTATTCATTCAATTTGTAAGGTAATAGATTTTTTACGTAATCGGTTTTTAATCTAAAAAATTTCGTAATCTACAGATGATTTTTTTCCCTCGCTATTTAACATATTTTCTTCCTTCAGATTGATGCATGGGAAACTAGAGTATTTATTTCGAATTTTAATTGTTCGATTTATGTCGCAATCGGACAGATTTGTAAGTTCACGAGACGTAATAATGGAATTTATAAATTTATAGAAATAAAAAACGAATATTTATACAAATTACAATAGGCCGTCTAAATAAAATACGAGGAAAAGTTTAGAGAAAACGAACAGGATCATGAACATACTTTTAAAGGTGTACGAGCGGTTGATATAATCTCATTGACAATTTACTATACGAGCTTCTCAAATTATCGACGAAGCGATAAAGTTGAACGATTTTTAGGAAGGAAAAAACATGACCTTCCAGATCGACATTTAATTAAAATAAAAACAAAAAAAAAGTTAAAAAATATCTGCACTTCATGCAGGTACATCAAAACGCGGATATGTCTAGATATTTTTGCATGTAGTATGGTAAAATACAACTGCCGAACATAGACAACTACCTCCATTCGTTTTAAATATTGCGTTATATAACAAAAGCAGATGATGTAATCGCTGAAAATATTACGTAAATTTGGAATGCAACATTGTACGGATGTGAAACAATTGGTAGGGCAGAGAAAAAAACCCTAGAAGCCCTCGAAATACGGTGCTACAGGAGATTCAAAAGTACTAAAGAATAAATAGAAAATTAACCGAACCAATATACAGACGTTGCAACACATAAACATACATATATATATAGACAATGCGTATCACATAGTATATATCGACAGATAAAATTTCTATGTGTAAACTAGAACGTATATTTTTGTATTCAACACACATAGACACAGACGTATACCGCAACTTCGGTAGTATGAAATAATATTTAACTTCATTTTATACGTGACGATAATAAATATCAATACTATATGCAGAGTTCGTAAAACACCGTTATTTCTGGCTGGAACCCATACACGAACAACAAATATATATTTATATATATATATATATGTATATATATATAAATATATGAAACCATACATTAGACAGAATTCATGGAGCATTGCGGATGAACCCAGAATTTGTTTCACCCAGATAATAACGGTATAATGACGGAAGCGTTAAATTGGCAAAAATCAGACGGGGAAAAAACGATCGTAATAAAGCGACATTACTATTGCCTATCGTTATTACTGAAACTGGTAAACTTTTATTTTATATACAATAAACACGTAATACAAATAAACTGGAACATAAATAAACCAAATCTTACGCTATTAACAGAATGACAAATGTTTAAAATATATTCTATTTCGCGCAAGACTGAATGCCAAACATTGTAATGATTTATTTATTCTATTTTATATATATATATATATATATGCATGTGTGTTCCTTTTTAAAATATAACGGGTTCTCTATTATAGTGTACATTTTATAATAACAATCCAGAACAAATTCATAGAATATAGCTCCGTATATTCAAACAGGTTCTAATAAACTTATTTTAACACGAACTGCGTCATCGTCCTAATGTTCGCGATTCTCGAATTACGCTGGGAACTATCTTTCATTATTCGAGGGAGTGGAGCGTCTTTACGATTATTTCCAGAGTCATTTAAAATTTTAACGATTTATTTAGAACCAAGAAAATCAGGATGTACATTTCCGCGTAGGGAAAAAAAAGTTGCGATGGGAGTGCTGTCGGAGACTAATTGCTAGAGCACACCTTATATAAGATATTTTAACCTTTCCATTAGGACGATTTCTAATTCGGACGAAAATAGACGTAAGTAATTATAACAGAGACACACAAATCCGTTAAATGCTCAATCACGTTTTATTTTGCATTTAAACAGTTAAATTTAACAAAAATTAAAAACTTAACTCATCATTTAACTAATCTCCACAATAGAAAAATTTAAAAAAAAAATTAATATATATAAATTATATACAACGTTACTTATTTATGGATTACACGTTACAGTATTCTTCATATTTACATCTTCACTCATAGATGACAGTTAAATTTAACAAATTAAAAACCAAACTTATCATTTAATCAATCTCCACAATAGAAAAATTTAAGAAAAAATAGATAAAAATTAAATATATCAATTATATACAACGTTACTTATTTATGGATTATACGATACAGTACATATTCTTCATATTTACATCTTCACTCGTAGATGAATAATCGTGCGACAAAAAAAAAAAATTCTAAGTGCTCGCATACTTTATACACCCTTACGTACCTACTACAAAAAGCACGCATACATACACAAGTGACACTCACCACACGCAACTTATATAATTATAAAACGTAATTTTGATAAAGCTTATATTCAAATCTTTTTCTCTACGGTGTGCTTTAGTAAAGGTTTACAAATTTATAGTTCCTAACATGAATATTTAGCACCTCGGGCAATGCATTTAATAATCGCGATTCCATATACGAGGACTCGACTATGGTATTTATAATCTGACGCTTCCGCCGATTCATCATGCGAACTTCTTGTCACACCCTGCTTTACAGAAATAGAAAATTTATTTCGACGCTGAAATACAAAGTCTAAAAGTTGTACCTAACTTCTGATTATATTTCGAAACGATAGAACGGTATTCTTCTCTCGGGTAAAATTTAATTAACCGAAATATACTTCTTTCTTTCATATAGTTCCGAAACCGTCAAAAAATGGTTATTACAAGATGGATTATTATTATTACCAAATATCGGTCGCGAGTCTTACCAACGATGTCATAAAATTTACAACGCTATTATGAAAATATTCCTTTAAACAGTCTATTCTACACTAAAAAAACTCAACTCTATTCAAAATCTAGCTATTAGAATTGCCTTGAGAGCCTTTCACACTACCTCAAACACAGCTACACGTGGAAGCAAACATGTTACCACTCCGATACAGAATACATTAGCACTAAAATATTACACACAATCAATTTGCACACCATCTAATCCAACATCCCAGTCCTTACAAACGAATAAATCTCGTCATACTTTCTTAAACAAGCCAAATGCTTCCAAACCCCTATCAGAACGCGTTAACAATACATTAGAAAAACTTCAATATCGATTACCGCAAATTAAAACAAACCAAGCTCCAAAAATACCACTTTGGACAAAGTTTTCAATAGCAATAAACACAGAACTGGAAAAATATAAGAAAAATTTAACACCTTCAAATATACTCAAATCAAAATTTTACAACATTTTGGAAAAACGGTACGGCGATTATACACAAATATACACTGACGAAAGTCCACAAACCAAACCTCATCGGCCTATCTTACACCCAACCAATCCCAAGTATACTATCTACCAGAATCAGCCTCAGTTTTTACTGCAGAACTTCTTGCAATTTATAAAGCTTTAAAATACATATCTAAGACAAGCACAACCGAATAAATATTTAATCTGCACAGATTCTTACAGCGCTCTTAAACATATTCAAAAATATCTTAAAAATACAAACTCAGATACTAGGACCAATCATAGCCTTGGAAATATAATGACTACAGAAGAATTGACCAATCACCATACAGTAATATCAGGTGATGTATCAGCTGACGGTAGGACCAATCACAGCCCTGGAAATATTAAGTTCCGATTGAGAAGTGCCTATAAAAGGAAATAACTCAAGGGTTTGTGGTTTAGTTCGTTTCTGATGATGAGTGGTGTAAGCCCATTCGAAACGTTAAGTTTTTTGAATAATCAGGACGTGGTTTTCACCGAAAATAATTCTAGACGTATGGAAAACAACCACGAAAGTTTTAATAAATATAACATTATTAACAACCTCATCTCAAATAACAATGAACTAGTTCTTTTATGGACACCAGCCCATTCGGCAATATGAAAACATTGATAGAATAGTCAAAACAACTCCTATCAATATAAAAACAATAAACTTACATTACTGATTTACATACAGTCCTTATACAAAAAATTTTAAAATGTCATTTCAAAAATTTTGGGAGACCCAACGTACACATACACACCTATATCAGATTAAGCCGAAATTAGGAAACTGGAAGACAACAGACCAGAAAGAAAATCAGAAAAAACGCTAGCTCGACTACGTACAGGACACACGTTACTTTACAACACCTACTCAATAGGACCCCTCCACCCATCTGCCTTGAATGCAATTCACAATTAAATATAAACCACATACTATTAGAATGTTACAGAAACCAACGTATAAAATACTAAATCATGACGCAATAAAAACAATATACTCGAAGATAACCCGGACAAAATTAAAAATCTTTTACAGTACCTTACAGACACTAACCTAATAAACAGCTTATAATCAACTCTGAGACGCAAATGATAAATCGAGCGTCTATAAATAAAATAAAATAAAATAAAAAAAAGTTTTATTACCAACGACCGATATACCGATATATTGTTTAACCAGAAAGATTTTTTTTTTTTTTGTAAGAATCTGGTTTTGTTTCCCCCCCATAACTTTATTCACCGTCGAATGTTTTTCTGTTCTTTTTTTGCTTCAAACATCGTTTATCTAATAAATTAGAATAATAATTTTTCTTCGCTATTCTTATTAATTTTTGATGACTTTTGTTTTGAAATTTTTAATTCATTTAACGGGTAAAACGATACAAGCTTACGAGTGAAATTTTTCACATTTGTAAAATTTTCTTCGTTATTCACGGTGTGATCGTTTATGCAAAAGCCGAAGTTTACATAATTTTTTACCATATTCCATCGACTACTACAAACGATCATTTTATATAAAACTAGCTGACCCGACGAACTTCGTATCGCCACAGAATCAATAAATTTATTAGCTTATTTGCTGAATTAAATAAGAAAATACTGATGGAGAATTAGGAATTACACAAAAAACTTAAAAAACAAATTTGTAAAAATATTTCAAATATCGCGCGAATAAATATTATTAAATTTTACACACACATATATGAATGTAGTATGTATGATTTCTGATTTATGGAATATACGATATATTATACGAAACAGTTACAATAACGATGATAATAATAACGGGATGACGTAGCTTAAAAGTGAGGCCTAACAGAACGTGTATAGTATTCACGAAAATGATCAAACTTATTAGAAGTTTTGTCGACGACGATCGTCTCTTTAAAAATCAAACCATCATTTCCTATAAAAAAGGTAAACACGTTCGGTTACCATGCTCTTAGAAAAATGACTAAACCGAGAAATAAGAAATGAATAAATGAAAAAGGTATGAAAAAATACGGAACACCGATGTCGACCTCGATATAAAACATTTCGACCGTGACACGGAAATAGTCGTATGGATAGGACGATCGTTTTTAATCAATTAAAATAAACGCAATCTATTACGGTCGACAGGTTAGATAAAATTGACCGATTTCAAAACCTCAAAAAAAAAAATCAATTACCAACTATAATTTCGTTTCATCAATTTTCCGAGCTATAATCAAATATTTTAAGTGTTTTCGACAAATATAGGAAATAATTTTTTTTTTTATTAAATTGTTAATTTAAACCTAGCTAATGCTATTTAGTAAGTTTTATGCTTATTTATGCATAATGTGACACGAGAAGCACCCCATCCAGCGATGGTGTTTAAGTATGATTTTACATATTAATAGTATTCATATCCAGTGGTTTCGTTCTGTTGAGTCTGCGGATAACGAGTGAGTTGTCTAGTAAGATCGTCATATGATTAGGGTGCTTCTCTAGCCGGACGGCGTATTTTTTTAGCAACTGTTGCTATTTCTTCCTTTACAGTTTTCACTTTCGAGATCTTCGTGTAGTGTAAGATTTGTTATATACCACGGAGCGTCGACAATAGTCCGAAGGATTTTGTTTCGAACTCTCTGCAAAATAGCAATATTACTTAAACTTGGTTATACAAAAACAGTTTATTATCAGTAGACAGTTCTGATCGTCTGCCTAGTAGCCAAAACATTTGTTTCCGTGTAATGTTTAGTTCATTACGCTTTTTTATTATATGTTTTTTCCGCGTTAGGTGCTTGCCCCTAAATTTAAACCCGAGATATTTTACTTCCTCTTTTTGTGGGATTGTAACACCATTCATAATTATCTGTCCAGTTGGCAAATTTCTTCTGTTAGCAAATATTACTCTAGCTGATTTATCTTCATTTATTTTCCACATTTTAAACCACGCTTCGATTTTGGTTACTGCTTCTTGCAGGTTTTTACACGCCTCTACGGCAGATACGTCTGAACAGAGAATTGCTGTGTCATCAGCGAAGTTCGATATTTGTCGGAATAGGAATATCTGCCGTATAAACTAGATAGAGTAACGGCCCCAGTCCACTACCCTGAGGTACACCTGCTTTTACCGGATAAATCTGTGATTCATTTTCTCCATATTTGACACAGAAGTACCTTTCATCTAGGTATGATTGCAATACCCGAGTCATTTGATGTGGAAAGTAACAACTGATTTTTCGTAATAGACCTTTTATGCCAAACTTTGTCAAAAGCTTGACTTACGTCTAAAAACTTCAAGATATCAGAAATAAAAATACACAACGAAAAATACCAGAAACAATTTGAACCAACACATACAATGTAGTCACTTGCCTTCCTTGGTTAACCAAGAGCAGATAATAATGAATCAGACTGACAGTTCTGAATCAACACATCGCTTGACCTATGCACAAACTTTAAGCAAGCGGAATAAACGTGAAATAAGTAGAGGTCCTAAAATCAGTGACAGTATAAAAATACCAATGATATCTCAACAGTTTTGCATTCCTTCTTAACTGAAATAAAAACGCTATTTCGCGATATGATGCAACAGCAAAGTCAAATTATCAACAATGTTATACAGACAATTACAACTGCGCTGTTGAATAAAAAATGAGGAATCTCAAAATAGTTACCCGGAACGCAAATGGCGTTCTAAATCATACCGACGAAATACAAATGTACATTATGCAAAACAATATTGATGTGCTTTTATTATCTGAAACGCACTTAACGAATACAAGACACGTCACCTTCACTGGATATAACTCATACTACACAAACCATCCTGATGGAAGAGCGCACGGTGGTACTAGTATTTTAATAAAAAATAATATAAAACACTATATACTAGAAAAATACGAATTCCGCCATTTGCAAGTAACAAGCATAGTAATTGAAGAACAGTCAGTTTAGTTCACCACCTCAGCTGTATGTTGCCCACCAAAACATAATATTAAGAAAAAAACACTTCATTGATTTTTTCAAAACATTAGGCAGTACGTTTATAGTCGGTGGCGACTTCAACGCCAAAAATATCCATTTTGGATCAAGACTCACTGTTCCTAGGGGAAATCAACTGAAAATGGTAGTTGATGAAATGTACATGTTCATTCATCCGGGAAACCGACTTATTGGCCAACTGACCCACAAAAAACTCCAGATTTGTTAGACATCTTTGTAGTAAAGGGTTTTGCACAAATTTTCCTGGACGTGAGAAGCGATGATGGATTAGCATCGGATCATTCTGCAATAATGCTTAATATTAGTGAGCATATAATGACTAAAATTTGCAAACCTAAACTGCACAATAAACGTACTAATTGGGAAAAATTTAGGGAACGAATGGACGGTTAACTTAAAAATGCCACTAAAAACGGAAAAATACATAGAAGATGGAAATCATTTTAAAATGTTTTTTAATGAGATTTTTCCTTTAAAATAATTATTTTATAGATTACGATCTATATTTCCGTAAAATCCGATATCTTAAATGAGAACGGTACCCGAAATATAAAATTTTAATTATATCCCCTAACACACACACGTGGTAACGTGCAAATGAGCTTATAACATTGTTAATGCGATACAGTTGAAATTTTCAACGTACATTTATATAAGTATCGAGATGAAGAAGACTAGAAAAAAAATCGAAAATTTTATCGTGGTGTACTCGAGGTCCGGATCCAAAATTACAAAATTAGTAATTTCCGTACAGACCATTTTCAACTACTTCATAAATTACACGTACGTATAAAATTTCGTCCAAATCGTCAAAGCCGTTTCCGAGATAGCCGAGTATATATATATATATATATATATATATATATATATATATATATATATATATATATATATATATATATATATATATATATAATATACAGTAGCGTAGCCAGACTTGATTGAAGAGGAGGGTTCAAACAAAACTAAATTATAACAGTAAACCCAAGTTAAATTGAACTTTAAGTAAATAACAGGAACTCAAGTAGGTTAAACCCCAAAGCAATCTAACTCACCGGACTTATTTTTATACTTATTAGACGTCGAATATGTAATTCTATTAGAAGCAATAGACGGCAGAAATATTTAACGTCACTGGAACACATTAATAGTATGTTATCGAGGACAGAGGGAGATGGTTACAAAGTACAATAAATTCCGCGAAAAAATAAACGATAAATAATGATTTTATATTTTTCGAAGGAATAATATATAACTTAACTAAATTTAAAATTTAAAATTTAAAATCTATTCTTCGCGTTTTTCTACAAAATTCTTCTAGTACCTCCTATATTACAAAACTATTTATTTACTTCAAAAACAACGACATTTAAATAAAATAAATGAAAAAAAAAAATAGGTTTAACAAATGCAAAACTGCATTTAACAACGAGTATATATTTTCTTATCATCAGATTGATTCCATAGGGGAGTTCAGACCCACAAAACCACCGCCCCTGGCTACGGCACTGTTATATACATATGGTTACATTTTACTACCCTACGTTTAAATAAATAAATTGTAAAATGTTGTTATAACCCTTTTTATTTTTAATGGAGAAATAATAAATATGATCGAAATTATCGGTTTAGTTCGGATTTTTAAATACGTAATAAGAAACTTGCAAACGATAAACAGGTCGCGTAAAAATCGAACATTTATCGTATCTTATTTTTACAGCCGATGTACCCCTGTCGATGATACATCCAGAGTTCGGATGTAAGCCAAACAAAAGCAAATCATAACTTGCAAAGAGCGGCGAATAAATTATGTCACGGAGCAAGAAATGGCGAATTAAAATAAATGAAAATAAATCGACACATACAGTATTCTTAGATCGTCATATAGAGCCATTAAACATCAAAATAAATAAGAAGATTGGTAACCTTTTAAAAAAAAAATATATGTTAAATACCTAGACTCGTAGATCAAAAATTAACACCGTGTAAGGGCTGAAAATCAAAACTAAAAACCTTTATCGGTTAACAGGAATGCAATTCTCTAACTTACCTTAAACTATACAACTAAATACTCGCTCCAATATGAGGTATGGATTAAGGCTGCAGTAAAATAATAAGCAATATAATGAAAATACAAACATACCAAAATCTTACTGTTAGGTTAATCGTCAGTGTTTCATGGCGTGTAAGGAACAAAACTATATGGAGTTTGAAAAGTGGACAATGAAACATCAGCAGCGATTACATAGTCACGCTAACTGGTCTGCAATTAGTTTATTGGATAACTAGCCACAGATGCAAATTCTAAAAATTATATAAATTATTAAACATAAGATACTAATATAGGGACTAGTCAATGTATCCTTCACGTCATGATATTTTGCTATACCATCGCCCATTGGCCAGGAATAGATTTGAAAAAAAAAAAAAAGGATCGAACATAGTTAATAACCGCGAATAAACACATAGTAAATACCTGAGACGGAACAAAGCCTTAAATAGAAGAGAAAGGTTTTTTTATAAACACCAATCATTAAGACATTATTATTATTATTACTATTATTATTGTCTCATTGCCATTATCGGGATTATCATTATAAACAGGATGAGGGATAGGAACTTAATGGTAATTTATCTGTTTTCATTTATCTACGACCTTCGAAGTAGAATAATATATAAAGAGACATTAGATTATGTTCCGTGTTGTTATACACGTAAAATCGAAAAACTATTAACGTTAAATAATAATTTAAAAACGTCCTAATTGATTAATTAATTGAAGTAAAAAAATAATAATAGAAAAACGGTATAACAGTAATTTCTTTTTTCTTAAATAGGCATTTGTGATTCCAGCCAGGGTTGTAACGACATGTGTTACTTAATATTTATATTACAGGCTGATACGTAATCAAATATAAACATGTATACGCTATTATTTTGTGAGCTGAGCAGACATCTGAGACTAGTTAGGAGAAGGGGATTCCTTGGCTTTACGTGACAGGAATTTCGATTGATACATTCTGTCATAAATGCGGCTGAAAAAATAGGTGGTTTTCATCGGCAATCTGATCTGTATCGCAAGGATGGGTACAGAATGGTGAAGAGGCTAATTTGTGTGTAAATAGAACGTATGGAATGTTGTCGAGCCGTCGAAATTCCGTATTCCATGTTGGCAGATTGAAGAACCAAGGAATTACTGGAATTGAAGGTTACTAAATTGTTTGACCGAATTATTTCCAAGCACGGTTCCGAAATTCTTTGTGCGAAAACATAATAGATAAAATGTCCCTAACCGGTGTACGAATGAGCCATTCTCGTTGCAGCTTAGCGAGATTGTCTAATCATTCCAGTGAATACCCGAGTGGCTGGGAATTCAGACAAATTTTAGTACTTCTTCATGCATTTTCTCCTGGAAGGCGATATCATAACCAATGGAGATCGGCCAATGGATCACATCCTCATCATGTGACCATGTACAGCTCTTAAGGGCGATGGATATTCGAGTAGTATCAGACGCGGCGATAACACGGCTACGAAACCTAAATGTGGACATCTAAGCTACCCGAGAAGACGTACGATATCATCGCCATTATGACTACTAAAACTTTCCCGATATTTCACTATAAACGCGTATTTTTAATTCAGTCCGGGTTTTTTTTACGGTTTGCGAATGATATTTTTTTGTAATAACTCGTATTTATAGTTTCTTATTAGGTAGACTATGTGCGCAATAATTCTTTGTTGGAAAATTTATCTGCCGCGCGCGGTATTTTTAATATTATCCTGTACAGCCACATTTCCAAGTTTCCACCTCGAACAGTATTGGGAATACGTTTAAATAGTCTTCGCTTAGTTGCTAGCGGTAGCACCATACTCTAGATCTAGATTTAGTAGTTTTGTTACTTGCCGCTACAATTCCGGTTTTAATACCGTAGTCAGGATGCCGTAAATTAAAAATAAAAAAATCTAATAATTACTAAGCCCAATTATTATAGTATAATATTAATACTAAAAAAAAAAAAAGGGGGTAAAGTTCGCTTATTATTAAGTTTAATAATAGGAGAGATCGTCTTTATCGAGCAATTGTAAATCAATTTTATATTATATTTATTTTCATCCGTTGAAGTAAATTATTTTCGAAAAATTACATTCGTTTCAGGCGTGTTTACTATTTAGCAACGATAAACTGGAAATTCGTAAATACGAAATTATATATACGTATGTTTATATTAAGGAAAGATTTTGTTTATATTAAACTTTCATTTTAAACAAATTTTCGAACGACAAAGTGACCGATACAAACACCTGCATACGGGTAATCGATATTATACTAAGGACATCGCGATCGAAAATAATTCCCGTACTTGGAATTTATATATAATAATGAGAGAAAATTGACTTTAAAAATCGTTATTTTGTAATCGAGTTTTTTTTAAAATTAAATTGCACCTAGCTAACGGTAGCTATTATGCACATGATTGGCAATCTAATCATCAGGTAAGCGCTAAAAAACAGTCGTTACAATTTTTCTCCTAGGCTAGATCCATCGGCTTGATCCTGAATTATACGACAATCCGATCGCTATGTTGTTCGGATGTACCACTAATATGCATAATTTTTTACATCGCCAATATTACTTCCAGAACAGACTTCATTCCAAGATCTTCGTAAAATATTAAGTTGGTTATGTACCACGGGACATTAACCGTGCAGAGGATTTTCTTCTCGTTCCGCTGAATAATCGATATGTTGTTGTTTTTAGAACAGTCCTACAATTGGTAGCCATAACGTCAAACTGGTTAAAACTTGATTATAAATCGATAATTTATTTTCAGCAGATACACTTTCGATTTAACTAGTACATTTGTCTCGTATTTAAGTTCAGTCCGTTTGGCTGTTACGTGTTCCCTCTACATTACAAGTTGGTCAAGGCGCATACCGATATCTGATTTCGGTACAGCACCGATTAGAACTTTAGCCTTCTGTCGGATCAAAAAGTATTTCTGCGTAAAAATGAAAATGAATTTGTATACATAAATAGACACCACGCCTTGTTAATATGAACGTATTTAAAATACCGCGATATACGAATGAACATATTAAAAAATATATATAAATATTACACGTATATACAGGACTGTTATTCGTCAATTATTAATCTTAACTTCCTTATATCAGAAAAAAAGGTTCGATTATAAATAAATAAAAATACGAGCAACCACCGATAGAAAAAAGATTAAAAATTAATTTCCAAAAAGTACGAAACAATAATATATATATATATATATTTTAGAAAAACGCGAATTTATAAATAAATTAATTCGACGCGATTTACCATTCGGTTGTGAAGAGAATAAATGTCGAGACTTCTTTACGTGAAATATAAACGTTTTTGAAAGTAAACCGGATTTAGAAATAAATTAATTTAGATTTTAAACAAAAATAAAACACAAAATAATAATTTTATATTAAACGAAATTTTTTAAAAATTCACTACGATGTTATTTACAATTCAGTAAGTAAATAATAAAAATAACAGATGGTACTATGGTAGTGGTAATAATAAATCATAACGATATTAAGTCGCATTTTTATATTCCGTAATAAATTAAACGTTTACGTAATATTCGCAATATTACGCGAATACAGCGGTTAAGAAATTCACTACGCTCGTCAAACAGAAGTTATTTAATAACAATATAATGATCGAAATAATAATATGCATAATATTACAGTAGGTTATAATGTCGAGCACATAATGCGCCCGTAAATTAAATTAAATTAAATTAAATTACTCGTCTTATCAAAAACTTCGTAACATTAATATTTTTCTCGTAAGTCAAACTTCCTCCATATTTTTTTACGAATTTTTCTAGACCAATAACATACTTTTTTTTTACCACCTGATAACGATAAATGATAATCATAAACATATTTACACGAATATAAACATTACGTCTGTATACGTACCTTTTTAATTATATTCGAATACATTTTCGTGTATGTATATATATATATATATATATATATATATATATATATATATATATATATATATATACACATTCCGCTTTAATTACATCAGTCCGACATACACATATTTTATGCACGCATGCATTTATCAAGAAGGTTTTTTAGTGTTTTTTTTTTTGGTAGAATACGAAGATATGCGACTAATTAAAATGTTTCAACATTTTTTATAATTTAAAATTGATGTTTTTATGTCCGCGCGGTTACATAGTTTCAGTAATTAGTAACAACAGAAACGATGATAATAATAATAATATTCATCCGAATAATAATGGTATTAATTTCGATATTAATAATCTTAATACAAGAAATGACAACGGTAATAATAATTTAATAAATAAATAAATAAATAAATAAATAAATAAATATATATATATAGTCGTCTCATCAAGTATTAAGCATCATAAGCTTTACACCTATCTCGGAACGTATCATGATGCTACAAATTCAAGACGCAAAATGCAAGATAAATCTCTTGCAAATTTATACACCAACATCCGAGTCCAAATATGATGAACTTCTGGAGGAATTATACAACTCCATTCAGAATACTATTACTATAGATATAAGCTTCACAAACAAGATATGCTAATAATTATGGGTGATCTTAACGCTAAAGTAGGATGTGGTAAACGAGGCCACTCAATTGGATCTTTTGAACTGGGCGACAGCAACGACAAAGGAGATAAACTGTTCAATTTTTGCGAACAAAATAATCTAGTCATAGCAAATACATGGTTTAAGGTACCAAAACGTCGCCTGTATACATGGACATCGCCCGGAGACAACGAAGCGAATCTAATGAGAAATCAAATTGATTATGTTCTAATTAACCAGCGTTTTAAGAACGCGGTTATAAAAGCCTCAATTTACCCAGGAGCGGATATTAATTCGGATCATTCTTTGTTAGTTGCGAAACTTAGATTTAAAGCAATTAGAACACCGAATAGATGTAGAACTCTGGACATAACTAAATTAAGACTACCAAAAGTAAAAGAAAAGATATCGCAAGAGATAAATCCCCAATTAAGAAAGCTTAAGAAAAAGGACTCAATTGCGCATTTAACATTACCACATTTCAACCAAACTATGCAAACAATTTGTCATAAATACTTAACATGTGACATAACTAGAAAGCAGATATGGATGACAAATGAAATACTGGAATTGACGAACGAACGAAGGAAATATAAGAATAAAGATGTAAATAAGTATACCGCGTTAAATAAACAAATTAAGAAGGAAATCAGATGCGCAAAAAACGCATGGATGGAGGAAATATGTAGAGAAATAAGGGCTTTAGACGAGAAACGAGATTCTTTCCAAATGCATAAGAACATTAAGGCGGTAACAGGTAAAACTTTTAAACACGGAGTTATAAGATTGCCAGATGATCGTGGTGTCCCTGTTGTTGATGAAGACGCCAAAAAAGATTTATTTGCAAACGATACCTTTATAAACTGTTCCACGATGATGATCTAAGTAACACCACTTGGCGGCGATACTATATAGACGATGGATCTATAATTATGGAATCAGAAGTAATGGACATACAATTAAACTAATGCATCCCAGGAAAGGAACAGGGCCGGACCGTATATCAGGGAATTTATTGCGCTTATTAGAAGAAGAGCATATAAAATATTTATAACAATTCTTTTCAACAGTGTCTATATCTCTGGCAACATACTCAGAATGGTTGAAATCTTCATTTGTTCTGATTCCTAAAAAGCAATATTCTAGAGAATGTGGTGACTATAGCTTGACGAATCATATACTGAAAATTTTTCTGAGAATTATTTACCATCGGATTAAAAGGAAATGCAAGCAAGATTTATCGGCAACACAGTTTGGCTTCCGACCTAGTTATGGAACTAGAGAAGAATTGGCGGCATTAAGAATAACTCTACAAAAGTCCAGAGAGAGATGAATAAAGACGTCTTTATGTGTTTCATCGATTATGAAAAGGAGTTCGACAATGTAAAGCACGATAGACTGATGATAATGCTACGAAATATGGACGTTGATAGCAGAGATTTGAAGATTATAAGATCTTCTATATTGGAACCAAGAAGCTGAGTTAATACTTGGCAAAAATGAGTCAAAAGTTAAATTTGAAATTAAACGAGGCGCACGACAGGGTTGTGTATTATTATCCCCGTTGTTATTTAACTTATATGCCGATCAGATTGTCCCGGCAAGCCATAATAAAGCAAACGTATGGAATTAAGATTAACGGAAAAATTATTAATAATACGGTCATACTAGCAGACAGCCATCAAGGCCTACAGCGACTGCTACAAAAATTTCATGACGTTGGCAAAACCTATGGTCTAAATATAAATACAAGGAAAACTAAGTGGATGTTGATTAGTAAACAACAAGTTAATAGCGCAGTAATAACCGTTAATAATGAAATTATTGAAAAAGTGAATAGATTTAAATATCTGGGTTGCTATGTCACTAGTAGTCTCGATGCGGATGACGAGGTTAAAGCACGGTGCAGTTACGCACGAGTAGCCTTCAATAATATGAAACAATTATTATGTGATCGATCGCTTAGTCTGAAGATAAGACAAGATATAGTTCGATGTTACATCCAGCCAATTTTGTTATATGGTATTCAGGCTATGCCTCTAAATAAAAAACATTTGAACCGATACGAAGCTGTGGAAATGTGGATACATAGGAGGATGCTGAGGATACCTTGGACAGCAAAAATATCCAAAAAAGATGTCTTAAGGAAGGAATATTATTATAAAGAGAAATGTGCCATACTTTGGCCATATCATTAGAGGTGCAAAGTATGACATTTTACATATTATTATACAAGGACAGATAGAAGGAATTAGAAGTCCAGGAAGAAGGAGGACAGATTGCTGAAAAATATCAAAAACTGAACCGGCGCATCTTCAATACAATTGGCAGATGCGAGACAACGTAAAATCTAGTTGGCACATTGGTGACCGCATACGCTCTCTTGAGTATGGCACATAGAAGAAGAATATAGCTTGGGGGGATAATTAGGATACCTTCGATCGAACAAAAACAACAACAAAGTCGACGATTGCCAGAAATAACTAAACAATCGTAAATATAGGATATATATATATATATATATATATATATATATTAAACAGTCGTAAAGATGCGAAAAAACAAAATAAATCAAGTATGTGTGAGCATGAGAGACAAATGAGTGTATAATTGTGAACAAATGGGAGAGAGGGAAAATGTTGGAGTAATAGTGCGAATAATATATAAAAGATAATCAATAAGTAGCGTATAAGTTGGGATTGTAAATAAAATAAATCTGTCGATATAGTTTGGCGGAAAAAATTGTAAAAAAATTATCCTTAAGATATAGATGGAGTGAAAATGTGCATGTATAGAATCTTATTATTATAAGAAATATATGTTTAAAAATGAAAAATAAAAATTTACCTAAAACGTAATGAACCGTATCATTTGATTTAAGCGGACGAAAATACTTTAATAGCAAACGTCTAATTTAGTATCATCACTATTATTGTTATTATCAAATGCGCTACTAATTTTATCGTATTTATACGTTCATCGTATAAAAAAATATCGTGAAGTGTAGATACCTTAAATTTTAAACGATTTCACACGGATATTAGTGTCCCCTACTTTTTTTTTTTTTAAATTTTAAATTATTGTAATTTCTGTCCTATTTGCGAATATGAAACAAAGCTTAGAAACAAATCCGATAACATAGGCTATATATGCGAATGTCGTCAATATCGCTTTAATAGTATTTAATTTAAACGATAATTGGTTTATATCGTATTCATTTTATTTGACATCTAACGTACAACAACCCGCCGATTGTTATACTATTCTATGTTAATTATTAATTACAGCGCAGGCGTAATTATGAGCGCAGCTAGGTATGTATCAGTGGTGCTTCATTTACAAATACATACGTAAACATACGGTTACATTCAAACGGATACAAATAAATAAATTATTTTATTTAATTCGATTAGATTCTTATCGTTATTATTAAATCGATCAAACTTAAAAATTAAATAGTATTACTCTATCGCAAACTAATCATAATTTATACCGATCGTTGACGCGCAATGTATCTCGAACAAATAATATATATTTAAAAAGAATTTGGTTAAGCCACGTAGATAATATATTAATTATTTGGAATAAGAACAAGTTGAAAACTCAAAAATTAAATAAATCTGTAATATGAACAACAAATTTTAATCAAGACATTCAATTTACAGTAGAAATAGGTAATATAAATTTCTTACGACTTAAATATCAATATAAACAATAATATATTAGATATTGATATACACAGAAAACGAACACTAACAGATGTAATAAATACGAAATGATTCTTGTCACGAAAAATCACATAAACTAGCTAGCTTAAGAAATTATTATAATAGAGCCGAAATTATTTTAAATTATAACAAAAAAAAACCTAAATAAATAAAAGATATTATTAAGCAAATAGTCGTAGCAAATAAATATAATTCGAATATAGTAGTTCAATTATGGAACAAACGCAAAAAATAAAAATTTTCAATAAAATAAAAAAGAGAAAGATAATTAGTTAGGATCAATTAAATATATATATATATATATATATATATATATATATATATATATATATATATATATATATATATGGGAAAATACACTTATAAATTCTTTGAAATCTTTAAAAAGTACAATAAAACATTATTTAAATCAATTTGCAACAATAAAATAAAGGAGAATAAGGTATTACAAAAAAAATTTGGGGTATACAGAATAAAACTGAGCAAAATGGGTTTAGGTGAAACGAGGCGACAAACAAATAATAGACTAAGAGAACGCTCTAATTCGTATAAAAATGAAAATTATGACAAGTCACTTTATGAAAAACACTGTAGAGAAGAAAAACATATTATAGAAAACATTACAGATAATATAAAAATTTTATACATAAAATACAAATTTAAAAAAAAAATGAAAATTATTAGAAAAACTACAAATTATAAAACGTAGAAGTAGTAATAATTTATTGAATACCAATAAAATCGGTTTTATAAGTAAATGTTATTGTAAAAATATATATATATTTTTTTTAGTAAATTAAATTATATCTGGCTAGTTAATGTAAATCGATATATATAAGTTTTTTGTATATTAATTTATGGTTTTCATGGGAAGATACTTTGGTGGTTTCCCCTTGCCCGCCACAGGATTTTCTGTTAGGGTTTACTCCCTTAGCCATTAGATAAAAATCCTAACCGCAAGGCAAGGATTGTTACTGAGCAAGCGACGATTTAAGACCTTTACGGCGACCTAAACCCGCCGAGGGAGAGACAGTTTATAGGATTCTTGCAGACTTTTAGTAGACAGGTCCTCAAGCTGTCCATCTGCATCCTCTTGTCTCCTTGACCTGTCACTACTTCAGCGATAAGTAAACCGTTAAAGATACGTTTAGTACAGGCTCTCGTTTTCTCGGTATTTTTATACACATCGGAAACATGGACAATCCGAAAGTCGGATATAAAGAAAATAGATGCGTTGGAAATGTAGTGCTGGAGGAGGCTGCTATACGTTTCATGGACCGAGAAAAGAACTAATGACTCTATTCTGTTGAAAATTGGTATACAGAACAGATTATCAACAGTGGTTCGCAAACGGATACTAAAGTATTTTGGCCACAGCATCAGAGCAGGAACGTTGGAAACATATTATACAAGGTATCATGGAAGGAAGTCGAAGACGAGGTATGAGATCGACTGACATGGTCAGCAAAACAATGGGTCGAAGTTTCCTTCAATGCGTTCGTTTGTGCGCAAAACAGAGATCTATGGCGTAGACTCGTGTTTCAAAAGACAAAAACTAATGGTCACAATATCCCCAATGGAGATGAAACGGAATATTACTGTTAATTTATATGTAACGTGTTTTGTATATGCTTGAAAATGGCGTGATTGACGAAAAGCTTTGCGTTAATAAAATAATTTTTATAGCGATTAACTTTTTTATTTTGTTTTGTTAATTATGTATATATATATACATATATGAATATTTGTATTGTATTAATAATACAAATATCAATAGGGGGAATAAATAAAAAGGTTGAAATAAATTAGTCTCGATTTGCCCGGAAATTTTTTGTTATTAAAATTATTAATATTTGACTTTTATTCATTAAATATTTTAATTTTTTTATTTTTTCTTCAGATTTTTATTATTATTTAGTTTTTATGATTTATTAATTTTTTTTTTTTATTCAAAAAAATAATTAAATCTGGTTTAAGTATTTTATTTATCATACTTTAAATTAGTTTATTTTCTTTATTTTTAATTTTTTTACCTAATTGGTTAGTATTAACTCGGTTTTTTAAATTATTAATTTTGATTTCTTATTATTTTCGTTTAAAAAGTAATTAAAATTTAATTTTTTCATTGAAAAAATGTAATTTTTGTGTTAAAATTTGTTGTTTTTTTTTTAATGATTTTTTGATTGTAATGAAAAAAAACTGTTTTACTTTGTCCTATTTTTATTAAATTTGAGTTCTTCTCTAATTATATTTAAATAAATTTATATAATAATTATATATTAATACATAAAATACAATCAATTGTTTATGTAACAATGTAATTTATATTAAATATCATTGTTATATATAACGTGTACATTACTATAATATATATAAATGCGAAACAGTTATTGGTAAAGAGGGTTATAAATCAATTCTAGTTCGCTTAACCGGTTGATTTTATTTCATTCGATTCATATTCCATAATCATCACGTACGCGCGACATATATCAGGAAGTCCACGACGTATCATAATGATCGATAATTATTTTTCACCTTCAATACGCTTTGCTAATTTAGTAACAAAAGAAGTCCGCATAACAAATAAGTCTAAGTCGAGGACAGTATCGCGACAACTTTTTTATTGTTCTAATTACGGATTAGTTTGAACACGTATAAAAGTAAAATACAAAGGAAAGAAAAAATATCATAGGGAAGATTGAAAAATTTAAACGTATCGACGTGGCAAAAATTTTGAACGTTTAAAAGTTACCATCCTATAATAATGACAATGGACAGATGAAAGGAAGAAAAGGCACAAATGAAGAAATACTCGAGTGAAAGGAAGAGGAAGAAATAAACATCATGAAGATATTTTACCACGTGGTGGCCAATTCGAAAGAAGAAGTATGACAATAATAGTAATAAATAGGATAAATACAGTCTACTAGTGTTTCACTGATTCTGATGATGCTGTAGCCAGTGAAACTAGTAGATAGTGTTCGTTATATATATAATATACATCGCGATACGGTATAAATAAATATTTTTATTTTATTTTAATTTAAAAATTTATCCCCGAGAAAACATTTAATAAATTAATAAAAGTAACAACAATAATAATAATAATAATAATAGTTATTTTTTAACTTCCGTTTTTAAACTTTTTATAAAATTATTTCGCAATTTTGAATTTATCGAATATAGATTATTGCGTCATATTCGGTAAAATTAATTTCTTCTATCCAATAATAAATCGAATATTACGTAAAATACTTTAATGGTTTAAAAAAATTTCGATAATAATAAAATAATAATAATAATAATAATTAATAATTGATAATAATTAATAATAATAATAATTTTGTCCTTTGGCTGTGTTCTGTGTTTCCGTGTTAATTTGTGTTTCACGGTAAATTAACTGCTTTTTTTCTGTATTTATTCTGATAATAATATTCGGCACACCACGCGTCATCATTGAAAGTGCTACGCATCTTATCGATCTCTAATCCATCGAGCAGAGGTAACTGATATGTAAGTTCGTTCCAACTACTCTTACCTAACATTCATACATTATCCGGGTTATTCATTTACATTGCGTTGTGCGTTCGTGTGATATTTAATTTTACCTACATACATTCTTTTAATGCGATATTTATTTATATTGTTGCGTGCGTTCGTCTTTTAACGACAGCTCGTCGTGTCAACATTCACTCGTCCTACGTACAGCTCGGTTATACAAAATGAAAACTTCCCCAGTCAATAGCGAGCGATAGTATTACACGCCCTTGATAATAATATCAAAGTTAGACATTGAACTCGTTCTTCCGTCTAATATTAACAACCGTGCGTATATCTGAAAACTAAAGAGTTAGCAGTTCTTTATCTAGAAAGGTCTGCACCTCAACCGAATCTCTAAGTCAAATAGATATTAATTTTACTAACAAGGAACAGTCTGGTGGGTGATATAACACCTGAGAAAAAGATCATTTCACTCGATCCTCAAGCCTCAACTTCTATTGAAATTCTAACAGAGCAAACTATTTCTCGAAATCCTAAAACTTTTAAACGTAACTTTTCTGACAGATCTACATCTTCGTCGGGGTTGGCCCAAATATAAACCAGGAAGCTTACACATAAAAAAAAAAAAAAAAATATGAGGAATGAAGATGAAGAATTAAAACGATTTAAAACCATATACTAGACATTCACAACCAACGGAATACGCTTAAAGATAGATTCGACTAAATTGAATCATTAATACAGCGACAAATTCTTATCCATCCAAAATCTATTCAATAAATTACATATCCCGATAAAGTCGGCGTCCAACTGAAAACAGTTTACTCAGTCATCAGCGACCATTCTAAAACGATCAGAATAACTAAACTGACAAATAAAATTTCCGAAGGATTACTTACGGATAACAAAAATGATAGATAACTTCCTCTTGCAATGGAACGTTAATGGGTTCCATAACAGCCTAGCTGACCTCCGTAGGAAACACACCTGCTACCGAAACATTCACCTTCCCTAAGCAATTACCAAATTTTCCGTTATGACCACACCAGAGGATTACACGCATCGGGCGAAGTGGCAACCTTTATTTATGAAAAAGTACCAATAAAAAAAGAACTTCGAGTAAACATTTCAATCCAAAGTTTTCAGTAAATCAACCCCTTCCAATACCTAACCGAATGTAACATTTACCTACCTCCTGATTCGGAACCATCATTTACAGAAGTAAATTCACTACTATCGCAACTGCCAAAACTACTCGTATTAGTGGATGATATGAATGCGCATTACCCATTGTGGGGATCGTATAAATCCAATAAGAAAGAAAATACATTTGAAATACTAACACAAAGGCCATCCATTTCATTGCTGAACAGTAAACTGCTCACTAGGCTAAATTCATCCAATGGCAAACTATAAGTCATTAATCTATTGCTTCTAATGATTTGTTATAAATTCCTGTGGTCGACCAATTCAAATCTATGTCATAGTGATTAGTTTCCTATTTTCATTTGAACATTGAACCAAATTACGCAAGGCACTTTCAAAAAAAACTGTTCTATGACCACACCAATACTTGAACATACATCAACATCAGCTACCTTAACAAACATATTCATGAATAGCTGTAAACAGGATCGGCCCATTGACTGGACATCAAACATTAAACCTATTATCGAATCCGGGTGGCCTCAACATGATAGTATTAGCGAAAAGAGTATTCCAACTTTAATCATCTATCGTGTCGGTCACACTGGCATATCACCCAATTATACTTATGTACTACAAATTTTTTTTTTTGCCCCATCATACATGTTCAGAAGATTTTGGAACGAGCCCTGGATATCAGATTGCGATGATAATCGAAAGTTTAGGAGAGAAATATCACATGTTATAAGAGTGGTCATGAAAGGGAGAACAGAGAGTAGGTTGGTTTTGGTGAGAGGCGACAGGTTAATGTCGACTCTTGTTGTGAAAGAACAAATTTTTGAATAATTGTTAGTTGCGGTAAAAACATTTATATAAATTTATAATTACATTTAATACGAATTAAACAATCAAAATAACCGAATTCATTGTAAATAACGTTACATATTATAATTGATATATGGTGAAAATGAAAATATTTCAGAATATACTAAAAAGCTTCCAAGAACTGTCGCGCTAAAATTAATAAAATCTTACAGCATCACCTACATAGCATTGTCACTGCAAGTATAAAAAAAATCCCAAGTTAGATGTATATTTTCGACAAGAAATAAGATAAATATAACAATCACGAATTCAATATCTATCGACAACCTCACTTTATGCTATTTAACGTTTAAACACTTTACACGCTTATTATTTAAAAAAGTATTACCAAACAAAAAAATTCCCAAAACGTTATAACCGGTATAGGTAAATTTTTTTCTGGAACATTCCCCGTAAATATATAATATATACGATTTAAGCTTAATTTTTTTAACGCGCACTTTCTTACACGACACAGCCTGTTTAAAGATTATTTATATAAATATAAAATTTCGCGATTCGGCGTGTATAATTTTATAATCGATATTATTATTACACGTACACATCTGCTGTATGTGTAACCGTGTTAAATTATTTAAAATTATCTAAACCACCCTAAAGTGTAAATCTCAAATAATATACTAAAATATCATAAAAAATAGTTTAAGTTTCGTGAACTTAAATTTGACAACAAAACTGTTGGTTGTATAATTTATATATTCCACTTTTTTTTTTCTCGGACGTACATTTAGAATGCAAAACGAATATTATTAAACATTTTAAATATTAAATCGAAATATTTAAAATACAACGCGGGGGTGGTAAAACGGAGTCCAAATTACGTTCCGAGAAAATCATAAATTCATTAAAACGACCGACAGAAGCCAAATTTTCGATTAACTTAACACTAAATAATGGGAATAAGTTTTCATCGATCTTTCGAATATACATATATATCACACTTCGACATATTTGCTTTTTTAGATTACATATATATATATATATATATATATATATATATATATATATATATATATATATATATATATATATATATATATAATTATAAACAAACAAAATAAAACACAATCACTAAAAGTTTTTTAATCGCGAAGCTTTTCGACAGTTACGTCATTTTCAAGCGCGAACTAAAATTATTACATCTTTTTGTATATATGAAAAACCAGAAATGTTTATATAACGACAACTTAAAATTTGATATACATATTTCACTAGCCAAACATAATTTCAATTTTAGATTAATTTACAATAAATTTCATTTATAAATGTTTTATAAATGAAATTTATTGTAAATTAATCTAAAATTGAAATTATGTTTGGCTAGTGAAATATGTATATCAAATTTTAAGTTGTCGTTATATAAACATTTCTGGTTTTTCATATATACAAAAAGATGTAATAATTTTAGTTCGCGCTTGAAAATGACGTAACTGTCGAAAAGCTTCGCGATTAAAAAACTTTTAGTGATTGTGTTTTATTTTGTTTGTTTATAATTAATTAATAAAATCACTACTCTCCAATATATTTAAATTTATATATATATATATATATATATATATATATATATATATATATATATATACATAAACAGGATATACACTTATTTAATTTGCATTTTAATCGAGTCATTGAAATGTAAAATTATTTTATGCAAATACAACGATCTGACCATGACACGTTAGAACTAACATAATATTACAATTAAACATATTTTTTATTTCAACAACCAGAGATAACATTTATTATTATTATTATTATTATTATTAGGACGATTATTATTCGAAATATCATTATTATCATCATGGCAGGCGTTGTTAAATTATACCGAACCGCCGAGTACATATCCTCACTATATAAATATTGTGCTTTATACGTCGAATTTGCATTCATATTTAAAAATTTAAATTTCAGAAGGTGTCCTATCTGTAACAAGTTTCTATATGGAATTTTAAGTTCTTAATTTTTTCTTGACCGTATATATTCAACCGTGACATTAAACAAAAACCATCTTGAAAATTACGTTTCTATAACTACCTCCATTTTAAATTAAAAAGAATACCATAAATATAATTTGCCTATTGTTTTTGCACATTCTTGCATCCACCGAGTAACTAATAAATAAACTATTATTTTTCCAATATTAATTATTATTCAATGACAAAAAGATTATCTCCAATTTGGAAAGATACGCGACGTTGTCTGTAAACACAAAGCTTAAACTGTTGGACTGTCTAGTGTTTTCAATTGCTACTTATATACGTGCGAGATTTGGTCCTTCACTGTAGACTCCGCTAATAGAATAGACGGGTTCGAAAATTGGGCCTACAGGAGGGTTAATAAGGATATCGTGGTTAGACCGGAAAACTAACGAATATATCTTTCAAAAACTAAACATACATATGCGGCTGTCATGTAGAATAAAGAAGAGATTCTTGAAGTTTTTCGGACACATAGGGAGAGATACGGACTCTCTGCAAAATCTGATAATTACCTTGGAAAGTATGCGAGAAGAGGAAAAGTGGAAGACCGCGGATGCGCCGGATTGACTAGATAAAATCACTAACTGGATTAAATCCACATGAAGCATTGTTGGCTGCTCAAGACAGATCGGATTGGAGAAGAATAGCATATGCGGCGGTCTCATACTATCACTACACCCTTCCGAGGGTCCAGAGGAAAGATATCTGAAATACGAACCGGACTTAATATTAACGAATATTTAATTTTATTTCATTCTGGTTCTAAAGTTTAACTCATCAATCGTAAGTTCATATTTCCAAACATTATATAGGTATATAATTTTAATTGATTTATTTGATATCCGTGTATGTGTGTATATATAAATAATGGAGCAATGAATGTGGCTATTAATATATTTTATATATATATATATATATATATATATATATATATATATATATATAATAAAGAATTGTACAATTGTGTACAATGGTTCCTTCCAAGTATACCTAAAGTTGTGAAGACGATATGAGAAACACAGTACAGTCAGTCACCATGCTTGTATAATGAGTGTGCTCTAACATTATATAATTAAATCTCATAAAAATAAAAAATTATAAAAATAATAGTATACTTAAGGTAATTAAAACGTAAATAAATGATGATGTTGCAATTGTGCGCAGTTAATATATAAAAATAAAAGTATGCTCAAGTTAAAACATAAATAAATGATCATATTGCAAATGTGTATAATTCGCCAAAAATAAAAATTTATAAAAACGAAAGTTAAATGATCGTATTGCAAATGTGTGAGGTTAATATTCATTTAAATAGATTGGAATTTTCTAATCGAGGCAAGAGGAACGTGAAAAGTCGTAAAATACGCTAACTAATTACGATTCACATTTTACTTCTGAGCGAGTAGTATGAAAATTTTAAGATTAAGCAGCACTTCTGAATCATCCTAGTGCGGCTTTTATATAAATTCTTTCAAATCTATATCTATTTTTATTTTTAAAGAAAAAAAAAATTTTCGAAAAAATTCGTATAAATTTGCATTAAGCCTGCGAGATACGATAAAAATTATTAATACAGTATTTAAAATTCAACTAGAATTTTTGTAAATTTGTAACGACCCGAGAAATAAACGAAAATTGATTACCTACGCCTGCATTTAGAAGGATTAATCAGAATTTTAACACGATCGATCACGAAAAGCGTTAAAGATTTAACGTCAAATTTAAATGGAACAGAAATAAACAAATTTCAACATCGACGATAAAGGTGACATTGTAATTGCATTATCTTGTTAACTTTTGATAATATTCATCTTCAATTCATACGTCGGGCCATTTCGATTGCACTCATTGACTCTCTTCATTTTCTCGTGTAATCTTTTACAGCGACGTCAGCCGAATTATTCTCCGAAAGAAGAACTTACCGTTTGCAATATTTCAAAGCATGATGCGATCAATTAAAGGACTTAATAAATTGAGTACGTTATATAAAGCAATAGAACCGAAATGGGAAATTAATAAAGAACACACTTAAAAGCGTTGTTATATACTCGGAATGTTAAGCGCGGTTGTTATTTGTACAAAGATAAAACAAAAACTTTTGAAAAAAATTACTACCTTTCAAATAAAAAGTATAAAATAAATAAAACATATAGAAACACATAAACGAACAATTCTTTTTTATATATAAATATATATATATATTATATACACTGCTCATTGCCTTTCAATCAGATAGTTCTGTTGGAATATTTTTCAAAATTTACATATGAAGTATTTAAGGTCAAACATATATATAAATAATCACTACAGGTAACCATAAGCTATCTTTATAATTATGATGTTTATATTTAATAAAAAATATATATATGTGTAAATATATATATATATATATATATATATATATATATATATATATGTGTGTGTGTACTATATCGGATGATTTGGATAAAATTTTGTACATACATGTAATTTATCAACTAATTAAAAATGGCCTGTATGGACATTACTAATTTTGAAATTTTGGGCCCCGACACCTACACCACCGCCCCCAATAAAATTTTGGAAAATTTCGATTTTTTGCGTCGTCTATTATTTAAACGTACGTCAAACATTCATTAATCGTTCGAATGTTTATTTAAATGTACGTCAAACATTCATTAACCGTTCAAACGTTATAAGTTCAGAAATTTGTTCTTATTGTATACTAGTCAGATATAAATTACCTATATATCTCTCGAGTACCGTTTCGATTTAAGGTAACGGATCTCGGAAAATATGATTTATTCTATGAAATCTATCTAAACTGTTCGACCGGGAAAAAAAAGATTCTCGTATTTGCAGCCATACAGCATCAACTGGATAATGACAATTGCTTGTCACAAGTCAAACAGAAGAAACCGAGTGGTCCTGTGCCGTGTACGCTCAGGCCACACGTTGCTCGCGCGCAAATATTTATTTACTAATAAAGGCCAACCCAAATGTACTACATACTATATTCCTCTAACTATTCCTCACTTGCTTCTCAACTTCTCAAATGTCTGCTCTATTCCTCCGAACGTACGATCACAAACCTCCCAAATACTTTCACAAATATTTTACAACATTCTCCTACATACGAATCTAGACTGCTTACCTTCCTTCATTTATCCAAAATCTACCGGTTAATATAAATTCTTGGCAGGGTTACCAACGAAGAAAAATTATTTTAAGAGAAAAATGAAATTCATCCCCCCCCCCAAAAAAAAAAAAAATTTGATATTTGTCAAAACTGAAAGGTTGTACGTGATATATATTTTTTTAAAAAACAGGATTTTACAAAAAGAACGAGTATTACTTAAATATATATATATATATAAAGTAATCTAGGTGACTGAGCCTTTTACTCGTTCTTTTTGTAAAATCGTGTTTTATATATGAGAATGCATTTGGAACGACTTAATGAAATTTTGGTTACATACGAAGAAAGTCTCGTATATTAACAATGAACGGTATAATATTATCGCATAAATCGCAAAAATTCTTATAGCGAATGAAATTGTTTTAACTAATATTCTTCTGGCTAATCGTCTTCAGGAACAAAACTTTGATAAAATTGAACGATGGTCTTTGACCTAATACGGATGAAATGTTAAGCGGATAAATAACGGATACCCGGTGAAACAACAGCAACAACTAAGTTATAACCACTTCAGATGTTGAAAAATATTTCTGCATACGCGGGTTATAAAATAGTGGGCTATTGACGAGAACTATGGAAACGCAGGTAACCTTATCGTAGGTATGAATCGATAGCTGAACGCTTTTTGACGAGAGATCAAACCACGAAAGAAGGAAAATAGTAACAATATTAAGAAATCAGACCACAATATTTGTTCGAGGAAATTTAGCGTCTCGGACTTGTATGTATATGTTCTACAAAATTTATTTAAATACTATGATGATGATGTTGATGATCTATTTAAGTGCCGTATACTGCTACAAGGCCAGAGGCACGGATACGGAAGCTATCGTTGTCGAAACATGCCGGTTTCACGTAGGAACGATACAGTTGGACCGGTTGCATTTGCTGCAAAAATCGTTATAATGCTGATGGAAGACCGTATCGAATACGTTCAGCCTTGTATACGTTTGGCAGTGTAGCAAAAGGTGTTCTATTGTTAATTTAACATTGCTGCAGAAACAAATCGGTAGTGATTCTCTTCTGATCAAGTAACTATGAGTGAGAGTCGTATGTCGTAGTAATATACGACGAATTTCTTCATGTCCTGTCAACGAAGGGCGAGCATAAATTAGTATCAGTTTTGAATGAGCGTAATCTGTTTGTAGTTGGTGTTGATAACCGCAATATATTCCATTTCGCGCGGAGTTGTTCGTTTATTATGTTGCGAATATTTTTTGGATCTATTGAAAGATCGGGAGCAGGCCGCATATAAGCCGCCTGCTTAGCTGCTGTGTCTGTTAGATCGTTCCCAGCAATACCAGTGTGACTTGGAACCCATATAAATAATGGTCGAGTGAAAACACACGTTTATAACTTTCTCAATTCGATAATTTGAAATATTTATAATTATAACTTATACTCATATTAAAATCGCATATGTAACCAAGAAGTTATTGTGTAATTTTTTTGATTTACACGTAACAGACATTACTATACAACCGGAATCGATAATCAGCCAAAAATCGGCAACATTTCTGATGAAGCGAATAGAATATTTCAACAAGAAAGATACATGGGATCGTATATCGTGCCAAGTGCACAGGGAATTGCCTGCGACATTTACGTTGGTATCTGATACGGAGAAAAATACATGGGATCGTATATCGCTGATAACGGAAATTATGAAAGTGAAATCAAGCGACGAATCGGAATAGCCAAAAGCGCTCTGGCAAGATTAACAAGAATACGGAAAGATAATAAGAAAAAACGATTAATGTAATCACTGATATTCTCGATAGAGTGTTATGGCTCAACATTAAAAACATTATGCCTAACACTAGAAGCCTTTGAAATGTGCTGCTATAGGCGTATGTTCAGGATTATGGACTAAGCTATGCTGAAACAACACGGAATAGAACAAAAAGATAGATAAAAAGAAGATGTCTGAAGTAGTCGACTCATTTTATGGATTAGATCCAAGGCATGACGGGGCTGTCAGTAATGGAAACCGGGCGCGGGATAGAAATAAATGGCGGAGTTTAACTGGAAAAATTACATCACGACGTCCGGAAAACAAGAAAGAGAATTACTCCATTATAACAGGGGACAACTAAATATCATTTCAGCTTTGCGCGCGGTTACCTCTTGAAATTTATTCTTTCTCATTTCCAACAGGACCCATTCTATTATTATTCTTACTTCATCGAAATGCGACCACCTAGAATTTCCACCTCCGCTCAATCGCAGATCTCTTCTTGATTTTGTACGACAAAAACTAAATATATTCGTCACGAACATTAACGCCAACAACTGTAAATACTAATCGTAAACTATCTAACCTAAATAAACGCAAAGGGAACAATCCTGGTTATCACAATTCACTGGAAAAATTTCATTTAATAACGTAAAATATAATTTTTCAACGGCATCGAATTTTTTTAATTTTTAAACTGAAAAACATTTAGATTACGTTTCGGGAAATATATACGTGACACAACTTAATTCGTGGAAATATCTATATCGATAAGTTTACGACGAAATTTTACAATTATTTCAATATTTACGAAATAAAAATATCGCAACTGATTTCATCTTTCAAAATTTCTCCGGCAAAAGGTTTATTTTATTTTTATTACCAAAATTATGATAACGACGACCGACGAAGTGCCGTATATAATGACTAGGATTAGACCGGAAATAAGAATACTTCCTATTCACGAATTACGCATCATCCGGGCAGAAAAAAAAACAAAAACATAAATAATGAGAATAATAATAATAATAATTTAACTACTTATTTAGTTGAGTACAAAAATATTTAAGAAAAATATCCGTATTAATATTATACGCGAAATACACGAGCACACTTTGACTTGGGCGTTTTTAGCTAACGAGGCTTGTTCAGAAGTGGACGATTATTCACGGTATACCGCTACTACTTATTATTATTATTATTATTATATATAAATATAAATATAAATAAAAAATAAGGTGAAAGTAACAAAGATTTAATACGACTCCACTTTTTTTTTCTTCTACTAAATTACGTTTTCTTTGTAATTTTCACGAAATATAATTACATCATACGAAACATTAAACTGCCCAGATTACAAAAACGTGTTTAACTAGTGTAGAGGACCAAAATGTGGCGACCGTCGAGGGACATTGTAAACAATGCCAGTGGTCTATTATTAGTCAGGATCAAACAATAATAAGACGGATGGTCTAAGAGTTATAAACTAATAATAATGTAGTATATTCGCCCAGTTGTAAATAATAGTAATAGTAATAGTAATAGTCATGTAATAAATAAAATAAAAGACCCAGTTTGGCTGATTGTTACCGAAACAAAAGATTCGATACGCTTGCCTGACAATAATGAGTTTACACACTATTATCATTATCGGTTTGGTTGTTAATCGTTCGCAATTATATACACGTATACGTATTAAGCTGAAATCATTTGGGCAAGGCTCATTTTTCACGACACACAAACACGCATAAATAAACATAAATAAAAAAAACAACAGAAAAATATTAAATCTTTTAAAGTGGTTAAATACACGTAACCGATTTGATTAGATCGAATGTCTTAACGCTGCATGGAGAAAGGGACACTCTAAGATATAGCCAACGTTTCATTAAACACCCGTGGGAATCGTAGAAAATTGTCGTAAACTTAACCTGACGATTATAAGAGAAGAAACTATTCGATCAGGAGTTACTCGATTTACTATCGAAAATTTAATCGCGTTTAACGAGTCCTTTATTAGTTTTGCCGTATTTTACAAATAACATTTTAACATTAAACCCTTTTTCAGTCGCACATCATAAAATTTTGACGCTAAATTATAAATTTTATACAAGGTACTTTATTATATATACAATATCGTTTTTTTTTTTTTTTTTTTAGAACTGTAGATAATTTTCAACGTATTTAAACATTTTTAAAATCTCGAGAGATTTCACGCGTTAACCATAAAATACGCAAAAATTTGATTAGCATTAAAATTTCATGTACTATATAGTGACATCGTGTCTGAAATTTTCAATGTATTTATATAAACATTTTTAAAATCTCGAAACATTTCACGGGTTAACCGTAAAATACGCAAAATTTAGCATTAAAATTTCATGTACCATATAGTGGACATCATGGCTGAATGGGTTAACAACGTTACGTTATTTCGTAAATTACATCAGCGTTACGTATCGCGGATAGAAAAAAATGGAACATAAATATAATCGATAACACACGCTTATACGTAATATTTTAATTTTAAAAAATATTAACAAATATTCGAAATAAACGTTAATTTCTGTACGATATTTATACGCAATCATCAGCCGCAGTAAAGTACTAAGGATTTACTTAGTATAATTATATACTTAAAATATATATAAATATAAATATATATATATATATATATATAATATATATATGTAAATAAGCGAAACCCCTAATAAACAGCAAATAACCCAACGCTTTTAATTTACATACATGCACGCACGTACACACACATATATATATACATATATGTACACACACAAGCAGATATAACACCTATCGAAAAACAAATCATATATCTCTAAGCGCTTTGTCATTGTTTTATAAAATAAAACTTACGAAATTAAAAAATCTGCCTGTAAAACTCTCCAGTATTGTGTATATAAAACACTTCTGAAAGTACTCTTTTAATTTTGGGAAATTTACTTAACTCATTACTCGGCAATTCTAAGTGCAACCTCGAAAAATCTCCAAATTCAACGCATAACATGAACAGTATTAGATTCAATAACCTGAATGTATATAATGTAGTAATTAAAAAAAAAAAAAAATTAAAAATAACTAAACTATATGAAAAGTAATAGTTTTTCACCTGTTATGACATTATCAAATGAACGTAAAAAATAAAGTAATAATAGTAGATATAATTTATGAAAAAATAAAAAATGTAAAAAATACAAATTTAGATATAAAATTTGGAAAAATTAACAAAATGAAAAAACTATAAAATAATCGGATATTGATTATGATAAACAACGCAATAAACAATTAGCAGTAAAAATATTAAATACATAAAAACAATAATCGAATAAGTAAAGCAAAATAATTAGAAAAACAACTGTACAATATAAAAATTATGAAATTTACAATAGGTATATACTTCTTAGAACTAAAATTCTTCGTCAAAATTTATCATCGAATTTAATCAATTATTTTTATTTAAATATACATTGAAAATTTACAAATCCTAATAATATATACACATTCACATAGTAACGTAAGTAGACCTTATGATTAACATTTTACAGTTATTATTTGCGTGACTGATTTACTTATATAATTGTAATTTACATAATCTTAACATAACTATGCGCTAATTATTCATATACATAGATAAAATACACTTACATTCAGTGATTCATTATTGTTCGCATGCAATATCACATTTTCACTCGCATTTCTTATTTTTAATTTGCTTATTATGTAATTATTTTATTTTAATAGCTTTTTTTCTTCATATATAAATTTATTACACTAGTATTTGTGGCAACAATTTCACAGTGGTATAGCTGTGTTTAATCTTCTTTGTACTCTATAAACACATATACATATATCTATTACGCATACAACTACTATCTATCTATTTCCAACTCATTTTCTTTCTGTACACACACACATACATATATATATACACCCGGATGTTTATCGTTAAATGGAGAGTATACATAGTTTTCGGAATAACAACCACGATAATTTAAAAATAAAAACCAGAAAATGTTTAAAAATATTACTGATAAAAATTAAAATCTTTCGAAAAATATGGAAACGAACAATTATCGGCGGTTGATAAAATTATCGGCGGTAGATAAAATTATCGGCTATGTTAAGTTTTATCTGGTAATTTCAACGGGTGCGTCTTCAACAATTGTTCTTCCGACATCCAGCACGTGTATACAACGATAACACACTCGCATACTTATCGCGTAACGCGTTATCGTTAACGTCATTACTGCGTCCCGGAATGTGGTCTACTATCAGTAAAAAAAAATGATAACACAAGTCCATACACATAAACAACGTACGTATATGTGTGCACGTAAAAAATAACCTTTAATTACCAAAAAATTCTCTCTTATTGAGACAAGTGTTATATATATATATATATATATATATATATATATATATATATATATATATATGCTAACTTGTTTTTTGTTCATATGCGTAAAAGTTGTAAATGTACTTAAAACTCCAATGAGTTGATAACCTGCTAAGTCAGGATTAAATATAATTTAATTTTAACCCTCTATTAGTCGCGCACAAAATAGTTTGTTAGTCGCGCCGATGACAGTTGTCATCCAACTTTAAGGATAGATTTTTATCTCCAAAATTTTGCTTTTTAAAATTTTAACAATATAATTAGTTTAGGCTGTATTCAAAGTGTTTATCATACGAAATTTTAAAAGATTAAAATACAGTGCAGAAAAAAGTATGTATAATGAAAATTCTAAAGTAATTTAATAATTTTTTTATATTATTTGGTATTTCTTGCCCCACATTTCAGTTTTAAATTAGTAATTACGGATGTATTTTCATATAACTAACACAGTACTACAATAACTTACTATGAAATCAACTAGTTTCTAAACAAGTCAAACAAATGTCTTTTGATGATCAGGACAAACCCAACATTTCCGTGTTGTTTCGTTCCGTTTACGACCGCAGGTGTAGCATCTTCCTCCACGTGATCCGGAGAGTTCTTGAATTTCTGTCGAGGATTCTTGCTCATAAACTAGTAATTCTCTTGGAAGGTTCTCCATATATGCTGTATCTGAAGCTTTATCAGTAACCAGCTTAATGTCTCAAGGAATTCACCTCTATAATAATTACCAACCTCACTATCGTCATTTCCACTGTCACCATCATCAGCTTCCTGCTTTGAATCTGTATTATGGGCACTTTCACTAACATGATCTTCTGTATTACTTTCGCCGGAACTGAATAATTCTTCATTATCAGGTAGATTAGTCTCAGGTTCTTCATACCATTCAAGCCATTTATTTGGGACCATACTATATTCTGTTTTACGTTTTTTGTTTTCAGACATTATTTTTACTATTACACACAAGAGGATTTACAAAAGTTGACACCGTACAAACGTTCAAAAAATATACTCAAATGTTAGCCTTCAGATTACACAAGAAAACGTTTACACATCAAGAAAACTGGAAACGAAATAAACGTATACACACACAGAATGTAAAACTTCTTTTCCGTTAGGAAATAACCGCTGAAAACAAAGAGATTATTAATTCAGCAAAAATTCAGCCTCGAAACAAATACTTTACTGGTTGCTCGCGCGGATGACAATCGTCATCCAAGCATGTTTAATGCACTTTATTAAACGTAAACATACTACAATGATTTGACTGATTATTTTAGTTTGTTAAGGTTTACATAGAAGGTACATAAACGGGTAATGTTCAATTTTCTATATATTAAAAGTCATAAATAGAAAAAAAAAAAACAAAGTGGATGACATATGTCATCCGCGCGACTAACGGAGAGTTTAGGATTTCACCTTTTATATGTGTTTTTTTTCGTTATTATTTATAATAATATATTTTTAATATTTCTATCTAGAGAATATCGTCATTTAAAACCCACTGTCAGTAGACTCGGAGGAGATGTTAAAAAGTGCGCACACGTTTTAACATATGTATATTTTCTAATTATGAGTTAGTCTATACGCTAATCCAACTATTTAACAACTAACAAATCGTGATGTGCCACTTGCTTCATCGCGTCGATTGAAGAGAAACTGGCCAAGAGACAATCTTAAAACAACTTCTTCCTCCTCCTCATCCCCTCATTCCTCCTGAATAAGTCCTAAGTTGTGGTCACCATCAGCAGTATCTGATCCTTTCCTGTTCTTTCATCACATTTACTAATTGCACTATGTGCAGATTGTAAATAAACGAAGAAAAAAATAATAATAATAAAATGCGTTAGTAATATTACCGTAACAATATGAAAAAAGAAAAAAGAGCTTCTACCTAAATCAGCTCTACCCATGCACACAATAAACGAGTAGTAAAGCAGCCAAATGGTAAACCCCAACCCACAATGGCGTGTCCGAGGTCTGACTGATTTTCTATTTCATTTTCAAATCAAGCGACGTCATCTAACAACTTTGCAGTTGACGTAACTATACTTATGTTTAAGCACTCGTTAAAATGACAATAATTAGTTTAAGCGAGGCACCATTCGTCTATTTTCTTCTTGTAATGGCAAATAAACTTAACAATCTTTTCTAATTTAAGTAAATTCTTTAAACGCGGAAAATAATATACGTAACACACACACACACATATATATATTTATTTAATTTAAATATAAATATATACAAATCCGGAACAATTAAAATTATATTATAACGAATTAAGCCCAATTTGGATGAAGAATTTCTATTTTTCAATATATCCAGCGCCTATTTATTTCCAAATCGTTCTATCTTTTGCTTTCTGCATCCAGTTCGCTTCCACATATTTAGCGATATTATCCTTCCAACGTCTTTTTCGTCTCCTAATTTATCTTTTCCTATCTAGCGAGATCTATTTCTGTACATTTTCGAAACCAGCTATATCTCGTTGTTTCCGCACGACGTGTTCACATGCATTTCGGTTTTTGGCGCCACTTCCATTAGATCGTCTGTTTGAGTTCTTAATCTTTTGTTGTTTATTATATCAAATTACAATAACTTATTTACTTTATTTTATTCGACGATATTCGTGAACCGTACGTAATCGCCGCTCGTGCTTTTAATGACTAATTCACTTTCGTAAAAATCACTTTCACAGCTCGATACTTTTTCCATCCGAGTGCTATTCTCTTATGCGATTCCTTAGCTGTTTCGTGTTCGAACTAAATTAATTATGGTTCAATTACTACTATAATCCTTTTTAATTTTTTCGAATTAATAGTCCACGTTTTGCCACATATCCCATTGGTTAATAATTTAATATTTATACTCAGTCTCGCATATTTTCTTCTAAATCATTAAGCGTCTTCTATAATTGTTCGGCCTTGATAGTTATAAAGCGTTACATCATCTGCGAATTGCAAATTTGCGTCGATACACTACCAAGGCCCCGAGGTATTTCGTTGCATAATTTACAATTTAATTAATGAATGTCGTTTTTGTGTAAATATAATGAATTACACGCGTGCATCCCGAGTAATCGATATGATTTGATTTTTATTTTCAACGCGTACGTAATTATAATATGGCGTACAAACAATTAAATTGAATTATTGCAATATCTAACTCTATTAAAAGAAAACCCAGTAGTAAGTAAAACCATATTTCAGATGATACATTTTCCAACAACAACAACCACATGAATTACTAGACTATTACAACATTTACATTTAGTTAGCAATAAACGAAAAATTCAATACTATAAACAATAAAATAATAGAAACCACTTTCACGTTTCTAGTTAATAGAAATTTAAATTGAATTCATTTATATTCTATTAACGCCAAAATCGACAGTCGACAAAATCGAAAATTAATTACCGATGCGCCGCATGCGAATTAAAAATTTTATACAAATCGAATAAAGGAAAACTATCAATGATAAAATACATACACACACTAATATATATATATATATATATTATATAATATATATACTGCATCAATGCAATGTCTATATATATATAATATGTTTACTACATCATTATAAAGTATATATATATTATATATACATATATATATATATATATATATCAAGAACAACGGATATCTTATGAGAATCGACATGTTTATTACGTTGTTATAAATCTGCCAATTCATTCGTAATTTATTTATTTACTTATATATATATATATATATATATATATATATATATATATATATATATATATATACGGTTCACACGACAGCTAATGCCAATTAAAATGCGAACATCGAGATGTACATAATTGAATACAAGTATACAACTGAATCAAACAAAAAATAAAAGAGAAAAAATGATATTCAATTATCAAAGTAATATAAAAAAAGCCACTTAACAACTGCATATACATGGATATATAAGCAGAGACACTAGCACAAAAAAAAGTACAATTGCCAACACGTGCACATGAAGAATACTTCGTACTTACATAATCCTACGCATGAACAGACATACATGTATATATTAAATAAAATTTCAAACGTGCATATATATATATATATATATATATATATATATATATATGAAAAAGTATAAAAATAATTTAAAATTACAATATCAATAACTCAAAACTAACTACACGAATCAATACTAAAATTTTTCTCGCCACAATAACAAGTACATAAAGTTGAAATTTCATTTAAAAAAAAAAAAAACGAAGAATCATATAAATATCTGTTTTTAAAGTAATGGAAAAAATATAAAAATTTAGGTAGATATTAGAAATAATTTCCGTTTAAAGATAAATCATTTACATTTGTGGACGTGGTTTATTTTTCACAGTATTAATTCTACAACTTTTGCAACGATTAAAAAAACTCGGATTAGAGTTTTCACATCATAGGACGTACAAGAAAAAAAAAAAAAAACTAAATTAAAATTAAACTAAAAACTAAACTTAAAAACAGACTAAAACAAACAAAGAAAGTAAACCAACCGGTCATATAAAATTATTTGAAGCCAGCTGATGTGGCGGTGGTGGTGGTCGTCAACATTTCCGGAATGAAGTTCAAGGCAAGTCCACAGACGAAAGATATACACCGTGAGACAGAAATTCTTACATGGTTTAAGAAAATAAAACTAGAAGTAATTATAGACGTACTCATATGCAGGATGATCGTAATAATAATGGATCACCGGCGATGGTAATAAAGTAGAAAAAGGAAATAGGCGTACAAGAGCGAGTTCGGGGAGGGTATCCCGTTTACCTGAGAGCGACCGAATCTCGATCGTTACTATTTGCGCATAATAATAAATATTAAATATAGAGGAGGCGATGTGTGGATATATTCACTCGCACGTTGTGTCCAGTGTACACATTCGTATGGGGAGTTTTAATAATGTTTAAAAGTTGGAACGTGTTTCAAAATGAAGAAGGAAAATAACGAATTTAAATAATTTCCTATCAGAAGTAAATAATCTCAATCAAAATATTAAATTTACGTTAAAAAAAAAACACACATACGCAGTAATAAAAATGATATATACATATATAAAGTTTAGATTGTGGAATGTAGTGATTTTTTATTACTTTTATATTTAAATTTATATTTTGTGTTTTTATTTTTAAATCTTTATCTAAATTTAAATATCGCTTGATAATGGCGTAGTTGCCGGAAAGCTTTGTGAAATTCAAGAAAATAAAGTTTCAGTGATTTTAACTGATTTTTATGATTAAAGTATATACATATCCTAAATTTAAAAATTAATATCTGCGATAATAAATTCGATACCGACATTTCTAGAAAACTTATAGATACAATGATACTAAAAGGATACGTAAATCAAATAGTATTTTAAAAAAAGAATTAAACAAAAAAAAACAATATTATATAACGAATAACATTTAAAATAATAGAAAAGTATTTTATAATAATAATAATAATAATTTGTTATGAAAAACGATATTTCACATATAGACAATTTATATACAGACATAGAAATAAATAATAATAAAATATTATAATTTAATAATAAAATAAAAAATATAACAAAAGATAATGCGGTTAACGATGGTAGTCCTTTATATGTCTAAAACACAGGCTGTCTACGGCGCATAGTGCGGTTAGCAGACTATCAAGAAACTGAAGAGAGAGGGGGAGATACAAGTATTTCGAATAATACGAAACTAAATTTGACGGAGTGCTGAGTTTTTTCGATTACAACATACGTCGTGGAAATGCGCGGACATTCAACAAAACAGATTTTAGCAAAATAGAGACGCGTTCGAAATGTGGGCGTACAGAAGATTATATTAAGAATTTCCTGCATGGGATCGGATAATAAAAAGTTTTATACGGAATAAACTAAACATACAGATGCGCGCTTATCAAGGAAAATAGAGAAAGGTTTGTTACATATTTCGGACATTTAGTACGGGGTACAAATTTAATTGAACGCCTAATAATACTTGGGAAAATTAATGGAAGAAGACCAAGAGGCAGACCGCGGATGCGCTGAATTAATCAAATAAACTTTACGATCGCGCGGTGAACTTGCATGAAGCGCCGCTAAAGACTTAAGACGGAACAGCCTGGGGAACTACTATTATGGCTTCAGCATCATTATATCACCACACCCTCTACTAGAAGGTAAGGAAATGGATGAATGAAATGCGATATCGTAATTACATAGGATTTGTGAAATTTTTACGCTATTAATCAGAATTATATGAATTCATTGAAAATAATAATAATAAAATTGTTGTTTGATGTTAAGCGATATACTGCTTTGTCTATGATGAATGAAGCGATGAAAAATTTTATGCGACGAGTTGGAATAGGACCCCGTGTCAACCGTCGAGCGCTACTTCGATATATATAATCCCAAGACGACGTATTGTCATACATTTGACATTTAAGATCGTTGACCTTATATCTGTACGGATATATAGCAGAATATCCCATAGAAAAGAACATTTCAATCTGCTTACGAATGTGTTAGTGCGAAGTATATAAAATCCTATTTAGAATCTAGTGAACTTTCGTTAACCTGAAGATGACGTTACAGTCGAAATGTTATTTATTCGTTTAAATAAAATTTACAGTTTTATTAGGTATTTATACTTTAAAACAGAAATACTGCACACTTATACATATATAAAAAAAAAATTATATAAAAAAATATTTATACAAAAATAAACGACTGCCTAGCGTAATAATAAATCGCGATTACTTTTTATATAAATCTTTTTTGATTATTATTTTTATTCACTAAAGGCAATGCATAAAGCAGCCGTTGTGTCCTATTGATAGCCGATATTTGAAGTTCTTGATATTTACTTATATTCAAGCGATCCTATATTCATTACAGATTTTCTTCACCTTCCACTTAGACTTTTGTCCGTAACTTTACCCTCTATTATAGTTTTTATACAATTATTACGTCTCGATACACGTCCTAGCAGTTTTATTTTCCACTTTTTCTATATGATTTATTATTTACTTTTTCGACATATCCACTGGATTTCGCAACCGTCATAATTGAATACACATCCGAACGTATGATTTTGCAATTTTTTCGGACGTCTAATGTTCTTATTTGTTAATATTGCTTTTTTGTTATTAAGTGCGTATTTTATTTGTCCTATTAATATTTTAATATCTGTTATACTTACTGAAGAATTAAATTAGCTAAGGTGTAGTCTGGCAAGAAAAGCGAAACATATATACGCCAAACGTGTCAACACCGTTAAAACTACATAAACGTATTGTTAAAACTTACGTGTAGCATGTAACGCTTTACTGTGCTATAACGTGAACACTGAACAAAAGGAATGTTCAAAAATTGCGGGCTTTTGAAATGTAGTGTTGGAGAAAGATAAAAAGAATAAGTTGGACCGAAAAAGTTTCGAACGAAGAAGTTCTCCAAAGAATTGACGAAAAACAGACCTTATTACATTCGATAAAGAAAATATTAACCCGGATGGGACATGTAGTCCTACATGGTGGTCTATTACGCGACGTAATAGGACAGATTCCAGGGAAAAGAGGTCAATCGCGATAACTAGTCTATAGGCTACGGGTGAATATAATTCCGGAGACTAATAAAAAGTAAACGAACGAGTTTAAAACACTTAAAGCTAACAATTTTCTAGACGAAATAAAAATAAAGGTACTCACGCACGCGATGCATTCTTATAATTTTAAGGCGAATAACCGAGATAAGTTTACATCATTTATCATCGAACTCTACACAAAGCAAATATACATATTATATATCTTCGTTTATAAAATTTAGATTTCATTACTAATTTATATCGACATGAAAAAAAACAAAACAGAATCAGGGGTTCGATTTATTAATACACATATATTCACCTTCAGACGTATATTCCAACTCTATAGTTTAGAATGTCGTTCTAACAATAAATAATAGGACGTTTAATAATAAACTTCGTACGTGAAGCCAAAAAAAAATAATTATTTCAAATTAACTTCGGTTTACAAATAGTGGACTTTGAAAAGTATTTGAAATATAGCGCTTTGTCCCAATGGATAGCGAAGAGAACTAATCAGGAAGTTCTGCACATGAGAAAAATCTCGTTAATTTATTAACATATTACATATATATATATCTTCTGTCCTGTGCTTTAATTTTTCCCAGCTATACCTTTGCTATATCATCATTGTGTCAGCGCGTCATTGGTTTTCCCTGTTTTCTTTTTCTGTCCATTGGCCACCACTGTAGAATCCGCTTTGACCATCTATTATCTTCTCTTCGAGCCACGTGGCCAGCCAATTCCATTTTGTTATAGCCATTCGCTCCACTGCATCATCCAACCGTGTTCGTTCACGTATCCATGCATTCTTTTTACGATTTGATAATCCTTTATTAATTATTTCACTGACGGATTTTATTTACGTACAAATACCTAGTGATTCTCACCCGTCTACTATAACAAACAGACAAGAGAGTGACGATGATCTCGCTCTCGTTTTAATCAGTTTATAAAATGTTATTAAATTTATACTGAAAAAATTTGAAGGAACGTAGTATATATCTTTATTATTATTATTATTAGTACAAATAAACATGAAAATAATATAAATCACAAGATTATATATACACCGAAACATGTAAAATACAAACGATACGAATAGATGAAATAAATACATATATAAAATTAAATAGGAACACATAAAATGAAAACCAGTTCTAGCAACCGATGCTGGCTGAAATTATGTCTGCTACTTTTGTTACGTATTTCGAGGTTTTCCGGTTTCAGTTATTATTTTATTATTTACGATGGGACCAATATTATGAAAAATGCAGTTCAAAATAATGCTCTAACGACTAGAATTTTTGTCCTTGAACTAGACTAAAGTATTATTATTATATTAACATTTTTTCTATATATATATATATATATATAAAATTCATGTTCCGCGAAAATGGTGCGACAAATATTCGATATGCGATAAGAATGTTAATTTTCGCGCCAATACTTTTATGATCCCGTATATATCTTCATCAACAACGAGAAGTATTCTACACGAGGCGTGTATCGAAAGCGAGAATTTAATAGCGAGTCGAACGAGCCAAGTACGGAATATCAAGTAAGCGACAATATATGACTTATGGGTCGGCTAACAACCTGTGTGTATATATAAACAAAAAATTGCCCAGTCGTTCAAATTCTTTACACGCGTCTGCTCTTATGCATGAACAACGGGCTACACAGTGGAGAATTAAAATCGATATGAAAAAGAATTATCAAAAACGTTCCTTTTCCTCATTGTGCGGCATCATCAAATATTTAGCCGTTTTTGAACCGCCGTCTTACGTAGAGCTCACATTTTGCTCCGCATTGAAATTGTTGCGCAGAATAATTGGAAGAGAGTCATCTGTAAAGTTATCTTGCAAACATCTAGTCTACTCGACGGTAATAGCTCCAATATTACGGCATTGTGAATATGCAACAAGTAATATAAATCACGTTCAGCATCTGCGGTCTAAGATTATTCGCCAGATGGTCGATTATCGCGAATTAAATATAAGAGCTTACTTATTGTTCTAGCAAATTTAAACCACTCTCAGTATTGGAGAAATTATGTGTCAGCTCGACATAATGAACGATTTGGAAGGAATAATGGACGAAGAAAAATCGCGAACCGCGGATTGATACTAAGAAGCACCTTCCTTCCGGAGTCGAACTGAAATACACGGTGTTCGCTAAACAGACTAAAATCGGTCGAACATGAAGAAGTGGCGAATCTGTGAAAGCTGCACATGTGGCGAGGAGCAATCTATCGAACATTTTTTTAACTGCAATAGTTGCGCCCAAATAGATGCAGTAACCTCTGCTACAACTGGATGGAAACAGCGTCGTATTTGCAGAATACTGGGCAAACATCGTGTAACGCATAAAGATCCTAAACACGAAGAAGAAGGATAAAATAACCAAAAAATATACGCGTATCATTTTTCAATATTTACGCGCGTTTTTTACTTTTTTTTTAAATAGTTGTTTAGCTACCGAGGTTATTACGGCACTGGTGATTTAACAGTTAGATGTAGTAACTGAGGTTGGAGGAGGAAAGGAACTGCATAACTTAGGGAATAAGAACTGTCGGAGAGGAAAGCAGATAGAGTACGCGGATGGATATTGGGCCGGTAAGGGAGGAGTGCAGTACAGTAAAATATGGAAGATAAGAGAGGGGGTTGGTAAGGAGCAAAAAGCCGGGGATTGGTACATCGGAGAAGATGGTCATGAGATAGTGATATGTGACAAAGGCGGAGCCTGCTGAGTGCTATGTAATTGGAACGGGCTAAATTGACAGGTGCTTCCCAGAATCCTACATTGGTTTTGATGGCGAGAAGGAAGTTATTTATGGTTTCCACTTCTGTTGCCAGTTGTGGTGGAAGAAGTATTTGAGGGCTGTGTTTAAGGGGATGGCGGGGCTTTATAGGTTGTAGGGGAACATAGTATAGAATGTGCTGCCCTATCCACTACTTCATTCACCAAAATCGCCTTATGACCTTTTACTTAAATAAAACAGGATACGTAATGATTTTTATTTTTTAATTCTCCCGCGACAAGCGATTTCCATTACACCACCTTTTATGATATAAGACGATGAAAACATTTTTTGGGGTTTCTAATTACGCTCCGATTCGATATAGAGTGACAGAAACAAAAAAGTCAAATTGTGCGGGTGTGTGTTGTAGGAAATAATTAGTACGGGGTTTTTTTTTCTGCTTTTTCTTTATAGCGCTTAACAATTAAGCGATATAGGAAACAACGAATTCGATCAACTTCTTGACCTAGTTATAACATCTATTATAAAGTTTCACACAGTGAAGAAAATTAAACTTCAGCTAGAGCGTTGACAATGAAACCGGTGACTCGCGATACCACACTAACAGACGTAAATACATATAAACGGTATACAGGTTAAAAGTCCGATATACAAAAATTATGTTACCTGTGAAAGTTAGTTTCGAAAGACAAACGTGTAAAAATAATTTCATTATCATTACAGTTTTGATCATCGCCATCATTTTCTTCTAACCCGGTAACGAATACGAAAAAAAAAAACAACGCAGAATTCCCGGTATTCGATAGAGAAGGTAAAGCGGTAGGAACCGAAGATTCTTCCGCATCATCAGATAATAATCCGGTCTCTAGTCTGGTTTTACGAGAATTCTAATTGTTATTCATAGTATTATACTAGAATGTCTCTTTCTCAGTTCACGCAGAAGGTTGGAAAATAACGTGACGAATAGCTCTGTTATCTGTCTAAACATACGGCGCCATCGGTTACGAATATAGCTTAAATACGGGGCTCCCTCGAGTCGGGAATAAACGCTTGAAATAAAACGTAGTCGGAGGACCCTCTTTTTAAGGATTATTTAAATTCCCTTTTATAAATAGAAATGCAAGAGAAACGAATCGAGCCCGATATGTTTATTTTCGAGAAAGAGGGGATGACGTTTTAAGCAGGGGTAAGAAACAAAGAAGTAAAAAGAAAAAACTATTCCAAGTTTTTACATACACGGGGCCATACATAACACACACAATCGATTATGTTCTTCGATCAATCAGGCGACGCAAAAAAGAAATGGACGAAATCCAGCTTGCCGCTAGTATAAATTAATTATACTTCATAATATATAAGAGTATATCTTATTTTATTAAACGAGCAAATCTTACCGCTAACTATTTGCATGAAATTTTATACACAGCCCGTAATGTATTAAATAATTAAAATATTTTTAAAGGAAATTACGAATTTTGGGCCTCGAGTACACCTCTAAAATTTTTTGTAAGATTTTTTTCCAGGACTTATCTAAATATAATCCCGTTCGAACATTATAATTTAAGAAATTTGCTTTTTACCGCGCATTTAACGAATATAATTAAAATTTTATATACGGGATATCGGTTTCGATTTAAAATATCCGATCTTCGGGAAATGTTTTTTAATATACAAAAGAAATTTATTTTAAGGAAAACGAACCGATCGAAAAATTCCAAAAGAAAACATTCATTCTGATATTTGTCAAAACTGAAATTTTTTGTTATAATATCGGAAATTTATTAAACGAGAATCTACACGGTTAAAATTTTTTACTAGTATGTGATTCTTATGTAAATATTTTTCAAAAAAAAAGTATTTTACAAAACTAAAAAAAAAAACAAGCAAAAGCTCCCAGGTGTTATACAAAACAAACCCCCCCCGAGTTGATAAACGATTATTGAAAAACGTTATTAGTACTCTAGTAAATATGATATATCAGCTGGATACTTCCAGGAAGAATATAGCGAAACCGCAATCTCGCAAGCTCAGGATTGGGTGGATAGATAAAACGCTAGACGGGAATTTATCGATAAAGAAAGTTGACGGATATGACACAAAAGAACCGTTTTTAACAGTTCGGTCACTAACATTCGCTAAACGGAAGTTGCAAGAAGGCGATTTTTTTAACGGCAAAGTACTAGTCTTAGCGATAATATATAAAACTACAATCATCTCTCTATATATATATTAAGGAAAACTATTTTTGCCTACAAAATGGGCTAGCATTTAGCACTATATACGTTATACGGAGTGGGATACTAGTACACTCTCCTCGATAATTACGAGTTACATAAAGATGGCCATGACATAATCCTAAATATGCTCAAAAGATATACCAATTACAATTACTTGACTATGTCTTCAAGAATAATCCTTAATGTTGCTTATCACGGAATATTTTACGAGATCAAATCGAGAGAGGATGGTACAAATACCGAAGTTCAATAAGTATCACTCCATCTATAAAAAGGTGCTGTAATTTATAACAAAAATTTTAAGAAACGTCGCAAGCATTTAATTAGTTACATAAAAAATAAAAAGTAAAATAGAACTTCGTTGGTTTTTAGAGTTAGGATTTTTCTACAAATTTATGTGTATGCATATGTTGAGCACTGTGGGGTGTGTGTGTGTATGCATTTGAAAATTCCAGGGTTAGCTTAATATTATATGCACATGTACACCTGTATCCTAAATTACATTAGATTACATTTATGCAACATTTATAACATATTTATTATTTTTATTTTTTATCAACAATCGCATAATTATTTTATAAGCTTGTTTAATTTATTTTTCGTAATACGACGTATATTTAAGAAAATAATTCTATTATCTATGCTGCTACTCGCGCGTTATCGCTGATTTGCAGCATGTTATTGTAAACTGTTATATATAAGGAAGTAAAAATAAAGCTTGATTTGATTTGATGAAAAAATTTATACCACGATCTGGAATCGAACTTCCTATTACGGTGGATCACTCCAATAATTGCGCTATGGCTATATATATATATATATTTACAAGCTCATACTTTTACAAAATTCTACTTGCCGATAGACAGGTATCGTTGACGTCAATAGAATATTCGTCTTTCTTAACGACGCCGTGTAGATGACGTCAATAATATTACGTGCGTCCTATCATCGACGAAATCTTAATCCCACATTCGTATCCCAACACCGAAATACCGGCTCAACCTCATTTTTCTACATTTGTCTACGTACGAAACGAACTAATTCAAATTCACATAGGAAACAAAAGACCGCGCCATACGCTAAAGTTGAAATCCTTATCGATTCTCGATATATCGTAAATTATCAATTTAACCGAATTAACAACTAATTAACTAACCGAAACGTCTGTCAGTTTGGTTTTAATAACGCTTATAAAACAGTTTAATAAGCACATTTTTTTAGATATATTACGATCAAAAATAATTTAAAAATTTAAACGTTTAAAAAAACAGGGAAAAGAAATAAAACCGGTTTTGTTCATCGATATTCGATAAAAACCGATATTCGTAAAATGACTATAAATAAATCTGATTTGAAATTATACTAGTCTTAAAAATAGAATATTCATTAACAAGATAGAAGTAGGAGTTGAAATAATACAAATATTATAAGATACTTAATGATCCGGATACTTATCTTTTAGGTCGTGTTTGTAATTAATTTTTATTCCCATTTAATAATTTACCAACAACATTATAAAAAATTCATAAATCAGGCACATATACACACTAACAAATAAATCAATCCTTTGAAATGGTAAATCATAATTTTTCAATATTATTTTTATTGTTCGAATTAACCTGGGATTAAATATGTATGTAGTAATACGTAGGCACACACAAAATAGAAGCAATTATTTTAAATATAGACATCTATGCATACGTATTCGATATATATATATATAATATATAGAGAGATAAGTATATTTCATACAGTTCGATGCTTATATAAATGGTTTTTCAACAATATTTTAAAAATTATGTTCGAAATGATATTTATTTAATTCCGTCAGTTAGACGACGTAATGAATTTTACACACTATTACCATACCATTAAGCTGTTATTAACCCCCGAGTCATTCATTATACACTATTTTAGTTAGAGGAAAATCAAGTCCTACAACACGAACTGTGTGCTGAAGGTCGGGCAATCCCTATGATGAAATACTATAGCAAGCGGGTAACAGACGACCTTCAATGATCGAATCTGTGAAAAAAATAATTCCTAATCAACGCGAGTAAAAATATCGACAGTTTTAAAAATGTTTTATGTAAATCTTCCACGAACGCCGAACGAAAACGCTAACTTCTAGGATTAAGCGGCATTTTTAAAGTTTCTCTAGATGTTTTACACGGTTCCAAACCATAAACGAAAAATAATTTATACAATCATTTATGCTTATAATTAATGCGCCTATTTTTTTATACATAACTTATTGCAATATGTACGGTTTTAATTTCAGGTTAATTTGATTACCAATGGAATATTGAAAAATCATAACTGTAATCAATATTAATTCTGACAGAGCTGGTAAATCAAGCGAGGATAAAACAATGGAAACTTACATAGAATATACACGCGTACTTGTATACATCTCTATACGTGTATAAATTTATATAGTCTCATTGTTTATATTCGAACATAAGGCATTCTTGTGTTTTATATCATGAACACTTTCATTCGATCGAGAACTTACAAACGATCACATTAAAACCCCCGATAACTTTTCTCCTAATCTAGATGGCGGAAAAGTGTTCAAACGAAAAAAACGTCCGCGAATTGTCGCTACAAATCTAGCCACCAGCCAACACCTACCCCTTATGCCGTTTAGCTGGTAGTAAAGGGGTGAAAAAAAAACCCTAGTGTTTTGACCCTTAATTATATCTACCACACAACGTGCGAAAAATTAAATTTCTAAACTTATAACATTCAAAGGGTTAATGCATTGAGCTGAAATTTTCAACGTATATTTAGATAAGTATCGAGAAAAAACCACGGGAAAAATCGAAATTTTCAAAATTTTATGAAAGTGTACCGGGAGATCAGTGCCAAAATTACGAAATTCGTGTATTCGCAATTTCCACATAGGCCATTGTAAATTACTCAATAAATTACAGATATATACAAAATTTCATTCAAATCTTTACAGCCCTTTACTAGATAGTCGATTATATATATATATATATATATATATATATATATATATGAATTGCTAGCTTAATATTATAAATATAAATATATATATTTATATATATATATATATATATATATATATATATATATATACTTTTTTTTAACCTATATCGGTCCACTGCTGGACGTAGGTCTCCCCAATCAACAAATTGAGGAGAAAATAGCTTAATCACCCGTGCGGGCCAGGCAAATTTGGTTGATACCAACGGCACACAACACACTGAGCCGACGGTCACCCATCCAAGTACCGTTGCTTAACTTCGACAATTAGACGGAAAGCCGCCGTACATGCCCGTCGGTCAAATAATATATATATATATGTATATATCAAGTTGCGTTATCACGTTATGACTACATAAATCCACTGCTGGTGTAGACATGCCACAGACGTTTCCAATGATTCCTGCTTTGTATAACTTGGATCTAATTGATACTTGCATTTTTCACAATATCATCTCACTACCGTGTTCTTGCTCATATATATATATATATATATATATATATATATATATATATATATATATATATATATATATATATATATTGTCGCGGTGTCATAGTTGCTAAGTTGCTAGTGCTCGACTGTCAACTCGACGGTTGGTGGTTCGAAACCAATACGCGACATATAGAAAGTTTTCATCATTATTTAATTCTTAATTATCAGGGGGAAGGCAGTAGCACCCCACTCCGTGGGAAATCATACGGATGCGCATTTGCGTTGCATAAGTACCTTGAATGCTAGCTAATTTTGTACGTAAAAATAAACGTATAATAGCTAGTCACGACGTTCGGCAACGAACAATATGACGACGACGATGATATATATATATATATATATATAAATAAATGTTGAATATATTGGAGAGTAGTGTTTTTATAAATTATAAACCAAATAGAATCATAACACAGTTTAATCACTAAAAGTTTTTTATTGGAAAGCTTTTCGAAAGTTACGTCATTTTCAAGCATACATAATAAATATTACTATATATAAATATATTTATATACGTATATAGACACGCGTGATATTTATCCACATCAGAATTAAAAATTATTGTAAAGTAAATAACTTCATCAAAAGCGTATCACTAGGCCTTATTATATCTTCCCACTACTTACACAGCAAATAGGCAGTTTCATTATTAATTTTTGCTTATAAATTGAAACGTCATTACATAGTTAAAGAAAAATCTACCGAATTAATTAAAAAAAAAAAAGTAATAAAAAACGGACAAAAATTTGAGATATTTAAAAACTTTTAAAATAATGTTATACTGTCTCCCTTTTTGCGATCTTGTTCAATAATTACCGAAAATAAGACACGCAATTATATAAGCAATTAGAATCAAGTCGAACAAAGAACAATTTACTTAACGGGGATACTGCGCTTTATAAAATTGTCCTAAATGCGTCATATTCTTTTCGCCATTTTTACACGGCGTAATACGCATTTAACAATGATCACAATAGTAACAAGGATAATAAAAATAATAATAATAATAATAATAGGAACAATAAAAACAAGCGCTTCTCGTATGATTTTGGCCATTAAATGGCTTCTATACATATATTTTATTGTGTCGGCAAAATTACAGAATAAAAGGAATATTTCCACTCGAATAATGATCACCTAAATACCTACTAAACGAACAACGAACTCTCCATTACATAAACAAAGTTAAATTAATTTTTAATATCAATTGCACCTATATATATATATGTGTGTGTGTGTGTGTGTATATATCTTTCTCCTTACCCAATATTAAGCCTCGCAAAAGAAGTGTTCCGACCTTACTTATTAATTGTAGTTAACTAACGTGTTTGGCTATAAATAAATTTTTAGTTTTGAATAAAAAAAATTCTTTAAGTACGAATGCATATATATACATATATATACATATATATATATATATATATATATACAGTAAAATCCGCTTAATGTGATCGCAAATGTCCGAGGGGATATCGATAACATTAAGCGGCTGATAACATTAAGCGAAAAAAAAATCGAGTTGAAAAAATTTTTTTTATTGCACGTACATATATCACATACTTGATTCTAGCTTTGAAGTACATACCACAAAGTGCGTTTGATAAAATAGATACGTAGGTTAATATGATTAGGCATTACTTACCCTTCGGAAGGTAACGTGTCAAAGAACTTTGTTTCAAATTCTGAACGAGTAAATTTTTAACAAGTTTTTCTGACGCATAAGTATCATTGAAATTATCAACAGTGCCTCTGCACTGCACAAATCGTCGAATGGTTGCGAGGGCATCTATAACTTCTTTGTGAGAGGGTACACTATTTTCATTTTCCATCGACATTATCATAAGGAAAGCGATGAAACAACTGTATACGAAGACGATTTGTTATCAACTTCGTTATATGCATAATTGTAGGTACACATTCAATGAAAGAAGATAAGAAACGAGATTTATTGAAAAACCTGCTCTGATTGCGATAACAATAAACGACGTCTTGATCACATAAAAGGGGGAAATTTGTGTGTAAAAAGGACAAGAAATCGGGACCGAAGCATTTTGATAACATTAACCGAATGATAACAATATCCGGCTTCACATTAAGCGGATTCTACTGTATATATATATATATATATATATATATATAAAATATATATATAAAATATATATATATGTCACTGATGAAGTCGCAATCCACGAGGTTTTGTCATATAGTGATTTCAGATGTATGCACATCAGGTCTTTAATTTTATGTATTAACATTAAGCCAAATTGTTACACATAAGGTAAAATTAAAAGGTTGAATTTTGTACTTAGTTTCTTTACGACCCTTAAAAATAGGTAGGTTCTAAATCAACTGGAAATTCTAGCCCTCTCCCACAAATAATTTCTGGTTGCGCTACCGTATATATAGATGGGCATAATCGAATAATAACAAACGACTAATTCGACTTTTCAGAAAAAGTTATTAATTCGAAATTTTTTAAATCTAAATCCGACTAATTATTCGTTTTCATTTTTCTTTATAGGCTTTCTATCGGAACATACGCGACATGGATCGGCTAACATGAAAACTACGAATAAATCGATCATTAAAATACTTACGAATATATTCTAATATATTTATTTTTTAAAAGTAATGAATTTTACACCATTCGTGAAAAGTTGTAATTACTTACAATTATAATAAACATCTGCAAATTATAATATTAGTAGTCGGTAAAAACAGAAAAACACATTTTATTACATACTCGATAAAATGTTACTAAAGAAATAATTTATAAACCGACTAAAATTAGTTGTTAGTGGTCTACTAACACTATATTAGGCGTTCAATAGTCGAATTACGAGTAGTAACTAACTAAAGCTACTAACGAAAAGTAACTAAATGTAAGTAGCTTATTTACAACGAGCGACTAAATTATTTTCGTAGTATAAATTTGACTGAATCGTTTCAGCGGAACCGACTTAACACAACTGACTGCTTTGAATCGACTAATGAGTCAATAAACGACATTTCATTTTCGAAAAATCATTCGATTTTATTATTTTTTGTATAATTTTTCATTAAAATAATTTGTAATCTAGATTATTCATGATTACTTTTCAAGTGTTTTACACTTCTTACTACATTTGAAAGATCACGCGTCCTATATTATTTTATGATTTTTTTGTTTTAAAAAACCTGTTACGCGTTAGGATAATTAAACTCAAAACAAGCGATATTTATAGTATAAACAGCTATTTCAACTGAAATTATATTATAATTAATTGAAAATAAGTAATGATTTATAACTAGTACATTATACATTGCGACATTACATAATATGAGGAAAACATTGAATATATCTGTTATATTATTTGAAACAAACGTGACTTGCAAAAACCGATTAACTATTCGATTATTCAAAAACGATATTACTAATTAGTCGACTATAAGAATTAGCCGATTATGCCCATAACATATATATATATATGTTTCAGTGAAAGTGTCGTATTTAACTTGGTTATCTGAACATATAAGAAACCTCGAATTCATATAAGATAACACTTCCACAGAAAACTCTATACGACAGTCAAATAAAGAAAGATAGACGATAACAACACAAAATTTAACAAAGAAAGCGAATTATAAAATTAATTTTTTCATTTGGAACGCTAACGCGTAAAGTAAGAAAGCCGAGACCTCTCAAGGTATCAGTCAAAGACACGCGAACAGAGAATTCAGTTAGTTTCACAAAGTTATTCAAACGACTAGAATCGCAGCTCATATTGTACTTAAATACAATCAAAATTTGTGATCACGCTGTCAAAATAATACTTCTAAATCCGTGATTCAATTCTACATGTTTATCCACTGGCAATTTGTTTCAACGATGTAGCTAGATGTTTTTTTTTTTTCATTTAAACGACCTTTTTTCTTAGTTATGTCTCTGCGTTTAAAGATAAATCATTTTGCCTATTTACATAATATCTTTAAATAAACTTCAGATGATAGGTACAAATATTAACTTTGTAATTCTCATATTCATATATATATATATATATATATATATATATATATATATATATATATATATGTGTGTGTGTTATTTCTAAATATTGTAATGAAATTATTTTACTTAATACCTCATTCGTATAGCGTTGGTATTTCACATACAATGGATAATAATGGTGTTTGTTTAAATTCAAAATACGTGTTTATAAAGAACTGAAATATTACCACGTAAACAATATAAAATAATTGTTTTCATTTTAATCGCGCCCGAATGATTTTTACCGTAATATTCCGCAAGGCCAGAATATATTTATCTTGTGTTTTTATATTTAAAAAACAAAACCGTGAATAAAATTAAAAATGGGTAGCGAGAAAGAAAAATATGCGATATATCATTTGACCGTTCGAATAAAGCCAATTATAGAAAATGTTATTATTAATGTATAAACATAATTAATGTTGGTATACGAAGTATACAACAGAATTAAATTATAAACCAAACAAAATCATAACACAGTTTAATCACTAAAAGTTTTTTATTACAAAGCTTTTCGATAGTTACGTCATTTTCAAACATACACAATAAATATCGGTATGTGTAATATCTATTGCGTACGCTTCATAATGACATAACTGTCGAAAAGCTTTGCAATAAAACACGTTTAGTGCTTAAACTGTGTTATATTTTGTTTGGTTTATAATTTACAAAATCACTACTCTCCAATATATTCAGCATTTAAAAAAATTAAAGATGAGATTATGAAGCGAAATAATAATTTTTGGCATTCGCTATTATTTCCAAAATATATGTTAAAACAATAAAGATAAATACGAGAACACAATTAGTCATCGTATATAACCTTATTTCGATTCTGCGCATGACGTAATGGATATTATTCGATATTTCTCGTTTTTCAAGAACTAATTACGTAATAAAACTTTAAATACAATTTCGCTATATTGCGTAGCGACTAGCTATAAGTACGAAGTGTAGTTGTAAAAATGTTTTAAAAAAAATACACATTATAACGATATTCGAAATTTTAAACTGCACATATATTATACAGCATACAGATATTGGAATACTAAAATATCTCAAAGTTTATAAAAAAAAAAAAAAAAAAAACAAAAAAAAACATGGAACATTTTCTTAAATATAAATTACATCCTTTCACATTTAATTATAAGTATGTTTACAAATATGAAATAGGTTGAAATTTCTCCGTTATAGCGGTAGTGTGGTTTGGATTATTATAGTTATTGTTTTATTTAAAAAATTATTTTAGTATAATAATAAACAAAATCGTTTATTTTAAAAATTATTTTTTAATAACCTTTTTATAATAATAAGTAATTAGTTTAATATAGTTGTTTTATCTAAAAAATTTACTAGTGTGAATTTTTGCTTTGTTTTTTTCCTCTTTAAAATCCGCCATTGTTGTCCTTATGTTTTTTGTATTGTTTTCAAAGCTTTCGTTTTTTAATTAATTAATTAATTATTCTAGTTATTTTAAAATTTATTTTTTTTTTCTAAATATGTGTATCGTTAATAAACCGTTTTTAACTACTTTGTGCATGGTTAAGCCGAGTTCGCTGGTTTCGTTAGGTCAAGTTAGAAGTATGATTAATGAAAAAAAGAAAATAGCGCTTTGTTAAAAATTGGCAAAAATCACATTTAGATAAATATGACAGCTAATCTGCTTTCTATTGATAAGGCTAATTCATTAGAAAAATCAAATGGAAACCACTTCCTTATAAGTGTGATTTTACCGCTGTTTTACTCTTTCTCTCATATAAACTTTTGATTAACTGTTCCAAAAGTCTTGAAAATCGAGAAATATTTGACAACAACAACAAAAAAAATACTAGTACTACGGTCATACTGCCGATAACTTCGTGAAATGCGTACTGACTGGACAAATAAATTGTAAAAAAAAGCAGAATCGAGGAGATGGTCATCTCAACTAACCGTTGTCTAATCAATACGTAACAGTCAGGAAAGGTGTGTGTGGAGAGAGATAATATCAAAAATGCTACCATAAAAGTCACAATAGGCAGGAATTGATATAACGAATATATACATATATTTATACACAAACGTACAAATATATTAAGGCATAAACATATACATGCCCACCATAATACATACATAGAAACACATATGTAATTAATGTATATGCGTATATTATATTGAATTTGTATTAATATACACCAATAAAAATATAAAGACGTAATGTACACTTGTATTGCATACATTCATTGGTTGCAATGAGTGACGTATACATCAGCCGGCGGACCCGTGTACGTGTGTGTGTATATATATATATATATATATATATATATATAATACATTTAAGTATTTTATTATTTTTTCATATATTATATTTTAAAAATCCGCGAAAACTAATTTTTTTTTTTTTAGTTGAATTAGGCGAATAAAAGCAGTTAGAAATGAAAATTACATTCATTAAATTACACAACAGTTCTAAACGAACGCGAAAGAAATTTCAAATTAAAATTTAAATTCTTCCAAATTATTTTAACTCTTTCGTTCATACAATATAAAACTAAATTATACATTTTATACAATATTGCTTCTTAGGTGAATTGTAGATAGTTTTTAATGTATCTGCACGAATATTTTTAAAATTGAGACATTTCAAAAATAAAAAATTTTGTTATCGTTAAAATTTAATGTACTACATCATAGTCGTGACTGAAAGGGTTAAAATAAAAATAAATAATTACGATCAAGATAAAACACCGTTATTAATAAACAATTTTATTCTATGATTTATGAAATAACTAAAAAAAAAAGTATTTTATTTTATGATTTATGAAATAACTAAAAAAAAAGTCTACTATTCTTTGTCGAAACAAGATGAATTGGAAATTAATTTAAAAATTAAAAAATTATAACAAATGTTTTCGTTCGAATATTTCATTTTCACACGCACGACCCATAAATTACTATAACCGAATACGAATTAAGGAAGAAAATTTCGATTTATTAGAACTGGAATCGTTTAATGAAGCAATGACTAGAGTAGTTGAGCGTCGTGAAATAAAATGTATAAATAAGAAAATTTTTAAACAAGTGAGCCCTATAAAAATTATTTATTCAAAATTCACGCGGTTAATTACATATTCGGTAATACTATAAATACCTATAAGATGGGAAAATTCATTAAAAAAAATAAAACACTTTCTTTAAAAATCCTGTCACTTAGTAATTTAAATCAACTCAGGAAAATTTTTATATTAACAAATTAATAAAATGTTATCAGTAATAATAATAAAGTGAACGTGTCATGTAGCCTAACTGAGATAATTAGTTACACATTATTAAAATATAGCAAGATAGTTAAAACGAAATTAGTTGCTACACATATATATATATATATATGTGTGTGTGTGTGAGAGAGAGAGAGAAAGAGAGTACATCAGAAAAAACAACGTTATCAGCAAGGATAGCATAATTTTTACAAACAACGCGAGTGAGGCAATATAGACTGTGCACGATTTGAAAACAATAACGCACGTGGCTATAATCGATATTCACTTTACTTAACTAATATTATTATCATTATTATCGCACTTATATCGTTAAGGAAGTCAAAATAGAACAAAAAATATCAACTATTAAATGTAAAATATCGCATACCGTGTACAATTATGTTTCCATTTCCGATTTGTAAATTGTAACATTTCATAATAACGTTCTGTATGCGGAATACATATAACCCAATTCCGTAACATTACATGCGATGTCAAAATCACACACCGTTAATAAAGCAACTGCGTGTACCAAGGTTGTCGCAAGTTGTAGTGTTAATGGTAATACAATTACTCTCAGTAGTGTTAGTAGTAGTAGCAGTACTAATAACAAATATTATGTGCCCGATAACGATACTATCAATGCCCCCATGATATAGAAATGAAAAAAAAAAAATTTGAACTAGTACCACCATTAAAAATCGCACCAAAATCACATAATACTTGAAAAATAATCCCTACCGGAAAGAGAGCGCTGATTTAAACGTCGGAATTATCATCAGAAATATCATCAAAAAGTACAAAAACCGGTAACAAATTCTGGCCTTTATTGAATCATCCAGATTCTGACAATACTCAAATATGCTATCAGGAAAATAACAAACCAAACCCGTCCAAAGCCAACAAAATTAAAAGCTTACCGGAACCACCTCCTATAATTATACATACGGTGTAATCAACTAAAACGAAATGGAAAACTGCATCTCTTCGATTCTAACAAAAGAAGAGTATACTTGCCAAGTTTTAAATGACAACAAAATCAGGCAGAAAACAAACAACTCTGATAACTAATGAAAATAATCAAGGCACACGAAGGATCAAAATGTAATTTACCACACTTAGCAACTTACAGAAGAAAGTTTACCGAGTGGTAATTAAAAATCTTCATCATACGATTCCACCCGATGATATAAAGGATAGGAATATAATCAATGTACACAAACCGAAAACAAAACATCTTCCAATTATTACGTCTACTTAGAACCTGATAGCAATAACAAAAATATTTATAACGTAAAAAATATCTGCTCAACACGAAAATCAATGTAGAACCGTCATACCTAAGTAAAGGGACAATACGATGTACAAGATGCAAATCATTCGGCCACAGTAAAACATACTGCATCCTACCATATATTTGTATCAAGTGTGGCGAACAACACGAAACAAGGAAGTGCAATAAATCAACGAAAACACCTGCTGAGTAGCCATCCTGCTAACTGCAAAGGATGCAATAAACAGTTATTACAAATAAGAAACAATTCCAACAATGTACTCCAACAAAGACAGAAAGAACAAGTGCACTCAATTGATACAAATTCCTAGTCAGTCTGATTATAGACAAAGTAATCATATTTCTAATAGTACTTTCGCCGATGTCCTAAAGAGTCGCAAAAAAATTAACCACGTAACAATAAATCCTGATAAGAACAACCGTGTAACAAATAACAATATTATCAGTAATAACAAAAATAATAACGATATTTCAGACACCTCACCGAATTCTTAACTGAATTCAGAACCATGTTCAATCAGCTAATTCAGCAAAATGGAATGATAATCAATATACTATCGGCATTAATATCAAAATAAACAGGTTTCTCAGAATAGTTTTACCGCCATGAAGTATAAGTATTCTTAATTTCTAACAACAAAATAGATGTATTAATGTTATCTGAAACACACTTCACTAATAAAAGTTACGTTAAAATTCCTCAATACTCCATTTATCATACATTAAACCGAAATGGTAAAGAGCGCGGGGGCACAGCTATTATTATAAAAAACGTTCACGAAACATTATGAAATGAATAAATATTCAAAAGAATACTTTTACAGGCTACTAACTTAAAAAATTGACACATCCTGTCTGGTCCGCTTGCACTAACGTCTGTCCTGCAAAACATAATATTCAACAAGCTCGCTTCGAAGATTATTTCAAAAGTTTCGGAAATAAATTTCTATTCGGTGGTGATTCTAAACATACTTCATTTGGATCACGATTGACAACACCGAGAGGAAACAATTGCACACATGTATCGAGAAAAATAATTATTGCATCCTATCAGATGGAATTCCATCATACTGGACAACTGATAGAAAAAATATCCAGATTTGTTAGACTTCTTTATCAGTAGCGGAAATAATAAGAACCGCACATTAATTGAATCCTCTATGGATCGGCCGTAAATGAATATAAACCAAATATATTAAAACATCCGAAAGTAATAAAGAACACGATCTCAAAATAAAGAAAATTGAGAAGAATATGACAGAGCGATAGAAATGTCATTAATAAAACTATTCTAAATAGAGCAGCTAGATAATAAAAAGAAAAACCGCTTCTAGAACTAAAAAATGAGAAACATTTCGAGAGTATATAGAAAACCTAACTCCGACTAAAACAACCGACTACAGCTTGTAGAAGGCTACAAGAAGTGTAAAACAGATCACCTCTATCAGTGTTGTACCCCTGTAAGAATGAAAAACAAAGATTGGCCACGAACTGAACAAGAAAAAGCGGACGTCTTGGCTGAATACCTAGCAGAAATTTTCAAATCACACCCCTCTTACAGGTCAATTAGATTCCCGAATCATATAGCGTAAAATTGAATTACACTTTGATAAACGACTTACCTGGAAAAATCACGTTATTGCCAAACGCAAACAGCTCAACATTACATATCGCAACATGTACTGGCTAATCAGGAAATACTCAATACTGTCGCTCGAAAATAAAGTATAAAGGAATTTTAAAACCAATTTGGTCACACACGGTATCCATATTTGGGGTAAAACGAGTAACTCTAACATAGACATAATATAAAAATTCCAAACAAAAGTATTGCGCAATATCCTGTAAACCCTATGGTAGGTCCACAACGTCTCCGTATACTGTCTGTTAAAGAAGTAATCAGAAGCTATGTTAGAAGATACCTGCATCGGCTTGAAACCCTTATCAATCCGCTAGCAGCCAACGTCCTACGTAATGGCGTGACATTCGGAAGTCAGATCGAATTAGAAAACCGACCTTAACGATCAGTTTTTCATATAATACAACTATAAATTAATGAATGCGACCCCTAGGAAGAATTCCGTTTAGCTTTTATACGGATAAGTGCTGCCTATTGTTCAGCGGAATAGATTGCATGCATCTCATAAGCTTTAGAAAAAAAAATCAGTAATTAATTCGAACCAGATGGAAGACTATAATTTTTTAAAAAAAGATAATTTTTAATAGCGAAGAATAACAAATTGACCTATCGAAAATTTTCTTGAATGCTCAAATTAAATATATGTACATCGAATATCCTTATCTCCGTATTCAAAAAACTAATAAATAGGAAGTGTACAGTATATGTGCAATATGTATATATAAATCTATATATTATATACCTGTTTACTTACTCGGAATAACTAAGATTGAAATAGGAAACCGTTTATTATCAGCAGTTACTGTAAATTAACGGACGATAGTTGAATTAAAACTATGGTCAGCCAACAGAAGAATATACAACAAAAAACGATTATTGATTTATAGTAATTAACTCTTTTCTTTATTAAAAAAAAAACAACAAAAAACACGTTCGGTATCACCCCGATCGAAGTTATTTTTAATACATGGAGCTCCTCGAGTATGAACACAACAAACACGACAAACCACCCGAATAATGTAGGCACCAATGAAAACGAACGATTAATATCAGCATCAATACGTATACATTTAGAGTTAAACAAGAGTGTAGCTATAGAGTCGTAGTTGGAGTAGTAATGACGCATACTATATATGTATGTATATACATTTAATACATGTTTTATACATGTATATATATATATATATATATATATATATATATATTACATATAAGATTCACTGAGTGACCACTTAACTCTGCTGGAATGATGACGTTACACACAACGGGGGGGGGAAAACGTCATTACGTACTACCACGTCCAAGGTTAACAATAATTATTTCAAATTTAGTGTACACAGACATAACCGATATGGATTCCTGCATGCACCAAAGTTTAACATAACCGCGTAGTGTGTAGCAAAAAATGCAAACGTTAAATTAAAAATAAAAAAAAACACTAGGAATAATAATATAAAAACAGCAAATAACGATATGGATAATCGCGATGATAATTGACAATTAAAATCAATCACTTGTCCAACATAATTTTTTTTTGTTTATACAGTGGGGATTAGTAAAATTACCTATATTTAAAAATTAAAATCTATAATAATCCACGACTAGTGCACGTTTTAATTAATTACACATTAAATTGTAAATTGGATAGGTTAACTACATGCTCTGATGTATTACACAGTGGCGGCTCCTACATAAAGGTTGAATGGTTGCGCAACCACCAGAAATATCCAAAATAACATAAAACTTGATGATGTAGTAAAATAGTTAAAAGCAATAATTATTTTACGGATATTAAACAAAATAAGTGAATTCTAATCATATTTTTCATAGAACATATTATAAAAAATAAAATATCTTTAAAAAAGTGCCTTGAAACGCCTAGTTACAACGGTTGATGGTTGCACGCTTGATGCAACTTGAAAAAGACATCGTAAAGCCGTAATTATACAGCGTTATATTATGATTTTGTGCCTAATGCTACAGTTACATAGGGGCTTTATTTGCGACTGCTGGTTGCAATTAATTGTTTTGCAACCAGAGTCCTTGATATACACACACTTCACGCGACAGTTGCAGTATTCATAACAGAAGAAGAAGAAGAAGAAGAAAAGTATATTTTGATTGATTAAATTTTACAAGAAAATGATAACTTATAATATACGGTTCTATCGTTCCGAAGTATAAAAAATTCCTTAACCGATAAACTTAATAATAATTTTAAAAAATATACAGAGTGATAGTTATAAACATTCATTCCTTAATGAAATTTACAGGAAAAATTAAACCTGCAACGTGTAATTCATAAGTGAATTTTAAACACAATGGTTAAAATAATTTATAAAATTTAAAGAGAAAAAAAATACAAAAATATATCAAATAAAATTTATCTATAATATCATTGAATTTTAAAACTAATGCTACCCTAGTAAGATATGTTTAATTCGTCTATATTTATATTTTTTATACCTGTGTCGTAGAGACTGATAATCGTAGTTTCCAACTTCATTGACATTTCGGTCAGCAGACATGCGGCATGCATTAAAGAATTTTAAGGTCCTGTTTTTTATTATTTCTTGTATATAGGGATAGTTTAAAATGTCATGCATTGTTTTAATGGGCGTGTATATCTGGATTTGTTCAATACTATTCTTAGGCAATGATTTTGTAATCGTTGTAATTTGTTTATATTACTTAGGCAGGTGTTCGACCATACAGGACTAGCATAAAGAATTTTAGTTTGAATTACCTGATTATAAATCAAAAGCTTGTTCACCGGTGATAGCGTAGATTTCCTGTTAAATATTGGAAACAGTACACTCATTTTTTTATGTCCTCTGTAGATACACTCGTTAATATGTTTAGTAAAAGTTAGCTTACTATCTAGTGTTACACCGAGATAAAGTCTAGGTACTCATTATGAATTCGAACAAAGTCATTTATAGTGGGTTTACACTTTGTGAAAATAATAGTCTCCGTTTTACTATCGTTAATTTTAATTTTCCACTTATGAAAGTATTCAGACATTTTGTTAATTGCAGCGGTTAATCTGTTGCTAATCGTATCAATACGGTATGATGACGTCAGCAGAGCAGTATCATCAGCATATAAATTAACATAAACTTTTTTAATTGTACTAATATCATTTATGTAAATAATAAACAAGAATGGACCAAGGATGCTGCCCTGAGGTACTCCTGCCGATGCATATCTGACTTTAGAATTCTGATTTTTAATTTTCACATAAAATTTCCTGTTATGTAAATATGCTTTAGTCATGGAAACTAGTTGATATGGAAAACCATATTTTATTAATTTATACAGAATTCCATCGTGCCAAGTAGTGTCGAAAGCTTTTTCAATGTCTAGCAGTGCTAGCCCAGTGTGCTTATTTTTATTAAAATTACCAGTAATTAGATCACAAATTTTTACTAGCTGCGTGGTAGTGTTTAAATTCGGTCGAAAGCCGAATTGGAACTTATTAAGAATACCATTTAAATCGCTATGTTTTCTAAATCTAATGAGTAATATTTTCTCAAAAATTTTGCTAATGTTACTGAGCAGGCTAACAGGTCGTATATAATTTTTATCAAGGAAGCATCCTTGCCAGGTTTAGGAAGAGGTACAATTAAGGACAGTCTCCACGACAAAGGGTAGTAGCACAAACGAATGCAGGAATTAAATAACACTGTGAGAGCAACTACACCTTTACGAGATAAATTTTTAATCATTTTTACGCTAATTTTATCGTGTCCGGTAGAGTATGTATTTCTTAGTGATCTAATGCAGTTCTTGACCTCTTTCGGTGAGGTTAAGTCAGTATAGTTTAATGCAGGTACGTTATTTGTTAAAAATGTATTTATTGTTTGTTTTAATTTCCGTTTGTGGTATCGTGTGGACATTGCTGTATTCTGATCATGTATATTCTGGAAGTGTTCTGCTATAAGCTCAGCTTTATCTTCGTTTGAGTACGCTACTATATCGACACTTCCAGGTTTTTTAATAGGAGGCAAGTTTGTTTGTCCCCGGGAAAAATAACACGTTGATGCGGTTGCGACCAGCAAACGAACGAGTCTACGACTTATATTTCATCTCTTTCTGAGATTAGTTTTTCTTCTTCGAATTTTTATCGGTGTTTCTTTCTTTTACTCTGTACATATACATATGTGAATTGTTTTGTCTCTCTCCAGTTTATGTTGTTCATATTATTACTGACCGATGTTAATATGCGTAGGATTTTTTCCTTACTGAAGCTTCATTATGATTAGGGCAATTAATCATTTCATTTTCAAAAGTGGTTTTGTGCAAATTGTGAAAAAATGAGAATTTATGGAATTATTTGTTTTAGAATTTTAAACATTTCTATACTTTTTTAATTGAATAAATGTTGTACCTATTCGTGCGAAACAAATTTTTAAATATATTATTTTTATATCGAGATTAATAATTCAACTTCAAATTTTTAGTTTTCTCAATATAGTTTTAAATGGTTCTTGTATCAGTTTTACACGTTGTTGACTCTGATATTATTAATGTTACTTTGTGATGTGCGAAACAAAAAAATTTGTTGTATGCGTATGTTGGATTGGGAGGTAATTTTTAACAATATTTTTTCGATAAACTCGCGCCTAATATTTGTCTTCTTGTAATTGCAAATTATCACTAACTAAATAAAATACTAAATTTCACGTTCTTTTTATTATTAAACTACGCAACGGTAATTTGAGAAAGCAGCAAGAAATCAGACTTAAATTTCCCCCGGAACAACGTTATGATTTCAGATAAATCTTTTTCTCGTTGTCTCAGGTCACAATTTTTTTCCGTCATATTTTCTTGCAGTCGATGAATAAATTAATCAATAGAATAAAATAAAAACAAAGTTAATAGATATAAAAATTTTTTTATTAACACGAAGTTTTTCGATAATCACGTAATTTTCAAGCATATGAAAAAAAAACCTTACATATAACAGTGATTTAATATTTTATAATTACGCCAGCGCTGTAATTTAGTGGCTTAGGCTTTATTGAGACTAAATTATGAATGTTATTTGTCGTTTTATGTATGAAATAATTAATAAATAAAAGCTTCTCCTAGTTTAACAATTTACTTTATGGAGCACAGAAAATTTTTAAGAAACTAATTTACGATGTCGTATAACAGTTTAGATTGTTCAACTCTGACACCTTAATTTATCTATTCGGTAAATCTATTTTAGTTCATAATAAACTTTCAAGCTATTACTCGCTTTTTGTTAGCTTAATTGATTAATCATCGACTGCTTCGACTAAACTAAATATACACGTGTTCACCATGACGCATAAACTTTAAACCTGTATACCATTCTAGACTGAAATAATATTTGTATAAAGTAAATTTGAAAAAAATAATACTCTCCGCCAGGACAAAAAATTGTTTACACCATATAAATTTCTATATGATCGGAAACAAAAGAAAATCAACCGCATTCGATCGTTAACAAAAAAAAATATTTTCGAAATACCTTCAATTTTTCACAATCAAAATAAAGTACCAACACCAAAAAACGTCAATTTTAATTTTTATATCGCTTAATGCAATACAACATTTAATATTTTAAATAAATTAAAGTAAAAAAAATATATTTACAAATGACTTTGATAAAAACGTCCTGCTTAATATATTTACCGTTATAATTATTACATAAGTACTGAAGATCATCAATCAAATTTACATTAATACTACCCTCACTCGGATATCATTAAATTACTTATAGAATTAATTTTCATCCGAGCTAATAATTACTTTTTTTTTTATTATTTCGTTACATCACAATTGGTTCAGCGTTCTTTGTTTATTGCAGTTATGTATTATTTTTGCGGCGCGTAGAAACTTAAAGGTTTCCGAGGAAGCGAAAAAAAAAGTATATTATTTATATTATTTTTAAGAACCCGGAGTTAAAAGTTACACAAATATTAATAGTACCCTATTCAAAACGTGTCGATTACAAAAATTGATAAAGTAGAAAAGTATACATATGTTACTGGCATATTTACGAGACTGTACATTAGAAATGACAACAATCACGCAAAAACATTAAACATAAAATAAAAGTTAAAAGTAAATTTCGATATATTTCGCATTATAAACGAAAAATTAATTAATGATAATTTGCGTACTGTTGCATAAAACAAAAATAATTTTCATTAATCGTTTAAAATTAAAGAACGTATTAAAATGTTATCGTCTAACAGATACTCTTTTTAAATTATCCTATTCTACGGGTACAATTTATTTAATTAAAAAAAAACAAAACAATATGTTTAATATTTCTCAGGCTAATTTCAAACAAAATACAACCATATGAAAATTTGTAAATTTTCAAAAGATCACACCCCGGTGACCCCAAATGAGCTCTTCGTCATGAAATTTCGGCGAAATAAATAATGTGAAAAGAAAATTTCTAAATTTTAAACAGATATGCACGCATTTAAGCGACAAAAATTAATATTTATATATACTTAAATTTTTCGAAAATTTTTTTGATAATAACTATTCTGTCGTTTCTTTAATAAATATGCAATTTCGGTGCCATTAATTTATAATCAAAATATAAAAGTAAGAGGATGGTATATATAAACACGGACATTTAAAACAAAATTTATTTTATTATAAAATTTATTCAAATAAAATGTAATGAAGTGTACAATATTATATTTTCTTAATTTTTAGACATCAGTTTCACACAACATCCATCGAACTTCCAGCCCATTTCATTATATCTGTTGGCAAATCTTTTAAATTATGTAAATTATCTTTCATTTCTTGACAATTCATTAGAAACTCGTACGAAATCACCAACCGATTTGACAATTTATTTTCGACTTTACTAATCAGTCCTAAAATCTGAAATAATTATAAAAATAAAATTTATTTAAATGAAACAAACGAACACAAGTTAAATGTCGCCAACTAACTCGTACGTGTATAAAAATAATAATTTTTACACAGAATTAAAAAAAAATCATTTAAAGAATATTTATCAAATTTGTCTACCTTGAAACAAAATAATTATTCTCTCTAGAAAGCAGCGAAGAAATTTAAAAAACCAACAGAAAGATCACATCCGATCAGAAAACCACGTGGTAAAAATGGGCTCGAAGTGATCAAGAAAAGGCAGAAGTATTTGATGATTACTTAATTGATGTATTCCAACCTAACCGCGGTACAGAATGTCTACTGCCTCTCCTTGGTAATACAAGTCAAAGCAACAAGATTAAAATTACATCTGTTGGCGAAATCAAATCAATAATTAAAACTATGAACATAAATAAAACTCTCGGATATGATTTAATAACCTCAAAAATACCTAATAGAGTTATCACGGAATGAATTAATCCAACGCTATAATTCGCCTAAGATATTTTCCATTTCAGCTAAAATTTTCGAAAATTATTATGAACAACTTCAAAATCCTGCTGAAGAACTTGCATCGTATCGTCCGATAGCTCTACTTCCTGTTCTTTCAAAATTATACGAAAAATGGTTACTAAAAAAAATAAAGTCATTACTGGATGGCAGAAATACCGGAGTACCAATTTGTTTCCAGCAGAAGCAGAAATAGCTACTTTTGCAGATGACACCGCAATCTTATGTACAGGCACCTCAAAAGAGACTACCAATAGTAATCTTCAATTTGTTAATACTTTGTCGAATTGATACAAACGGTGTCGTATCGCTATCAATAAAGATAAATCTGTACATATAATCTTCACAAATAAGAAAAACTGTAATATGTCAGATATTTACACTGACAGTAAGATCGTGCCTTACAGTAAAATACCTCGGTCTTCATTTAGATAAAACCTTAACACGGAAAACACATATAAAAAATAAAAGAAATGAAATAAACATAAAATATAGAAATCTAATATAGCTTTTTGGAAGAAAATCGGAGCTATCTGTGGAAAACAAATTATTGTTATATAAACAGATACTGAAATCAATTTGGACCTACGGATGTCAACTCTGGAGATGCGCTAAGCATAGTAATATTGCGCAAATACAACGTTGCCAAAACAAAATCCTGAGATAAATTACAAACGCTCCGTGGTGTAATCATACATTACATACAGACCTCTATATAAGTGTAATCCATGAATAGATGAAAAAAGTTGCAGAACTGTATGGTCAAAAGGTACAGCACCACACGAATGCATTGCTAGATAACTCTAACGAAGTCAAACGCCTAAACTGGAATAAGCCAACTGACCTATTATAAGGATGCATTACGTTAAATAAGATGAAACATATCGCAGGATATGAATTTCCACTCACACGAGATAGCCTTATGGAGTTAGTCGCACATTCCCGGAAATTTAAGAAAATAAAATCGTAACCGTTGTAATATTAACGTTACGATTTTTTACTATAAAATATCGTTTGTTGAACATACACAAAAGAAATATTTATTTTTAAACATAAATTCGATACACGTTACTAACCTCTAGCACTTCAAATGCCTTCATCGCTAAAGGACGTTCTACTGTGATTATTGAAGGGGTTCGTTCCGCAAATTTGATATATCTTTGATATATCGTCTCAAAATGGAAAGGTGAATTATCGTATACTTCAGTATGATGATAAATAGCTACAATCTGTTAGATCATTTTAAAAATAAAAAAATTAAATAAGTAATTTAAGATTAGAGTATAATTTTGCACATAATTTACGATAGTCAGTTATAAATTTCTTTCATAAAACGTTAGTTAAATACTTGTGAATTATTTACAGATCCGATCTTTAAAGTAATTTGAAATTAATAAAACTGGCAATAAATTAATGATTAAAACAATCAACTATTTAAAACAAAACTTTATAGAGAGAATCAATACACACTCATTCTATTCATAAATGGTAAGCAAAGATTTTTAAAAATAATAATAAAATTTTTTTAATATTAAACGCAAAATATATTATTTTCTGTTTATCCCTTTAGAATGAAACATATTAATAGTACTTACTAAGCACAGTTCTAACATCGATAAACTTTCCAGTGGATTATAATTAGCCGTAATGGCGCATAATTTAAACGCATTTTCAATATCTTCAACAATCAGTAGAGGATGATTTTCATCTAACGACGATATTGCAATGAACTGTATTTTCAAATAACAACATTTATACACGGCATAAATGTGACTAAAATATATTATTCGTAAAAAAAATTATATAAAGATATTAAAGTATAATGTACTTGAATGGAATAATTATTCGATTAGCAAATTAAATACTGTCAATAATATTATACTAACCAACGCATTATAAAAATCACGTTGAGATTTGGAAATGGTGAACTGATGCTTAAGAATATCAACAACAATTCGATCGGTAGCCAACTGTTTAATATTTTTGTTCCAGTGACGAATAAACGAAGGACTGAATAAAGATGTTTTTGACAACGTTAACACCGAACAAAAATCATTTAATCGATCTTCAAAACTTAACTTGGGCAGTAACATGATTTTATTATGTGAAAATCGAGACTTTACACGTTTCTCAAATAATTCAGTGATGTCAAATTTAGTTGAAATGCCAATTACACAAACTGACACCTAAAAATATATAAATTGCTAAATTACTTTGTAACATTAAATTTATCAAAACCGATAAATCATCGCTTTAATGTCATCATAAACACAATTTATACCTGTTTAGACTGAACAGTGTTATATAAATTATACAGGAGAGATTGATTTTTATGTGCACAAAAACAATGAAATTCTTCCAATATAAATATAACTGATTTTGTCGTACCCTCATTATTTTCGCACAAGCATTGTAATGTGAACGATAATAGATCTGTAATATTAAAATTATATATTAGACATATAATGAAAATTGGTTAAAGCATAGTGGTAACATTTAATTTTACTACCTGATGAAGTACCCGACACAATTTCACCCGATAATGTATCCACATTTATCTGCCTAACAATATCACGGAAAGCTATGCTATCATCTGTATGGATCAAACCGTGCAATTTTATTAACAAGAAATTTCCTTTTAAACGTGAATTTTCTTCAAGTTCACTGAGTACGCTATTCACCATCTACAACAAATAATATATCACAAGTATACTTAGGAGATGGTTTACATCATAAAATCAATTAATTTTCGCTACTTACAGTGATTTTTCCGCACCCTCTAGGTCCAATTATTAAAACAGATTCGCTTTCTCCAAATTCAATATTTCTCTGCAGAATGTCATAAAACCGTGAGCGTTCATTATTATAATACTGCAAATTAGAGCTTGTTAATTTATTCTTTAAATAAATTCTACAGTCCTTTACATTTTTCATTTTTCCACAAGAACACTATATCAAAATATAGAACATTTAGTACTCAATAAATAAATATAAATTTCAAAATATAACACCAAAACAACAAGTTCTAAGTGATAAAACTTGCTAAACAATTTAGCTATTTGGAGGGAAAAGAAATTTTAAAATCCTAATAATTAAATATATTATATTAATAAAATAATTAATTCTTTATTATTTTGTTAAAATTTATAATTACTCTAAAACATTTACAATTTACAAAATTCCAACTTTATATAATAAATGAGATATGAGTTTTTTAAAATATAATGTTTATATAAATAATTCCAATACATTTGGTTATTTTACTTTTAATTTTGTTAATTTTTTTAACTTAGTATTCATATTCCTCCACGCCCGGCAAAAATTTTATGTCTAAATCATCCACAAAACCGCTAATCGTTGCTTGTTTGCCGGATAATGTTCGTTTCGTTGACTGTGATTTCTATTTCTAAAATTGTAAACTTTACATTTTATATGGTGAGCTTAACTAAAAATCGTGTTTTATAAAGAAATATTTATAATTGAAGCATGACACAACTAAATACGACTCGGTTATTATTCAATGGTGTCTTTTTCAATCGATCTTTATACAAGTCAGTAACCTGGAATATTAAATGTGATAATTTTTATACATATTTTAAAAAATTACTGTTTAATTAATGAATGTTTCCTTACATTATTTACACCTAACAGGTACAAATTTGCCTTAGTCAACGATGTTATAAAAGTTGGACTAAAAAAATCTATCCAAGAATCATTGGGATTACCAGGACCGCCGAAGAAACCGGCGACGTCTTTTATCAAATATTTTTTAGATATTCAACAACAGCTTAAAACTCAATACCCTGAATCCCCACAGACTGGTAAATAAATTATTTAATAATGTTTTTCGCTCGTGTTTAAATATATTTGTTTTGGCATGCGCATATCTAAACTAAAAAATCAGAATGAATTTTTGATATCTGTCGATAAATTACTTTTACCTGATTATATAACTTTCAAAATTGTGAAATTGTTATTGTACAGATATATTAAAAAGGGCAAGTGTTTCGTGGAAAACTTTGGATTCAGAACGTAAAATTAAGTATGAATTACAATACAAGGAACAACTTGCAGAATATTCAAGACAAATATCGTCATATCAAAGCGATCTCTCAGATGAAGATAAAAAAGCTCTTAAACATGCCAAAGATGAACAAACTAAAAAACGACGAGTTCGTAAATTAAAACAGGTATGTAACATCACGATCAACATGTAGCATACGGAACAAGAAATAATTCTAATTAGAAGCATATTCTAAACTTAAATAAAAAAAAAAAGGCATGATTTTTTATTTTGTAATGATTCGGTACCTTAAGCTCTATTTAACATTTTTAGGAAGCAATTAAGTTCGATAAACCTAAAAGACCTATAAGTGCTTTTCTGTTATTCATGAAGACTAAACTGTTAGCAAACGAAGCGAGTAATGTAAGTATGTACAATAAATATATCGCAAATGCTGCTCCGATACGTATTAAGAATAATATTTTAGTAATAAGCATGAAACACCAAAAGTAGTCGTTTAATGCGTTTACTTTACTTGAATGAAAATTATTTGTTTTATGAGATTAGTACCACATGATTGTGTATTTTTTTTTTTTATCTGCTACCAATGTATTATTCTAAATTTTACAAAATAAAAGAATTAACAAAGGTAATCTGTTAGTATAAATTTAGATATAATTTAGTATATTATTCATTGTTAACATCCTAGTAGTCGTCTTTTAGGATTAAGCATTATGTTATGCATTTAGGATTTAAATGGACGAATCGAAAAGTCGAACTAGTTCTTCAATATTTTCGCCAATTCATTCCCAACAGTGTTAAGAAGTCTGAATTTTTATTAATAAATAATGATTATTTTTACCACGTGATGTATCGAAATTATTGTCGCCTATATTTTGTCAAAAATAGAACGAAGACAATGGATAATTAATGAAAAAATTAAAACATAATATTAGAAATGTTGATGTATTGGAGAAGTGATTTTATGAATTAACTTTGTTTTTATTTTTTTAATATTAGAAGTGGAACATAATTATCGATTTATGTTCAGTTGGTATATACTATGTATATTATAATAGTTTACATTTAAAAAACTTAACAGGCGTCATTTTCGAGATTCGTACAGGAATGGAAACAACTAGACGACGTAGGGAAAGAAAAATATAAAAAGGAAAATGAATCATTAATTAAACAATATTCAATTGATTTGGCAAATTGGGAAGCAAAAATGATACAAGAAGGTAGAACACATCTCGTAAATAAAAGTTCGTTACCAAAAGTAAGTTATTTACGCATATAACATTATTACTATGGTGTAGCCTATAACTATTACAGTTCAGACCTTTCATTATGTAAGAATTGTTTCATTTTTATTAATCATGTTTCTCCACGGTATTTCATTATTTTGCTATGACTAACGCTGTTGTATAGACTTATTTTAACGGTTTTGTTAAACTTTTTGTTTTAAAAAACTGATAGAAAATCTATTATACGCTATTGTTTCTTATTCTGTACATATAATTTTTTCATATAACTTTCCGGGTCTTAAAATCTTCTACTTATTTTATTACCATTTTCTAATTGATATTTATTTATTTTAATCGTGTACGTATTTCTTGTTTTGTTGCAATTTATGGAGAAATGAAAATTAATCATTTTTATTTAATTCGATTATTATAATTTTTTGTTTTTTGTAGTATTAATATGCGCCAGCAGATTTGTTCGTTTGTATCGTTATGACAAAACTAAAAAAATTCGTAAATTATATCAATTTTTCTAGCATTTTTTTTTTTATTTCTGAGGCTCAGACCTTTAAGTGTATGGTTATATTTTTTCCATTCTCATTTAAATACTTTTTTCACTGTTAGAAAGATAGAGAAACAAAATCGTAACCTTCCACATATAAATTCTGGTTAATTGAACAGTTATCGTTTTTGTGTAGGCACTATTCAATCGTATCGGACAACAGTACTCATTTTTGTCAAGTGTAAAAATTTAACTCCTCATTCTAGTGTTAGTTTACCGATGTGACGAATTTGGATATGTGATATTTACTACTGTTTTAATTTTTCGTAGCCGTCTTTTCGATATTCTTTTTACATATTAGATTCCAGCTAAATGTGTGGCAAAAATATTTAGGTTAAAAGAAATTTGAGCTTTATAGTTTATCCCAATTTGCTTCTTAATTAAACTCGATCTCAGGAATTATTTCGTAGTCTAGATCATAATAAAGGTACAACGGTAGAAGTGAATAGTATATCATTAAAATGATACAAAAGCTACCGGAGGAAGCTAAAAATATGTTGTTAATTTTTTATAATAAATCGATAAATGTAGGATACACTCCCCCTTAGTGGAAGGAAAACTGCGTTTGCCCTATACCCAAACCGGGAAAAAATCCCGATGACCATAAATCATACAGGTATATCTTGTATGGGGAAAACGTTAGAAAATATTCTAAAGTTCGGGTTAGAATGGTGGGCCTATAAATTCAAACAAATTTCGATAACCCAATATGGTTTCAGAAAAAGGATTTAGTTCTACTGATGCATTAAGTTCTTTTATATTGTATATTCAGAATCATTTAGCCTATAAACCAAGTGTCGTATCTGTTTTTATTGATGTTCAGACGGCTTATGATAATGTCAATTTGTTCATATTATACAAACAGTCGATAACACATGGGCTTAACCAAAAAATTTGTACATGGATATTTAATTATTTTAATGGTAGAAAGCTAACGGTAAGATATAAAGGTACGCGATATGCCTCGGTTTATTCTGACAAAAGGAAGCCTCAGTCCGTTATTATGCATTCTTTATACGAAATCGATAGTAATATTTCAGTATGCAGATGATCTAGTGATGAGTGGAGCAGCAGCTTCATAGACTTAGCAATTTAAAAATTACAGATAGCCCTAAATTAATTGCAGTCTCCTCGTGACTTTACAACTGAATATTAATGTGGATAAGATTCGTGGTATCTTGTTCACAAGAAAATTCTTTCGAACATCACCACTATTGCGCATCAATAAAAAGTCTATTGTGTCTTTGAGCAGTCCGCCAAATATTTGGGGGGATAAAGTTTGACCATAAAATGTCATGGAATGAAGAAACCAACAAAGTGCTTAATGTACTACGAACGATTACCGGGTTGAAGTTGGTGCCCATCCAGTAGTAGGTCTTGTGATCTATAAAGCACTCATCAGATCCCATATAGATTATATTAGTCGTTCGTTACTTTTAATAAAGCACAGTAAAAAATACAACTGATGCAGAATACTGCCCTCCGCATATGTTTGGGCGCCATGCGCTCCACTCCTATTAATATGTTACAGGCAGAAGCTGCGGGAGTCCTCTCTTCGTTAACACAGAAATTTATATCCGTTAAATTTTACCTTAAAGAGTCAGACAACGTTACCCTCGTATAATCAACAAGCAACCTATTCGTACGTACAAAGCTCGCAATAATACATATCGGCTTGATAAAAATTTACCTCCGCTCATTCATAGTCGTAACAAACTACCTCATTTATAAGACTCTGGCTCTTTCAATACATCGAAGAGTCTCCCAAATGGTGTTAATCCCATTATCGAGTCAGTATCGGAGAAAGTGTACAACGCTTATGAAATTATTTACAACGATGGCTCTGTTAAACATTCTAAAAAGAGATATACAGCAGCCTTTTTTTACCAGATTAGAAGCATCTCTAAGTTGTTCCGCATACCATGTGCAAGCTCATCATTTTATCATTTTTGATGGAAATGTATACCATATACGAGGCTGTTTCTTTCATTAGATTTGAGTGTTCTTTTCTCGGAATTTTCAATGAGTGTATTAGAGCTATCAATATGACAGTGGTTTGGCAACTTCACAAGCGTGGAACTAAGATGAAGTTTAATTGGGTCCTTACCTATTGTGGCGTCCGTGGAAATGAGATAGCGGATGCGATTACTCGATCGGATCTAACTGCGGTCATTGAGAAGCACGTTAAACTACAATTAGGACAATTAATACCAAAGCTTAAGGAAATGTATCGTTCTTTTCAATCATATTTAAAAGCTTGTTAAAAGGTAAAAAAATATACCACTATTCAAAGACAATTCCAAAAGAGCCCTGGTTTAAACATGGGGATTTCTTTCATAAAGATTCTGTCTCTGTGTTTGTCAGACTAAGGAGTGGTTGTAATTGTACACCTAGTAAATATTTCTAAGTTGGAGATCACCAGAAGTGGAGTTTGTGAGATATGTAATATCAAAGATAGCATTGAACATCACAGGTCCTGCCCCAAATACAAAAATAGAGATAGTTTTCTGTCTGAACTTTTATTGACAAGGAATACGCTACCAATAGAACTTCAAGAGCTTATTGTGGATCCTACGTCCTTGTAAGCGCGTAGATTATACAGTTTTATTCATCATTAATTCCTCAATCTTATGTTAAGATTGGTGGACAGTTAAGTTATCTTTCAGAATTCTCTGGAAATCGCCATTTTCTTCATGTTTCCGTAGCATGTTGCTTTTGTATCTGTCTAATATAATTCTGCCTCGGCCTTCCTCTTGTTCTTTTTACTTCTAACGATCCTTCAATTATTTGCGTTAAATACTCATTTTGCCTTAGTACATGACCGATCCGTTTGTTTCTTCTTTCTTTTAGCTTTTTCATCAGATTTTTTTCATTAATTGAATTAAACACTTTTTCGTTGCTTATTTTGTCTGTCCATTTTATCTTCTCCCTTTTTTTACCACCTTCTATTATACAACTGCCTTTTTTTGTGTTTTTACTTGCTTTCTTATTTTTCCGTCTATTGTTATATTCATTTTTTTGTCGAGATCTTTTTTGTATCTCATAACCCTAGTCCTATTTTTATTTATGTGCATATTATGAATCTGTAAAATTTGATCTTTCTGCAATCACAACTATATTGTCTGAAAACATAAAGAGGTTTACTTTCATTGCTCCAAACGTTATTCCATTATTACATTTATATTTTTTCTTTGTTTTATCGCTTGATCCAAGTATTGAATAGAGTAGGTGACAGTCTATATCCCTGTCTTGTTCCATTTTTTTATTCTTGCTTTTCTTTCTGTGTATTTTATATTAAATTTCGCTATTTGTTTCCGATGTAGAGTATCTATAAGCTCTATTTTTCTTTTATTGATATTAAGTTTTTTCAGCGCGCTTGTTAGTAGATTCCAATTACATCTATCGAAAGTCTTTTCCAGGTCTACGAAAGCCAAATGTACCGGTTTGTCTATTTCTATCCTTTTTTCGATTATCAGTCTTAATCCTAAAATTGCTTCTCTCGTTCCTTTTCTCTTTCTAAAGCCGTATTGTTCTTCACTTAATTCTTGATCTATTTTATTATTTATTCTGTTGAGCAAAATTTTCGTTATGAATTTTGAAGTGTGTGAAAACAGATTTATCATTCTATGATTTTCACATTTAGTTGTACCGTTTTTTTAGAAATTAACATTATCTTGCTTATATTAAAGTCTACAGGGAGCTCAGTTTTTTTCATATATATTTCTTTTATTAGATCATATATTTTGTTTTTTGTCATTTCATCCAATGATTTTAATAGTTCAGTGCTAATGTCACATCTAGCAGCTTTTCCTGTTTTCACTTCTCTTAATGTTTTTTCAAATTCTGCTCTCGTTATTGATGTTCCTATATTATCTTTTGTTATATTTTCATTTAGGTATAACTTCTCAGTTTTATTTAGTGCGATTTCTTTTTCCTTATATAAGCTTTTTATGTATCTCTTCCATGTTTCTATATTTTTTGTACATTAGTTGTCCTTCTATTGTGTTTAGATTTTTTTACTTTTTCCGTTTTTCCATTAAATCCGTTACTTCATTCGCAGTCCACGGTTTCCTATAGACTTTCTTCTCCTTATCTATTGCTTTTTCTGCTGCTACTGTTTCTTTATTTGGTTCCACCTTTCATTAATACCCCATGTATGTGTCTTCTTGCTTTCCTAAGTATTCTATTATTTCTTTTTGGATATGCAGTTTGTATATTTTTTTTTCAGTTTTCTTATATTCCACCTTTCTTGATCAAATCTTTTCTTACCCGCTTTTTTATATTTCAGTTCTGCTTTCATTAAGACCGGGTTGTAATCGCTACGCAGGTTTTTATATCTATTTCTGACCAAAATATAGTCTATCTAGTGTCTTCCTATATCACCTGGCATTTTCCATGTGTAAATTCTACTCTCATGCTACTTAAATAGCGTATTTCCTATTATCAATTCATTTTGTTTGCAGAAATTGATTAGCGTTTCTCTTCTCTTATTTCGTTTGTCCAGTCCCGTTACCCATGCATTCATCTTCTTTTCCTTTTCCTACTACCGCGTCATTAAATTTTCTTTTCGATCCACATATGTCATTGTGTCTTCTATTTGATTTCCTCTACTTCTTCATATGTGTATTCGTTTGTTGGCATATACCCTTGTATTATTGTTGTTATTCTCGGGAGTGTTTTTATTTTAACTAGTATTATTCTAACGTTGATTTACAAATATGTTTTAATTTTATTACCCCATATTTTGTTTAATATTATCCATCTTTGACATTATCTTGCCTTGAGTGTATTACTCGGTAATCGTAGCTTCAATAATCATTCTTCCCATTCATTCTTGTTTCTGAATTCCCAATATATCGACTTGGTGTCTTTTCATTTCAAGTTTTATATTTCCCAATTTTCCATATACCTTCATCGATCTAATATTCCATGTTCTTAATTAGTTTTATTTTCTTCTTTTTACAGGCACATGTTTTTCACACACAGTCTGGTTCTCACTGTTGTGGGGTGTTAATTTTATTAAGACTTAATGTTATAATCTGAACAGTCCCCTTAAACGGGCCAAAGGGTGAAAACTGGGCAAAAAAAAATAACTCGAGGCTTTACTTGTAATAACTAGAATACTGTTTTTACTGAATTCGCTGTTAATTCCCATTATTTAAAATAGCCTTAAAAAGTTTGTTCACATTTATTTATATTTCGATTCTCGAAAATCAACACGATGTTGTCGACATACCCGGAATAAACTAGTTGTTAATATATCGTGAAAGTACAAATTAAAAGTTAATTGTGTAAGAATTGATCCCCTTCGAGAATAGCTGTATCTGTGCTTTTCAGTGTGCATTTTTTTATCTCTCGTAAAACTACCATTTAATATTTTATAAATTTTAACCGTATCGATTTTAAGTCTGGTCGTTAACAGTAGAACACTTTTATCATTTTTGTTTCTAGTATTAATAAATATTCATATAAATAGTATTAATTTTTCAATCGCGAATAATCCTTTAAAATGTTCAGGTCTCTCGTCTTGTTAAAGGTAATCAACTTTAGTTTGCATGATTCTGAAGTATCGAAATAGGTTATAATAAATAGTAATATTTGTTTTATTGTATTTGTAACCGGAAGCAGGGGAACATCTATGAAATAAATATAAATTTGATAACAATAGTAACATTTTTTAAATTAGGAATTATAAAATTTTATTAAATAATATAACCGCGATAATATTATTTAAATTTTTTTAAATTCGTTGTTAGCTTAGAAATAAGATGGAGTATTTTTACCTCTTTAATTGAAAAATGGTACCAATTAAAAATTTATAAAAATATCCTTTCAAATGATAAAACAAAATTAAAAATGGCCTGTTTTTTTATCTGTATTATCAATGTAGAATATAATGCTAATAATACGTATACACGTATTATAATTGTGTGAATATTTTTCGAAATAAAAAAAAAAAAGTAACAGAGATGGTAATTAACTAAATACTGGAAAATATTTGTTTTTATGTTGCAGAAATTACTCGGGAATTTTATTAATTTTTTGATATATAATTACGATCAGAAATATTGTATGTTTAATAATATATATAGAATAAATTCAGAAAATTGTCTTGTCATCACTTAAAATTGAAAAATTTGAACGACGCAAAACTATGCTGCATTATTTAAAATTTTCTATTTTGATATTCGTTCGCCGCATACAATGTACATGATTCGGAAAAACAAAGACTACAATATAAATAACATTTTACAGGAATCTAAACTACAAGATGAAACGATTGCAGTGTTTTTACTCTATATATATATATATTACTTATACGATAATATTAAAAAGCGAATTAATGTTAGTTGGAATTAAATTAAATATATAATACGAATTTGTTACAAATAATCGTACGATTTCAGTTTATATATCCAATTTCTTACTAGCAATAAATAATATGTGTCCCAGTGATTCGGCTATTCAAAAGATTACTCAACTGAAAATTATTATTCTTTTTTGTTTCGATATTTATATTATATATATATATATATATATATATATATATATATATATACATATATATATATATATATAACATTTCCTATAATGTATTAATCGAAATATGACGTCACGCCTAATAAAAACATTAAACTGCGTTTATTTTGATTAAAAATACAATGCATTCGTTAGTACATAATCCCGATTTCAATGTAGACGCTATTAATTAATCGTCTTCTTTTTTCATGTAGAAGACTTAGTCGTCGAATGTTTGTAAGTTTAATGAAAATATTCACGTTTAAATTAAAATTTCAATATCGCGTTTAAATAAACTTCCACGTTTAAATAAACTTCCAAGTTTTGTTCTATTTTTAGGTGAAAAAGATTCGAAAAGTACGATCAAAAAAACCACCGAAAAAAGTTAAACGGAAATCGGCTAAACAACGTAAACCGAATAAAGAAAAGTCGTCTAAAAAATCGAAAGAAAGTATATTGAAATCATCGGAAGCCTTAGACGAAAAACTCAAGTCTTCATCGAATACCGAGGATAATGCGTGATATAATATAAAAATATAAGTATTAAACGTAAATTAAGTGAAATCAGATTATAACTTATTATTTATAATATCGCGTTATTAAGTTATTTATGTACATGTATATATATATGTGTGTGTGTATGTCTGTGATATATGATTACGTTCGGTAATATTTTCTTACATAATCGTTTATTTTGTTTTATAAATGTCGGTGGTTATATGATTAAATTCTATAATTTTTTACCTAATTGTTAATTTCGTTTCATAAATTTTATTTACTGACAATACCAAAATTCGTATTACACGTTATTTTTTACGTATAATTTTTTTGTTTTTAAAGTATCCAACGTCAAGCTAGAACATAATTTGACAAAGTATTAGATGCATCTTTGAGTTAACGTTCTCGTTCGTACTATCTGAGTTCGAATCACATCGGAGACGAGAATTTTTTTCATGGTAAAAAAAAAACCCTGTAACCAGCTATCCGTCGAATTAGTCGGTAAACGAGTATCAGCTTGTTGTGGAAAGTAAATAATACGGAGAAGGGAATGACAAACCAGATTATATTAACCGGCCTAGGATTTGAGTCTATCTTCTGGATTTATGAGCATTAGACGTATTCAATATGTAGAGTTTTCCTAAATTAGTAAACGAATATCGATAAATAAGATTTCTTTACGTTTCATTATTTTTAAGGAGAAATGGTTGTAATCGACGACGTTTAAATTAAAGAATTGTTCTTCGCATATAGAGAGGAAGATAGTAATGAAAACAAAAATTTATATTAAAAAGACAAAAAAAAAAATCAACTATAAAATGATGGTGGAGAAAAAATTGTATAACTTTCAATACTGGACTTTTTATCCCATTTCAACATTTGAATTTCGAGGAAACCTATCATGGAATTATACAGATATTGTGTATCCTTCGTTTTATCATAGGTTCTTCTATAACCGTTTCGACTTGGACCATTTCGATAGAATAATTTAAACGATCGTCTCTCCAACCGATATTTTATGTTCGTTTCTCTGCTCTGTTTTTCCTTAAAACTTTCGAACATGTTTGTCTTTTTTTTTTCTCTTTTTATATTTTAAATCTGTTCTTGTATCTGATTTCTGACTATTCTTTTAAAACGGCCTGTAAAATGTGATATTCTTCTTTTACGCGCGGTATCTCACTTTTTCGATTACCTCGCATACTTAACGTACTTTAATTTATCGCGTGGCATATTGATGTGTAAAGAATATTTTCTGTTTTAATCGTTGTATCGTATTTTTCAGTTGTAATCACTAAAAGTCGTCGAAACAAAGAAAGATGTATATATTTCCATAAAATATTCATCATTGTACATACACAAAAAAAGTGTATTTTTATCGTTCCAAAAGTAATGTGTTTCTTATTCGATAATCTTAAATATAGTTGATGACTACATAAAGTTAAACTAGATTATTATTATTTTCGGGTAAAATCCACAAAAACCTACATTGTAGAAGTTAAAGTGTTTTATATATATATATAAATTTCGTTTATTAAAGTAAACGAAAATGTTGAAATTAACATTCTTCAGTGTTTACTACAAAATAAAATTTGTTTTATTAGTATTCCTTATACCGATGAGGTAGATTGATAATCTGAATTACTTATTAACTTAATGTAAGTAAACCAATTGCACGTCTTAAAGAATTTTAGTGTTCTGTGCGTTATTAATAAAAGTAATTTAACGTGCAAAGCTTTAATTCATATCTAGGTTTGTTTAGTTTTATAAATGTTAGTTTATGTTGCTTAGGCGGATAATATGTCGGGTGTAATAATTTGGCTATAAATTAAAAGCTTATTGTTAGGCGATAGATTTTCTGTTAAATATAGTAAATAGCAACCTCAATATCTTTTGAATATACATTCGTTTATATGTTGCATTAAAGTGTTAGCATCTAACACTTGATTTCCAGTTCGGGTACTCATTTTCAATTTTAACGTGGTTGCCTATACTTTTAAAACTGTACCGATAGAGAGAAAATCACGGGTTTCAGCTCCAAATTTTTCTAATATTATTTTTTCCGCAGTTGCATTTATTGGTGAAAATATAGCCCTTTCACACAGCGGCATTCATAAGGTTTGTTTGATAAATTAACGGTATCCGAATAAATCTCTGTCGACTGTATTGATCACTTTTCCAATGGTTTGATATTTATAGTTATACATCTCCATAATCTAAATCGGCAACATCGAGATCAACTCTCATATTCGAGTCGACACGGCCATAACAATCGACTCGTATACAACAAATCTTCAATCGTCGGCGAATTATAACAACAAAATCGATCTCACATAAGGGTTGGTTTAGGTTTGACATTTTTTTGGCGGTTTTTTACTTTATACGATACCTCTCATGGGTAAAAACAATTTTTTTTTTAAGACGGAATCGCTTAAAATTTCATACAGAAAGTTATCGATGTGACCAATTTCCCGATGATATTACCGGATTCGTCGGTTCAGAAGACGGCTAAGAAAACTTTAGATAGGCAATAGCATGTAGTTCATCTCTAATAGGGGAAGAATAGGAAGTTGCAGAAAACGTCTTCAAACGTCGATTGTTTCGCGACCTTTGGTCGGAACTGGAAGATCTCAACGTCGTTAGAAATATCACGATCGACGCGTTAAAAAAGGTTATATACGCTAACATTGTAGTATTAATAGAATCGGTGTTATTAGCCACGTTAATGTGAAGAACACGAAAAAAACGTAGATTTATCGAACTGTGAACTTCCTACAGACGGTCCCGTTACATCGGACGACCATATCGATCACGGTGATAACGATAGGAGAGCTCCTTTAAAGGCTGGAAAGTAGGTAGTACTTTTTTAACCCTTGAAATTCTATATCCGCCGGAAAGCATATCGCCCAAAAGAATTGTTCTAACTATCAACAGGTTGTACAGTTGAAAAGGTTAAAGTATAAACGTGTGCCTTTTATTAAGCCCGCAAATCGCTGCGATTCATTTAAAGTAGCGAAATATACATATATACTACATGCGCGGTAACCGTACGTACGCGAAAAAATATATCTAAAATGTACGGTAAAGAAATGTTAATATAAATATATATATATACTTGTATAAATGTATGTCTGTATATCGCTAATGTCCCGAATCACATTTGAACATTAATTTTTAATACCCAATTAATTTTATATTAAGTTTGTTAATAATAGTTTTTCATAAAATTCTTGCTAAAACCTTCAGAGTAATATCCAAGAGTTACTGTGCGAAATTTCAGTAAAATCGAATCAGTAGTTTTCGCGGTTAGTGCGACCATACAAAAAAACGACTCCTTCATAATTAGATATATTATATAATAAAAAGAAAGGGAGTAAGGATCCTTACTTGAGGTATGCCTGCTGTAGCGTATATAATATCAGAAGTCTGAATTTTACTTTCCACATAAAAATTCTTATTTAATACAAACGATTTTATCATAAGACACTAAATGCTGTAGAAATCCATATTTTATTAACTTATATAAAATGTCATCGTGTCAACAATGCAAGATCATTATGTATATTTTTATTAAAATGATCTATAATTTAATCGCATACATTAATTAGTTATGTAGCAGTATTTAAATTAAGTCGAAACTCGTGAACAATTCTTAATAATCCTGTTTCAATGCTGAATTTTCTTAATTTGATCAGTATATTTTTTTCCAAAATTTCTCTAATACCGTTAAGAAAACTGGTAGTTCTTATATTTTTCATTAAGGAAATACCGTTGCCGATGTTGGTAGTGGTACAGTCATTGATAATTTCTATGTCACAGGATGGCAGACAAAATAATTAAACAACGTTTACCCCTTTTCGGGTCATTTATTTTATTATGACTGGTAGAGGACGTGTTTTTCCCAGTTCTGTTTTTTTAATTTGTTTGGGTGACTGATATTTGAGATTAATGGCGTTGTTAATTAAAAACGTATTTATTCTTTGCTTCAATTTTAATTTGTGATTGCGTGTGGACATTTCGTTATCTTGTTCATATGTATTTTCAAAGTTATCTGCTAAAAATTCGAACTTTTGTTCATTAAAATACGCTACGTTATCTTCGCTTCTGTTTTTTTTTTTAAAGAGTAGCAAGTTAAATTATTTTCCATATTGCACATTTGGGATACATTACTAAGAAACGTATTTTATAATGGACATTCTTGTAACAAATTTCAACCTATATATTTTTTATACATGTACGTATTCTCACAATTACATCTGTTAAATTGTTCTAAAATGATTTTCAATTTAGAAAAAAAAATAAAAAAAAAATGATTAGGAGTATAAAGTTATCGGCAGCACAGATTTGAGACGCTGAATGTATCCATGTCAAGAGTGTTATGTAAAGTTACCGGAATTTTAATTTTATCATATTGATATTTTCCGAAATTTGCTTTAGAATAGTTAACAATCGTGTTATAATCTGTTTTAAGGTGTCCCAAAAATATTATTAGATTATAATTAGAAAGCAATTGCCTAATTGATATTGGGTCGATAAATTCGTACAAGAAAGATATTACACTAGGTTTAAAAACAGGCTTGTTAGGTGGTTATTTGAAATTTTAATATTGTAGATAAATTTAGTAATTAATTTCTCACTCGATTATTAACAATTCCAAGAACGATGTTCAGTATTTGTACCACCAATTAAAACTCTTATCAGCCGAATTCACGTGATTATCAAAATTGATCGGTTTGACCGGTGGTGGTGGTCGGTGAACAGGAAAAATAATGAGCGAGTTTTTATTCATTCTGACTAGTCCTCATTGCCGGAATATTTACAAATGCTGGTAAAAATATGTGCCTTAAGCTACTCCACCACTTCTATTAGCCTTATTTTCACGAAATTTTTCGATAGTTTAGAATCGTTCGGCGATTGGGTTTTGTTTCTAAAGTTCCAGCGATATTGACGTTTTTATATTCACAAAGTGTTCTAATTCAATCAGCTTACTAGCGATGTTATTTACATTTCGTCCGATAATATAAATCTCGCTATTCACTATTTCAGGTGAAACAATCAGTTCACGAACGCATCAGGAATAAATTCGAAAATAATTATTCCGTTAAAAATGTCAAAACTATGATTAGAGTTCTTAATTTAGAAATATTTCTTACACACGAAATTATTTTATTTAATCCCGTTGTTTTCGAGAATTCCACTAAAAGAGATAGATTCTAACTATTATTATATAAATTATTATTACATTTAGATACACGCTAGAAATAATATAGTACACTACAAAAACGCGCTGCATTGTGTCTTGACAACAAAGCGATTACAGTTCTCTCGGGTGTGTGCGTGACTACCTACGCTAACGTCCATTATGATTGCCTTGTACGCTACTTACACGATACAAAAAAATATTTATAGGTAAGTAGTCGCCTACCTCCGATATGGAGACGGCACTTAATGATATATACATATATTTTTTATTAGATTTGACTATTAGTTAATAATTCTTTCTGTCTCATGAAATTATTATAATTATTGTTAATATTGGATTATGTACGGTATTTTAAGCATGACATATTCAAATAAAATGGCAATTTGATTTATTTCTCTATTCTGTCTTCTAATCGCCGCTTGCGAATACGTAAGTGTGAATTATTGCTATTGGCGTTCTGTTATGGCGACTGTGCAAGTTGTCTTTTGAATTATTTACATATAAAACATTACTAGGCGGAGTTTTTTTCAATTTTATTTCGAAATTACTTTTTTTTTAAATCGCGATTTTTGAAATTTTATCATGCACCACACAATTCTTAGAATTGACTTAATACAGTTGTTCATAGCCAACAAATTTTACACGTTTAGAAAGCAGTTTCACATCCTAAACATTTACATTTTGCCGGGTTTTTTATTACTTTTCTCATCATACGATACAATAAAAAATTTCTTTAACGTTAATAATATTTTTAATATTAATATTTGTTGTGACCGAAAATGTTAATCTTGTAAATTCATTATAGGATTACTTTTAACATATTTTCCATATTTTCTTTGTAAACTGTTTAATATTTATTTCTATGTTAAGCTTGCTTTCGATGTGATTTTTGACATAAATTGTATCAACATTAAAAGGAAAACCTTTTAATACTAATTTGATAGTATTTTTTCAATTCAGTTTTAATTTTCAATAATTCATCGTAATCATTAATTTATATACGTATTTTTATTAGTTTTAATTTTTGTAACCTAACCTTAATAGTGGAAATAAATACATTGTGTCTTACTTGAAATGAGCCGCCAAACATTATATGTGGAATTTTGTTATCAGAATCATTACCATAGCGAAAGAAATTTGATTACCGACTGTTGCTCACTACTACGTCAGAGACGAGAATCGGTTTTTTGTGAAAATTTCCATCGGCAAAATACTTATCTCTTTACCTGTTAAGTTTTGGCAAGACTGTTATGTTCCGAAACATCAGCATAATTAGCATTCATAACGCATCATCAACTTTGTCATTATTATCAATTTCATCAAATAACGCGCTTAACATGGCGTCGAATTGCGACTGCCGCATATTACGTTTACATTTATTATTAGTACGGTTTGATGTAATTTGGTTTCCACCATTCCCAGAAAAGTGTTCACGGAGGGTACAAAACGCAAGGTCATCATTACCGGAAAAGAATGCAAAAATAAATCCGCACTATTTGTTTGAATTATATATATTTTATAAAGCCGCTAATGAATTTAGAAAAGTAATTCAGAAAAAATGTCTACTCTTACTAGAACATATGTATGAAAAAGTAAAAAAGCAATCATGTTTTTTTCTTTTGTGAAATATAGAAAAATTATTAAAAAAAAAACACACGAAAATTAGCGCTACAAAATAATACTTGGGCGAATAAGAATTCGAAATTACAATGTGTGACCAGAATAAACCTAACTTGAAATAAGATAACACCGAGGGTATTTAAACTATGGTAATTGATATGGTTACTTTGTTAATATAGAGCTTTATTTGTTAATTTAAAGACATTATTTCCGGAAAATAACTCGCTATTAAATATAGTATTAGTATATATATATATATAAATAATTCTTTTATTATCAGTGCATAGCTGGACGAAGGCCACACATATTTCTTTTTGTTCTATTTTTCGTTAATACCGAAGTTTCACTAGCATATGTTGAAAACTGGTAGTACACACTCGTGTGGTTTTTTTTTTTAGACAAGATGTTTTAATATTATTCAGTATGAGAATGCTATCCATGTTCATTATATTCCTCCGGACATTTCTTCTTGTAGATCATTATTTACTGTAATTATTTGCACTAAATAACTGAAGTTGTCAATCTTTTTCATTCTGTGTGTGTCTATAAGTACATACTTTATTAATCTTTCACAAAGTCACTGTACATATATTTAGTTCTATTCATGTTGATTTTAAGCCCTATTTTTGGGCATTTACCGTTGACTGTTATATTTGCAAATAATAGGTGCGTTAACTTTTTATTTCCCACCTGTATACCTACATTTCCCCACTTAATCATTCCAACACTGTCTTCATGAATAATTTCTGAAACAGTGCGCATCTCTTTGTTTAATTCTTTTTTTTTTCAACGAACGTTTTCTCTTTCCTATCCGATTGCAATCGTAGCTGTCGCTTTTTTATATATGTATTTAATTATTCGTATGTATCCGCTACTCATTTTTTATCCATTCTAATGCATACTATTGTGTTGGTTTTCAGGGAATCAAACGCTTTTTGAAATCCACAAAAGCTGCTCACATTGAAATTCTATATTCGTTTGTTGTTTCAATTATTTGCCTAACAACTTGTATAATATAATTATGATTTATCTGTTTGTTTTACATCAAGTTTTTCAGTTAACATAATCATAATTATTTTTGTAAATAGCTTATAAACATTCGAGATAATACTAATTGGTCGGTAATCCTGTATTTCTTCTATATCACATTTATATATATTAGAACAATTATCGTTTTGTTCCATTCTCCCGGGAATTTTCCTTGTTTTCAACACTTGTTAAATAGCGTGAACGGGTATTTCCTTACTTTCCCCCGCAGAATTTAATGATTTCTATTAAAATTCAGCCTTCTTACGTAACTTTGGTGTTCTTTTATGTCATTATTGCTCTTTCCACTACATGTTCTGTGATTGATGGGACCGAACTATTGGAAATGGCTTATTTTTCCTCAATTTCCATTACGTCATTATAGGTATAGGTGTATATGACTGTTTAATTGAGATATCTAAGAATTTAAATTATGCTCACATTTTACTATCGACAAAGAAACATAGTACAACATTTTGGAATTTGTTTAATAAAATGCTAAAATCATTATACAACTACGTATATATATATTTATATATGTATGTATGCATATCTCTGTGTATGCTGATGTTTTGATAGAAAATGAATTGAATATCGAACAAACTAACAATGTTAAAAGACTTTAAATTAGAAATATATATTTTTTTTTTTAAATAAAATTAAAATGTTTACACGCAAAGTAGTTAAATGAAAAATTGTATGGAAAATATTGCGTGTGATTTTTCGAATTAAATTTGAGTAATATCCCAATACTAAAATAGCCAACGTTAAATCTTAAAAGATCAATAAGTAAACATTAAAATTTTAGGTTATGTAATTTATTTAATAAGTATTACAAACTAGGCATTCCAATTATAAATAAGAAATAAAATAAAAAAATATGCAGTTGCAATAGAATTAAAAGCAATTTTACGACGTATCAAACGACAAATGCGTGAAAAATTTTACATTATCATAATAAATATTTTCAATCAGCAAGAACGTTAAGAACTTTAATTTCCTGCCATTTTCTTTAATGACTAGAACAAAACGAGATATGAATGTAATAATTATTAACCAAAATGACTCGATTTTTCTCTTAAATATTAAAAATTAACATATTCACACAGTTATATTAATTATTTCACGCGATTAAGAAAAGTTTAGGTTAAAAATAAAAAAATTAACCGTAAACTAGTCATCCATTATAGGTTTTAAGTTCATATATGTAATATAATCTATCTAATACAGGCGAGGAATTCAATTATTAAGGGTAAAAAATTTACACTATATTTTAAGTATAAATCACAACTAGTAAAAATAAAGATCATAGTATATATAAGAAGAAAAGCGGTTAATTTCGAATGATTAATAAATCAACATTTTAAAAAACACAGAATGTACGCAGTACTATGTTTATGTTCATTCTACGGAAAGAAATAATCGATTATTAAATGGGTCATAACGAAAGTAAAAATATACAATGAAAAATACTGAAACATGTTTGCAAGTAAGTTATACAAACCCAACAAAATTTTCGTTGTAACAGGTGGCACACCCAAAATTTTCATTATATCAACCAAATATACAGGTTCACGCATGTTAAAGTTGCGAATAATTACATATTCCCAGATAACATGGAACGTACCAATTCCCATGAACGGAATGATAATAGACTGAAACAATTATTATATATATATAATTATAAATGTTTTTGCATATATATATATATATATATATATATATATATATATATATATATATATATATATATATATATATATATTATGTAATCATCAGTCCTAAGAGACTGGTTTTCTAATTTCTTCCACAACTGACGGTTTTCTGTTTTCCTCTTCATATCCGTATATTCTGCGCTACCAGTGTCTTCTTTTTTTGTCTTCCCTTTCCGCGTTTCCCATTCATCCGTCCTTCTATAATTATCTTTGATAGGCTTTCACGTCTTATTATGTGACAGATTATATTAGTTCTTCGTTTTATTATTTTTTTCCATAATATTCTTCCTTCGCCAATTTTCTATTCATTTGTTAATTTATCGGTCCATCTTATTTTCAGCATTCCCCTGTAGCACCATATTTCGAAGGCTTCTAGGTTTTTTTTCTCTGTCTTACCAATCATCCATGTTTCACATCCGTACAACGCTGCATTCCAAACAAATAGGGTTAAACATTTTTTCCTCAAATTTGTACTTATACCCTTGTTGGTTAAAATATTTTTCCGATCGTAAAAAACTTGCTCTGCTTGATTGATCCGTTTTTTAATGTCCTTGCTACACCTGCCATCTCTGGTGATTTTACTACCCAACTAACGAAATTCACACGCTTCTTGTATTTTAACACCTTCAATATCTGCACTTATTTCCTTTCGACTGTTATTTTTATCGCATATCATAATTTTGTTTTATTTTTATTTATTTGCATTCCATATTTCTTAAATACATCTTCCATTACTTTTACGTTTCCTTCAATTGGTTTTGATTTTCTGCCAGAACAGCTATATCACCGGCAAATTGTAATGTGCTTATTATTTCACCTTGTATTTTTACACCATTTTTCTTTGTTTTTTCTTTAATTTCTTTCATTATTTCTTCTATATACAGGTTGAATATCGGTGATGAAGCACAGCCCTGTCTAACACCTTTCGATATTTAAATTTCTTTGTTCACATTGCTAATCTGTGTCATTGCTTTCTGATTTTCATATAATTTATATATTAATTTAATATCCTTCTTGTTTATTTCCGTTTTCTGTAATATAATACGACGATATATATATATATATAAATAATGCGTAAATATTATATATTACCCTACTTTACTTGATAAAGAACTTTCACCACAAATTTCTAACCCACGTACAATAACCGACAATAAACCATTATTGCTGAACGAGTACAAGCCCCAGTATTGTTGAATTTTTTATATGTAAATGTACGTTTATATGAATCAATAAATGCATTGTCTTTGTATCTATATCAATTTTAATTATTTTCAGACAATGTTTATAATACCTATCCACGTCTATATCAATTACTAGTTTACGTGTTGGTAAGAAATAATGTTTTTCATGATGTAATATTGTGAATAATAAGTACATTATTTGAATCTGCTTTTGTTGGCATCTCATAATTTATACATTACCATTTCTTTCAGGTGTCTCACAAAGCGAGACATATATTTAATTAAATGTATGCATTTGCAAATCATGCATTAAGGGATAAGTTTATTTTTAAAACAAAATCAATCCTATAGAAAGCCAACACATCAGCACGGATATTCTACATCTCAGCGTTAAATGATGTACGTTTATTACATACGGACTTTATTTAGAGATTTAATTTTATCCGTAAATATAGGTAAAAAATCCATACATGCATACATATTTAAAATATCCTTTCACACTATATAGTTTAATTTACATCTTCATAAAATCTGTTACTTCGTAAATATATAATGATTCAGCTGCATAACGTATTTACATTTAACGAATTAATTAAAATACATATCAAAAACGACGCTTGTTTCTACAGTCAATCTATGAATGTTTTCTTTATGCTTTATTTGATACATTGATCAGTATTAGAGAATTAAAGTTTAACAATTATTATTATTTAAAAACAAATCTAATTTTTGACTTTTATAAGACAAGTATGTATCTACTTACATTCTTTATAACGGGCACTTCGAAGATTAGTAAAACACGAACTGCGATAGCCAATATAATGTAGATATATTTGTAGGCAAAAAAAGAAATGAAGAAGTTGGCCAGTGAATTTACGTCATCATCGCCGTCATCACCATCGCCATCATCACCATCACCATCACTAATATCTGCTAATTCGTCATTTCTAGCATCATCTGTGATATTCAACATTGATGTACGACGATGTCTTGCATTGGCACGTCTTCCTCTCATTGTACGAGTGTTGTGGAATATGCGATTACGTAAAATCGCACCACGGGAAGGTGATGCTGTAGAGTAGGCGAATAAAACTTTTTAGTGAAAAATTATAACTATATACATCGAGAATGACATACATAAATATACTGTTAATAAAATGACTGTCGTAATTACATAATAAGATAAAATCATACACAGAATAATATATATTAAATGTTAAATATTATGCGCGCAGCTGAACACCATTCAAAACGGAATGTTATTCCACTACAGTTTAATTAGATTTATAAGTCTTCACCTTTAATTCGATATAGTCTAGAATTCATTATAACAAACACGAATCGCATAGTTTTAAACGGACAAGTATTCGTTTTTTTTTTTTTTTTTTTTTTTAAAATAATGAAAAAGTCTATCCGAAGCACGTAAGTGAAATTTTCGGATCTCGCTAGAGCAGAAAAGCCTCATGTACGTATCGAACACAAAAACAAATAATTTTTTTTTTTTAAATACCTGAAGATAAATTAGTGCGTATGAGAATAAAACAAAAATAAAATGTCTGTACTGCTGAAATGAAAGAAAATTAAAGAAGAAATTTGAATGGACTATTTAATATATAGAGGTTTATAAGACATCAGTAATAAAAATTAGAAAAATTTGTATAAAAATATTCAAATAAAATATAGATAGTATAAAACAATTTTTGAAAATACGTGAAACATAATCTCTAGTAATCCCAAACACAAATTTTCCATTCGCGTATATACACAAATAATAATGTTATAAAAATCAACACGTGATAATTATTAACACATTTAATATGAATCAAAAAAGACGGAAACAGGCATAATTTGATTAAACAAGTGAAGTGATATACAGAATTAAGGAAACACATTATAGTCTATCGTCATATAAATTATCGGTTTTAGATATTAACGAAACACAATCGTATAACATTGAACAGAGAAAACTGAACCATGTACAAAATAACTAGTAAAATCATACAAATCACAACAATAATAAATGAGAAAAAATATATACAGCGATTGAAAATTTTTAATGGATACAAATTAAAAATCGAAGAATCACATAAAACTGTAAAGATGGTATTGAACCAGTGTAGGAAAAAAATAAATGAACAAAAGGTTAAAGCAAATACGAGAAATACCAAGAAAGCAAGACAACAATTTAAAAATTCGAAATGATGGTTGTGTCACGATGTCGTTGAAAATTCTAAAGTGAAAATCCGAATAAAAATCATATTGTATTAATTAGTAAAATTATTTAGAATACTTATTAAGAAAAACTAAAAAAAAAATAATGAACCTTATATAATAAAAACGGTAAATATGAAAATAAAACAGTAATATAAATTATATTAATAATTGTATACTACAACGAGTAACCAAGATGGACAAAAGAAAATGCAGCTACGTGTCATCACTTAAAAATAATACGTTTTTAGTTTTCATCATTATTACTATTGAATTTATTTATTGTTTCTTCGTATCGAAATCGATTTTAAACCATGATAAACGTTATACTTGCCATATAAATGAATAAATAGTTAAATTCAATATTGAAAAAAATTAACATAAACTAGAATATCTATGCGAATAAACGCTAATAATTCTGAATTATAGTAGTGATAAATAAATTTCTCTTTGTAAGTTATCACTTTTTTTTTTTACAAAATAATTCATACAATTCAAAATATTGAACAAAACCACGAGAACGCTCGAAATAAACCACACTGTATTTAAGCTACAGAATAAAAATAGTTTAGTTAAAATTTTAAATAAAATATGAAATCGGATATCACCATCAGGATTTTTCCGTGGATTAGCAGTTTCTACGCTAACTTCATCAGGCACAACCGCCTTTGTACAAGAAATTTGTTTTGCTCCATCACGAATTGCAGCATCATTTTTTTCCAGTTCACCAGATTTCTTTAAATTTAACTCACTTATTTTATCACACTGTTCTAAAACATTGTCAACCTTGGCATCTTTTTGGCCATTAAAACCAGAAATATTTTTTTGGCGATTAGATTTCTTTAAGTTAGACTTCACGGTTTTATCATCCACTTCTCCGTGGTTTTCTAACTCATTTCTAGCTTGCAATATTCTTTGTAAACGATCTTCGGAATTTTTTAAAATCTTCACCTTTCGAGCTTCTCGTTTAACTACCGGTTCCATATTAATTCTGCACAGAAGAATGACAATAATGTAACATGCAAAAAAGTTAAAAAACCTGAAACATTCGTAATACTGACTAGATATTCTTCTATATTTATTTCACGTGTAACAATATGCAATTAATAAATATTCTAAACTATTATTCATAATGTGATACCTGTTTTAACAAATTTATGTTCTTACAAATTAATGAACAGTTAGTTCACTCACAACTTCACAACACAATGAAAATGAAAATTATAAAGCAAAAGTCACGCCACGCCACGCAACCACCCGACAAAGTTACCAATTAACACTCACGAATAAAAATTTACTTGGTAGCAAAATCAGTGCATGTAATATGTTTTAAATACGAATTCAACTTTTTTTTTTTATTTTAAACTTTTAAATTTAAATTAAAAATTCGATTTTTAATTGTTAGCATTTACTATCATTTCTAGTTAGCATATCGTATAAAAGATTAACATTTATTTTATATACTATTGTATTTTTCTGCACAAATTTGATATGAAACCAGTATAAAAACGAAAAGCTAGAAAGATGAATATTTTTTTAAAAAAAACTCCAAATGCTGTTTTGTTTAGCACTGCAACATTTTTTTATAAAATTATTATTTTAACTAAGGAGCCTATGGAATGAGTATAATAGTGTTTTTACTAGATAATTATAACGAACACCTCTTTTATGGGAATGAATAAAAAATTACATGATTTTTTAAAGTATGGTACATATATTACTATTCAATAACGAATATATCCATATTATATCTTTCACACTTCACAATATACCGTTACCGTCGAAGCTGTCCATAAATTTAATATATTAGGTGCAACCTAAACTGCATATATTTCATTTTAAATAAGTTTTAGATAAACCTTATTTCATCACAGTAATTAATTTACATTTTTTAAACACCTAATACGAACATGATACATATAAAATCTAAATGAAATTAATAAAATAAAATAGTAAAATCGAAATTTTACACCATTTAAACAAAAATTTATATACAGATTTCTCTTGAATTTATTGAACGGTATGTGAAAATTTTGTTTGTTTCTCTTGTCATAAATAAATAAAAAATGTATATGTTACCTTAATGCATTAACTGATGCAGGTAATTTATATTATACCGTATATGAACGAAAAGTTACGTAAAAATCATCTATATTCGGTATTCATAATTATTGTAAACATTTTTCACTATTGTATTATTTTAAAAATTTAAACAAAACTAACGAACTGTATAAATATTAATGCATAAATCACGTGTTTTTGAATTTATATTCGCTCGATTTGATATATGGGACAGGTTTCTTCGTCCGAATAATGAATAAAAAAGATAGTTGCGGGTGAAAGTACATAACGACTTAAATCTATGACCCATGTCATGTTCGAAACGTTGTAAATGTAAATGTGTTAAACTATGTTGCTTGGTAAGCGAAAGCGATGAACAAATACAACTAGTTACAAATCGCGATATGGTTTTTACCGTTAGATATCATATCAGTATCAGTTAACCATTTCTACTAGTTGACTTTGGTAGTTTATTTCTGTTAAACGTTAATAGTTGTGTGGATATAATATCTTTCCACCATCGTGAATAGTATTAATTTTCTTATAAAAGGAATTATTCCATCTTTTTGCATAAGTGATGCATTTTTAAAGTACATAATGAGTAACGAATATAACTCCACATTTGTGTTAAAATCATTATTAGCTGGCGGTATGTTTCAACGAAATTAAATAATGTAAAATTTTATAAAATAATCGTGTTGTAATTATAATCGAAGTATCAATATTTGCTATATAATATGCTTTATGTAATGTTACTTATTTCAAATCAATTTAAATTTTTCCTCATTTATAAGGTTATATCTTTGTGTTTTAAGTGAGCTATTAAAAAAATGTTCAAAAATATTTCGAATAAATAAAAGTATGTTTAAAGATTTAAAATAATTTAAAGTTTGAAAACGTATTTCAAACAGGGGTAGCTGGTATGTGTTCAAAAACAACGGTTGCACCTTTGGACAGAATTAAAATCCTATTACAAGCGCATCATGAACATTACAAACATACTGGTACGTTTTCACGAAAAAGTACTTTTATTATTTATAAGATAACATACAGTTATTTATTTATTATACCAATTATAGTATTAAATTCATCAGTTAACCGTTACATTAAACATTTTAGATACGTTTATAAATTATTCATTACTATTTGTGAATCCGATCATTACCATTAAAAAAATAATGGATAACAAAATGCGAAACATTTCAACATTTACATCAGAATATTTATATTAATTTTATTTTGTGTTATTTTTGTATTGACTGGGAATTATTTGTGTATTTTAGGTGTTTTTAGTGGTTTAAGAGAAATTGTACGTCGAGAATCCTTCTTGGCATTGTATAAAGGAAATGGCGCTCAGATGGTAAGAATATTTCCGTATGCTGCTATACAGTTCACATCGTTTGAATTTTATAAATCTGTAAGTACCGGTGGGTAATTTCTATAAGTATTTCTCCATTTATGTTCGTTAGGTGTTAGCAGATTATATAGTTTATTATGAATTTAATAATATAGACTATAATTCTTAACTAACATGCAAACCATTATATCTAGATTTACTGTTTTTACTGTTACAATCTATCGGAAATCAACAACAGCGTTGTTTCAATTTTATCGACAGTTTTTGACATTTATTAAACGTGTGTGTTATTTCGATCGAATATAATTTTCGGAAACAAAATATCAGATGGTATAAAAGTAGGTAACTCATCTATATTGTTTATTCTAAATTAAGGTAGATCGAACATGTACGACTTATTAATGTCGAAAGAATTATATGGATTTTTTAAAAATTTTATTTAAAAATCCGATAAATAATATTTATATTGCAGTATTATGGTTGTCTATTTTTAATTATAAATCAAATGTCAAGAGTAATGTGAAATCTAAATAACTGATCACAGTTTCCTGTATTAAGGGATGCGAAAAGACAGTGATGATTCCAGATATTGAAAATATAGTTCATTAATATTGTATGATTTCTTTTTAGTTATTTTCGTCATTACTTGGTAGCTCATCTCATATCGGAAAATTTCTATCAGGATCGTGCGCAGGTGTAACAGCGGTTACATTAACGTATCCGTTGGATACCATAAGAGCACGGTTAGCTTTTCAAATGACTGGTCATCATGTTTACAGCGGCATTATTCACACTGCTGTGACAGTGTTTCGAAAGGTATGTGTAAATTTTGCTTTCTAAATCTTCATTTTAGATTGACATGTGTATAAAATGTCATATATTTCAAAGATTTATTTTACGCACATATGTTCTTAATTATTTCATTGAGTCTAAATACTTTTAACAGCTTTAACGGTTCTCTTAAATTTTTGAACTATCTACAATTAATTTCAATGAAATATTGTTTTGGAAACTGTTTAATTCCTAACAAAAAGGGAAGACTAAATATTAAAATAAACCTAAGTTATTTGAAGGTTTACAAAAATGTTACGGTGAATAATTAAATAAAAGAAATACATGTAGAATATAAAAATTACTTAGTGCGTCGGTTAAAAGCAAAATAAAGATTTGAGAATTCAATTATACTGAAATCACCCATAAACGATGTCAGATTTATTTTCATATTTTTCTTTTTGTTAACATTTTACTTTTTTTTTTTTTTTAAGTGTTTAATTTTATTACCAGTTATTTATATCAAATAACATTGAATTTTATTAAAATATTTGAATATACATAGTTGTAATTAATAAATACACATTACAATTATGCTATTTTAAGGAAGGTGGAATAAAAGCTCTTTATCGCGGATTCGTACCCACATTGTGTGGGATGGCTCCGTATGCTGGATTTTCGTTTTATACATTCGAAATGTTCAAGTTCTTCTGTATAAAATATATACCGCAGTACACATGTACTCCCTGTTCCAGAAATACGGGCGGAGTTGTGTTAACGGCTCCGTCAAAATTAATCTGTGGCGGTTTCGCTGGAGCCGTCGCTCAAAGTTTTTCCTATCCATTGGACGTCACCAGACGAAGAATGCAACTCGCAATGATGAAACCGGAAACTCATAAATATAGGTAAACGTTTTCGATCTGAACATCCTCTGCAAAATTTAATATCTTGAACTTACACAACTTACGTTCTTAATTATATTTTTTTCCTTAAATAAACTGTCTTGTGTTAAGTCTTAACCTTTAGGTTAAATAATTAGTAATTATGATAAGATTTTACATGTTGTGTCTGCCGATCCGGTGACCAGTTTCCACTAATATTAACTAAATATTAATTATGGATAGGAGATTCATAAAAGCTATTAATTAAATATTTTGATTATTAATTAACTATGAATTATATCGGGCGGTAGTCAGCGTCCGAAGAATTCTGCTGACGCTTAATGATGGCTCTGTTGGAGGTAGAACTACAACTCCACACTTGAACTCCATATGTTCAGATGGGATATAGGATTACCTCTTGCTGTACTGGTTAAGAAGGGCCTTCTTGCCAATTAACCAGTACATCTCATTCATCTTGCGTTGTAACTGATGTTTCTTTTGCTTCACATGTGTTTTCCATGTTAGTCGTGAATCAAGATGAATGCCTAAATTCCTTACTGAGTTAGCTTGAGGCACTTGCACATTGTTTAATATCTTGTTATTCGCATCAACAAGTCGAAGCGTGAATGTAACACGGATAGATTTTTGTTCGTTTAACTTGATTTTCCAATCCTACATCTATCTACCTTGTCAAGATATCTCTGAAGTGCATCTATTGCCTCTATTTGGGTATCTCTAGTTACCATTATAACAATATCATCCGCATAAGTGGGATTAAAAATTTCATCTGCGGCTGGAATGTTTTTGCATATAATGTGTACAGGACAGATGGACACTGTCTTGTTGTGGTACGTACGCACGTATACGTTGAAATGTTGAATTTGCTTTTTCATATATTATTCTGAAGCGCCTATTTTCTAAGTATCAGATGTTTTCTAAAAGCACTGTGCTTAATTTGTACAGCAAATCATTGTGCCATATATGGTCGAATGTCTGTGCCACATCTAAGAAGACTGCAGCACAGTACTTTTTTTCTTCAAGTGCTTTTAAGATGTACTTAACAACCGGTGCACATGGTCAATAGTTGAATGGTAACTATGAAAACCAAACCGATGGTCGGGGTAACTAGGCTTCTACCAGCAGCTTATGTTGTTTCAGAAGAATCTTTTCAAGTAACTTTGATAGAACTGGCAACAGTTAGATTGGCCAATAAAACTTCACATCTTCTGCTGATTTCTCCGGTTTCCTCAGCACGATGATTTGTGAGCCGCTTTAAAAAGAATCGGTATATTCTGAAGTCGAATACAAGCGTTAGATATGTAATTAATACAACCTCTTTTTTGTGTGTTTTTTGTTCCATTGATTGTTAGGTTAGGTTATCCAGGAGCTTTTTTTTCAAGATTGATGTTGGTATGCGAATAAAAACAAAGGAATATGTTAAAAAAATATTACGCGATTAAATAAATTTATCGTCGCATTATTATTATTATTAATTATTCGTTAAAGTATATAATAATGACTGATATTTTATTTTATTTATTATCAATCATTCCTAGACAGGAATCCTCGTATAATTCGGATCATTTCGTTTCTCTACGATAAAAATACCTTATTGTATATATTTTTCATTTGTTTTGAAAAGCGTTGGCATGATACAAACGTTGGTTACTATATATCGAGAAGACGGAGTTTTTCGAGGTTTATATCGGGGCATGAGTGTCAATTATGTGCGGGCTACCCCAATGGTTGCCGTTTCATTCACTACGTATGAATTAGTAAAACAAGCTTTACAATTGGATACTGGAATGAAAGTTTCCGATTAACCGTATTCATGAACAAGTCTATAATACTCAAGAGGAAATAAGACTGGTAATTTATTTGATTTCGTCCGTTATTAAATATGTTAATTTTAAGATATACAAAACGGAATACGTATGTAACTAACATTAAATTACAGAACTCTAACAGGAGAAGAATCGTCGCGTCTGGATAAGATAGAAGGCTGCTTCCGTAGAAACCTGCGACTATGTAAAAAAATGATTATATATATACTATATAGTGGTGGATTTATTTTTCTGGAGACGGTTTTAATTTAATTTTAAACAAATTTATGTAAAAAAGCACCCAGACTACATATATACGCAGTTTTAGTAATAACCGATTAATGAAATATAAAAATATTGTCTTGAAACTCTACGGATGTAACGATCGGTGAAATATTTGTTATTATTATTTTTAATATTTATAACATTTTGACGTTTTCATCAGCCATTTAGAATTAAAGTTTGGAACCGTCTTTAAATATGTAACGTGTCGATGTTTATATATAATGTATATAACTTTTGAATATTTTTGTTTTAAAATAATGTTGTTTTTTTTTTTTTTTTTTTTTTAATTTTCAAAAGTATTGTATAAGTGGTAGCCATTATATTTGTGAACGATAACTAATTTACAACATTCCTTTTTTTTTTTATCTTTATGTTTAAAATTTATATCGCCGGTATTTCAGTATGCATTTTTCTTTTTAATCCGTACAAAATTCTGTGTTTTTGTAATTGTTGACTTTGAACTTTGACTGTACGAAGTTTGGTGTCCGTTGCATTTAAAAGTTGTCAACGTTTCTTCTGCGTACATATGCACATTTTTAACTGTTAAGTAAATCGATTATCTCATTAACTGCTAATACATTTCAATTAGATTTACTAGAAATTGGTACGCTTCGCGTTCAATGTATGCGATTTTCATTTAATTTCCGTTACGATAATTTCAACCGACATTTGGAAATGTTATTCTTTAAACCGTGTAACGAGTTGTGCAATTTTATGATTATTTGTAAAGTATATAAACTATAACAATTTACACCGATGAAATAAACGTGTATTTATTATTGTTCATTATTTATGCCGGTTATATCGTATTCTTTATAATATTTTCATTATTATTTTATTATTATCGTATCAATTACGCGCTTATTTAGAGATATCCTGCATTATAAATTTGCGTTCGACAGCCAGTCTTCTGCGCCTTCCTCTAGTGAATGTAGCCCAATCAGTCCTTTATTAAAGCTATTTACTTTACACGAATTGATAATGTGCGACATCGTTTGGATCTCGCCACAGCTGCACAGCTCCGTTTCCGACAGATTCCATTTGTTCATTAAATATTTGCAACGACCCTGGTTGGTTCTGACGCGATTTAAATTGCACCATGTTTTTCTGTCGAGACCAAATCCTGGCACCCTGCTAGCCGGTATTAATTGTCCGTTTGTTGGAGTCTGCTTAACCCATATTTCCTTCCATTTCGTAGGTGCGTCGACACTGCTCTGTAGCTCGTTAGCCGTCAGCCATGCTGGTTTCCTGCTGCAGAGACGTGTAGGTGGGGGATCTTTGATAAATTTTTCTACGTGAGAGTACATACTGTTGTATTTAGCCCATTCTAGTTTGTAGGTTTCTTCTCTGCGGATGTGCGGTGGAAATATATTTGCCAGCACGGGAAGCCACATAGTAGGAGTAGATTTTAGCGTATTACTAAGCGTAGTGCTACGTTCAGTTATGTATCGATCTTCTTAGCATGCCAGCTAGCCATCCAAACGGGGCAGCAATATTCTGCAGCTGAAAACACTAGTGCCAGTGTAGCAGTCCTGATGAGTTTTGTCTCTGCTCTCCAAGCTGTACCTGCAAGGCGAGCGATAAGGTTTACTCTTGTCTTCACTTTTTGAGGTATTTTTTCGGCGTTCTCTTCGTATGTGAGAGTTCGATCAAGAACGGCGCCTAGATATTTTGGCGTTGGGTTAAAAGGTAAATCTTTACCGTTGAGTTTAACATGTATTTTAGCTTTTGCCATCTGTGAGTTGAGGTGAAACAACGAAGTTTCTGTTTTTACCGGGTTTAACCCGAGTCTCCATTTAGCACAGTATTCATCCGAGCTGTGTAAATCTTTTGTGAGTACGTCCTCGCCATTTTTTAAGTGCTTGCTTTGAGTTGCAAGTACAATGTCGTCTGCATACTGGAAATTCTCCGCTTGGAGCACCGATATATCATGTATATATAAGTTAAATAAAATTATTATATACGTTGCACGATGTTTACAGACATTATTGCCGTCATCGACGTGTATTATTAAAGTACGATACAATCAATCATTATATATTAGACGAGAAAAAAGTAGCGCTAATGAACAGTGTGATTGTCAAGTTTTATTCTAAGTGTCCAATTAAAATAAATATCGCCCTTTATCTAAGCGGCGTTATATCTATTAATATCGTTTAAAATTTTAATTAACGAAAAAACGAGTTACGAGACGAGCTAATAGAAAAATAACGAATAATTCAAAATCGCTCTAATTGACGTTGACCGTATATTTTAAAAATTGTCTAAAAATCACCCGGTAAAAAGTTGCATCATTTTTTAAAGCCCGCGTCAACTAATCGTTATAAAAATAAGTAGTGTATATCGTACTGTATAATTATTTATTCAACGAAGTAGCATGAAATAATGCAAGATAATGAAGGAAAAAGTCTTATAAAAAAAAATTACATCATATTATTAATTTTTTGTTAACTTATTTTAATAATTTTGTTGCAATTTATCCTTGATAATAAACAATAAAACCAGTTAAAATCGCTAAAAATAAAATTCTTTTTTGAAAAATCACAAAACTTTTTAACTATTAAGTTATTATCAATATAAAAAATATAAATTATAAAAGTATATACAAATTTATAAAAATACGAAATGTTGATAATGGCTTAACAGACGAAAAGCCGTGATTTTTCATAAAGAAAAAAAATTACTGATTTTTAACTCCTTTTTGGTTTTTTTATTTTTTAAAAAACACTACATTTCAAACTTTTCAAATTATCTTTGATGATAGCTTGATCATTACAATATTATAATTTCTTAGTTCAGAGACTTTTTTAAAAACGTTGTCTCATAAAGATACTTGAAGAATGATTGCAAGTTTTGTCTTAAACACATATTCTGATAAAAAAAAATTGAAGATGAATTCGAGGAATTTGTTGAATGCTCGGTTAACGAATATTTAGGGTAATCGAATTTAGTTCATTTAGAAAAATATTTGGTATTATGTCTACGATATAGTTGGAAAAAAAAAAAATATTTCAGGTCAGCTGTACCTGAGAAGATTTCACTTTGCCCATTGTTGTGCTGATCGTCCTTTCTTCTTGTTAAAACCTATATTTATTATTTCTAATCTATTCTCGCCGCTTTCCTTTAATTTACCCTTAAGAGAAATAATTTGTCTAATTTTACGAGCGTATCTACTTGATACAATGTATCCATTCCGATTTTCTGTAGCAATTCCTTCACACTTTCGTCAGTGTTCACTTTCGAATGCGTTTATTCGCTTAATGCTTCCCGCACTCGGTGTTCACGTTTCTGACGCATAATTAATCATGGATACGACGTAACGCTGCATTATTATTAATTTGAAACCCATTCTCGTTTTTAGATCTTTCCATGTTGACTCCAACGCTTCTTTTGTCATATCATGTATCCTTACAGTAGTATCTCGATTATCCGAGTTGCGGTTTAACCGAATTACTGAAAGCAAAAAGGAAATCGAATCAAGTATGGAGTGTAAAAACAGAAACGGCGTGGTAATGTGGGGGAGTCGACCGATGGATCCTCTGTCTATTGTTATTGTTTTTTTTTTATTTTGCTACTGAGTTCATTTATAAGTTATTTATTTTTGTTTATATTGTACTGTACTGCGTCTCTGGAGACTAAATTACAAACCATCAATACACTCGATAAAAGGAAGATAATTAAGAAAGTGACTTCAGATTTAGGTATGAGATCAAAAAATTGTTTTTGTAAAAAGGCAACGCTATTAATAGACAACGAAAAGTTATGAAAACAGGACAGTTTAAACAAATTCAAACTGCTGTGTTTATATGATTTGCATAGTTCCGAAGCAAAGGATTTCAGTTAGTGGGCTTCAGCTCCATAGACATGTTGGAAAACCTGAGGCGTAACCATAAACGCAAACTTTCGCGCAATTTTTGAAGGAGACTGCGTTGTATAGACTGTTAAAAAATCACTTTAAAAGTTGTTGTTTACATACAGCTGAAACCTGGAACGAGTCGACAAGTTCTGCTCTTCAGAAGTCGTAGAAGAAGTTATTAAACGTCATGGAAACCAATAAATTTTGACTGTACAGAATGATGATGAAGGACACTTCAGCCTTACACAGCTAACTTAAAGATTGGCAGATGAACCAATTACTCTAAATTATGTAGCCCTAGTAGATTGACGCTAATGAACAATAGATGATAGGAAAGAGGGATGAAAAAATAACAGACAACTTTAACAGACCTTCTACTGTTGCGACGATTGAATGAAACGAAGGCAGTGAAGGGAATTTATGGACTTCTTCAAGAAATAACTTTTTTAAAACATATACTGTATGTATGCATGTATTTGTAATTTTTAATTCTTATTTAATTTTCTTTTGTACGCCATTTTTTCATTTCATACTATGTTTCACATCTTTGACAGCGTTTTCATTCATTTCACTAGTTTACGCAGATTTCCTCTCGATTTTGCCACAATCCATGTTATCCAATATATCATTTATTAACATTAAACATACTGCTCTGCAGTACACTTGAATAATAAGTTTTGACAGAGAACTTATAAATCTTAATATATATAAATCTCGTGTCACAATGTTTGTCCTCAATGGACTCCTAAACCACTTAACCGATTATAATAAAATTCGCACACCGTGCGCAGTTTGATCCAACTTGAAAGATAGGATAGCTTACATCTCAATTTATAGTCGCAATGGGGTTTTTTTGGGGGGGCACATTTTCAAATTTAGATTTTTGTAAAATTTCGTAAGAACCGATTTCATAGATAACGGCATGATAAGTTCAAAGCAAAAAACCGTTTTCAAATACGATCGATAGGTTTTGAGTTACGAATTTTTCAAAATTGCCGACTTGCCACATTTGGCAGGGCGTAGCGTGGGTAGTAAAAATTTTTAAACGATTCTAACGGTTGAATATGTGTTTTCTATATAAGATCTATCGTATAAAGCGAAAAAAAACGCAAAAAAAAATTTCAAACCGAACCCAAAAATTTCAAGAACCTTTCGATTTTTTCAAAATTTCGATTTTTTCGCAATAATTCAGGAACGATTCGAAATTTGTAAAAATCGTCTAAACGAAAGTTACGCTTGATTAAAATACGCGTCTAACTATGGTATTGCCGTATTTTTATAGCAAATACTCGCCGAGAAAATTACGGTTAAAAGGTTTTGGAGTTTTGGGCCCTTTTTGAGGCCCCTATGATAGGTAAGGGATTCGGATTGGTCTTAAAAGAAATTAGACGTGGAGATCTATCATTTACGTTATTAGGTAAACGTTACCAAAATTAACCGGTAGGTAACGAGAAATCGCGAGTTGAAAATTTCATTTTCGATTTTTAAAAATTCTGCCAGCGTTTATATTTTCGACTATAAATCGCTTACGTTTAGAGATACGGAAAAAATTGTTATTACCTAATTTGATCGTCGTAAAAAAACCTCTTAAACTAAGTCGTCGTCGAAATTCAAAAAAAATACTTTAGGGGTGTTTTGGGGGGTGACTCATTAAAATTTCGATTTTGGAAAAATTTTTATAGAACCGATTTGATAGATGTTAAAATGACGAATTCGAAACAGAAAACCGTTTTTCGTTACAATCGATGGGTCCCGAGTTACGAATTTTCCTGACCTACCACCTTTCGCAAGGCATAGCGAGCGACGTAAGTAAACGATTCTAACGGTTGTGTTTTCTATATAAGATCTATCGTATAAAGCGAAAAAACCGCGAAAAAAAATTCAAATTGAACCAGAAAATTTCAAAAGGGGGGTTGGTCACCTTACGGTTTTTTCAAAATCGACTTTTTTCGCGATAAATCGGGAACGATTAGGAATTTCAGAAAATGAATTAAACAAAAATTAAGCGGTATTAAAATACGCGTCTAACGATGGTAGTTACGTATTTTTAGGTGAAATAGGCATCGAGAAAATATGGGTTAAACGTGTTTGTGGTTTTGGGACCTTTTTGGGGCTCCTATGATAGATAGCGGTCTCGGGTCAATTTTATACGAAAATAGACGTCGGGATCTATAATTTATGTAATTGAGTAAATTTATTAAAAATTAGAAATCGCGAGTTGAAAATTCAATTTTTGATTTTGAAAATTTTTCTGGCCGATTTGGGCTAGGCCGTGTCTACAATGTTGCATGTTCACGTGTAGGAAAACCATCGAATCTATTTGTATGTTAGCTAAAGACAGGTTAACCAAAAATATTATGCACCGATTAGTGCTAAATTAAATTAAAATTAAAAGTATTTATAATTCGAATTAAAAAATATTATTGTTAAAGATTTAAAACTATCTGCCCTACCTACCTCATTCATAATTTTAAGTGTCACATGTTATTTACTAACAACTTTGTAATATGAAAATTTTTTCGATTTTACAAATGGCATCTATGTAAAAAAGCATAATGGTCTTCATGATTGATGTTCTCCTACCACTCCCCTTGAATAGTTTACTACAATGTAATACAACAAAAAACAAAAACTTTAGCCACAGCAACGCGTGGTCGGGTCTTCTAGTATATATATATATATATATATATATATATGATGAGTAGCATAGATCATTGTTTAAATAAGATTTAATTAACTTTATTAAATAAGAAAAATTTAAATTTAAGGAGTTTCAAAATAATACTATTATGCCAAGCCGAGCCAAAAGCTTTTTAAATGTCGGTTAGTAATAACGCCGAATACATATGTCGGTTATGTAATCAGGCAATCTAGCTACTTGATGTACAGGAGAATAACCCGCTCTAAATCCAAACTGTTCGTACATAAGAATTCTGTCATTTTCAAAATGTAACTGTAATCGATTTAAAATGACTTCTTCAATTATTTTACTAAGAGAGCTAAGCGGACTGGTTGGACGAATATTATTGATATTTATAATATCTTTGCCGGGTTTAGGCGTAATTATAATTTTAGCAGTTTTCCACTGTTTAGGAAAGTAACTTGTTTTGAGCATACCATTTGCAATATTTGCCAAATATACAATTGCCTTACGAGGTAAGTGTTTAATTACTATTGCAGAAAGTTTATCATCGCTACAGGATCAGTTGTTTTTTAACTTTGTTATGTATTTATTAATTTCAGAAGGCGTAGCGAGGTAAATATCTGACGGAAAAGTTGGAAGAACTAGTTGAGACGTAACATTCATATGAACAATGAGTACGTGAAAATTATATGGTGACGGGTACCCATGTAGTTCAAGCTTGTAATTTATCCTGTATACCGGCTGATTTGTTACCGGATTACTCTAGGAAGGAATAAGTTTTTATTAGTTTTCCATAAATTATTGTTAGTAGTAAACGAGAGTGTCGTTAAAAAGGTATTCCATTTCGAATTTTTTCAGCTGATTAACAAATATCAGGAAAACGTGTCTAGAAAAATAAATATTTCAATCTAGCATTGTTATAGAATGATGTGAAATTATATTTTTAATTGTTTGGCATCTATGATAATTTTTAAGCGACAGAATATTTCTGATATGAAACGGAATACTAGATTTTGATGAATAGTTAGCCACCCTCGGAATATTTAAAACAGCTGCGTCCAGAATTAATTTACTAAAATTTCTCAGCAGAATCAACAGCGTAAGAATTTTTTTTTTTTTTTTTTTATTTTTATTTTACATAATTACAACTAGTCCATTTGGACTATCCAGTAATTCTGATATATGAAAGAAAAATTAACGTGAAGAGGTTATCCGTTCAGTGACAGGAGCCTCAGAAGAATATGAATAAAATTTGTTTAAACAATATCATAAGGCTTATTCCGTTTCAGCCTTCTTGTGTTATTTAGGTTATCTAATTGCTTCCGTATTTGGATGCCTATGTAATCTGTCTTCGTGTTGAAGTGCATACCGTCTAATTTCTGTAATTACAGTAGGAACATTTAGGTCTCTATGCAAGTCATCGTTTCTTATGAACCAGGGCGCATTCGTTATCATACGAAGTATTTTGTTTTGGCATCTTTGAATTATTTTGATGTGAGTGGTTTTTGCACAACCCCACAATTGGGCGCCATAGCTCCAAGTTGGTTTAATAATCGCTTTGTAGATTAACAATTTATTGTCGATCGTTAACGTCGAGTTTCTTCCAATAAGCCAATACATGGAAGCTATTAAACGGTTAATCTCTTTCTTTTTAGCAATGATGTGTTGTTTCCACGTAAATTTCTGATCGAGTCGCATACCTAAATATTTGATCTCATCTAGTATTGGTATTTGATTATTGTTTATTGTAACCGGAGCATTATTTGTTGTTCTGTTTGTGAATATTACATGAGCCGATTTGTTTTTATTTATACTTATTTTCCACGTTTTTGTCCACTTGCATATCTGATCTAAGGAATTCTGCAGGTTACTAGCGGCAACGTTTTCGAGGGTATCGGAAGCTAACACAGCAGCGTAAGAAGTATCAATTTTATCGAACAAATTTATATTTTCGTTAAGATACGTTTTGAATCTCTTCCTGTTAGCATCCTTATAGTTAACTATTCTGCGCGAAGATACTATTGTACTATTCTTAATAATAGGCGTAATATAAGATAATATAGGATTATGATCTAAAGACAATGATGACAAGGAAATCGGTGTAGTAATGAAATTAATTTTTTTTACTAAATCACGCTCTGTGTTTACAATTAAGGTCGCCTGTAAGGATAACTAAAGTGAATTTATGAAATAAAGATTTTAAATCATTATCTAAAAATTTTGTATTTTTAAAGTTATGATAAACGCATATTATGTTAACGAAAGTGTGATCAATGTGCATTTCAACACCTATTGCACAAAAAGAGATTTTAGACATATAAAAGGCAATACATTGTGTTTAATCTTGTTAGGTGCGAGAATAGCTACCCCTTCGCAATGCTTTTCTCTAATCTATAGAAATTTTTAAGGGTATTTTATTATTAAGGGTTGGTTTCACATATAGCCGCGTTATCTACTATATTCTCCAACGAAATATGAATAAATAAATTAAATTTGGGAGAAGGAATCAATGTAAAAATATAATTTTTTGTCTGAATTAGAAACAATCTTTTATATTAAAAAAAAAAAAAAAAACAAAAAACGATAGAATAGTATCGGAAACAAGACAGAATGAGGCTGTTATATTTTGTTGTATACGATTAATTAAATATATTGTGTAACCAATTTAATAATGATTCTTTGTTAAATATAATAGACATTATACATTGCATTTCTCATATGTATTACATTGTATACATTTTGAACGGTATAAGTGAAAGAGAACAGCAATTTTAAACACAACACACATATAACATCACAAGCAATATTTAAAAATATATAGCAGAATTCATGGAATGTGGTTATTTGTAAACAAAATCAATATAGAATTCACAATCCTCAACCCTCAAAATTCTATCGCGTGCACGTATGGATGGATCGCACACGTTAGAAAACTGCTCCATCAAAATTACGTCATATAGACGTTTGTATAATTGTACGACCAGCTCTGTAAGATTCTTCAATTCATTTTCCAATTACCTATTATCCTTTGGCTCCACTAAAGATGCTAACTACTCATTATAGACTGCCGCTAGGCGAATTCGTCGTCCTACTCGGCCTTGTTTTCCTTTGAGGAAGGAAGATAACTCATGGGCTCGGAGTGATTCTGAAAAAGCATGTGTTTTTGCCAAACATTTTGAGCTTGAGGATAATAGCATTCAATCCTCAATAGCTCCTAACTGTCCTAGTACATCTAATGGCAGAATTAAACCAACTTCTCCCCTCGAAGTAGCCAAGGTTATTGATAGGCTAAAGTCTATCAAATCACCGGGTATAGGCTTTCTCCTGTTGTGTTCAAAGAACTGTCAAAGAAAGGGATTGTCTATCTGTTGACGATGATAAATGCTTGTATTCGTATATGGTATGTACCCCGCACTTGGAAGATTGCGAAAATGATCATGATTCACAAACTAGGGAAATCAGCGGAGGATCCTGGATCTTACCGGCCCATTTCCCTACTACCTATCATTGCGAAAATCTTTGAAAACATTATTTCACAGCGACTTCAGACAGTTATTGTAAACAAATATTTGATACCAGATGTTCAGTTTGGATTTCGTGAAAAGCATGCAACCGTTGAGCAAATTTACCGTGTTGTACATACTGCAACTCAAGCATTTGAGAACAAAGAATTTGCTACAGCAGTTTTCCTAGATGTCAGTGCTGCTTTTGATAAAGTTTGACACCTTGGTTTAATTCACAAAATTAAAAGCTATTTTTCACCGGGCTTTTGCAGACTACTACGTCATACTTAACTGATCGACAGTTCTATATACATTTTGGATCAGCGACTACGCACTACATTAGCATTCGCGCTGGTGTTCCACAAGGCTCTGTACTTGGTCCTATCCTCTTCCTATTTTATACTATAGATATCCCTTAAACTCCTGAGACAACAACAAGTCTTTTTGCCACGACACTGCAATAATTTCACATAGTCGCAGTTATGATACAGCTGCATGTATTCATCAAACAGCTGTAGATAATATTTCAACTTGGGCTCATACCTGGAAAATTAAATTAGATGACAGCAAGTCAGTACGAGTAGACTTTTCTCTCCGACACCATGGTTATATTCCAACTTATTTGGATGGTAAACCGGTTCCAGTATCTACTAGCTCAATTGGCACGAGCATATTAGAAGAAAACGCAAAATGTTGCACCTTCTGCTCTCCAACTTTCGATGGCTCCTTCAGCCTCATTCTGAGCTTAGTCTCGAAAGCAAGAGACTCATCTATACTTAAATTTTCCGACCAGCATGGAGTTATGGTGCAGAGGTCTGAGGAACCGCAGCCAAATCCAATCTCGAAATTCTTGAAACATTTCAAAACAAGTTTATGCGTATGAGTTCAAGAGCACCTTGGTTTGTCTCGAACGCCAACTTCGCATCGATCTCAAAATCGATCCAGTTCCTGTTATCATTCTCCAGAAGTCAAACAGCTACATTAATCGTCTTCACCTCCAACCGAACGTTGAAGCAGTTTTACTATTAGATGATTCTAATGACACCCGACGGCTGAATAGAAAACATCAGCTGGATCTTATTAATATTTAATTTTATTATTTTTATAAAATAATTTAACTACCAGTGAAATCCTCCTATAATTAGTTATGGTAAATGTATTTAGTTTTACAGTTCCAATAAAATCTTTATTTTAAAAAAAAAAATCTTCAGTGATTTGAACGGAGTGAGCGAGTTCACCTTATTATACTTTGTATCGAGACTTTCGAGACTATCAGTATATGGTATGGGGAATAATTGTGGTGTGAAGGGTCCGTAGTTCAATAACTAGACTTTATATTAGTAATTTATGTGTGAACAGTTTACATACATTTCTATTACTAGTGAGATGGTTTGTTTTAGTCTGTGTATTAGTTATCCAATAGGATAATTGCAATCCTGTTCGCGTGGTTATATAATCAGTCCTGATGCTTTATTTACAATATTTTTTTTTACATCAGCTGAGTGCTTCGTGCTAAGGTTATAGGTATTGTTACATAGGTACCACGTAGCGTCAACGATTGACCATAATGTAGAATTTTAAGATCACGTGAAAAAATTTATACCTCAAATAAACAGATTACAACTCACTGTTAAAATTCCATTTTATTACAAGTATGCTTTTTCATAAAATGTTAAACTTTGTTATTATGTTTCGATGAACTTTGCGGTTTTAATAAATTTGTTCTAGTAATTTTAGCAGTCAGACAATCATAAATTTAGCCTATTTTTATTCGTCGATAAAGTAAAATCTAAATAATTATAACGATTATTGAAACTGGTTTTAAGGAAATTAAAAGTCAATAAAATTTAATATACGAAAAATTTTAAACGCCGTTACTTATTTATATTTATTTACGGTTTTGATGTACGTGTACTGTTTTTGATATTGGGTTTCAAGTTGATGAATTATGCCGTTTGGTTAAAATAATCGTGCTAGATCCATGCATAATAATACATTTTTTCAAAACATTATTTATTCTTTAATAGTTAGGAGCAAAGATGGAATGCCGTTATCAGCTACTACTGATTTTACTGACGAAATAAATAAAAATATTAAAGAATCTAAACGATATGTGAAGTTGGTTTCGAAAAAAACTCAAAATTTTCCCGAACGATGTATATTACATCTGAATCAGCACACTGTATAGTGAGTTTACAAGTAAACTTTTCTTCATAAAAATTCATATTTATAAAAAAAAGTTTATATATTTAATTAATTAACGTGGTGTATCATTTCAGTTTCATTTCGCATTCAGGCGTTACATATTTGGCACTATGTGCTTCTTCTTATCCTACAGTGTTAGCGTTCAGTTTCCTAAATGAATTAATGAAAGAATTTATATTTACATACGATCAGATAAGGATACGCGATGTAGTTCGACCATACAGTTTTATGGAATTCGGTATGAATTTTCGTGCGTTGCTGAATTTATATTAGTAAAGTGAACCATATATATAAATTATTTGTATGTAATTTGCTTTGTAACAATGATTATTTTCAGATAATTTCATACATAAAACATGTCAGAGATATAATAAACCTCAGAGTTTGACTACACGTGTAAATTTATCAGATTTAAGTTTAGAAGTTCGTCTGAGACCACCTTATGAAGTTAAATTAGAAGAAGTGGAACCTGTCAAGAAAAATTTGAATAATGCTCCCATACCATATTCAGGTACAATTAATTCTACCGTATGAATTTGTAAATATTTTTGAGAGAATGAAAATTATCGAATATTTTGAATACGACGCTGCTTAATATTTCTTTAATTTCGACGTATCGAATATAATGAGGTAATGACTTATTTCTGAAAATACCGATCGTGTTTAATAAGTTACTTTAGTTAGTATACGATGTCTATGTAAATTTTAAATGGCTAATTTGTTTATTTAGCGTTAAATATATTTCATATAATTATGATATTTAACGGTCGATGTAACGTTATGTTTTAAATTTTTAATTTCAGTTGGTCACCGTTTAGGCTTTGAAGATTTATCCTCATTTTCATTTATGATGATGATATTGAGCGTTATATTATCGGTGGTATCGGCAGTAAATGGAATTTCAGTGTTAACGGAGTCTTCGTACGAAGTATGCTGTTAATTTCGTTTTTATAAAGTAGAGAAAATGTAGTTATTAATTTACAATCGTAATTATTATAAAAAATCTTTGATCATATTTTATTAAGTAAAGGTTATTATACGGGCAAATTAATCTGCAGAGAAATTTAAGGAGAATAAAATAACGTTTCCTTCATGTAAGCTCTTGTAAGTCATGTTCGGTAATTTTCTTTTGATAATCTATAAAATCCATTCGGAAAAATGTTATATAATTGATCAAACATTTATTTTTTACTATAACATTTTCAATTTTTTTACTTTAATATTTGGTAATAACTATATAATTTTTAAACTTTGAAGAAATGATTTAGAAATTTTGGTATTTTTTTTTTTGTAATTAGGATTCATATTACGCGATCATATAAATATGCAAAAATATATTTTAATTGTTAATTGGTACATTCATTTTATTGAGACCATTCTTATTAGTGTTGCTGTTATATTTGTCGTACGTTTGGTGAAGTAGCGTTTAAAAATAAGTTTATTTCAAATTCCTTTAAAGTAAATCTCGAAATAATTTGAACATGGGTAAAATTAGAAGTTTATTATCGAGGTATAAAATTTACGTTGTGAAAAAGCTGGTTTTAACCGCCGTAAGAAAGTTAAAATATAGTGTATTTATACCAAACGACTAAATCCTGAATTAGGCGAAATAAACATATTTGTATTAATTCACAGTATTTTTTACAACAAATTATATGTAATATATATATGTGTACGTGTGGTGTCGAATAAAGTTTATTATTTTTTTCTTACAGGAAGCGACGTTACAAGTGTATATATACGGTTCATTGTTTCTGATAGAATCCTGTCTGCGTATTGTACAAGTATGAGTACTATTTGTTTTACATATGTATTCGTGCATAGAATAAAAACTAAATTTGTTTTTGTATTATTAGTATTTCGAAATATAACATAGATAAGTTTATCCCCGATGGACTTTTGTAATGATTTATTTTTGTCTCTATCTAGGTCTATTGGTTACTACATCAAGTAAGACGTCGCAAAACGAAGAGTTGGATGATCTGTATTTTATTATGTTATTTGTCTTGGTCTATATCGACGCTCAGGGGTAAATGGCAAAATATAATTTTCGTGTCTGTCGTTATTTTTACACACATCTGCATAATAATTAGACGTATCAAATCAAAGTTACCCGATTATCAAGTATGACAAAGCGAATCTGATACGAATAACCGCTATAATATATTTCGTTGCGGTTTTATAAACGAGTTGTATGTATTAATGTACCCGATATTTCTTTGGCAACATTTCGTTTTACCTTTTTTTGTTATATTTAAATAACGTACGGTTTAAAAATTAAAAATATTTAATTTTTAGTCTTTTGTTTTATTGCGTCTAATGCACGGTTAATGCAATTAACTTATAAAGCCCAATCAGCACTTAAAAAACAAATTTTAAACAAAATATACGAAATTTTATTACCGCCGGTAAGATATTTCTGTTTGAAAAGTTTTAGTTTTGTTAATTATTATTGCCGTACTAAACGATGATTGTTTTTATTTTCGCCGACGACCAGCTATTAAATATGTCGCCGAAAACTAAGAATACGAGATAATTTTCACTTTACATATATTATTTCGTTTTATGTCCATTATGTCTTGTTAAGGCGATTGGTTTAGGACTTTGTTCATTACAAAGTATAATCTTTGATTTACTTTTATTAGCTATAAGCTACTAGAGAAGTGTACGGACTGAACAATTAACCTTGTATAAAAGAAATGATGTTGAAACTCGTTAAAAACGGCGAAAAGTTAAACATAAATCTAAATGAGGGTCTCAATAATTGCTAAGTTACAAGAAATTTCAAGTTGTAAATGTAATTCAAATTTTCAATGCTAAGGATATTTTGAAAGTGAAAATCTTTTCCATTGTTTAATTGAAAAACATTTTTTTTTTTTTTCGTTTCATAAATCTCATCTGGTTCATGTACGAATTGAAAAACCAGTATTTAAATTTATGTCTTGTTAATTTACACATAGTAGAGAGTATCTGCTCATTATTAATGTATTCCAAATTAAAAGTATATGTATATGGAAATATTTGAAAATAAAGAAAATTAGTGTGAATTTGATAAAGACATATAATCTAGTACTTAGATGAAAACTTTTATTTTATTATTTTCTGAAATAATTTATATTTAGAAAATTTTTACAAAAGCTAGTTAAAACATTTTTTACTATATCACTAAATAAAGAACTGGTATCGCTGTTTCCCTTACGACACGGTTTGCTAATCCGTTCCGTAGAATACTTTGTCCTGGTGTCCAGTCAAATATATTTTTGAAGTCCACAAGTATTATTGTAGATATTTGTTTGTACTTATCATGGAACTTTCACAGATATGTTAAAACATTTAATAAATCACCGCAAATTATCATTTTTGTTTGTAATGTATGAAAATTTCAACAGACAATTTGATTACAAATAATTCAGCAAAGGGCGCGAAGTAAAGATGTGGAAGAGCATAACGGACACTGAATATCACGACACATCCTATGCGAGATTTTGATTTGGCACTTATATGTAAAGAAGTCTGTGGAAGCGCTCAGGCTGGTGTTAATAGAGGAATGTTTGTTCACGTCTTGTGATATATCAATTTTCAAAGGTTTGTATCGACTGTGCAATTGGCCATGCACAATTTACTCGTTTTTCTGAACAACATACCTCACCATATATTTGTAAAATCTATTCTGCTTTTCTTCGTTAAACATATCCTATTAGACCCCAACAAATATAATACAATTTACTTTCAAAGTTATATTTTTAATCATAACATTTGACATTTAAAAGCATTTGCAAAGAACCTATTTCTAAATATAAATACTATATTAGATATTAAGTTTATGTATTTACGTCGTACACAATTTTGAAAATATAACGAGTTTTCAATGCTATGTAAAAATCGATTGATATTCAACCAGTTAACCAAAACCTACAACACATATATATCAAACATTTCAAATTGTGAATAAGATTATACACATGTGATTTTGATGCGAGAGTAAGGAATATATCTAGTTATTGTTTTCTTAAAAGCAATGAAATTTATGTCTGTCGAAACTATTTAACTATATATATATATATATATACACGGTATATCAAAAAGAGCAAACGTATTTTGAAGTCAACATTTCCTGAATATGAAATTGATAATTATAATTTAGTTCTGGGATCATATTATTATTTATTCACTTCTACAAGTTAACTAAATACAAGTGCGTATATTTTTTATTATCAGAATAAATGTTTAATTTAATAAATAAATATTTTTATTCTAGTTCTAACCAATATCGCGCACATTTAAACATCGGGGTTTAGAAATACACATACAAAAACCACAACACGTATTCATATAAAATTATAATTTACAACTATATCGTTATAATAATCGCTTAAATAAGCTTTACATGCGTATCATTAGTTTGTATTTGCATATGGATATATTGTTTTCGACATATATCGATGAAAGAAATATTTTTACTACTTTTTACATATACAATAAACAAAAGCTGAAAATAGGCGGTTCGAATAAAAAACATAATAGCCGTCGTAAAAAAAGAAGTGGTTTTCATGGTGTTATCTTCAGAATATGAAAATAAAGATCACACATTATCGTATAAACAAATAAGTAATCACATATACATACTCACTTTCACATATTGTTTTTGAAAGTAATTTACAATATATTTATTAAATAGCGAAGTAAATCTGTTTAAAATGGAGATTTTATAATTTTTGAGCAGAAATTGTTATTTAAAACAAAATAATTATTTACGCTGTTATTAATAACACGCAAAAAACTACGGAAATTGTCTTTTTCTTCTACATAAAAATTGCAGAAAATAAGGAAAACCGTCAATAAGAACATTAAAAAAAAAACAAAAACGAATAATATCGTTCCATAATTCTAGACGAATTCATCGGGACAATCTACATTATAGTATAGTTATATATACATCAATCGTAATCATTGATCATATAAAAATTGGGCAAAAGCTTAACGTAAGCAATATAAATTAGTACTTAAAAACTACGCGGAGTTATACATTTATTTTAATTACGTACGAAAATACTCATGTATGTGCATAAATATACATCACACACACACACACGTATTCACTGTTAACACGCATAATTTGGTTTTCTTTGTAAATATACACTAATAACACAGAAATGATACGATAAATTGGGTACAATCATAAAGCCTTATAAGAAATAATCCGGTGTTCTACGAGTTACATGTGGTTCACCACGACGTGGCGCTGGATCAAACTGCAAACTAAAACAAAAAATACAAAACAAAAACCTCATATGTGAATTGCTCCTAATATAATACAAAATATATATATATATATATATATATACCAGCTGCGCTAATGAAGAATGAGACCAAATATCCCCGTTACCACTAATAAATAAAATAAAGTAACCATTTTGATGAAAATTAATTTCGATGCTTTGTAATGTACAATATTTTTTGGCTTTGTTCCTGGAGAGAGAATGAATAAGAACTGATATAGACGCAAAAACATGGTTGATTCAAGATTTATTCCACATTGCTCGAATAATTGACCTTGTGACTTATTGATCGTAGTGTGAACCGGAAACTGGACATTTTTAAATTAAAGAAATCAATTAGAATTAGTGGTATTTTTAAAATTAGTACGCTGTCGCCTTTGAACTTTGGCTATGATTATAGATGCTTCAATCACGCTGTTCATGAACTGTCATTTGAGTAATTGCATACCATGATTATCACAAAGAGCTGTAAATTGTGAGACGACGATCCTGAAAAATCAAATGAAGTTAAATTCAATTGGATAATTGACGAATTCATTTGGAACGGTAGTGAAATCGATCAATTAAAATGAATGCATTTGGCCATCATACCCTGAATTTTTATATTCGAATCGCCTGCAGACTTTTTCGTTACTAAAATGGCAAACATGTTTTTTATAATTTTCACCAATATTTAGGAACATTGTCAACAAACATAAATAAGGACAACGGAAGTGTCGAACGTAATTTCCCCATTGTCAAAATAGTGATTCTAAAAGCATTTTCGCCAAATTGTCAAGATTTTTCCCATTTATTGCTAATCTGATCAAGTAAGATGCCGTATGCTCTTATCAGCCAACAATTGTTATGGATTTATTTCTATTATTTCTCAATTGTTATATTTCAAATATGGGAATATATAAAAGGTGGCTTATGAGAAGGTTAAAACACTTAAATGAAAGAAGATACAGTACATTTTGTCGTATGCAATTATGTTGTATACGCTACATATGTTGAGAAATAAAGGATGATTAAAATCAAACTTCGAAATTGTTGGGAGGGTCGACATCTTGTTACAAAAAATACTCTAAAGATATTTGGTTAAATATACTTATAAAGGATATTTGGTTAAATATACTCATAAAGAATATTTGGTTAAAACTATTTATAAAGAATATTTTATTAATATACTTACAAAGAATATTTTAACCCGTCATCTAGTTCCATGATAGCTGCTTGATTACCGCATCGATAACAATAATTTGGAGCGGAAAATATTGTTACAACATTTCTGTCATGACACCTAATAAAAATCAAAGTACACAGAATTGAACCTATATGTACGCATGTATCTTAAATGTTTTCTTAATTACATATTTTTTATCTAAGCTAAAACTAATTTGTAAATTTTTACTAACCAGTTATAACCTTCCATGACCAACTGATGCGCGCGCGAAACCAAAGTTAAATTATTAGAATGATTAAATGTCTCAGAAATGTCTTGTCCGAATGTATATCCAGCTCCTCGAGGTGATATACCCCATCCGCCTCTATCATCGGGATCTGACCATAACAAGTCGCACATAGGTCCCTAAACATGCCGATATGGTTATTTTAATAATTATATATATACATAAACTTAAATTTACTTATAATTTAAAATTCCAAATTATACGATTAAGTTCAAAGCTTAACATTTGTAATAACCATATTATATGGATTTTTATATTTACTTCGTGTGGAACTTCTTGCAACCGATCGAGAGCACGTATATGATCTAGCGTATCAATTGAAGGAGAAAGACCTCCATGAAGACAAAATATCTGTCCATCCACTAATGCAGTTAACGGCAGATAATCGAATAAATCTGTAAAATATTTCCACACACTAGCATTGCCGTATTTTCTTAAACATTCATCGTAAAATCCGTACACTTGTGTGATTTGTCTGGATTCGTGATTACCTCTAAGAATCGTTATTCGCTCTCTATATCGTACCTTTAAGAACAATTTAAAATTATAACGTAATTCAGAATAATAAAGTAATAAATTAATACATATTTATAAAGGTTGCATTATGCAAATTAAAAGATAGTACTCACTTTTAATGCAACTAACAATGTAACAGTTTCGACGGAATAATAACCGCGATCAACGTAATCTCCCATAAATAAATAATTCGTGTCTGGAGACTTTCCACCTATTCGAAATAATTCCATTAAATCGTGAAATTGACCATGCACATCGCCACAAACTGTTACTGGACATTTTACTTCTTGAACATTAGATTCTTTCGACAATATTTCTTTAGCCTAAAAAAATAAAGTACACTTAATTATGATAAACGCAATTATAAATATCAGATTTTTAATACTGTAACATTAAAACATAAATGTGAACGATGTCGCATTATAGGAAACATATGAAAATAATTCTCATCCTGTACACGAAAACAAGTTAATAATACGAAAGAAAAATATATATTAATAAAATATAATTTTCGTACATCCTTAAGAACGTTGCGACATACTTAAATTATCGATAACAAGAATTACTTAAAAATTGACAATGATAAAAATACAAGTGCTTAAAATTTACCTTAATATAGTTTCATAAAAACATGAAAATCGTAAGTCAAAATTTTAATCCTGACTCATTTATTTCTTATATTATTTTTTTAAATTTAAATTATTACATTCTATTCTCCATCAGAGATCGATAAAAATAACTAGTGAATTTTTGTAATATTATAACGAATTTTATTTGTCAAATCAAATCAAGCTTTTATTTTTACTTTCTTATATATAACAGTTTACAATAACATGCTGCAAATCCGTATGGTACGTATTTGCATTCTATTCATATTTCTTTAAGATTTTTCTTTTGAATTTCAAAATATATGACTACCTTCTAATGCATGAAATTTAATTACTACAATTGTATTCGCAAAATAATATATCTAATTATGAATTATGCATTTTGATATTTATTTCCTATTCATAATTGAACATTAACGTATTATTTTTTTGATACTATTACTTAATTATCATTTCAACACCGATTTTTTATCGACAATTTTCATTTAGAACATAATACTTTCGTTATAAGCCTATTAAAAAAACATTTTTTTAAAAGTACATTATATTACTATAAAACAATTTCCGATGAATTACTTATTTTGATTTTTTTTTAAATTACTTTTTAGAACCAATGACAACAAAGATTCTTTCAGATTTAATACAGTATTGTGATTTTAGAAATTAATGCGAATTTACCAAAAAATGTAATTTTTAAACATTACATTTAATTAAATGCATCTTGAAAATTTTTGCAATTATTTAAGAATTTGTGAGTATAAATTTAAGATTTAGATATACTTTTAAAAACTACTTTTATGCAAGTACTCAGCCTAATTTATTATGTAATGCGTACTTTAAATATGAGTATTTTTACATATATTAAAGAATCACTGATGTTACGGGTGATAAAAAATAAATTGTACATTCAACTGGAAGGATTATTATTATTAGTTTTATTCAAAATAACTGCTTAAAATGTTAGTTACGAATATTATTTCCAAATAGTCACACAACCTTAGTGATATTCAACACTATTATCAAATGGAACAGGGATATTTACACAACTAATTAGTTCCATATGAGCTCTATGTAATATAATTATTGTTGAATAATGTGATATATTTATTTATACCTTATCGCACAAGGTTTTTACTTGACTCTCCGTCAATTGTTTGCATTCATTTAATTGTTCAATCCACTGATCTAATTCTTTGAGAGTTGACTTATCTTCCATAATATAACTTCTTTATATTTATAAAATTAATCGCATTCGGAATGTACACAAAAATATATAAAAATTACAAAACACAACTACCAAAATGGCGTAAAAATTAACGGATTGAAATGAAGCAAAGAAGCTAAAATTAGATGTGACTGTTCAACTATCGATAAATTTTATTTTCATTATACACGTCGCAATTTAAAAATTTGGTAAATTTTTATTAAAAGAACATTTTGCTTAAATTATGTTACATTTATTTTCTTAATGAGCATTTTTTTTTATTAATTTGTATCACATTTTTTAAAAACAAATATATATATTTTATTTATTTTTTAAACAGGATATGAGCTGTTAAAATTTTAGTTTGTTCAAAATTCAAATAATAGCAGACAAATAATTATGTACATCAAATTTAAAAACCATGATTTATGAACATTTAGTATTATTTTGAGTTTACTTATTTCAATGTATTACAAATTCTTGTTGTACAGATTAAATTAAAATCAACAACAACAATATATTTGCATAAGTTATAAACATAAAAGAAAATATAACGTGGATTACAAATATTGTATACTGGGAACACCTTACCACAATAATACAGTAAGAATATAAGGAATAAAATAGAACAAAATGTTAAATACTGCAGGAAAAAAGCAAATAAAAACCTGCGACTACAAAATAAACACGTTTACTAATTACAAATAATACATGATAATGTAGAAACTTGTCTAAACTGCAAAAATATATTGTTTAGGCCGTGAGTTCTTAATAAATACTATGTATTAAAAAAAAAAGTGGGTGACATTGGTGTCGAAAGTACTTACTAAGTAAAGGGGTTAATACTAATAAATAATTATAATTAATTACTACATAATGTTATGTTTAAGGGTCTGTGTTTATATTTGGAATACATGAAACGAAGTTACTTAGAATCGTAATTGGCAATCGACGAGACGAGTTCATTGTTTTGGTATGAGCATTTAATAAAAAAGTTAATCGATAGCTTTAGAACAAATTCTCTAATATAAGACAGATCAGTAGCTTCATGCACGCTGTCGATTTTGGCATAGCGAGGTGCATTGAGAATACATCTGAGGCATCTATTTTGAATGACTTGTAATTTGTTAAAGGAGGTTTTTATATAGAGCTCCAGGACGGACGAGCGTAACAAAGTATTGGACGGATTAGCCCTTTATAGAGATTTATCTTGTTGTTAATGTTGAGGAAAGACTTGTGATTAAGGATAGGGTACAAGGAACAGAATGCATTGTTTGTCTTGATTGCGATATTATTTATGTGTTTAGTGAAAGTAAATATATTGCCGAGGATTACACCAAACGAACCTTATCATACCACTCTAATGTATTTCCCTGTACCATCAGATTGTAAGGTCTCCTACGAGTGAAGAAAATATCTTCGATTTTGTTCAGGTTTGTGGTCATTTGCAATTTATTGTAGTATTTAAGTAGCCGCGATATACCACGCTGAAGTAAGTCTATGGGAGCTGCAAAATATCGCACAAAAGTGGTTGATTTTATACTGCGTTGCGGAACACCCGCAGGGCAAATTTGGTGAGACCAGACAGTAAAAAGATCTGTTGCCTTAGTAACTACTAATTAAATGAATTAAGCATGTTGGAAAATTTAATTAAATGAATTAAGCATGTTGGAAAATTACATTTTATCATTTTATAAAGAATACCCGCGTGCCAAATTATATCGAATGCTTTGGCAACGTAAAATAATACCATGCTGGTACGCTTATTTAGGTTGAAATCATGGGTAATGGAGTCGGTTATTCTGCATATTTGTTGGGTCGTAGAGTGATGAGAGCGAAAGCCGAATTAAAAGCTTGGAATTATGTTATTGTTGCCAACATTGGATAATAATCGAACATAAATTATCTTTTCAGCAACTTCACTTACTCAGTAAGCTCCTGCGAAGGATTCTTTCCTTGCTTTGGAAAAGCGATGATCTTGGAAAGTTTCCAGCTTTGATGAAAGTATCCTAGTTTAAAGATACCGTTCATTATGTTTAAGAATACAACAATAGCGGAATGAGGAATTTTCTTGATTATAAGCAATAATATATTATCAGGGCCTACCGAGTACTTTAATTTCGTTTTTTAATCATATCTAGAGGGCAAATTACGTTAACACAATATTTGGTAGTGTTAGTTGTATGTAGATACATCTTAGTAGTGCATGGATACCTCTGAACCTTTCCGCTGAAAGTTGGAGGCTAATTGTAAGTTCTGTCAGTGAACTTTGAAGTAGTGAGTAACTAGGACCTCTGCTTTTTCTATGTTAGTGTAAACACAGTCACTTGAGGACGAGTTGAAGGGGGGTGTAAGAGACTTACTATGGTGGGTAAAGTTTTAGTCGCCTTCTATTCTTGGCGCTCAGCGTGGAGAGGAAGTTGTTGTACTTTTTATTTTTGTGGTTTTTAAGGCACGAAAAGTTTTGATTAAAAGAGTCAATAGCTGCTTTCATAATGCTTGGTACGCAATCGTCTGATGTAGTTTTTGAATCTGATAAGTACAAGTATGTAAGACGGTAAATTAGATATAGGTGAACAAACAGTGGTCTTTTTAGGGATATGCCGTTCAATCGATGATAGAATTAGTTCGACAAGGTTACTTAAGGTTTTGTCGATGTCAGTGTCAGTGTGAACAATAATGTTGTTAATGTACATCAATTGTCGAAAGGCATACGACTAGACGATGATTTTGGAGCTCTTTAATATAGGAAAATTAGTCGCAGTATTTCCTAATTTGTTCTTTTTCCCATCCAACTAATTTTTTTGCATCCTACACCAGCATCATTTCAAAAGCTTCCATTCGGTTATACATTTGTTTGTTAAACATCTATGTTTCTGACCGATATACCAGTATAATCCATATAATATGTTTTCACAAAGTGTTTCCTAGCTTATGTTTTTTTTTTTATTGAAAGCCGTTTTTGTTAGATTAATTTGCGTTATTATCTCTCTGTCGTTTTCCTGTCTTAGGTTATTATGTTCTAAGGTATCTGTGTCATTAACTTGTTTCAGCGTTTGTCCATTTATTTTTTTATTTACTATTCCTTCTATATTGTCATATTTGCTTTAGTTGCTTTTCCCAAGCATATTGTATCGATTTTTTTCATTTTTACCCACTTTTGCTGTTATCCAAGAATTGGAACATTACCGTTCGTACAACACTTACTTCTCCTTAACTTCTTGAATTTCTATGTACATATTAAAAATCAACCCTGAAAGCAAACACCACTTAAATGTCCTGACCAAAAGAGTAAGAAACGCACTTCTTGATTTAAAAAATGAAGAATTCAGTGCTTACATATCTAAATTAACGCCTACATCTGAAACTGGGTACAATTTATGGAAAGCAACAAAAAAATTTAATAGACCAGTAAGATGTAGTCAACCACTGAAACAGGATGACGGTCAGTGGGCGAGAACTGCTAAACAAAAGGCAAACACTCTAGCAAAATACCTAGCTGGTGTATTTAATGTTTCCAACACTACAATAAAACTGTGCGAATCCCAGCCTAAACAAGATGCAACAAAAATTAAAATGTTTTCTCCTCAAGAAGTGCACAAGCACATAAAATTACTGAACAATAGAAAATCCCCAGGTTTTGACCTGATAACATCGAGAATGTTGAAAGAGTTACCTAAAAGATCAATAATGCTACTAACATATATATACAATGCCATTGTTAGAACAGCACACTTTCCAGTTCAGTGGAAGTTCTCAGAAATAATTATGATACTGAAACCTGGAAAGGATGGCACTAAGCCTACATCCTATAGACCCATTTCACTACTTTCAACCCTTGGCAAACTACTAGAGAAATTGATACTAAATCGATTAAATAAAATTGTTGAGGAAAAAAAAGTAATTCCAGAACATCAATTTGGCTTCAGAAGTTCACATTCTACTGAACAGCAAGTACACAGAGTTGTGGAAACAATTGAAGAAGGAATTGAGAATAAAAAATATAATGAAGCAATTTTTATTGATATCTCTAAAGCCTTTGACAAAATATGGCATAAAGGTCTATTATATAAAATTAGAAAGATTTTCCCGGAAAAAATTATCAATTATTGCAATCTTACCTGACAGACAGGCTGTTTCATGTCAAGTATGACGATGAGCATTCGGAAATATACCCTATACACGCTGGTGTGCCGCAGGGCAGTGTATTGGGGCCCCTCTTATATTCTATCTATACTGCCGACTTACCAACTGATGAACATGTACAAGTAGCAACATTTGCAGATGACACGATGTTAATTGCATCTGATGAAGATGCTAATAAGGCTGTTGCCATTTTACAGGCAAACTTAAATACCATACTTAAATGGACACAAAAGTGGGAGCTCCAAATAAATCCTGAAAAATGTACACACGTCTCATTCTCCAATAGAAAGGTTCATAATAAACAATTAATGTTAAATAATATACTGGTACCGAGAAGCAAAGGGACGAAATACCTTGGTGTACATTTGGATTCCACTCTAAATTGGAAGATTCATATACAGAAGAAGAGGAAGGAATTTGACCTAAAGCTGAGAAACCTATACTGGCTTATAGGATATCAGTCGCAGCTGTCACTACGAAACAAGCTGTTAATATATAATACCATGCTGAAACCAATATGGACCTACGCTGCACCGCTGTGGGGATGCGCGAAACCATCGAATCGGATGATCATCCAACGGTTCCAGAACAAAGCCCTCAGATTGATATACCGTATGCCTTGGTACGTTACCAATGAACTGATCCATCGAGATTTAGGGATTCATACTATTGACGAGGTCATTAATAGACGAACTCAAAATCACATGATGCGTCTGTATGGACACCCCAATCAGCTAGCGGCAGCGATCCCGAACAAACCAGTGACAAGACGTCTCAAGAGGATCAAAATTCAAGATAGTGTAAACAAATAGGGTAGAACACACCAATGGGTGTGCTCCCCATACACGAGTCTCTTTTCAAACATTTGTTGATAGCTTTATCAAGCTAGGTACAAATTGGCAATAAAAAGAAAAAGAAAAAAAATAATAAAAAAAAATTAAAAAGCACTGGGGACATGCAACATCCATGTCCTATTACTTTTCCTAGTGTTGCTTCCTTATTATTTCTATTTGTTTTTCATATAATGTTTTTATTATCTTTCTATCTTTATTCCTATTTTTCTAAGATAGTCTATAGAAGTTCCTAAATGACCCCATTAAGAGTCTTTTTCATGTCGATAAATGTTACGAATATTAGATTATTTCCAGTCTTCTTTTTCCTATTTGTTGAATTCCTAGAATCGTTTCTCTTGTACCTCGATTTTTTCTAAATCCATATCGATCATCATCTAAATTTTCTTCTATTTCCTTTTGTTGAATATAATTTTGTTAGTACTTTTTATGCTTGCACAAGCATGGGGATCATCCTGTTGTTTGCATTTCATTGTTCCATACGTTTTAGGTATCATAATCATAATACTAATTCTCAAAATCATTAGGCATCTCTCTCCGTTCATAAATTTCCATTATTGATATATTTTCGCTTGTTTATTTAAGTTTAGTAATAACTCGTTTGAAATACCATCGTATACTGGTAAATTTTTACTTTTTAATCGTTTAAATACATAATATAGTTTTTTTTGTGTTATAGCTGGACCTAAAAAAAAAACACCGTGGTAATTTTTTCCCCGTTTTATTTTTTCAACTCTGCTGTACTTTGCGACGTCTCAGCCAGAATTTCTAATTGCTGATATTATTAACTATTTTATTTCTCGTTACATAGGTAACAAAATTGATTAGATTAAACAAATCTTGTCTGTGTATTTCAGTTATTGGCTTTTTCATTATTTTTCCTTTTTCTCTTTCTTCGTTGAAATTTCTACATTCAAAAATCGAGTGAAAGAATAATCTAATTTTTCTTCACAGTCTTCCCAGGTTCCGATTTAGCGAGCTTTAAACGTTTGAAGTAGGCTCCGTTATTTCCATGTCCGTTTAAAAACTGCGTGAAGTTATAATAAGTATAAACATGTTTCATTTGTAATCTTTTTTCTATGACTGGAACTATTTCTTGTGTCAGTTTACCTATTTCCGATTTGTCATTCATTCGAATTAATTCCACTGATTTGTTTTTGTAACTTTTTCTGATGAAATATATATTTTTTTCTGCTTTAATGATTTGGTTTACCATTTCCAACTTCAAATCTGTACGTATTATTCCTGCTATAATGTTGACTGAGGTGTATGATATTGTGCGATATCCGAAAATTGTTCCTATTAATATTTTCCTTTGTAATTTTAGTAGTTTATTCTTATATTTTTCTCGCACAACTCGGAAATACACTGTGAAACAGAGTACCGAACGTTGTGGTACTCCTGAGTTAATGCTTAATTATATAATAGGATTTTGTTTTCTTGACTAAATAACCTGATTCTTTTATCTGTTAAATAGCTTTGAATAATAGTTTGGATAGCACCAAATATATTTTTCTTTTTCATAATTTTTAAAATGTTATCAATTTTTATTTGATCAAATGTTCCGGATATGTTGAAACTGATTAGTAATATATGTATCGTATGTTTTTTATATGTTCAAATATAACTGCGTAATTTTTTTATCGCAAGCTCAGTTAATTTGTTTTTAAGATACCCAAAACTGATTTTCATTTAGAATCGTTTTTTCTTTTATTTCTAAATTAACAAAAATTTTGATTTTTTCATACATTTTACTTAAAACAGAAAGTAAGGTTATCGGTCTGTATAATTTGGATTTGTTGTCTTTTCCAGGTTTAGTTATTATTTTAATTTTTTCCTGTTTACAGGGATTAGGAAAATAATTTAGTTCCATACATTTCTGGTAAATAGATTTAAATATTTTTTCATCTGTTTTATGAAGAAGTTTAACCATCTTGTTTGATATTTGATCATATTGACTTTCTATTATTCAGATTTTTTATTATTCTATGTAGTTAATTCTTCTTCATATATTAGAAGAGTTTTATCTGGCTGAGACGGTTGCAATTAATTTATGCTCATAGAAACGTCAATCGTTTATCACCCCGCTACAAATGGACACGTTTTAAGGTACGCGTACAAGAAGACTAAATAAAATTAAAATCAATACTACAAGAACCTGCATCAGTAAGTGAAAAATTGGCTAAACTCTTTATTCAGTATAGGAAAAATTATACATAATACAACAGATTTATACTCCTGTTCAATTATTATTAAAAACTCGTTTTAGAATACATTTTTATCTATTAAAATAGGATCATTTGATGAAAGTACATCAAACATAGTATGTAAACATAAAATAACCTAAAGAATCCAGAAATTGTCAAAGAAGTGATTGGACCTTTTAGTGGGTAGACGGAAACAAAATTAGAAGTTTTAGGACTGGTTCACTACAACATTGAGACAATTGATCGATTGTTAAACGGTGTTCGTTTCGGCTACTGAAATCACTACTTGTATCAAGTCCAGAAGTCCTACTGCTGACAGTGCCGGAGTAAAAACTATGCTAACTGGATAGGAAATTGTACCACTAACTGGCGGTGAGAGATCAAGCACCGAATAAATCAGCCGGATTTACGCCTAAGATGAATTAAGGCTGTTACAGAAGACAATTAAAAAGCCAGATCATCTAAATTTATAACCCGATTAATTAGTATGTTGAGATGTTATATATTTAATTAATTATAAAAATTTATTTTCTTCATACATGGGTACGTCCAGTGTGATATAAACGGTGTTCGGAATAAATATAAATTATTTATAAATTGAAATAAACTATAAAATAAAGTGTTATTTTATTGAGAGATATAAGAATAAATGAAATAATATGAACAACATATTGTTTATATTTATTCCGTTTATAAAGTATATTCAAAACGTTCATTTAATCATTTAACCATATTATCAATATATTGGTTATAGTGGTCGTATACAAAAAAATTTCAGGTTGACAATTTAATTTTTGGGGTTAGTTAAATTTCTACATCAATTTAATTTATGTTTAGTATTTATGTTTGATATTAACATCCATTCAGGGATACATCCTGACAAACGCTTAACGTGGAGTAAGCATATAATAACAAATAGAAACTAATTATGTTAAAACAACTATATTAGCTGCTAGGTAGCAGGTCAACAGTATCTCTTGAAAACAAGTTGCTACTATATAAATAAGTGTTAAAGCCGGTTTGGCAATATGGCTGTCAATTATGGGGCTGTGCCAGAAAAAGCAATACTTCAGTAATACAAAGAATACAAAATAAGATATTACACATAATTACTAATGATCCGTGGTGTATAACCAACATCACAATTCATGAAAATCTTGAAATCAAATTTGTAAAAGAAGAAATAACTGAGGTTTCACAGAGATATGCTGCCAGATTGGAAAGCCATCCAAATAATATGGCGAAGGAATTACCAAATGGCTAAAGCCCGTAGACTTAAGAGAAAACGTTTTCAAGACCTCATATGAATATATGTATGGCGTGGGTGTGTGTTTACATGTTGATATGAATGTAATGTATACATGTATTTTGATTGTGCGAATGTTACGTTAATAATTAGCTTCTTTTACTGGATAGGTAGCTTATTAATGATATTTTAACTTAAATTACATCGAATATATATATATATATGTGTGTGTGTGTATATAAAAATATAAACAAAATTTCTTTAATGCAACTTTCCATAATTTATTTTTTTTAAAATCTTATCAACATTATGATTTAATTGATTGATACATAATATATCCTAAGTGCATAATTTCGTATTTATTAACAAAATCAAAATTCTATCACGTTTGTCTTGTATGATGTCTGCCGGTGTTGCGCATAAGGGTACTAAGAGAGCTACTAGTTTCATTTCAAAGAATTATGTCACATGGAAATTTTACAAGAAATTTAATAAATATCCGCGTTAAACAGTTATTACTGATTTTAATTATGTTCACGTTAAATGTTAAGATTTTTTATTTCATATTTATTATTTTTTATTGCAGGAAATAAACATATTGATGATAAATACTCACTAAAAGTTATAATTTTTAATTATGATGAAACATTTTTTTAAAATACGGCTCAATAAGATTTAGAAATAGATTCTTTAATATTTATTTGGTTCTAAATGAAATAATAGTGATGTTTATAGTACTGGTGCATCCATATTTCATTCATTCTTTTGTAAGTTATTTCTAAATAGAAATATTTCTATTGAACATGAAAAAATGCACCAAAAAAATAGTTCTCAAGAAAACATATCATCCATAGAATAAATGTGTATAATATTAATAGGAAAATAAAAACCTATGCAAAATAAATTATACACGTTAATTAATATAATTGTTTATTAATCACTATAAATACAATGGATTTGTTTGCAATAAGGTATGATATATATTTGTTAATAGTTAATGAGAATAATATAACTTTTTGTGATGAATTAACAAAGAACAATAATCTAAAAATTGCACTTTTACAGTATCTATAACCAAGAAGTATGCGCGAAATGTACTTTTTAAAATACATTGCACAGAAAAGTACGTATAACAATGTGATAGGTCGCCCGACACTTTTATTTTGTAACTGTTGATATGGGATATTTTTAAATTGATAAAGGAGCAAGTTTTTTTTTAAAGAAAATATGTAATTTAGTGTAATTATTTGTCTCTCCTCGATAACATTTGAATCTTAATTTTGCATTATAAAAATTTATTAATAAAGTATGGTACTTGCAAGTAATCGTTTTATAATAAAAACATGTCAATGTAATATGCAGTGTTAAAATAATAATATAAAACAAAAAAAAAAAAAAAATTGCAACGGTATAACATATAAAACAGTTCGAAATACAAATAGGCGTAAAATAAAAAAAAAACACCAAATATTAAGATAATAATTACAATTACATGATGTCATCATACAGTAGTTTCATAAACAATGTGATAACTGATTTCAATATGTTCGAAATTTAGGAATAAATTATCCTTAGATTAAGAACACACATAAAAATAATAAGTTTCGTCGGTCAATTATTTTACATGATTACTATTAATTATTTACATACGAATAGAAATTTTTAACATTTTAAAAAGTATTATTAAAAAATGAAATAATATATTACACAAATATCAAAAATTGTAACGAAAGTAAGGGAATATTTTTTTCTTACAAACGTTGGCGTTATTTACGCGAAAATTTAAAAAAAAATGTTACCGTTAATTTGTTATAATTATATCGAATAAAGTATAAAATCAATATTACTAATGTATGAAATAACTTACATTTAAATTTTTTAAAAATCAAATGTACATATTGGAAGATTTTTTTACTTTTAAACTATTGCCAACTTAATTATACAGATATCACTAATAAAATTAACTCAAAATATTTACGTTGGAATTGCTATTTCTAGATTAATTTGAGATTATTATCCACGGTAACTTGTAAATTAGAACTAACATATATAGATTATTCAACTTTTGTGTACCAGTATAAATAAAACGCTTATAGATCGTATAAAACATAGAAAGAATAGAAAAGTAATATATATAAATAAAATAAATTAAGATATGATGTAACGAATGTTTCACCTAGATTTAAACCCATATTCCTGACTTACATTATCCGCTATTACGAGAAGTTGTATGTCCGTTGGTCCGGCGTAAATTTCTGTAATACGCGCATCTCTAAAATTAATTAATTCTATTAAATATGAATTCACAATTAAAAATTGTAATTAATTTTTATCTCGAACTTCATGGGAACACAAACTGTATTCTGAATATAAATACACGATTCAGAGTTTATAGAATCACTCCTGAACATAGAAAAATTAACGATACATATTTAGTTCATTGTCAGGTAGTTGAAGAATTAATATATCCGTTAATTTTAATAAGACTAGCAGTTTCGTTTGCTGTTAGTATTGAATTTAGGACTATTATCGACGAAAGTAAACTCGAAGAATTAGGAATTATGTGTGAACGATGATAGTCAACATAACTGTAAAGTTCACAGATTATTTAGAATTTAAATTTGAAGTCGAAAGCAGGTAAGCGTATCGACATCAATTACAGAATTGATATAGCAGCTGTAAATTAAGTAATTATCAAAATAAGATGGTTACAGCAACTGTACGATCAATTAATGTCAGAGCAACACCTGCTACACTTTGTACGTTGACAATACAAATGTAGTATCATCGTTCAAGTAGTTTAATAAGGGATTATCAAAACTAGAACAGAATCAGTATACACGATCAACTTGGTTACGGACATATTTCGTCATCTGAAAATGAAACAACTGTTTAATGATAATATGGATCTTACAGCTATTAAATGAGGAGAGTAATCTTAAAGTTGTTTTGAAAAATAGTACACACACACACACACATATATACATAATTAAAACGAGTAATATAAAATATGGAAAAGACAAGGATGGATTTTCATTACTACTCGTTGCTTATAATGAATTTATTATCAGAAATGTATGGATGACATCTTTGGTGGCATAAGGATTTCAAATCTAAGATATGCTGATGACACAATCTTAATAACCATATTAAAATATAGTCTAGCATCTTTGTTAATGAAAGTACAGACCATGAATAGTATCTTCGAATTGCAAATAAGTTAAAAATAAATAAAATTTATAATTACTGATCGAGGAATCTAAATTTGTTAAACCGATTATAATTCAAAAGTAATTAATGAATTAAATAATGACTATTGTGGAAATTAAAACGAATTTAATCATGGATACACGGTGAAAATTAAATTAATAGAAGATAAAACTGTGCAGCAGGGTAACATTAATTGAAATTTGCAAAGATCCACAGGTATCGACAGGCGCTAAAATTCGGTTATGTTTTTCTGAAAGTACTGAGAATATCTTTCGTCAAGAAAATTACAAATCAACTAGTGTCACAGGAACATAAAGTAGAAGTAAACGTAAAAAAAAGTACAGAAAGTATTAATTTGTAATATATGGCTTATTGTGCGTTTGAGGACTGACTTGAGTACAACATTATTTCATAAGGGATATGATCAAAGATCGAACCGACTTTCATGTATACATGTAAAAAAAAAAGACAATCATTTAAACGGAAGAAAATATGGAAAGGTCAAATTTAAGATATTTGTTGAACTAAAGTTTCGTTTATTCTTATACATTTTTTAAATTTACCTGTAATGACGTTCTGCAGGCATGTCTGTTACATAGCCCATTCCACCTAGTATCTGTATGCAATGATGAGACAAAGATGTTGCCGCTTCTGAAGCAGCTAATTTAGCCATTGCTGCCGCCTACAATAACAAAACATTACAATAAAATCATGTTAAGTGTTCCTATTACAAATAATGCTGAAATTGATTCTCGTCTTAATAATTTTATCAATTTAATTATTACCGCCGCTGAGCGTTATGTACATAAGAAGGTGCACAATCCCTTCTCTTCTTCCAATTTAACGTTAGGTATACGCATGTTTATCAGATTTAAAAACGATATTAGAAGACAGTATACTAAAAATTATGTCTATCCGCGCGCTCGAATATTAAAACAAATTCTAAATCTATTAACCAAGCTGTCGCGATTGTTCTTAAACAAACATAGAAATCATCATCATTAGTCGCATCAGTCCTTTGACTGGTAGCGCTGCAGTCGTCTTTTCCATTCGCCTCTATCTGCTGCCGTAATTTTTAAATCGCGATGAGTATCCACTCCTACACCATCCATTATTTGTCCGATGTAGTATTTCCTTGCCTCTCCTTCTTCTACCTTCTATCATGCCTTCCAATATTCGTAAGACCAATCCACCGTGTCTTATCACATGACCTAACCATCTATTTCTTTTCGTGCAGAGGCAAGAAGGTCGATATTAAAAAACTGGAAGCATTTGAAATATGGTGCTGGAGACGCATGATGAAGATCAAATGGACTGAAAAAATATCAAACAAGAACGTTATGGAACATAGGAATAATAAATTTCATTCGTTTTTATCGAAACTTAATACGAAAGATTAGGTTTGCAGAAATTATAACAAACAGCACACTACTTCTCTTCCACGGCTCTATGATTCATTTCGAAGTAATTACGTTTACAACGATAGTGAAAAATCTGAACTCCTTGCATATGAATATTATAGAGTACATGGTAAAAATTTGCACATTGGTTCCAATTATCAGGCAAATAAAGTTCGATCTACGGTCAATAAATATATTAAACCTGTCACATCTGTTGCAATCCGAAAGATATTTATGTTACCATTAAATCAATTAAAGCTAAACATTCTGTATGATATGATAAAATTTCATCTATAGTAATTAAGAAGCTCCCGTTAAAGGCTATCGTAGAATTTACCAATATATATTGAACTGTATGTTTAAATTCAGTTATTTTCCGTACAGCTAGAAAACCGCAAAAGTTATTGATGTTCTTAAACCAGGGAAGGACAGTTCTCGGATGTGTAATATTCGGCCAAATTAGTTTACTTAGCAACTTAAGTAAGGCCGCAGAAAAAATTATTTTAATCGAATTAAGTAAACACTCTCATGCTAACAATATTATTCCCAACGTGTACAGCTTGGTTTTCGTCAAAATTTTTGTACGTCTCATAAAATATCCAGGATAGCCGAGTTTGTGACACAATGGTGCTCTTCGACGTTGCTAAAGCATTTTATACTACATGGCACGCCGGCATTTTATACAAAATTATTAAATGTAAATTTCTTCCTTATTTAATTAAATTAATTAGTAGTTATTTATGCGATAGAAATTTTTATTTAATTGTTGGCGATTCAGTCTCTTCAATTAAAACGTGTTTAGGCGGGGGGGTGTTCTGCAAGGAAGTGTGTCGGGACCTTTTCTTTCACATAATATTTATATGATTTTCCAGAATGCCGAATGCACAAATGACGCTCTATGCATACGATGCGGTTATTTTTTTGTAGCGCATTTAGACCAGCTACTATCTAGAACAAACTTTAAATCGGCATATCACGTATTCTCAGATATTATAATAAGTGGTAAATTAGTATCGATCCATCGAAAAACCGAAGCAATTTTCTTTACACGCAGTCGACCAAAATTGCCAAATAATTTTATGGTGCCTGGGAACAGCATTAACTAGTCAGATTAGATTCGTTATTCAGTCGTTGTTTTTGACAACAAACTTAACTTCACTAAATATATTAATTATATTAATGGCTACTAAATCCATTTATATATCCCATGTGTAATAGAAAATCATTCCTTAATACATACAATAAACTTATTATTTATAAAACACTAATACGCCCCGTATTTATATATACGCTTGTCCTGTATGGTGTTCGATGTCGAACGCTAGTTATAATAAATTGTAGCTCATCCAGAACATGTGCCTTAGGTGTATACTAAATACTCCCCTAGAATAGATTATACGCATGCTATACTGAAATTACCTCTAAGGAATTTATATAACAAAAGATTTTTTCTTCTTCATTACAAATAAAAATTGAAACGGATGTAATGACTGGAATAATAAATAAGATTCATTACATAATTAAATGATCAAAATACCTATGCAAGGGTAATGTATGAAATATTAAATTTATACACACACTTATAGTGTATAAACAAAGTAAAATGCAGTGATGGAAAATTTTTTGAATATAATAAGAATCGCCAATAATGTACAACTATGTTAGGGAAATAAAAGTAAAATTATAAAATTTCTCCAAGAAATAATTTCGTCGTCTAAGAAGCACAGTCAGCAGCAATAAAAATCAAATTACCGTACTTCGAGAGCATATTTAGAAAAATTTTCGCGATTATTTATGGGCACTCTTTTTGTGTAGAAAATATATTTACCTTTACAATAAAGTTTACCATATCCAACAAAATACATTAATCTATATTTGCTTTTTATTAAATACGGGCTTTCATTTATATCAATCGTCATACGAAAGACGGTTATATATTAAAAATTGATTAGCGCACGGTACTTATATTAAATATGTAATTTGTTTTAGTATATCTGATAATTAAAATCTTATGTAGATCAAAAAGTGTTTTTAAAATACAATATTTGTATAAGTGTGAATATTTAGATTCATTGCAACTTAGTTTCGAAACAAACAGATTAAAATTACAATTAATATTTATACATACAAAGTTATCGTCTATTAAAAAATAAGTAATATATAATTAAAATAAAGAATTTTAAGAGATACAGAAATAATACTCACTTTAGTAAATGGTTGTTTATTATCTCGTAGTTCAGCGGCTTTCCATGTTAAGAGTCGCGCAGCTTCCAACTGAACAGACATCCTAGCTATTCGATGCTAAATAAAACGATAAAGTGTATATATATATATATATATATATATATATATATATATATATATATATATATATATATATATATACATTTTAAAAAAATTACATAGTTAATTATCATTCTTTCAAGAGACACTCTCTACAAGTGTTATCTCAGTATTTGGATTTTTTTCTCATTGATACCACAGAACTACGATCAACTCCTGTGACGGAAAATTGGATTCTCGTTGGAAAATAAGATATACAATTTTTTTTTTGTATTCACATACATTTGAACGGAGAATGAAAGATTTACGACAATTATTTTATGAAAGTGTGAAAACTAAATTAAATATAATTAATGAATATAAACAAGAATTTGCGAGATTGTAGCGACATACGATAATAAATAAATGTGATAGATATAACATAGTGGTCCATTTTAATGCAAATTTGGAATTGTCAGTTAAATTAATTCAATTTGTTTGATGTCAGAAATTTATCAACTAGGGGAAAATGTTTTGGTCGAGTTTGTGGAGCAAAATAAATAATTTGTACTGCTGTAATTGAAGTTGACTGAATTTAAGAGTCGAACATTAATATATCTTAAATATAATGAACACCATCTGTATTTATCAGATAATGCAATGTGAAATCATATTAAAAAGGCTATAAAATCTATTATTTTAAAACGTTTTTCAATTATATATTTGAAATAACGAAATAAACAAATAACGATTAGTCAAACATAAATGAACAGAAGTAAATGAAAACTGCATCTAATTAATGTACCAATAAAAGAAATGAACAAAATAAGATCAAAAATATTTTGGGACGTGGAAAATAGTTGCGAAAAACAATCGTTATAAAGACCAAAAATAAAAAAAAAATAAAATACAAAAAATGACGTATAACAATATTAAGAAGTAAATTATATAAAAAACAAACATTTACAACAATTCTGATCAAAATATGAAAACTTTTCTTAAAAGTGAAATGATCAAGAAGATAATCCGAACGAAACTTGAAATCTTATAAATTATACATTTTCTGATTCAAAAATGCTATGTAAATATTAACACTATGAGCGTATCATTAAATTTAATTCAGAACATGTAATACTTACTAAAAATTAATGTTTTGTAGTGTTATTTTAAAACATTACACTCTTTGCACAAAATACATATAAACACCATTTAAAAATATATAATAAAATGAAATTCTTTTTTGTGATTTGAGGGAAAACCCAATGCACATTTTAATTTTTTAGCTTTGCATACGACATATTTAACGTTAGTAAAAAAATGATAATCATCTAAAAAATATTAATGATTGCTTCAAAATTAAAATAAAGTAAATGATATATAAGTATGCACGTATATTAAAGATGTATTTGTGTCTTTATGTAAATATATTCTGAGATAAACTATGGCGATCACGCGTATAATTAACATATACAAAATAGTAAGAGAATGAAAAAAAAAACTGCGTATAAATATCAAAGTCACGTTAATATTTGTGTAAATATTAATTTTGCTCAGCATTATAATAGCCGGATTAGAAATCAGATGTTACATTATAGTGAAAGTGTACGGCAGTTTTCAAATGCGGTATTGTGGTTGGTTGTCAACTATACATGCGGTAAGTACAATGTGATAAAGATTCCGTCATAAGAGAAAAGCCCTTGAGGGCATATTTTTCATTTAATCATAATTTAAAAGACACTAATACCAAAATCGGAAGACACTTCTTTGAGATAGCCTAAATCAATTTTTAATAGATAAAAGTAATTAAGCCTTAATATAATGTTTTTGAAAATTATACTTGTTTAAATATAAGTGGCATTACAAGGGAAGTGTTTTACCACTTAGATATTAAAGCGGTTGAAAAAATTAATTATTTTTTTAATGAAAGATAAAGGAATGTGTTGGCACATACATACATATAATAGATAACTATTTAAAATCACTAATTTTATCCATTTAACTGTATTCCTAAATATTATACTTTCTAACGAATTAATAGATTGGAATACTTGTGCGATTCAGTTCAAGCCTTTAAAATTAAAATTATCACATTTTTACGGTTTACAATATATTTTACTTTATTTTGATATTTGACTTCATACTTTTTGATCAACAATGCAGTGTGTTTCGACATCTGTTTAAAAAATCTGAAAAGGAAATATCATCCATAACGTTCAATACACTTTACTCCATCCAGTAGAAACTTCGTCGTATGTCATAAATATATTCTTGTTTTAGGAATTTTCTAACGAACGTGCAGAGCAATTAACTATGCCCTTTTCAGTATAGTCATGTCAAGATTTTGATGGTATATGCATTACATCCAAGATTATAATTGATATTGGTTTTGATTCTTGTATTGTAAAAAGATATGGATCGTCGGTGATGCACTTTAACATTTTTACGCTTATGGTATCAAAAACGTTACAATATACATCTTTCCGTCATATTTCTGGCGTTTGAACGTCCTCGTATGATCACACATAAAATAAAGCCGTTTCACTGGCGTTATATATATCGGATTGCGTAGATTATTTCATCACTTCGGTTAACTTTTCAATTCGATCAGAGCAAACGTCATTATGTACTTTATTAGTTTCATCACAAACTTTATGTTACACTTTTTTTTTTAAAAAAAAAAAAAAGCTTTCCACCCAATGTTATTGGCATTGTACGATGTACGAAACAAACAATGGGGAATTTCACCTATAGAAATATATTATTTACATTCTAGAGATAAAACTGATAAATTTTCACTCAGAGATGTGAAATGTTGTAACTAACATTTCAACTATAAAGGTGCTACGACTTGAAAAAATTCACTTACATAGGTTTCGCATTCCATTTATATAGGTTTAGGTTACGGAAACGCGATTGAAATAAATTTGTTTCTATTATTATTCGCGTATCTGGTCGATCGTGTGATAGATTGATAAAAGTTATAGTCTGATTGAAGTCCAAAATTCTAGATATCTAAGTAGTCCTTCATTAACGGTGCCATATAAACTATCATATTCACATTTACCACCGAGAGGGCAGTTAAATAAGTGAGCATGATTCTGTAGTTCTCCTCAGGTACATTGGTCACAATCTATCATCTTCAAGTTTTGTTTAGTGCAAGCCGTCCCACTTTTTAATCTGTTCAGTGTTTTCCAGAGGCTGTATTTTAAAAGATTCCCGCTTGGGAGTGACTCATTCTTCGTTCTTCCTTCCTCCCTTCTATTCCACATCTGGTGTCTTTCTAATTCGGCAGTGCCTTCCAGTTCTGAAGAAGCTGTGTCTGGACTTTAATCGTGAATCTATTAATACGTTATAGTTATGTAGAGGATGTCGACTATCATTTAGCACTTTGCTTTTTTCTTTCTTGGAAGCCACTTCTCTCCTTATATCCGGAGGAGCTATGCCACTGAGCTCATATAACTTTCCTAAGGGTGTTGGTCGTAAACAGCCCGTAATTAGTCTGCATGCTTGATTTAGAGCTATATCTATTTTTTCGCATGAGCTGAGCGGCACCATACCGGGCACGGATATTCCGCAACAGAGTAACCAAAGTACTAATGAAGATGTTCTTAGCACATGTGGGTTTGCACCCCAGTTACTGCCTGTTAATTTGCGTATTAGATTTGTTCGTGTTGCCATTTTTCATCTTTGTCATTTCGCAACGTTTTTTATAAGTTAGAGAGATCTGTCCAATGTAATTCCCAGGTAATTAGGATAATCCGTATGCTGTAATTCAGTTCTTTTCCAGTTAATTTTCAGCTGGCATTTGTTTCTATATTAGGAAGTTTAATAACCGTGTGCCACTTAGTCAGGCTTTATGGAGTTCAGATGAAATTTTAGAAAAATATTTAATAAAGATTTATTTAAACACGCATATTTATAGTTCTACTTTCTTTAAAAGGTGATGGAACCTTTGTAAAAATAAAAGGAATAAGTATATGCTGTGCTGATCAAGAGGAGAGAAAATAATAAGTAAAAAATAGTTAATGGTGTGCATATGTTATCCATAGTGAGGATAGTATCGTCACACTTTAGTTGTTATTATTTAATGTTACAATTAAAAGAAGTAGAAATATCGGTTGTTACAATTGGTCGTCAATAGTAGGGATTGCTTTTAAAGGAAATAGTAAGAAGTCGTTAAATAAATCATTCAAAGTGTTACAACTACTCTACAGCTAGTTGGTATTGGTGGAAAAACATGGAGTAGGGATGGACTAGTAACAGAAATTTTAAAATACAAATGCATATATATATAGCGCAAGAACTTACAAGTGTATTCAACTGAGGTGTTCCATATTCATAATATAGAATAAAATTATTACAGTTTTAACACGTAATAAATGAATAAACAAAAAATGTATATGAAGAACTATTGACCTACCAGCGTCCTATAATTATTTATAAAATGATTAGAGTGTATACAAAATACTACAAATGTTGTTCATATTCAACTTTTTAATGCAATATACATGCTCGATGAAATACTTCAAGCACTTGCATCAAACGATACACTTTTATAAATAAAACAGCATTATTCTACATAAAAAGAAATAAAACAGTATTTGTAGTAAAGGTGTAAAACTATTTTTCCGAAATTATACACTGTAATACTAAAATATAAAAATACACATACGGGACATACGAGATATAAAAAATAATAAATATTTGCAAAATCGTTGTTCTGTATATAATGCAGCGATTGTTGTGCAAGAGACCTGGAAATTAATTTTAAAACTATAAAGTTATAGATGTATTCATAAAATATAAAATACGTGAAATGAAAACTCGTCAAACAGGATTTCCTACACGAAGGTAGACAAATACATCCCAATGGTCCTTGTACCATTAAAAACAAACAACTTCGAATATTGAGAGAAAAAGATTAAATACAGATGTATATTGACATATTTGGCATTAAGTATAAATTGAAGTTAAACGATATAAGCAAATTATATAACATATATATATATATAACGTTTAAAAATCTCACCTGAACTGCTTGTAATCGAAGAATAGGTTTACCAAATGCCGTTCTATTATTGGCATAATGAATTGCACAGTCTAAAGAAGCTTGTGCGATGCCTAACCCTTGAGAAGAAATACCGATACGTGCGCAATCTATGAGAGATAAATGTAAACACGAAAAAAATATATTTTTTAAAAGTAGTAATTGTGAAATATTTAAAATATTGTATAAAATTAATCAGGAAATCATGAATAATTACCGTAATGTTTGAGAACATTAACCTAATTAGGTGTGAACTTTGATTTTGCATAACGTTAAAAATCACTTTCTGGTGAAAATTCGTTTGATAACGAATTAATTTTAATACATTTATCATTTCACCTTTATTAATATTAAATAAATTAAATTTATTAAATTTTAACATTGGGCGAAATTTTAATTATTTCGACGAAATTATGTTCAGCCAAATTTTGTGCACTATTCACATTATTTTTAAATATCCTACTATGTTTTAATAATTATATATTTTTTATTTTTATCCTTATACTCAGGAGTAAATCCGATCATGAGCATCGCTTCCTTAAAATGCGCTATAAACGCACACACGCGCATTATGTCAGATAGTGTAATTACCAATTCCAGATAACGCGATTTTAAATCCTTCTCCTTCTTTACCAAGTATATTTTCATGAGGTACTTTAACATCTTCTAAAATTATGTTACACGTTGAAGATGCTCTGATTCCTAATTTATCTTCTTTTTTACCGCGTGACAAGCCTTAAAACATAATATTTTGTATTAAGAGAGATTGAGAATCTAAAATCCAAAATCCGACGTACACAGTTAATAAAATATTTTAATATACACATAAATTACAAATATATAAGTTGAGAAAAATAAATTCTTAAAATTTAAAAAAATAATAAACATACTCAACTTCAATATAATGAAAGTGTAACATTTAAAACTGATATACGTATAAAATTATACATATATCTGAATAAAGTACACTGACGCTATTTTAAGAATACTTTTATTACAAATTGCGCACGATCTAAAATAGTATTTGCGAATATAACGAAATACTTAATTTATTAAAGACGGTCTTTTAATAATCAGATTAGCGTATTATAAGGAACAATTATTTTCGTTGCATCTTCAAAAAGAAAGAGCATATCCCGAAATGTCCCCTTATTTACAAATCATAATTTATTAAATTAAGAAATTAAATACCTAAAGTATCATGGGGGACAATAAAAGCTGTTATACCACGATGGCCTTTATTCCTATCTGAACAGGCAATTATAATGAACGCTTTCGCTTCATAACCATTTGTTACCCACGCTTTAGTACCATTTAAAACCCACGTATCACCATCGCGCACAGCAGTCGTTAACATGCCAGCTGCGTCACTTCCGCTTCCTAAAAGGAAATTACTTTTGTCATACATATAATCAACATAAAATTGAAAAATGTTTACAATTAATTTCACGCACTGTAAATATTATAGCGACCGTGTCTATATTTTCTATTAAATTTTTATATTATCTATTTTAAAATCTTTAGTAAACTATGCATTGATAAACATCTCGTCTAAATACGTATCAAGTTAGCTATTGTTTGGTTTTCCCGACAAATACATTCATCATACCAGCGCTTTATAATATATTTTAATTAATCAAATTCACTTAAATCACGTTTACTTAATATGTTTTAAAATAATTTTCCATTCAGTTATATTAATTGCCTTTTTACGTGTGTATCTTTCATTTTTGAGATAGAATACAATTATTATTAATTTAAACAACCATAAGTTAGTCTATAACATTAGTAATAAAATGAAAATACAATACCCGGTTCACTGAGAGCAAATCCTCCTACAGTTGTACCATTCACAAAATCGGGTAGAAATTTTTTTTTCTGTTCTTCAGTTCCTAATCGATGAATAGTGTCTGCGTATAGCGCATTATGTACCGCGCAAATCGTACCTGTACCACCACAACCTCTAAAAATAAGATTGTTAAAGAATTTCTTCTCGTTGTAACGCGGCAATTTATTTATTTTATTTAATACGTGCGCAACATTTAAAATCAAGTACGTTATAATATACAAAGTTTTATTATTACAATTTGTACCAAATTTAAAGATAAAATTTATATATATTAGCGATAAATTTAATGCAAAAAAATTCGCATGTTCAATAAGCAGTGCTAAAACAGTTTTAAGAAAAAATTAAACGCAGAAACTATTGCTATCCATGTGGTGCGTGGATAAGTAGAAAAAACTTAATGTTAAATAAAATATTTTTAAAATTCTGCAATTTTAATTGTAAATTAACAGGTTTATCTAAAAATTCAAAATTTTTAGCTTCACAAATTTTCACTAAAATGAGAAAACATTAAACAATGTTGGAGAAGATTGAATTTCTCTTAAATGTAAAAACATTAATGTCTATACATTATTTATACGACACAAAAATGTTCATATTTAAGACGTCGGTTGTCAATTATTGAATAACAGTACATCTTCCACGTTATTGCGCTGATTTCTTTTCGATCTATATCTTCATCACGTCATGACATTCTGAAACAATAAGGTACATCGTCATTATGAGAACAGCGGCTTGATACATTCCCCATAAACGTTATTGATACATTCCGCTAAACGTTATATTTCCAAATCAGCGACTTAATTGCGGCTTATAGTTGATATTTAGCGAGCATCATTCCTATTTTCTATACATCTACACTGCATTATAACGTGCATCTTTCACGTAAGACTTTTAATTAAGTATAAAACTAGATATTTTGCATAATCTTATTCTTGTCGTAGCGTCTAATGATTGTCGGTTAACACTCATCACTATATCATCTTACGCTCATAAATATATCGTACGGTGCAAGTATAACATAGATGCTATCTTGGGTGGGCATTAATGATGCAACGTTTTCGTCACACCCTGAATTGTGATTATGCGGTTTTAATAGACGGTATATATAAACCGCTGCGATACACTCAACACTCACTTGAGAGATAAATATCGCTGTGAAATATTTAAGAATTTTTAAATGCCCGATTAATGCCCATAATCCGTGCATTTACCCAATATTTTCAACATCAATATAATTTAAACAAAGTGGTATATAAGAGCGTAGTTATTTTTTTAAAAAATGTTCATTGTGATTAAACAATAGACATTTTATTTAAACAAAGTAGGTTTTTCGACAATTATTTGTAATTAGTATAATCTATTTCCTGTAGTTCGATACAGTGTTAATTTATATGTAAAATACGCAATAATTTTTCTTTAATACGATTATTACATTGATCGAAATTAGCTGTAATTACTGATAGCCATAAAGTTAACTGTTAGAATGTCCTAAAGCATTTGCATTTGATTTAATAAATCGAATAAAATCGACTATGATTCTTATTATAATTTTTGGTATCAGCTTATTTTTTTCATCATCAGATGTTAATCCACTAATATACCAGCAGCAGAACCGCGTGAACGTGCTTGTGGGCTGGTAACTTTAAGTTTAATTTCTTTTCAAGTAGTTCTATGTGAAACGTTTCACTTTAATTTGCTACTTTTGATACCATTGAAAGCGAGATCGTCAAATTTTAACTGTGTAGAAGAAGAAACTTTATTTTATAAAGATACATACATAACACGAGGTTCATAAAGTGAAGTACCTTATACCTTAACAGTTAACTTATATAGTATTACTAAATCTAGAAAATTAACGAGACAAATGTTAGGCTACAGGAAAATACAAACAAAACCCAGCAAGGAAATAAATAAAACATGGTAAAAAGAAAAACGAAAATATACCAAATACATATGCACATATATAGACATGCACATACATATGCACACACATGCATACATACCATATTAAATACACCACAAATAAATAATTGACATAGACACAAATTAAATGGGTAACCTATGCTTAATTTTACGATATTTGTACCTAGTATAACGCATGGTGAGGCTTAGCGTATCGTTAATCACCTATGAAATGAATTAATTTTGATGTATTTTACACCCATCATAAAACTTTTTCAATAATTTACTAATATAAAGAGATAAGTATAAGATGTTTAATTCAGCGTGCATATCAGTAATTTTTGTATACCTGCGACGATATAGTATAATTCTGCAACAGTGATTTTGAATCGATTGTAATTTTTTAAATGTACTATTTGAAACTGATAGCCAAACAATGCGTAGGTTAATCTGGGCCGAATAATATGCGTATATAATAATTTCTTATTAACGACAGATAAATACGATCGTCGATTAAAGATTGTTGAAAATACACAGATTGCTTTATGTGTGTTATATAAAACTGTGTCTATTACTTAATGGCGAAACGTATCCTATTGATTATTATTATATAGGAAACATGAAAAATTGAGCGTGATCGATGTCAAAATAATGTGTGATATTTTTCATCCGGTTACACTGATAACATAGTTTAAGGGCTGCTTTTAAAATAACGACAACACGATAAGATAAGCACATTTAAATTCGAATTATTTATAATAATATTTTAATAAATAATGTAAGATTAATAAAAAAAGTTATAACTTTTGAGCCATAAAACTGTTTACATAACATACAAATAAGTTAAACAAGTAACAACTAACATAATTCTTTAAAACACGATAATAGACACAGTACATTCACAAATTTCAGCTTACAGAAATTACGAATACGCAAATCAATTTAAACATAATCATTTTGTTCTTTTGAAAAATAAATAAATAAACTTATCGATTCCCAACAAAATGCATTAAATAAGTATCAACAAAAAGGTTGAACAAAAAATGAAATTCCCAAAAATTTTAAAAGTTGCGATTTCTATGCACGCCAATTTTCAGTTACTTAATAAGTTACGTGTGCACACAAGATTTCATGCAACTCATTCGGGTCGTTTCCGAAATCTCTCTCTCTCTCTCTCTCTCTATATATATAAAATTAATTCATAGAAACGATCCAAAATCTTACGCCTGCAGTATACAGATGATTATGCTTTAGTAACTTATAAAGTAGATAAACTGCAAGAAGCTATGAAATGTCTAGAATGTACATACAGACGTTTTGGAGTCAGCATCAACTTTAATAAAACTGAAATTATTCAAAATGTTTTGACAGATATCGAAATAAATGGGAGTAGAATTCGTTCGGTTGATGCTTTTAAGTATCTAGGTAGGTTGTTAATAAAACTGCATCACTGGATGATGGAATTTCTTCGCGACTAAAACAGGCAAATGCATCAGATGCGACAAAAAGTATTCAATAACAAGAATATATCCGATGGTACTAAATTAGCGGTGTACAAAGCTATTATTACTCCGGTACTTCTATACGCGAGCGAAACGTGGCCAATAATGAAGAACAAGGACAAAAAATTAAATATATGCAATCAGAGATTTTCGCGGAGAATTCTTTGGATCAGTTGGACTGATCGTACATAACATGAAGAAGTTGTAGTTAGAAGAAAATGTCGATCAATCGATCAGATGCTAACGGGAAAACGCATGAATTGGACCGGACATCTACTCGGGATGGAAGACGAACGAATTCCAAAAATAATGTACAGTGTTCTGGCTAATGGTAAATATCCGCTCGGCAGACCACGGCTGCGTTTTAAAGATGTGCTCTATGAGACCTTAAAATATTAGGTATTAAGACAACAAAGGACGATTGGGAAAATAACGTCCAAAATCGTTAGGAGAAACCCTACTGTTGGAAGCGATATAATACAACAGACCACAAAATGTCAACTTTGTGGTTTCACAATAATACACCACGTCGGGTTACTTTACACATACGACAATAACACTAGCACCGATAATAGAGAAGGTCTCATACTCCAACTCGAGTGATAATATATATATCTATTTATATATAGTAACAACAACAATATATTTCCATAAGTTATAAACATAAAAGAAAATATAACATAGGTTACAAACATTCTGTACCGGGAACATCTTACCACAATAACACAGTAAGAATATAAAGAAAACAAAACGTTAAATACTGCAGAAAAAAAGCAAATAAAAACCTGCGACTATATACATATAGTAATTGCTTGTATAAATATATAAGATCTAGTATATTGTTATTTAAATGTCAGATATTATTATTGTATGCTTATCATTAATTTAAAGGATTTTTACAAATGTGCTAATTTACATTAATTACTAAAAAAAAAATGATTCTTTCACACCACATAATTTCCGAAAGAATATATGTAATAATTGTTGTTATACTTATTCAGTAATTGTAATTATTAATTAAATTTATATTCTTCGATTTTTTTGGTGTCGAAATGGTATATTCGTTACAATTTACAATTGTATTTTCATTTTTATAACATATGGTGGAATTTAAAACGTGACATAATGTATATTGCAATCTCAAAGGGGGCATTAATTTATGAAAACTGAACCTAATAAGCGCGCATTAATGTTAATATTTGGATCAACGTTTAAAAATTGCATAATGTTCCAAAGTGAACGATAAAACTTAATTATTTCTTTGTACATAGTTTTATCGTGGCGAGATTGATGGAAAATAACTTAAGAAGCATGTGGAAAAATATTACAAATGTACAAACCCCGTATATTATATATATATAATTTGTTTAAAAAACAATGAAATATAAATCAGAATGTAAAACAACTTTCTGCCTCAAAATTAAAGCTATCATGCAAATTTTCATAAGTTAATAAACGAAATATAAATTACAGTATCCAAGTTATTGTGAATTTATAATGTATGATTTTTCGAGGATTACTGATTAACAAAAAATTACACTAAGGTACGTTACTCACTAATACCATGTTAATTTTTAAGTTTGTATATACGATTGCTAGTACACTGTGTTGCAAAAAATAACTAACGAAATTAGTGAATTCAAATAGTGTATAATTATGTGAACAAATTGAATGAATAACATAGAAGTTATATGATTTATTTTCGATGTTGATTACTCGTGGGCATCGGACCTAAATGGTATTTGTATATTCTTGAGTAATTTATTGTTTTGTTGTATTATAAAAATTATACAAATACAAAATGGGCACAAAACATTTAAAATATAAATTCCTATTCATGTATTATGGGTTTAGGAGAGCTGTAACTATGGAATTAGTAATCCCGTTCAACGTGTTAACACTCAAAAATCACAATATTCAAAATTGGACATGCGTATCGCACGTGTATAAAAAAATTGCATGCAATATTCATGTTTTCGCCCGAACCATTTTTTTGCAATTGCATACAAAATGATTAGTTTTGGCATAATACAGCTAATATTAAATATTTTATTCGACTTAAGAAAATAATTTGATATACTTTAAAAGATTATTAAAAAAATTAAAATTCTTGAGTTCGAAATAAAAAACAATAATTATTTACATTACTTTGCAATCTCTTCAATTGCCACAGAGTATGCTAAAGTATCTAGTTCTGCGCCACCATATTTCTCAGAGACAAGTATCCCCATTAAACCCATTTCACCCATTTTTTTAATCTGCAATATAATAAATATAATCTAGTTAAAACATAACATTTCTTCAAAATAGCTATACTTCAAGTATGTTTTTTATTAACAGATATGATTAATGTATAAAAAACAAAACCTGCTTATCCGGAAATAAATGCTCCTTATCTAACACAGCTGCTTGAGGCTTTAATTCAGATTCAGCAAATGATCGGCATGTATCCTTTAACATTTTATGCGTTTCAGATAAGGAACTTAATGAGTAAGTTCGTGTTATATCTGCATGAATGAAAATTAATGTTAGTTAAATGAGACTAACCAACAATATATTTTGTTTTCAAATATATAAACATAAAATTTGAACTTGTAAGGTAAATACAAATGTTTAAAAATAACAATATGCTTATATATCAAATATATATCGATTTTAAACAGTAATCTAATTTTATCTTAAAACACAATTCTTAAATTTAAATAAATAAGTGAAATACTTACGATTATAATATTTATTTAAATGTTTAAACATTATGCATGCGAAATAAGAGAGGATGTATGTTTAGTTAGAGTAAAAATTAACACTAATAACGTTTGGTAAACTGAACACTCAAGCACAATCAATCACAAACATTATTATGTAATTCATAATAAATCGTGATTCACTTTGTCACGAATTAAGAAACGTCGTTAATTTGATAATGTCGACAATTGATATTGGCTTATCAGCGAGTATCGTAGGTCTATTTACAAATATAAAAATTATGTATGGGTCATATAACTAACCGGTTTACGTTGAATTTAGACAATACTCCTGTTTACATTACAATATTACTATTATATTTCACTCTCTCACAGTTTAGGTATATTTATATACATATTTTATCAGATTTAAAGATTATGTTAGACTACTATTTATTGTGTTGAATATATTGGAGAGTAGTGATTTTATTAATTAATAATAAACCAAATAAAATATAACACATTCACTAAAAGTTTTTAATCGCGAAGCTGTTCGACAGTTACGTTATTTTCAAGCACGCACCAAAATGTCGAAAAGCTTCCCGATTAAAAACTTTTAGTGATTGTGTTATATTTTATTTGGTTTATTATTAATTACTATTTATTAACTAGTATTTTCATTCAAATTTAAAATTCGTTTTAAATTATAAAAATATTTACGTTTTACCAACCTCGGTGGTGATAAAACCAATTGAACATTTTCTTTTGCGCTGGGTCACAGTTTTAAAGACTAACACGCGATCAGAGATAATTTTTCCCCTGCTAACGCCCAACCTGTCTAGGCCATCAGTAGACGTTATCAAAAGTAAATTCAGCCCTACCCATGGACAGTGTAGCTAATTACTGTATCGCTGCTTTTCATCATTACGTGCCCTTAACTACTAACTAGAGTAAATGTAGTGGAATAGATAAAATGATTAGATAATAGCGAAGTAGTGATATAATTAAATTGATTAATATCTCTTTACTTTCTTTTAATTTGGTAAGTTACTAAAGGCTAGTTTGAAGTGTCAACAGTGTACGATCATTTCATATTTGCTTTACATATAATTGCTTATTTACCACAGAAGTCAGATTGCATATATTAGTATACAACAAATCATAAGTGAGTTATGTTATGTAATTCTTCAAAGATTTAATTATATTAATAATTTCTTCTTTATCTAGAGGTGCAGAATAAAAGTTAATATTATGGTTTCGCAGGATTTGGGTTAACACACATTAACAAATCCAATTTCGGATTTATTTTTGCTATACATAAAATTAAATCGTTTTTTAAATTTAAGTGATTTATTTGTTTGCCTTTTATTTGAGCTACTATGAAATTAGTAAATAATTTGCTGTTAAAAATAACAGTAATATCAGTTGGTAAATATATAGTTAGTCTGCAGTGAGACACGATTAATGGTAAATCATAAGATGAGTTTTAACACGTCAATGATACAAAAAAAAATATGGCGTTACTAATGTGACCATACGTCTCGTTTTAAACGGGTTGTCTCTTTTTGGTAGTCCGTCCCAGTGTTCCCTATAAAAGCTTCGGGTCGCAGAATTGTACCGTTTTTAGTTTCGACCACAGACGATTTTTAATTTGGCTGAAGTAAAAATTATGCGAAAAACCAATGTGCCTAAATCTTAAAAAAGTCTTCGAAAGCGTCAAACTATCGGGCATTTAGTAGAGTTGTTTATTCCGGGTGTACGGGCGATAATTATTTATTATTTATTCCTGCTCCTCATCGTCCACGTGATCCGTCATTAACTTGTCTGTAATTTACTGCGCTTTTGTGATTGTTTGTTATTTCAATTTCAGTGCGTTCTTGAAGATATCATTGATATTGACGACTCTGATTTCTGTAAATACTGAGAGGAGGAATATCAGCTTCACAAAGAATTCTAATGGATGGAGAAGTGGGAAAAGTTCCAAAAGCGAGTCCAATGGCAGTAAATTTCTAACTACATTACACCAGTGTCAGATTGGAATAATCTAAATGTTTCGACAAAAAATCGTTGGGTGTAAACATTTTAACATTTCTACACTAATAATCTTAAACATAATAACTTTTGCATTTTTATAGAATATATTTTATGCCTGCCTGGAACGGTGCCAATAGAAAGAGCGTTCTTTTTAATGAACAAATTATTGACATTAGAAAAAACTCAGCTTCAAGTGGCTATTCTCAAAGCCATGTTGATAATAAAGGTGTATTTTAAAAAAAACTGCTAGGAATTTTATTCTTATTGAAATCATCACCAGCTATATTGAAACAAATATGCTTATCTGAAAAATACACCTAACAATAATAGCTATTCCTACTTTTTGAATTAGACCATTACCGACGTATTATTTGGTTGCAAATTATTATTATTTTTATAAATGTATAAAATATTATTTTTTATTGCGATACCATCCCTGTCGCCGCAATTTTGATAATGTCCCGTTTTGAGTAAAAATAAATCCTTTTAGGTATTACGTAAGAGAAGATGTAAACTTATTTTTCAGTCTCTCTTAATTGTTTGATATTCAACGGTTAGAGATAGTGATGAAATTGTTCAAGAAATTTCATGTAGTGAATAATTTAAAAAACCTGAAGCTGGTTAGCTGATAAATATATTTAATTAATAATACATGACGTAGTTTTTGTAGCTATTTCAAAAATTTAATACTTATCTGCATTTTAAGTAGTTTTCCGAGGTGTAATCATTGTTAAATTACATATAATTTTATTAATTCTTGTAGAAATTATTGCTTTTTTAATAGTTTGTTTTGAAAATTTATATATTAAAAATTAATTCGAACGGAGTGTAATATTTCGGGCATCGGTGGAAATAGAAATTTGTTTATACGAAATGAAATAACGTATTCGACGTTTAAATTGTGTATATATATTTTTTTTGAATTGCAAACCGATTTTAAATGATAAAGAAGAATGAACTTTATTTGAATAAATTCTTAATATTAAGTATGATGGTTCACTTACTACCATTATTGTATTAGAACAATTAGTGAAACAAAATTTTTGTAAATAACGAAAGCGAAAATAAAACATTGTAAGGTTAAATAATAAACATATGTATTGACTTGTAATGAATATATTTGTATATTATTTGAATTTTTCTATTAATAGCTGAGTAATTATGCGAAAAGGTACATGATCTGAATTTATTGGCATATTCTTGAATTAAAAAAAAAAAAACACTAGAAAACAAAAATTTGTCTTTAGAACGAAGACTATGTAATAATAGTAAAGTTCAGACTATTCACTAGAAAAAAATGATCTCTAAAACAATTATTGTAAGATTTCTGAATTAATAGTGAAAATTGCGAATACTGAAAAATTCAAGCAGTATTCATTCAAAGTAATACTAAAAAACCGTGAATTCTGATCGCTGGTATAAAATTTATATGATTCATAAGCTTATTTTACTCACTGTAGCGTTTAAATAAGCTAAGCTATATCGTATTAATTATAACGCAATATAAAGGAATTACTTAATTACAATTATTACAATTATTCTTCATCCTTAATCAGTAAATTAATTTTAAAAAATTTACATTTTATTTGAAACAAGAGAATTATATATAAATACATATATATATATATATATATATATATATATATATATATATATATATATATATATATATATATCAGAATAATGCGTAATACCGAGATCTCGTCGTTATGTATTTTATAAAGAATAAAATGAATGTGAGAATTAACTTTAAAATTGTATTATTTAGAATAATAAATACACTTACGTTTTACAAAGTGAACTACTTCGGTTTTTAGTTATTTTATTTGTTCATTTCATTTTTTTGTTAATAGTCTGTAGAGAATACTTTCGATCGTGATTATTACCAACGATTGTGCATTCTTGCTGGGTTTTTCCCAACGCGGATTTTGTCGTTTATTCCATCTTAATTTATCCATATTACATTTTCTTCGTTTACATCGACTACTTTGGTCAGATTATAACAGAACATCTTTATTGTAATATTGAAATTAATTCCTCCGAGAAAAACAAGGCACATTAAGATAAAAGTCGATACCGTTGAAGCTCCGACAAAGAACATCAAATATGTACGTGTAGTTAATAGTCTTTTACGGTGCTGAAACCTGGACATTAAATAAAGTTAATATGAGTAAGTTACAACGATTCAAATTTGTGCTTGGAAGAAAATGGAACGGAGAAGCTAGGTAGGAAAAAGCAAAAATGAACAGGTACTAGGACAAATTGAAGAGAAAGGTCGTTATTAAATCGGAGAAATAAAACACGATTAACTTGGATGGGTCGTATACTTCGGCATAGGGATTACTTAGAAATATCCTTGAAGGGTGAAATATAGAGAAAATGAATCCGCAGGAGATCGAGAAACATATCTATAACAACCCTGTCAAAAGACACCGGTTAAAGAACTACGCTGAATTAAATAGATCTGCGGAAAACCGGAGATGGAAGCTTACTATCATGGCAATGAACCAGTCTTATAACTGTACTAATGATGGCGATAATCTAACGAATACAAAAAAAAAATTTCTTCGGGTTAAAACTGGTGCCTAATTTTTTTTTTTTTTAAGTCCCCCTCTAGTATTAAATGTAGTGAATTGTTTGATATATTGTAGAGATTTCGTAATTTTTACAGTTCAGTAGTATGATTGTTACCTGAATATCACATATTGGGCAGTTTGGAGTAACTTGTATTGTAATGTAAGTAGCGTATGTCCTATTTGTAACAATAACTATTTCTTGGAGGATTGTTTTTCTGTTTTGTAGTTATCCAGTGTCGTAACACTGGTTTCATTTTGAAAAGATGTGTGTGACCATAATGAGTTTCTAGCATTTTTGATAAAAAGCGGTGACTTTTTCTGTTATGATGTAGTAAAGATCATTTGTGAGTGTGGATTTAATCATTTTCATGTTGTTGTTTTTTTGTCTTGTTCTGGTGGTTTTATCATATATTTCGTTTTCTGCGACTTTCGAGTGCTTTGGAGTCCAAACGGACACTAGATGATGTTTTTTCTGTATGAGCTTATACATAATGTATTTTATGTTAACAATTATCTGAGTTAGTGTTTTTAATCTGTTTATAAATATGTAATGTAAAATGTAAAAACGCGTATATTTGGCATTATATTAAAAAGTTATAATAATATTTAATAAATGTACCGGAACAAATGCCCTCTCCATTTATGAAAGTAAAAATTCTAATAATATAAACTGGTAAATAATAAATATACAAGATGAAAATAGTATCGATGGAAAAATCAGACAAAAAAACCATCACAAATGAAAAGCGGTAATTTAAAAAATAATAAATATAAGTTTAATTATATAACGAATATGCAATATCATTTATAAGTAATGGAAACGAAAGCAAACAAATTATGACGTTATGAGAATAATACATTATGTTTAATGCGTCGATGCTTGTACTTAGTATATCTAATACTTAATTCCCTGGAATCGTAATTTCCTATTGCTGGAAGTAAATTATTACGGTGCACACTACAACTGAGAAAAAATTTTTGGGATAGTTTGAGGATATAGTCTTTTACATATGGTATCTGCAGAGCACTATGCATATATGAAATTTTAGTGTATACGGGGACATTGAGGATACATCTAAGACAACGATTTTGGACTAATTGCAGTCTATTAAAACTAGCATTTGAGATTGAAGACCAAACTGGGCGAGAATATGTTAAAATAGGACTAATGATTAACTTGTAGATTATTAATTTATTATTAATATTTAAGTGAGATTTACGTTTGAAAATGGGATAAACTGAACAGATTGCTCTGTTTGTCTTCAATGATGTATGGTCAATATGCTTAGAAAACGTTAGTCACTTGTATAAAATGACACCAAGATTGGTCAGACCATTCTATAAGTCTGTTCGGTAAAAACGGTCTTCGACGAGTGAAGAAAATTGCTTTCGTTTTGGAAGGATTAAGAGCAATTTGCCATTTAGAAAAATACTTAATTACACGATCAACCCCGGATTGTAACCTATTGCTGATAGTACTTGGCCTGTAGGAACTGCAGTACAACGCTGTGTCATCAGCGTATAAGGCAACCTCAATGTTATTTATATGCGGAAAATCATGCATGAAAAATGTAAATAGGAATGGCCCCAGCACGCTACCTTGAGGCACGCCGGCAGAACAAGATTTGCTACTTGATTTCGCATTATTTATAATGGTATAAAATGATCGATTACTTAAGTAACTATTAATCAGTTTAATTAGATAATTGGGAAACCGGGTAACAATCATTTTATAGATAATACCGTCGTGCCAGGTTGTGTCGAAAGCTTTTGCCACATCAAATAATACCATCCCAGTATGTTTATTGAAGTTAAAATTATCTGTGATAGAGTCGGCAACTCTTGCTATCTGTTGTGTTGTGGAATGCTTTGGTTGAAATCTAAATTGACTACTAGGTATTATATTATTAGAGTTAGTGAAGTCACACAATCTTTTCAGAATAATGATTACTAAGCAAGCTGATTGGACGGATATTGTCTATCTGAGAGCAATCTTTACCGTGTTTTGGTACTGGAATTATTTTAGCCACTTTCCAACTAGAAGGGAAGTACCCAAATTTAAACATTACGTTAATCAAATTAGTTAATTGGACGATGGCTTTTTGAGGTAGCATTTTAATGACAGTAGATTGGATACCATCGTGACCTACCGAGTTTTTCTTCTTTGTTGATTTTACATGTGTAAAAACTTCTTTGGGAGAAGTTAATTTAATATTAGTTGTTATCTGAGGTGATGCGATAAATTTGCTGACAACTTCATGTACTTTGTTCTTCTGATAGTTTGAAGCTAAATGGATATTTCTGCTGTGAACCTCAAGGTAGCGTGCAGCAAGCAATTCTGCTTTATGGGTATTATTATATGCATATGTTAGTAAGAGGGTCATGAATTGGGGGAAGTGCTTCATGGTGTTGTGTATATTGTTTACATGCCTTCCAAAGGTTATTATTTTTAACAGAAAGATTAGAAATTATTTTACTAAATTTTTCATTATTATGTTTATGTAGTAAATATCGAACTAAAATCGAAAGTTGATTCAATAATTTCTTAATATTTTGTGAATCAGTACGTGAACGACTTTTAGTATAGGATCTTCTGACAATATTTTTGATTTTAATTATGGAAGTTATATACGAAGGGATCGAAGATATAAGGGAAACATTCTGGTTAATAGGAACAGAAAGGGCAATAGCTTCATGAATCAAGTTCGTCAGAGTAGTGAGACAGTGGTCAATGTTGTCAGTATCAGAAATAGGTAGGTTTAAGTTTATATTATCAGAAATATGACGCTTACAGAAATTCCAGTTCGCATTTTTAAAATTAAATGTTTTACGTACTGGTTGCTGTAGTATATTGCCAGTTTGGACGATTATAAATATTGGGTTATGATCGGAGAATAAGCAGTTAACTGAAATGGGCAGCGTTGTATTGATATTTTTGACGAGAACTAAATCAATAATACTAGGTCGAGAGCCAGGTGGTGGGAAGTATGTTGCTAATATTTGTATATTATTTGTTAGAGAAGTACTAAGTAAGACGTTATGTTGTATGGCGCTGGATGAGTCGGAACATATTATATAATTATTTCTATACTTAGCATATAGCTATTAGTTCGCCTGTGTACATCGATGTTCCAGTTGGATTTCGCTCCTTACGAGTTAGGCGGATGTGATAAAATTTAGGCTCTTAGATGCGTCGTTGTATATTTGTATGTAGTTCATGTATTTTCTACTGACTAGTTTATTAAATTTAGTTTTTTAGAACGTATGGTAGGTTTGAATTTTTCCTATATTTGCTTGAATCCATATTTATTGCATCGGTAACTCTGGTCCAAGTTTAAATACGTTATTTTTTTTAGAATACTGGTCAGTTGCGAGGGTCAGTCAGAATACGTTGGCACTTTATTATCACTATAGCCACATATGTGATGATATGACGTAATATTTGAGTACCGGATACGCTAAATTTAAAAAGTAAAAATTAATTTATTTGAAATTGAAATCTATCCGGTAGATTTTATATTTTCGCGCTGTTTATGACGAAAGAAGGACGAAATTATGACACGAAAATAAACAGAAATTAGAAGGCCCAAGAAGTATGAAATACAAAACATTAATTGCAACGGATGGGCGTGATAATGAGGAAATAATTTTCGTAATAACGATGACCAGTCGTTGGGATATTTTGAAATAATTTTAAAAACAATAGAATAGATGTAAGAACTAGAAAACGAACATCTGTTTTGACCGTAGCAACACACGGTGTTGATTTCAAGGAAAGGCTAAACTACCACGAATATACAGGAATTAAGGATTTTTTCAATTGAATCATCCAGAATATCCTATCTATATAGCATTCACGATGTGTAACCTTACCAATGAGAGATGTTACTTTTATAGTGATGATGATAATACGAATGTTCTTATTTATTTGCAAAATTATTCGGATAAAAACAATTCTCTAATTGTATTTCGACGATTGAATTCGTTATTTCCGCTTTATTGTCGTATGAAAAATTGTTGCCACCATTTTGCTCCATATATTTTACCGGTCCTCGCGATGTTTTTCATTGAATTCGTTGATATTTCCTCTTTTTTGTTATCTGCAAAAATTTTTGGCTATATATAATAATAATAATAATAATAATAACAATATTTATATTGTATACGTACTCGTTAACCTTCTTTTACAAATACAGACTTAGACGAGATTATTCACCTGATCTATGATACGTAGTGGTAAAATAATATTCGATTCATCTAAATATTTAAATAACGCGGTTGTTCGCCTTACAATATAAAAATGGACCAGTTTTTAAAAAGGAAGTCGAGAATAGTTAGGAGAAAATTTCATCACCTGGATTTCTGGATATTTTTAAAGACCGCTGATGACAACAGCTGTTTAATAATGTCGTAGCAGCTGTCTTTGTAATAGAATGTTTTTACATAATTCACATTCGCTCATTTATTATTCGTACTATCTAATTTAAACTATGTTACTTAAGGGATTTTTAAGTCCACACTTCGTAGGAAAGTATAATAATAACAATAATAATTATTATTACTATATTACAATAATAATAATTTTTTATTACTATATTACAATAATTATTATTGTCATGGATATACATTATTTCACACAATGCGTTTCTTTCAACTAAAGATCATCTAAGCAGGTTAAAATGTTGCGTTCATAATAACGATAATAATAATAATTTGTTATTATGCAGTATGTTAAATTAAAGCAATGAGCGTTTGTTTAATCACAATTATTTTAATATGTGTTTAATAAACAAATCCTTGACCGTCGATGTATTCTATAAACTAATGCAACCACACACACACACACACACACACATACATGTGCACACACACACATATATATATATATATATATATATATATATATATATATATGGTGATCCAAAGAAGGTGGACGGTTTGTTGGTAACAGTTTCAACGCAAAGCGCGTGCTCCACGTTTAGTGTATACTCGAGAGATTCATTTTTGTCCAGTTTCAGTTATCATGGCATCTTATAATGAGAAGGAGCGCGCGTTTGCATGGAACGTTATTTTCGGCCTGAATCGATCACGACAGTGCAATGAGAGTTTCGAAAAGAATTCAAAGTTACGTGTAAACCTGTACTATCTCGCAATTCAATTTTAAGGTGGCTTGAAAACTTTGACAGTTTCTGCAACGGATAAAAAACGCCCTGGACAAAGAAAAAACCGGTTCGTACCCTCAAAAAAATCGATCAAGTTCGGGCAGCGATCATTCGTAATCCCGGACGTTCTGCTCATCGTTATGCTGTTTCTTTAAACCTGTCGGGAGAATTTGTTCGCCGTATATTGCTGGAAGACTTGAAATTTCACCCTTATAAACTGGTAATAACTCAAGAATTAAAAAAGTCCCGACCATGCACAACGAAAACTTTTTACTGAAACAATGCTGAAATAAAAGCAAAGACGAAGAGATAGATTTAAACAATCCTTAGATGAGCGTTGAAGCTCATTTTCAGCTATCCAGATTCGTAAACAAACTAAACAGTAAACTGCAGCTTCTGGTCCAAATCTAATACGAATTCAATCTAACAGAAACCGTCACACAGCGAGCGAGTAACCGTCTGGGCTGAAGTGGGGTTTTATTTTTTTACGGGTACCATCAACGGAACGCGCTATATCGAGATGATAAACTCGTTTTTTCTTCCCTCACTTCTTCGTCGTCGTCGTCTGGGCCGGACATGATTTCAACAAGATGAAGCGACCTGTCACTGTTCAGTAGAAACGCTCGTAGTACTGAAAGAAGCGTTTGGTAACCGCATATTATCGCGTCGCATAGGTTTCGTTTGGTCGCCGCGCTCTCCAGATTTGACCGGGGATACCTTAAGAGCAGCGTTCCACGAGGTCGGGAAGACCTGAAAACTCGGGATTTATGAAGAAATTTCAAAAATTCAGCTACTTATGATCAATAAAGTGTTTGAAAATTCTGTAAAAAGACTGAATGTGTTGCAAATGGCGGTTATCTGAAAGATATAGTGTTCCACAAATGATTGTAAGATAACCTCCCGTTTTCCTATGTTCAAATAAATTTTCGTTCAAAAATTTGGTTCGAGTGTTTTTTTTTAGTTATTAAAAAAAACGCCCCTCTTCTTTTGGTCACCCTGCATATATATTATATACATGTATATATAATCAAATATTATCAATACTTACATTTATTGTACTTTTGGTATATGTATTGGATAGAAATGCTCGTTTTCATAATAAATTTATTTATTTTTTATTATGATGACAATAAATAATATTCTATTTCATCGGTACATAAGTTTTCAAATCCGTCCAGGTTGAGACTAAGGTCATGGTCGAAACACAAAAATGGTCGGATTATCGAAAAGTACAGAAAATTATGGATTTACAGTAAAATAAACAATCTGGGAACTCAAAAATTATTGTATTGTCTACAGTAAAAAAATTGCAATAAATTCCACAAAGGCTGTTATTACTCTCGAAAAATAGAATACATGTAGTAAAAACTTGTTTAGAAAAAAGTCAGTTATAGATATTTGTTTAGTAGATGAAATTCTAGACTTAGCTGCAATGTTCCTTTATTTTTTTATCCACAAAATGTCCATAGTTGTTGAAGTTATGTTCTGCTCGATGTACTGAAGGGCAATATCACAAGCGTTCTTGGCGTCAAAATGTGGGTAGGCATCATCATCATCCCAGTCCTCATTTATAGTTTCTTTACCGTTATCTTTCAAAACAGCGGCAGCAATCTGATTATCATTTAGCTGTTCGCTGGTTTCATAGTATTTTTCACATTGGGCAATCCATTCTTCAACTACACTGGATGGACATTCCGTTGTATGGTTTGTAGATTTTTAATGATTTCCTGCGTGTTGTTGTTTTGCTCGTTTTCGATTTGATCACTTTCAGTCATAATTTCCTGTCAAAACTTATGCCGTGTTCCTCCCATGACTCAGCAATTATATAGATAGCATCTTCTAGTTGAAGGATTTCATAGCTTTAAATCACTAAGTTTGGCTCGATCACCATCGGATTAACTGGAGCTTTGGACCAGCCGATGGTGGATGAGAGGGTTTTTCGATAGGAACTATATAGCGAGAACGTGTAATAGTTCTTCGTATTTATAAGTGGTTTCCGTTCTTTTTGTAAAACGTTTCTTATATTTTAGTTTGGCATATGTTTTTTCAGTATATCGTTATTTACAATAGTATTGTTTATCTTTCGTTCTGAAACATCGATGAAAGTATTTGATATTTATTATTCTCGCTTTCATTCCTGGTTACGAAGCTGTTGAAAGTTTCGTTTACTTGTAATTCTTAAGGAACACGAGGAAGAAGAAGAATAAATGTATATTTGTGCCAGTTTGAACATGACAATAAAAAAGAAAAAAGAAAACAGTGAATTATCTGTGACGGAAAAATATGATTTCCTTATTGGATAAATTTAATATGTACATTAACGTACAGTAAAGTACTTGGAAAATAAAAATCTTATAATTACTAACTGGAAAAGTTTTTTAAAAAAACCCTGATATATATAGATTTACCACCGAATTAAGTTGTAATAAACTTAGCATAATGTAAATGTGCAATGAAATTATATTTTCAGAGTTCCAAGGATTTATCTATAGAATTTACCAATCTGGAGAGAAACAAGAAGGATGTTTACTCTATGTTAACTTATAATCCAGATGTAAGCCAACATACTTGACTTCATGGGTATTTTGTAATAGACCATTGCAGTGCCATAGCTAGACTTGGTTGAAGAGAGGGTTCAAACAAAACAAAATTATAACATCAGTTTGTGCCAGGTGTTCGTCGATGCTGGTTGTTTGTTCGTGTGTTTGGTTTCCAGGGCAAAGGTAAGTAGTTTTCTCTTACTTCTCTCGTGTTTGTTGGTGCTTTTGGTGTAAATTTTAGACCAGTACTTTTTAATATATTAATTTTTAAACTTTTGACTTTTTTTTATTTTTACATTCATATTATTAAGCCAGTGTTTTTGGGTGTTTTAGTTTTTACCTTGTGTGATTTGGACGTTTAGTTCCTAAGTTATTGAATTTTTTTGTCAAATTTGTTTAAGTAGTTTAACTTGGTGGTTCCAGAAACTTTTTTCTATACTTCATCATGGCTGACGTAAAAGCACTAGGTCGGCTATTTAAAAATGTTGTTGACTTAACAATAACTATTAAGGTACAGTTCAATGAAAAAGGTGTGTCAAAAATTCAAAAAAATGCTATATCAAGTGCTGCTGATGATATTGGAAGGAAAATGGCTGAGGCTTGACTGCTAGTAAATAAAGTGGATAAATTGCTGAAGTCTAAAGCAACTGAGGTGCAGTCTGCTTTGCACTTTCCCTGTGATGGGGTTTCATTCAGGGATGCCTTAGTGGGTGATAAAAAAAAGACGGTATGCCAAAAAACAAATTAATTTTAAATTCTGAAGATGCAGGCAAGGTCCCTAGCCAGCTAAAAATGAAAGTCTAATTGGTCAAAGAGAAAATTGATGTGACCTTTTTTAAAAAAAATTAATGATACAATTTGTATCATTAATGCATCAACCAAGGCAGATTCAAGTAAGCTGGCTGCCATTATAAAGGATAGGATTCCAGACTGTATGGTTAAGGAGGAGAATCTCCTTAATCCAACTATATTTCTTTTTCGAACCAATAATTTAGCAGAGCAAGATGTTAAGGATCACATCGGTGAGCTGACTGGAGCCAACCCAGTTATTGTCACTAACATAAGTAATTCTCGTGCTTCAAGAATGTATGTTCCGCTCACACCTAAGCAATATAAGCTTTTGCTGGAAGAAGGAAGAATTCGAATTAACTGGGAGTCACTCCCATTCATTGATGCTGTCAGCCCGAGGCAGTGCAAAAACTGCGGCAAATTTGGACATCCTGAGAAGTACTGCAGAGCTTCTCAAGCACACAGTACTTTCCACAACTGTGTGTCGAAAATGGTGCATGTTCAATATGCGCGTTCAATAAAATTAAATCGTCCTGCTCGTGGCAGGAATTTGATTCTAAGTTAGTGGATAAGGATAGCTTAGGGTTAGTATTTAAGGCGGTCGATCACGCAACTTTCAGCAAGAACTGCCACTGTTTATTTAAGGCTCGCGAGGATATGAGGGCCAAAATTGATTATGGAACAACTTAGTTGCTCATATATTAACGTTGATAATTCGCGTGCCTGTCAAGCATTATTCTTAAGAAATTTTTATAATGATAATTTGGATTTATGTGCACTAGTATAACCTTATTTGAGCTACAGTGTAATTCCATTAAAAAGTAACTATATATCTTATATTAATAATAGAGTTGCTGTTATAGTAAAGGCAGATATTCCGTATTCTTTGCTGTACAGTAGGTTCAATCAGATTTCTATTATTATAGTTAGATATTACATGTGTCTATTTATCTCCAAATATATCTAAATCCCACGCTCTGTATGTACTTGACCAGACCTTGGGGCAACTTCCAAACTATTTCCACATTGTTGTTGGGGACTTCAACATCAGATTACCAGTAATGGATCCTCCTGTTCGAGAAACCAGGGATTCTGTTAACTTTATTTAGTTAGTTGCCTCTAGGGATCTTGTATTTGCAAATGGTAAAGAGCATACCTTTAATTACATTAGTTCGACTATTATAGACTACTTGTTGGTCTCTGATGGTGCGATACATTTGTTGTCATATAAGTTAGTTGAGATGGATTTGTCATTCCATCGTAGTTTTATTTTTAATTTTAAAGATATGATTAGCCGTTCCCCTAGCAGACGATTTTATAAAATTGAACTTGATCAACTTATGAATCATCTTAATTGTACTTTTATTAATAATTTTATTTTTAATGTTGAAAACTGTTTATCTAAGGGGCGGCCACATTCTTTAATCAGTCAATTCAATAAGTATTTGATTGAGTTGATTAGTAAATGCTTAGTTACCTGTAGATTTTCAACAGATTGATTGGTGGAATGACAGATTACAATTTTTTAAAGGTAAAATTAACTTAATCCAAAAAAAAAAATATCTAAACGTAAAGACAACTTTCGTATATTTATCTATAAGAATGTGCTAAAAGAGTTGAATAAGTTATATAAATCTGAGATAATAAAGGCTAAATTCCTTTGTTAGCGCTAGCTCTGTCTGGGGTAGACCATATAAAATGTTGTTTAAGCAAAGGACAGATTTGTTACTACCAGATATTAAGTTAGGCAATCATACCATGGTCTCCGAGCGTGAAAAAGTGGATGCTTTATTAGACCATTTTTTACCTTCTAAAGCTGATTCACCTTTGGTTGTGCTTCCTATTCTCGATTGTAATTCTCCTGTTATATGGTCTCATAATATCTCTCGAATTGTAAAAAATTTGCATAATAAGAAAGTACCGGCTGACGATAGGGTCACTAATATTCTGGTTAAAAAGATACATTCGTGTTTTCCTTCATTATTACCAATTTTATTGCAAAAATCTGTATATTTTGGTGTTGGAAGACTGCCTCTCTGAGGTTGCTCTCTAGGCCGGGTAAAGATAGTTTAGAGTTGTCGGTTTATAGGCCTATCTCCTTACTTAATTCCATGGGGAAGGTGTATGAAAAAGCCATCAAAAAGATATTCCTGCAGGAGATTACAGTCAAGGGCACATTGCACCACCAGCAGTTTGGATTTCGCTCAGGTCTATCTGCTGAGAATGTAGTTTATACATTAGTTTAAATGGTCAAGCAGTACATTTCTGACGGTTGCTCGGTTGTTGTAATTTCTTATGATATTAAAGGGGCGTTTGACAATTGCTGTTGGTCTGCAGTTGTCGATGTTCTCTTAAAAATAATAGTATCAATCCTTTTATTATTAATGTCATTATATATTACTTTAATAATCGTTCTGCAACACTTAAACTCGGATCATCGGCTGGTTCAAGAATACCTACATGTGGAGTTCCACAGGGTTCTGTCCTTGGACCTACTCTGTGGAACATTTTGTACTCCACTGTATATTATAGTGTTGATAAATTTTGTTCCAATGTTAAAGCCATTTGTCAGCTAATTTCCTATGCCAATGATCTATGTTTAGTGTTTAAAGTAGAGAGGTCTTCGTCTCTATCACCTCTCGCATGTATTTATAAATACTTGGTGAGTGTGGTCGCGGAGTTAGGATTAATGTTTTCCTCCAGTAAATATAAATTTTCTGTTTGGTAATGCCTTCCTCGTTGGCCGGGTTAAGGAGATGTAATTATTATCTGATTACAATATTATACATACATCGTCATTAAAGTACCTCGATATTTTTAATTGACGAAAAATTAACATTTTTACCCCATTTTCAATATATTTCTATGAAATGTATGGGCATTTTTAATAGATTATTATGCATACAAAAAAATGCTTGGGGTCTGGCTTTTAAAGAACGTTCCATATTGTATAAAGGCCTCATTTAGGCCCTGTATGGGTATGGTTTGGGGCCAGTTGATCTGGCCAATAAACAGCAAAGGAAATTTTTGCTCCGAATGGGTTCGTTGTAGAGGACTACTCCTACCTCTGCTGCCTGTGTTATCTGTGGGGTTCTGCCTTTAGATTTATATCTTATTGGCAGTGCTCTCACTGGCAAGCGTAGGCTTGTTGGGGGGATTGTTCGAGAATGAAACATTCTAACCTGCTTGAAGGTATCTTTGTTCAATCAATGATAAATCAAAATTTTTAAAAAACATATTTTTTCCTTATTAATCGCGAAGTGCAATTGCCGGCAGAAGACTTATGTTATTCTTCCAGATATTACATATAGATTAAAACTATTAAAATTCGATATCAACTTCTACATTGTACAGGTGTTGACTGGTCATGACAGGTTTGGGTCCTATCTTTATAGGTTCAGGCGTGCTGATGATTCGGTCTGCGCCTGTTGTACTCTAGGCGAGGTTGATGATTGTAATCGTACATTATTTGTATGTCCCACTTTCGATGGCCTGTGTTGTAAATTTGGTATTAACATCACAGAAATTTTTCCATTAGGCAAAAGAGTTGAAAATTTCCTTTTATATGCCGGACAGGTTATGCGAATTAAGTTTAAAAATTTTATCTATTAATTAACGCTAAGTCAATCGTGATGCCGGGACCGGTGCATTTTTTGTTAGCATGGTCATTATAATTAATTATTACAATTTTCTAATTCTATAATTAATTTGTAATTCATTTTTATAAGTTTGATTTATTTATTTTTTAATTGAGTTTGTTTTTAAGTTTTGGTATCAGTTTTTACCATTTTCTTATTCCTTATTTATTTTTTTTACATTGCTTTCATTTTTTTTAATCCTTATTTATAATGTTTATTTACTTCAGTTTAAGTTATAAGCATAAACTCTACAAATTTTATATTAGATGGAACAAGGGACTTATGTTATCTCATCCCTTCTTCCATCGCAATAAGTTAGTTTAAGTGTGGAGTTCTATGCCGTCGTGCTGCGAGTTCCATCATTATATTAATAATCCCATTTGGTTTGTACAGGAGGGGGTTTTTAGTGGGTAAAAATCACACACACTGATTTTGGTCCCCTAATAAAAACAAAACCTAAAATATTTTTTATCATTAGTGTCTTGAAAATTTTCCCCCTCCCGCTTTAAAAATAATAATAAAAAAAACACAAAAACAGTAAACTAAAGTTAAATTGAACTTTAAGTAAATAACCAAAACTCAAGTAGGTTAAACCTCAAGCTCTAAGCAATCCAACTAACCGGAGAATTATTTTTATACTTATTAGACGTCGAATATGTAATTCTATTAGAAGCAATAGACAGCAGAAATATTTAACGATATTGGAACACACTAATAGTATGTTATTGTGGGCAGAGGGGGAGATGGTTACAAAGTATAATAAATTCAACGAAAAAATAAACGATAAATAATGATTTTCTATTTGCTGAAGGAATAATAGATAGTAATACTTAACTAAATTTAAAATTTAAAATCGATTCTTCACGTTTTTCTACAAAATTCTTCTAGTAACTCCTCTGGCGTGATTTCAATATTAGTGTGTATATTAAGATGCGCTAATCCGTTTAATATTTGCTGGCTCATCGTGTTTCTTAAATAGGGTTTTAAACGCTTTAATGGGCTAAAAGTCCTTTCTACGTAAGCGTTTGAAAGACAGCAGAAAATTTTCAATAATTTGTATACATTTGGATACAAATCAGCATGACATCGTTTCATTAATTCTGTTACTTTTATTATTTTTGCGTTCCCAGCTGCATACATTTTAATTAGTAATATTCGCTATAATTCAATTTCCGCTTTGACTTCGACAGAACTTCCCAAATCATTCTTATACATTCCTGTCAATTCCCCCAGGACAGTTGTTTCTTCCGCTTGCGATGAAAAAATCTTTTTCGTTGTTATCAAGATGTGAAATATTTAAAAAATATTTTTATGGGTAATGACTTTTTCTTCCATCTGTGCTATAACTGTATCTAAAAATGCAATGGAAACGTTTATACGATAGTACGTTTGCGGAGTGATTTCAGAATTTGCTTCTGCATTAGCTTTATTAGCTTGTGTTTTTCAAAGTCGAGGTAATTTGTCTATATGAAAATCAATAGTTTCATGGACCCTTTTGATTTCAGCAAAAACCATATTAAAGTTATGATCCACTTTGCTTCGAATAGAACTTAACTGCGTCACAACATTTTCAGCATTTTAAGTGGCTGTAGTTAAATCAAAATTTTCTTTTTGTAAAAATGTACTAGGTGGCAAAGTGTATACCAGGATAGAATTCAAAATTCGCAAAGTTATATTAAATTCGCTTGCTTTTATTGCAGTTAATAACTTCTGCGCTGACGTAGATGTTTTGCGATCATCCCATTGAGAAATTTCTTCTAAAGCTGAAATGACGCTCAACTGCAAATTCATAAATACTGTAATTGATGTTTGACGCTGAATCCAACTAGTAGGTTTATATTGTATTAATTTTTCATTTTTTACTGCTCCATCAATATACTTCTCGAGACAATTTTGCCTTTTAGCACATGACTAAGCAAAATACCGGTTCGAGCTAAAATAAAACAGCGACAGCCAGGCCTGTTCTATCAATATAACGAAAACGACATCGACAGATGAACAGGGTTACATAATAATATAAAAATTATTATTTGTAATATATTACAAAACTATTTATTTACTTAAAAAATAACGAAATTTAAATAAAATAAAAGGAAAAAAAACAAAATAGGTTTAACAAATGCAAAACTGCATTTAACAACGAGTATAAATTTTCTTAATATCATATTGATTCCAAGGGGTGGTTTTATACCCCCAAACCCCCCTAGCTACGCCACTGGACCATTGTTACCTAACGTTATTTTAATATCATCTCATTCTGATAACTGTAATTTTGTTTTACACTATCATTTCTTTCAATCATATACTTTGATAGTCCCTTCTTGTATGAAATACTGTGCAACATTAGCATAACAAGAAATTCGTCAGGATAACAGTGTTATCGACATAAGTAATGATTTTCCCAGATATATTCAAGTTACATAGATAACTGATATATATTTAAAGAACACTGTAATTTTGTTATTTGTGTTATTAATTTTAACTTGGTAACTCGTATTTGTAAAATAGGATTTAAGGTAATTATATATACAACTCCTAAATCTGCAACTATATATTTTATCTAAGAGGATTTTATGATCTATAGTATCAAACACTTTACTTAGGTCAGGGTAGGCACCAACTACTAACCGGTTACTTGATTATTTGCAATGTACGAGTTATGTTGAAACAAGGCATCGTTCGTTCCTTTACCTAAAATAAATCCATACTTATTTTGGGCTGAAAAATGTTGGAGAAAATTAAACATGATCTCTCATACATTTTTTAAAACATCTTTGAAAATGTTGAAAGTATACAAGATGGTCTGTCTTCATTTTTTTTAAACAGACGTTATAATTCCTAGTTTCATGGTTTTTGGAAACATTCTGTCTTTTAAAGGTTCTTTAGTAGATATTTTAATGACTTGACAAAGAAGTTAATGTTTTCTTTTATCATCTCTATAGAAATAAATGCTCAATGTATACACACAAACACACATTCACAATAAGAACATTTAGTAAATGTTTCAATTCTAGAAATATTTATACAACGCATTAAAAAAAAGTTATCTAGTTATCTAAAAATAAATATTATACAGGAAATATTACTTCATTTTTTCATCTCGTGCACGTGAGAATAACCGGGTTAACCCTTTAAATCACATTGTCGTTCCTATGGTACATAAAATATTAATGTATATTTAAATATATATATATATATATATATATATATATATATATATATATATATGTATATATATATATATATATATACATGCTCATTATAAGGGATATTTGTTTGGCATTAAATCAGTTCCAAAAATATTTATATAACGTATTAAAAAAATTATCTAATTCTCTAAAATGAAATATTATACACGAAATATACTTCATATTTTCATCTTCTGCACGTGGAAATCACCATTTTAACCCTTTAAATCACGATATCCTCCATACACTTTCAATATGTATGTATATTCATAATAAGGGACATTATTCGGTTGACGTTAAATGTTTCAGTTCTAGAAATATTTATATAACCGCATTAATCTAGTCATCTAAAAAGCTATATCGAAATACTACTTCAACCTCTTCTAGTCATTTTCTTTATTTCATAAACTAAAATTTACAATTGTTTCGATTGAAAAAAAAAATTGGTAACGTAACCCTTTTAGTCATACATTGTTTGGACATGAAATTATAAATTTTATACAGGTGTTTTGATACAATATTGCTTCTTAGGCGAACTGTAGATAATTTTCAATGTATTTATACAAATACTTTTAAAATTGAGGCATTTCACAGGTCAACCAGAAAATAAAAAATTTGTTAACATTAAAATTTCATATACCATATAGCGGACATTGTGCCTGATAGAGTTAAGGACGCAATTTTTATGCTAAAAAATTTCTATATTCAAAGTTCTTACTTGACGATAACTCGTTGTTGTAAGTTGCGATTAAAATTAATGTTTATATATATGCATATATTTTTAAAAATGATTAAATATAATGTGCGTGCGACGGTATAATTTAGAAATAAATTCGATTTCGTTGCCTCTTTAAAGGATTATTTTCGCAAAAAGTGGAAACATGATTATTATTAAATGTCCGCTGTAATATGTACAAATACGGAATATAATTTGATAATATTTAATTTAATATCGCGGTTATTACTTAACTCCGTTGTTATTAGTTATCAGTTTTGTAAACTTGCCGAAGCGATGGTATGTAGATCAATTATAATTCGAATGCATATTACCTCTTGAGTACAGAAGGCAAATGCTCAAATATCACACTAGATTACTTTCTCGTCCTCGTAACTCGGCCAATAACATTTTAACAATAAATCGATCTAAACATAAACCGAAATCATTCAAACCTCTAGCAGAACATAATCTACTGGAAACACTTCAATATACATTACCGAAACTTAAAACAATCTTCCCAAACTGCCACCTTGGACAAAATTTTCACTTACAATAAATACCGAATTAATTAAGCACAGAATTAATCCCCCTGAAATTTTTAAACATAAATTCTACAATATTCTCAAAGAAAAGTATTCCGAACATATACAAATATACACCGATACATCGGAATTTACAAATAAAACTACTTCCGTTTGCCTGATAAATAACGGAACTCATATATTTTAGATTAAATCGGAACGATGCTTCCGAGTGGTAATAAGAAATCTACATCACTCTATAGAAACTAACGACATAGTAACAACCTTGGGACAATATGGTCATAAGGTCAGGCATATAACAAATGCTAAGCACAGAGTAACCAAACAACTTTGTAGATATAGAACCCCAGGAAAATAATTCTGACATATTTAAAGTACAAACGTTACTAAACATGAAAGTAAAAATAGAAACTATATAAAAAAAAACACTCTGTCGATTTTTTCAAAACTTTAGGCTGTAGATACATAAATACAACATTAAACTTTCTAAAAACAGCAACATATCGATTATTCAGCGGTTCCAGAATAAAATCCTCCGGATGGTTGTCACTGCACCGTGGTACATCACCAACTTAACGCTCCACAAAGACCTTGGAATGAAGTTTGTTCTGGAAGTAATATCCAGCGACGCAAAAAATTGTGCTCATAGACTAGAAGTGTACCCGAACAACATGGCGATCAGGTTGCTGGATAATTCGCTAGACGTTCGTCGGCTTGACAAAATCAAGGCGATGGACCTAGCCTAAGAGATAAATTTTAATGACTGTTTTTAGCACCTACTGATGGGTAGGCTGCTAATCATGCCATCTGCATAAAATATTAAAATTGCTAAATAGCTATCATCAGCTAGGTGCAATTTAACTAAAGAAAAAAAAAAAATATATATTTAACTTCCGTTTACAGAACCGAAATTATAGCAATATATAAAGCATTAAAATACATTACAAAACATTCACAAACAAAGAAATATCTAATATGCATAGACTCATTTAGCGCATCAATCTAAAATATATTATCCATAAACTAACTTCAGCAAAGCGTGCTGACATTCATATGGACTCCGGCACACTCAGGAATTGCAGGAAACGAAGCCGTAGATATTGCGGTTAAAACGTATAGAAAAAATCTACATACAGTGAAATCTATACACACGTCAGACTTACACCCATTCATGTCACAAAAAATTACAAAACTGTACCAACAACATTAGGAAACTTATTTCACATACACCTTTATCAGATTAAACCAAAATTAGGACACTACATAACATCGGTACAAAAAATTAGACGAGAATAAGTAGCATTAGCCAGATTAAGTATAGCACACACAAGGCTCACATCACAACACTTGCTGAATGGAGATCTTCCACCAAACTGCTTCATGTGTAATACTCAATTAACAATAAAACATACGCTATTAGAGTGTAAACAATATGATAATCCACGAAATATTTACAAACTCACAAATAACACAATACAATCAATATTACAGGATAATCCCCAAATAATTGAGAAACTCCTTAAATTCCTCACAGTTACAGGTATAATTCATAACATATAAAGAATACACAGCATCTCATCTCAGAGAGGTACTCGATAAGAGGGTTAAATTTCAACGTTAGTATTGCCCTTTACTGCTTAATGTACGGGCCTTTTATTTTTTTTACTATTCAAAAGAAAATCGCAATTGAGCGTAGCTCAAACATTAATTACGTACATACAAAATAACAAGAAAGTAGTTAAAATCGCTAAACGTTTTATAAAAATCGTAAAGATTTTCGGCTATTAAGCCGTTATATAAGAAATATAAAATGTTTAATATTAATTTAAATACATCATTTATATATATATATATATATATATATATATATATATATATATATATATATATATATATATATATATATTAGCCTGTACCATTTATATATAAAAGGATAAAATGTAAATTAATGGTAAACGGTATTATCTACCGGTAACAAAGATAAAGTATAAAAATATTAATTTAGATATACAAGATTACGTTATGAATACTATTTTTCGCTTCGTTAATTTTTATAAATTGTATATCTAAATTGGTACTTTCCCATTTTATATTTATTTTATATCGTGTATATATATATATATCTTTATATTTTATGTTATATTCCTCGATAACGGCTTTAATGCTCGATAGTACCTGAAAATAACTAAAATATAACACTGTCGAATATATATATATATATATATATATATATATATATATATATATATATATATATATATATATATATATATATATATATTTAAATCGTACCGCAAGAAAGTAACCTAGCGTCAATTTTGTTCATTATATACACACAAATGGTTTACAAAAAATACTAAACTACAGTAGATTATTTGCATTTGCCGACGATTTGGTAACATTGACAGTTCATAGAAATTTTTCAAATAGTGGAAAAATTTATGGAAAATGATCTGATAGTAGCGAGTAAATGGGTGCATGATCATAATTGAACAATAAGATTAATAAAGTAGCGCATTAGTACATAATTAAATCAATGAAGAAAGGAAAATAACAAAAATTAACGCGAAAGAGATGAATATAAAAACTACAAACAGATAAACTAAAATGAGAAAAACAAATGTATATGAGACTTGTAATTGTGGGTGTACATGTGAGTGAGGAATAAAAAAGTGTGCGTGTGTGAATGAAGGAACAATATAAGATAAATTAGCTTATAAGACAAATTGTACATTAAGATATTATAAAATAAATAGATTATAAGACAAATTGTACATTTTGTACAGATTGAATGCGAGAGAAAGTGAATAAATAATGTAATAAATTTCAAACAACAAAGGATGTGTGAGAGTACGTATGTGCATTCACTGATTTTTGTTTATTTTACAAAATATATACGCTCTAAAATTTTCGCGGCTCTCGTAATTTTACATCTGCTAGTAATTACGATTTTTTTATCCGTGCATTATAAAAACAAATCTACTACAACGTAATTGGAGTAATTTTATCCTTTTTGAGTTTATTTTTCAATTTATAATCTGTATTCGAGAAAGGAAACTACGATACTCAGGACACATTCTGAGAGGACCTATGTATGAAATATTGCGGATTATTATAGAAGGCAAAATCCCCGGCAAAAGAATCAGTGGACCGTCCACAAAATTCATGGATGGGAGATTTATGATGCTGGTTTGGCTGTTCGTCTATCGAATTATTTCGGACTGCTATGTCGAAAGAGACTGTAGCCAAGTTGATGGCCGACCTTCGTAATGGCGACTGCAAGAAGTTGGGCTTTTAGTCTTATTTATCCGGTAGTATAAACTCCGGTAAATAACTTTAACGGTGATTGGTAAGACCGACTAGTTAATAGATTAATTATGTACGTGTTCAGTGGGTATTTATTTGTACGTGTATGTCACTTGTGTGGAGTTATGTCAGAAATTTAACTTACAAGGTCCTTCAATTGACGAATTCATTTATTCCTCTCATACTATATTTAGGTTTACTACTGCGGACTGACATGTCCAAAGAGATTGTAGCCAAGTTGATCGTTGACCTTCATAATGATTACGCGGATGAGGAAGAGAGGAAGAGGTTGGGATTTTAGTTTTATTTATCCGGTAGTATAAACTCCAGTAAATAACTTTAACGGTGATTGGTAAGATCGACTAGTTAATAGATTAATTACGTACGTGTTCAGTGGGTATTTATTTGTACGTGTATGTCACTTGCGTGGAGTTATGTCAGAAATTTAACTTACAAGGTCCTTCAATTGACGAATTCATTTATTCCTCTCATACTATATTTAGGTTTACTACTGCGGACTGACATGTCCAAAGAGGTTGTAGCCAAGTTGATCGTTGACCTTCATAATGATTACGCGGATGAGGAAGAGAGGAAGAGGTTGGGATTTTAGTTTTATTTATCCCTGTAGTATAAACTCCGGTAAATAACTTTAACCCGTGATCTGTAAGACCGAGTAGTTAATAAATTAATTACGTTCGCGTTCAATCGGTTTTTATTTGTACGTGTATGTCACTTGCGTGAAGTTTGTTAGCAATTTAACTTACAAGGTCCTCCAAGTGACGATTCATTTATTCCTCATATTATATTTACGTTTAACAGTTCTGGCATGTATGTCGGCGCTGTAAAGTATTTCTCTTGCGTTCGATTTATTTTTATTATAATAAACGTTCTGTTCCTATAGAAAATAATTTATTATCTCTAAAATATATTTTATATTTTCTATTAATATTTTCTAATGACTTTTTTTTTTTTTTTAATGACAAAATCGATTATTTTCCATCGATTATTCGTTTAAAAAAGATAAGTGTAATGATGGTACTGACGGTAGAGATGTTTTTTGTTTTGGTGGTAGTAGCAGTATTCTCGTTTTAATATCGGAAGAGACTTGAATGACTCAGACAGATGTTCAAAATCGAACAGACCTAGAAAAACCAGGTCAATTAGGGTTAATGCATGACGAAAAAAAAAAAAAAACAATGTGAAGAGATGGGGATAGAAGCCGTCACGATTATCCCGAAATCAGTCGAATAAGTAAAAAAGCGCCATGTGGCTCAGTATTTAATATTAATATTAAGTATATACATATATATATATATATAAAACATTTGTGTTTGGGTACTACCCCTGTGTATAAAGAATACGCGTGAAGTGGGCTTACTTGTTAGGCTTTAAGATAAAACTCTAAATCCGGCATTAAACTATAGTGCAGTCTGCTAACTTAAATTGCTATTTAAAAAAGACGGCATTCGGTCCTTAATACTTCACGACTATTATTATAATTCCCTCGACATCTGCTTTAATTTATTCCTTTGCGCGCTGTTTTTAATTTCAAAAATCCGTCCGTGTTAGTAGCAATTATTTTTGATGGAAATTCATTCGAATAAATGATTTTTTTTTAATTTTTATATTAAAATACGATTAACTGGAAATAAAAATGTGTATAATGAATGAATGTATAATCCTTATTTATTATAATTATTATCTACATTTTAATATTATCATTATTATATATGTCTATTAATGAATGCTATTCATATTATGATTATTATTAAAGTTAATTTTTTTTGTTTTAATTTTTATACTAAACCCTTCCGAGGAAGGTCGCTATCAATTGTTCCCATTTCATTTTTGATGGGCTACTCTATGCTGGGCTCTTCTTTTCCCCAAAAATTTCTTGAAATCGTCGTCCTACGTGAGATGTTCTTCTCTTCTGATGTATAATACATACTCGACTATCTTGGAAACGGCTCTAACGATGAAATTTCCTACATACATGTAATACATGTAATGTATTAAGTAGTTAAAAATAGGCCGTAGAGAAATTACAAATTTCGAAATTTTGACCCGCGATCTCGATTACAACCCCCAATAAAATTTTGAAAAAGTCGATTTTTTGTCTTTTTCTCGATACTTATGTAAATGTACGTGGAAATTTCCAGTTCGAACACCGTTCGAATGTTTTAAGCTTAGAAATTTGCTTTTTGTCACGACGTGTAAGTAAATATAATTAAATTTTTGTATCTCTGGCACCGTTTGGGGGGGTCTTCCGGATATACGTTTTAATCTACGAAAGGATTATTTTAAGGAAAAAATCCCGTCGGGAAATTTCAAATCATTTCCAAAAATAAACAACAACAAAACATTAAAGTCCGCCCCTTCCTGATATTTGTTAAAATTCTGACATTTTTGTTTATAACTCCTCCAGAAATGAATAAAACGAAAGTCTACACGATTAAAGTAGTTATTACGTATTTAGTAATTTTTAAAGGTGTATTCGTATGTAAATGTGGTTTCGAAAAAAAAAAGAGTGATTTTACAGTAAGAAATAAAATTCCCGATTAAAGCTTGGTCGCCCATGTACTATATATATATATATATATGACTTATAAATATACGTGTGATATGAAAAAATACAGTTTTTTTTTTTTTTTATCTAATAAGACATATGGGGGATGTGACATCGAAATAACGACAGTTCGCGAATAATGATATGCATATACGATAGATTGGAAAATTATGTAGGAATTTAAATGAATCTCGAGCAATCCTAAATTGAATAAATTTACATCTTGATAGAACGGGTATTTGCATCGGCACCAGCTAATATATAATCAGGGGTGGTTAGGACGTTTTAAATTTATTTGCTTTTCTAAATGATAATGGTATTTCACTTATTTGTTTATATAATATCGTAAAAATGTTGTTTTAAAACACTCGAAATATGGTGATGGAGAAAAATGAAAAAAAGTTAAATTGAGAGATAGAAAAAATTATAAGATATTCTTTAAAGCATTAGCGAAAAACGCCGTCTAATGAAATATATAAGCGACGGAAGATGCAGTTTGGCAGGGTATATTATAAGGAATAACAAATATTTAACAACATTAATCGAAGAACGAGTAAATGAAAAAATATCGCGGGGAAGACGGAGGATGCATCGTCCAAATAATGGAGATGCACCAGGAATTGAAAGGAAAGGCGAAAACCGGAAACTTGGAAGTAAAATGCACTACATATTGACCATCAATCGAAAGTTTGAGGAATGAGGAAGAAGATGAAGGTATAATGCTAAATATGTTGATATATCGGAGAGTAGTGATTTTATGAATTATAAAAATAAAAATAAAAACACAATTTAACCGCTATATATTTTTTTTTAGTTAAATGTTACAAGATACCTCGTATATGTTATTATTAATATTATTATTTAAAAAAATAAAGTATTTATAAAGAAAAATTTTATATTTTATATTAAAATGAACTAATTATATATTTATTATAAAGAAATATTTTATTTTATATTTAAAAAAAAAATTAATATATATTTATTAATGAATTAGTTATAAAAAATAATAATTTAATTTACTTGAAAATAGGACATTATGGCAGATATTAGAACAAATGGGCGTACCGCGACATTTAAAACATTAATTAAAGCGCTGTATTACAATAACATTGGAAAAGTAAAAATCAATAATAAATTAACTGACGCATTTAAAGCTGAAAAAGGTGTCCGTCAACGATGTATTCCGAGTCCCATTTTATTTAACATATACAGTGAATGGATACTTAGGAAAGTACTCGATAAATGGGAAGATGGTATAAAAATAGGCGGAAAAATTATTAATAATTTACGGTATGCTGATGATATAACAATAATCGCCTCATCAAAAGAAAAACTTTTCACCCTTTTACATAAGCTTGAGAACATAAGTAAACAAGCTGGATTAATAATAAATCGAGAAGAAACTAAAATAATGATTATCGACAAGAATAACTGCAGTCGGCATACAAAAAAACTGGATACGATACAAGTAGTTGATAAATTTGTATATTTGGGATCACTAATTACTAAACATGGTGCATCTACCGATGAAATTAAAAATCGAATATCAACAGCTAAATTGGCACTGGGACAACTACTAAAGATATGGAAAAGTCACGACATCTCAATGAGTACGAAAATTCGCATAATGAATACTCTAGTCTTCTCTGTTTTTCTATATGCTGCGGAATGCTGGACACTAAAAGCAGCTGATATTCGGCGCATTGATGCTTTTGAGATGTTCTGCTGGCGACGAATGTTGCGAATCTCGTGGACAGAAAAGCGAACCAACCTCTCTGTTTTGAACGATATAGGATCGAATCTACGTTTACGAGACATAGTAATACAGCGCATAATGAGGTATTTCGGACATGTGGTACGTCGGAATGGAATAGAAGAATTAATTCTTGAAGGGATGGTAGCAGGCAAAAGGATACGCGGAAGGACAGAAACCAGGTACACAGATAGGATTAAACAATTAACTGCGGCCTCATCGCTCCAGCAAGTTATAAGACTCGCGGAAAATAGGGACATATGGCGAACAAGTTTGAAAGGAATTGGAACTCATAATTTCACGATACTCGGACCGAGCCAACGAATATGATGATGAATAAATAACTAACCCGACCGGATTTGTAATTGTTGCCTGGCTATCCTTTTTCATTTCATTTTAACCATCTTGATCAGGAAACTAACGACTGAACTATGTAACTGAAAAAACTCGAACTATTTGACGGAAAAACTTCGAACTCTCTTCAAAATGAACAACCATTCCTTTTTATACATTTTTCTTCATTATTTACTGGCTGTAATTTATTTTTACTGGCTAGATTTATTTGGTCAAACTAATTTACTGTTTTTTTTCCATTGACTAACTAAAATTAATTTTAATTATTTTATAATAATAGTTTATCTACTACAAATCCGGTTTGATTATATTATAATAATTTTAATATATTTTACTTTAATTAAATAAATAATTATATATATATTCTGTTTTATTATATTAATTAAATTAAATATTAGTTTTCCACCTTCAATATAATAAATTTAGATTTATTATAACGTGAACATACGACGATCGTCGTAATGTATATAAAATATATAAGTTGTTGTTACATAAATGTTAAGAGTTAATTTAAGGTCTATTCACACTATACAGCACGACTCGATACGACACGACACGACACGACCAAAATTGCTTAAACAGGTTTTACATGGGCATATATACACGCTAACCAGGCACAGACACGGAAAGACAAAGTCACACACCTACACGACACGACAGGACATGGAACATTTGTCGGAAAGAATATTTTGTCTGGGTCTGTCGGTGCCTGTCGGTGATTGTTACTGTCGGCGAATGTAAAAAGTACACGATAACTCACGTAGTCTAATTTACATTAGATTATTCAAATTGTATTTTATTTTTTATTAATACCTGTGTTTATTTTATTATTGCGAATTAAATATGAATGTGGAACTAGTAATTGAATATGTTCGCGAACATCATGAAATTTATGATTTATCGAATTGTAAATACAGTGATATTGCATACAAAGAGAAAATTTGGGAACAAATTGCACAAAAATTTTTTCCGTTTTTTTAACATATCGTGAACCCAAATACGTTTTCGTTTAATTTTTTTTTTTTGCTTCTTCTTCGTCTAATAATAACGCTATTATTGTTAAATCTTCTAAAGAATGTTGCTCAAACATTTTAAATAAACATAAAAAACACGTCCGATCGCAAGAGAACTCACGTAACATTATGATTACGGTCGTGTCGTGTCTATTACTTTCCGATGCAGTGTGAATGCAGCGTCATTTTCTGTCGTTGCTACTCGGTCAGTGTGATAACGTTTTTTTGTGTACGCTTGATAATGACGTAATTGTCGAAAAGCTTCGCGCAAATAAAAAAAAATCTATAGCGATTAAATTGTGTTTTTATTTGTAATTAAAGATAAATGCTAAGATAATTTATTTAAATGACGCTATAAAGATATAAATGGGATTTCGATATAAATGCTAAGATAATTTTTTTCTATACAGGTATAATGCGATTGTGTGATATAAATGATGAGAAAATGTTTTCCCTAACGACTCTAGAATGCCTGGATAGTTGACAAAATTTTAATCAATAACCGTGACAAACATTTTTAAATAGAAACATTGAAACTATATATAGTTATCGTTTTCGATGGAATTAAAAATCGTTTTATCATTTATCGGGATGTTCGAAAAGGGACGATAAAAAAAATTTCTTTACCGTCTATTACAGTCGTTAATGTGTTTTTAAAAAATATTTAAATGAAAAAAGTACCATAATTACTTACCCCCTGGAGAAAGAGAACGGTGTACATATTTTTAAGAATTTAAGAATGGTCTTTAGATTATTATTATTTTTTTAAACAGTTTCTGAAGTTTATGTGTATAATTGAGATAAAATGAAGAACCGTTATAATATGATGTTGCTCTGTCGCCTTATAATGGCTTTATTATCGGGAACGATCTGCCGCTTTGATCACGATAAGGCCTAATTAGAAATGGACACATCCTTCCTCCATATTTAATATCCTCCAGTTAAACACACACATACATATATATATATATATATATATATGTGTATATAATAATAATAATAATAAAGCAGGGTGTGCTTTATTACGTAGCATTTTTTGAAGGGGTCAGTAGAAATAATAATAGGTCATGGAAAAAAAAATATTGTAATCTGAAATTAATGCGTCCAGACTATCTTTTCCGATTATACACGGTAATCGCCTATTTCAAGTTCGAACAACTTTAATAACGATGAACAACATTCTTGGATAATATTTAATTGTCCCACACCGTTCGTTTTATCAATTCGAAAATTATCTCACGTTGAAAACGTGTTATATCATAAAGTCTGCCCATATCGGGAGTATTATAGATATGTTTATATATATATTTCACTCGCCATAAATGAAAGAAAAGGGGGAACACTTACATGCAGCAGTAGATCGATATAAGCGTATCGTGATATATTTCACTGGACTTTCCGCTAATACCGGCTAATAAAATTTCGAATTTTATACGATAAAATTATTTATAAAAATTACCACACTTGTGTGTGTATATATATTTTTTTCTTTCTTTTTTTTAAGCGTGTATTATATCGTTCATTTTACACTCGGCTTAATTAACACTTTTTTTACTTATACCCATCTCGCATTTTATAAACCGACAACTCCTCTTTCGGATTGCAGTAATAATAATAATAATAATAATAATAATAATAATAATAATAATAATAATAATAATAATAATAATATTTCAATTTCAATTTATTTGATTTTTGTTCAGTACATTTGAATATATACAAACATAAAATATACTATTCAAGAAACTAGTTTGAAACATAACGTATGACATTCTTCAAAGAAGTAAAACAAAAAATTTAAAAATAAATAAAAATGTGAACTTATATTTAAACGAAGCTTATATGTAATAAGACTTAATAGAGATTAACTAGACTATATTTATGTACTGAACATATAACCTAGTTATGCGCAATTCTGCACGTGTACCCGGTCCACAAAGATATTCTATAATAAGCGACTGTCTACATTAAATAGATTAATAATAAGTTTTATAATTCCACTCAAATTATATATACATTTGCCGATAAACATTCAAACATTCCCATCCACTCTCATTTGGCTTATTGGGTATTTAAAAATTATTTACACACATTGAAACTACAACTAAGTTAAAGGTTGAAACATAAGTTAGTACTGTTCAAAACGAAATTGCTACTTTATTATGTAGTACATTTTTTGTTAAAAAAAAAATAAGTAAAAGTATATGAGATATAATAGGTATGCACACGAGCCATAGCAAATCAGACTGTCGGTATTACAATGATGTGTGCGTTAAATTGACAGTATTTGTATTACAAAACTTAAAAATATTACGAATCTAATTAATTTACAATTAACAAATCTTAGTTAGTAAGTATTCAATTAATAATTTTCTACGTCTACGTTTTATAATTAATAAGATCAGTTTTTAATTCTTTAGGTAACCTGTTGAACTTAACGGCACCGACATACACAGCTTGCATACGCATTCTACTTTTGTTGTAACTAGGTACCACCGCTCTAATCTCATCAGCCAACCGCGTATTGCTTTCATAATTCGACGCATTAAATTTATTTAAATTTTTTAATACAACCGGTAATATGTGCAGATTATATAAACCATGTGCACTTAAAAACTTGTTATCAAGTTTATCACTATTTTTTGGAAGTATTAGATTTAAAAACAATTTTTTTTTAGAATTCTTAAGGGTAATAATAATAATAATAATAATAATAATAATAATAATAATAATAATAATAATAATAATAAGTCTACATCCAATGTTTCTATTGTCTACTTTCCGTTTGTGTCCAACCCCCGGATACATTTATTCAGACTCTTGTTCCAATGGCTGCGAATTTAGTTTTATTTTGGATGGGCACCTCACTCCTTATGAACATCATATGCGCGTTCATCTGCGTCATATATAAATAGTGCTTTGAATGCTAGATCATTATGTACGTAAAAATAAACGTACGATGACTAGTCACGACGTTCGGCAACGAACAATAGAACGACGATAATGACTGATTTAATTCTACTTCGTACTTATACGCGAAATAAAGCGCGTTAACCATTTCAGTCATGATGTCCACTAATATGGTACGTGACATTTTACGCTGAGAAAATTTCTTATTTTCTGGTTAATGTGAAATGTTTCCAATTTTAAAAATATTTATATAAATATATTAAAATTGTCTATAATTCACCTAATAAGCAGTATTATATAATAAACTCTTGTATCAAATTTATAATTTTGCGTAAAATGTTGTAACGGACGACTGAAAGGTTTAATAAACTGAATTTTATCCGTATTTCCGTTAATAAAATTAAAAATGCGAAATTTGCAAGAAACCCCAAATCAGAATGAGATTTTTTAATAAGTATAAGTAATATAAAACTAACATATATATATATATATATATATATATATATATATATATATATATATATATATATATATATTTAAATTCGTAATAACGGATTAAAATTTAATGTCGCTATTGATGTATCCACACGTTTGCTATAGTTGTATTTCGTTGTTTTAACTTAGATTTCGTACTTCGAATGTTGCCTACCTTTAATTAAAGTATTTACAAATGAACTTTATGGATTTCACAGAACTACCTGACTTGACATTTATATGAGCCTTGTATCTTTTTGAAAGCAGCGGTGAGTGTAGTACCATCCACTGATTATAAATTTCAACTTCATTTGTAGCATTTTATATTCGCATCCTGAACGTGCGGCTACCGGCATTTTCGCGGCGACACAATGGACAGCCATTAATATCTGTAAATTTGTACGTTGTTTCCGGAATTTCTTTTCATATTTTCCGTTCTTCGTTACCGGTAATAATAATAACAGATAGTTCTCGATCTATCGACGAATTTGGAATTTCGATAAAAATTTCCTTCTGGACAGATTTTATCTTTAAGACAAATTCAACACGAGCCGAACCACGCTACCGATAACTTGTTTTACCAAAAATTGAATATTTGATAAAAATGAAATTCATCTATGATTTTAATTTTAAAATTATACATAGAGAATTGAATATATAAACGTACATGTAACCAGTTAGAAGTTCGGAATATTTAATAGAAATTCTACGCAGAATTTCGCGTATGATAACATAGTTTTGTATAAAAAAATACGTACGCAACGCAATGGGAATAAAATAACATAAAAAAAGCTGAACACGCATGTTGTTTATATTACATTTTTTTTTTTGAAGCACGGGGGATAAATTGTAGCATCGAAAAAATATTCACAGCGTCATCTGATGAAAACTTTTATAGAATTTAAAAATTAATTCAACCCTTTCTCTATAAAATACGTTACATTCGCAAAAAAAAAAAAATTGATGGCGGTCACTAATCGACATAAAAAATAAATTTTGTCGAAATCGATTTAGCGATTTCGGAGATTAGCGTAGACGAACATTGTGACACGGGATTTTTAATTATACCGATTTCAATAAAATTTAGTTTTTATCTCGATTACTGACCGCCCTATTTTTTTTTTTTTTTTAATCAGACTGCTCGAGTAAAAGTGGATGACACATACATAGAAGATATAAAGATCAAAAAAAGGAATTAAGGTTATATCTCGTGACCTTTATTGTTTAACATTTGGAAATGATATTTGCAGAAGCATTAGATAATGCGACTGAAGGCATAAAAATCAACGGCATGTTCACAAATAACTTACGTTACGCCAATGACACACCGTGTTAATAGTAGATTGGCAAGATGATGTGCAAAAATTATTAGATCGTATTGTCATGCAAAAAATATAATCTGAGAATTAATATGGCATAATACAAAGGTGATGGTGATAGATAAAAATGGCATTCCACAAATAACGGTTAAAATTGAGAAGACAGCATTGGATCAAGTGAATAAGTTCCAATATCTCGGTTGCTGGATTACCAGTAGTGGCACCTCTGGCCTCGAAATTGCAATCAAAATTGTAATGGTGCGCTTAACGTTTCAAAGACTAAAGAAATTCCTACACATATGTCAGGATATTAGCTTACAATGTTCTTTCAACGCTTTTATACGGGGCAGAAACATGGACGTTAAAGGCGGAACAAAAAAGACGTTTAGAAGCTTTCGAGACATGGATTTATAGACGAATTCCGTGGACAGTAAAAGTTATAAATAAGAGACGGATGAAGAAATACCGCGAATTAGTCAAACTCGTTAAATTAAGAAAAATTAATTACCTCGGACACACGTGACGCGTGGAGAGAAATATGAGCTACTACAGACCATATTGATGGGCGTTGTAGAAGGTGTCCGAGGTGTTGGCCGACGAAGGATATCACGGTTAAGCAATATCCAGACATGAATGGAGCGGAGTGCGGAAATTTTATTCAATTGGCACCGGACCGGCAAGCATGGTTCAAAGATGTAAAGGATATGGACGCCGACCTTCGATAACGAAGATGGCTCAAGAAGAAGAAGATATATATATATACATATATCGTCATAATTATCATCACGGTTCCATTTGCCACCCCGAACGTTAGCTATCAATTGAGAAATTTTTCGTCTATCCTGTACGTTATCGATAATGGACGAGTATCTACTCGAAAATTGGTCATTAACTTTAATGATTAATAGATTACTTTCTCAACAAGCTGGTACTTATTTACCGACCATTTATACGAGTGGCTGATTTGGCTAGATGTCACTTTAACCTTGAGGAAATTCTCGTCCTTTGCGGAATTCAAATTTATGTTGTACGAGCAGATTTTACCGTTATAATATGTGAATCGATTTGATATCGTCGTCCAGTGATTAATTGCAGCAAAATAAAGTTAGATACACGTGTGAAATTTTATCGATTCCTAGCGATTCCGCACATTCTTCGTCATCATGTTTCTTCTACTAGGACGAATATTTTGATGCGTTAACACGGTCGAATAGCAGAAAAGTACGACGAAAAATATTAACTCCGGTTAGAATTAAATCGAAAGAAAAATTTCTTTCAAAATTCCATTTGGTGATTTCGAAGCGAAAAACTATTTTCGTTTAAATTTAATAATTATTTGGCGTATTATATATCGGCGCAGTTTCTTTTTAAAATTCCACGATAAATCATGATAATAATTTAATTCGGCTAATCGGAGATTACCATGTCAGCATGCCACTAGCGTTGTTGTATGGAGGACAGATTTTTTATTACACACCATCAACTAGTTTTTAATATATATACGCTATACACGATTTTTATACGTGTAAAATAAAATTTAATATACGAGTTAATCGTTTTTATTATTATTATTTTTTTTAATTTTACCGATTTTCATTTAACTCCTATTTTCTTATTTCTTTAGTTTTTTAAAGTCCTTTATTTGTATTAATTTTCAGTCATAAATTACAAAATTTCGATACAAAATAATCAATTTTATACAGCGCGTTTATTATTAGCACTTCTTAGGTGATCTGTAGATAATTTTCGATATATATATATATATGTATATTAATATTTTTAAAATGGAGTCATTTCAAGTCAAGCTTAAAATAAAAAATTTTGTTAACGTTAAAATTTAACATTTTATCATAGAGTGGACAACTTTGAATCGGTTAAAAACTCGGCATACGTTTACGGCACGTATAAATTATTCGTATAAAATTTTATATCGAAATTATCTTCTTTCTTATTCTTATCTTTTAAGCGTAGAGAATACTGAACCCGTCGTCTTGTTTAAAGCGAAATTTTTTTTATGCGAAGCGTTTTTAAATGTACGGCGTGCTAGTTTTAAAAAAAAAATTGTAGATAGCGTAGAGAAATTTTACTTTAATTTTATTATTTCAACCAAGTTTACTCGGTAGTTCGAGACGAAAAAAAATCCATTTATTTTAATTGCGAACATAAAATATATTTATATATCGAGTAAAAAAAAGAAAAAATTAACCTTAGACTAGATAATGTAATAATAAGAATAAAGCGTGTAAATTTGAAATAATACAGGAAAATTCGAGAAAAAAGTTCCCTGCAAAAATAAGCGTAAAAACCGTATGTTATGGGGTGGGATTTCAATCAAAACATACACAAGCGGTTAAAAATTATTCCGAGCATTACTTTGCTCGCATTCGGTATAAGTGATCATGTTTAGTAATTTTCACATTCGACCGCTGATCCTTTTTCGTGAATTCGGATATAGATAGACCGGCACATCTGCTTGCCACTTTTCAATTTGCCATATAGTATTACAGATGTTATGGGTGTTTTGTCCCACTTTATCATTAGCTACAGTATTTCAACAGATATGCCATCAGCCTCTAGGATTTTATTATTCTTGAGATATTCCGTCGCATCCTGTACTTGGCTAAGTAATATTTCTGAATGTTCATGTATTGTTCGAGCCACGAAACAATTTAGTAAAATATCATCGAGAATTAAAGTGAGATAAAATGAAAATAACAAAAGAAAAACCTAATTCACTTTTAAATTAACCTCTATATACGTAATAATATTAAACGCGTTCCAGCCTCGAAATATATTATTGACCCAGAGAAGATTTTTGAATAACGCAGTTGGTAAGACTGCTACGACACAAGCCGCGTGCTTCGCGTTTATAGTGTATACAAAAGAGAGATTTGTTTTTCAGGTATTACGGCATAACGAGAAAGAGTACGCGTTTTGTGTGGAACGTGAATCGATCACGACAGTGCAAGGAAAGTTTCGAAAAGAATTCAAAGGAGATATTTTTGTCAGGATACCTTAAGAGCCGCGTTTACGAAGCACGTCCACGACATCTGGAAGACCTGAAGATTCGGATTTCTGAAGAAATTTTCAGCGACCTATGATCGAAAAAGTCTCCGTAAATTTTTTGTAAAGACCGAATGAGTGTTTTGTTGCACATAGCGGTCATTTGAACGATATTGTGTTGTAAGCTAATTTCTCGTTTTCCTATTTTTAAATAAAATTTCATTCGAAAATTTTGGTAGAATAAATTTCGAGTTATTTAAAAAACAACTAACCGACTTATCTGGGTCACCCTATAATAATTCGATGAAATATCGAGAATTAAAGTCGAAAGAACTAAACCACTTTTAAATTGACTTCTATCGACTAATAAATTGAACGTGTTTGAGTCGCAAAATAACTCGATATATTATCGAGAATTAAAGTCGAATAAAATGAACAATAAAAAAAAAAACTAAATAACTTTTACATCAATTTCAATAGACGGATACGTAATAAAATAAGCTTTTACGACTTTTATTTTTTTACTGATATAGATATAGTTTTAAAATATATCCGTTACTTATCTATCAAAGATCGGTTCCTAACCCCCCCAAAAAATAAAATGGATATATAATTCAATCGTCGACGAATAATAAAGATGATTATAAAATATCCATAACTGACTCTGCGAAAGTATCATAAAAGCTTCTGATTAAATTATACGTAATCGACCCCGTTTATAAGTAAATAATTAATATAACGCAACAATTAGTTTTGTATTTGTTCTTCGTTGATTTATCGATTTTTATTCGTAATTTATATAGAACATATTTTATTTAGCTTAGAATAAATTAGACTGGAAACGCGTATTAATAACGAAGTTATCTTGAAAATATAAAAATATTATCTATTTACAATTGTATTATTTAACGGCGTATCGGTAATATTAAAATTATATACAGTTAGTATTAATAATATCTACTACTGTATATATAACAAAATGGGCGAATATTTACGTTATTTATTTTAAATCGGTGAAAATAAATATCGAATTTGCTACGTTCAGTTAAAACTTGCGTAACTGAAAAATCGGGAACGAAAAATTAAAAAAAAAAAAACGCATTTAAGATTTAACTGTAGAATAAATTTTTTTAGTTTATTTATAACTAAAGGATTGCCACAAAATCGTCGAGAATTCTTCGACTAAACTATTAAGAACGTAAACTAAACGACGAGAATTCTTTTTTATTAAAGCGAAAAAATCGATATTAAAATTATAGGCGATATTTTTAAAATTAAGTTTTTCGCGCTTTAAAATTTTACGTTTTTCTATTTTATTAACGAATCGATAAATAGAATACCGACCTTATTAATTTCGTGATAGTTTTATATTCTTAAATTAATTTTAACATATATATATATGCATGTTTAAATTCTTTTATTTATTTCTTTTTAATTAACCGACAATCTACGATAAATCATATAACGGATGTAAGATTAAAATGAAATAGACAAGATACGTGTTAATCAGATTAAATATTTAGGTATTATCTTCTTCTTCTTCATCAGCTATTTTCAATCCACTGCTGGATTCTCGAAGTTTCTTCCATTTTCCCCTGTCAGCCGCTTTACTTACCCAATCTTTTCGGACTTCATTTATATCGTCAATGTGTCTCTGCCTATTCTACGGGTTCCGTCTGGAGTCTAACTTTATTTGCAAGGAGTTCCTGGTATCTTACACCAGATGGACCAGTCATCTCCATTTTGATTATACTTAGTATTATATCCTTTATTTTTGTTGTTTCTCTAAGCCATTTATTTTCTTGTCCTTCATATGCCAATCATTTTCCTTTCGATTCTTCTTTGCGCTACTCTTAGCCTTTCCTCCATTGCTACTGTTGTATTCCAACTCCCATAGGTCATTAGCACGTATCGATTAGACGTTTTTCTTTTCACACTTACAGGAATCTCCTTATAAAATATTTTTTAGTTTTCCACACGCTAGGGCGATCATTTTGATTCTTCTCGTTATTTCCTTCTCTATTCTATTTTTTATAATCTGTCCTAAGTAATTGAACGATGTCCTGTATTTTCCTCCGATCTGTCATAATATTACTGATGTGTTTCGCATCAGAACTGTTTTGGCTGATTTTTAGTCCTATTTCCTCGCTAAATTAAAAATCAGATCTATCATAGGGGGCTGGTTGAAATCAGTCCGAAATGCTTAAGTCGATATCGCTATTTCAGATTTGGTGTTAACGATTAAAATTTTTAAACGAATATTTTAATATTTTATTAGACTATTTTCGTAGTTAGTCGAAAGGAATAAGCCTAGCGATATATATTGCTATAAAGGAGACAAAAGGAAATACGAGAAAGAGAAAAAGCTATAGTTGGTCCGAAAGAAAATGAAGATAGATATATGAAAAACTTTTCAATATAAAATAGTCGAATATATATAGGAATCGGTCTTTTAACATTCGCTACCGGTTTATTTCTTATCGGTTGACAATATTTTGCGGTTTTGTTCGGGAAGAATAATAGTTCACCTAGGCTTATTGTAAAAATCGACAGGTGACCATAAATAAACCGTAAGATTGTATATATATGCATATTATATATGCTCCCGTCTTTCATCCGGTATTATAATAAAGTCTGGTACCGCTGTGCGCTGTTGTGCGTGTGGTCTTTATGCTTATTTACGCTGGGTTTTCTTAAATCGAACCTTTGTAGGTGTGAAATTAAAAATTTTCTTTCACAAAAGCTAAAGGACGTTTCTGCATACTTGACTGCATTTTCGAGAGATACTTCAAAATGTCCTACACCCCTGTAATAAAAAAAAAAAAAATAAACTAGAAAAAGGAAAAAGAATAAAGAGGTGCTCGGCAATACCGTATTATTACAAAAAGGATAAATAGCCCTCGTCGAATTTCGATCGAAATTTCTATACGGATAAGCCGGTATTCGCTCGAATAGAATATTATACGTAATAATATTAATTTTGTCCATTAATTCCGTTCTGACTATTCTGAAGATGTTTAATTTTATACGGAGTTGTCTGGAAATCATCCGTTCGATGGTAGCTTAAATGTCCACATCCAAATTAACTGCTCGAATATCCTACCATCCACCTCGAAGGGCTATATTTGTTCACGATATGATCCATGTCATAATATGGATCAAAAATCCCACTTTGCGAGCATATGACCACTATAGCTCGTACGAATGCGGTTTAGGTCGTTCTAGTTATATCGGTTCCATCCTTGCATGCGACCGCGTCAAAACCCTCCGATAAGAGCTTAAATTTGACTTTCAGTCCTTTACAGATTTTGATGTATCGCTAGATTTGGATCATTTATTTTTGAATAGTCGCAATTTTCCTTCGAATGTGAGCCGGCGTTAAGTTTGCTAGTACTGGTACACATTCCAACGGGGTTGATTTATCGCAAATTATGGGTTTTAGTTCTACATCGATTTTTCTCGCGCGATTACTGTTCAACCATGCTGGCGCTGAAACCAGTGTAAGTACCGATGTCCGTAATATAGATGTTGAAGAGCCCTACGTTGTATCTACGAGTTTTTGTATTATGTTCGTCCGTGGAGTTTAGCCACTATGTTCTCAAGATATTTTTCGTCAGTTTTCGGATTTTCTTCGTGCTTAGCTTGCGCTCTTCGATATACTTAATTTAATTCTACATAACTGATTGTTAAGGTGGAAACACGATACAACTGTTTAACGTTAACCGCCATTTTTTAAAGTAATCAGCCGATAGATCTTCCTGTAATATCTCTTCCGTTATGCGAAGCTCAGTATTCTGTGTGACCATAATATGTCGTCTGCGTGAATAAATTTCCGGGCTTTTGTATATGGTAAATCAGCGATATACAAATTACACAACAATGTGTGGCAAGTATTGATCCTTGTGCTAGGCCGTTGTTTAAGATTATTATTCTCGTTTTATTTTCAATAAACAAATCGAGGAATATTTTATTAGAAAAAAGTTATACACAAAACGATAATTGTCATACAGATGAATTAACAAAAATTTATCTGGTTACAAGTAAAAGTTAATTATAAAATAAATATATATATACAAGCGCGGGGAAAAAGTTGATATTATGAATTAATAAAACAAAAATAATTAAGTTTAAACGAGCTTATGATAAATTATGTTTAATGTGTCTTAGTACTTAGCATAACAAACGTAATTACCGATTGAGGAAACGAGAGAGATTTATTTAAAAAGTCAATTAAAAGTTTTAAAATAGAGTCCTCAATATAATAAAATGGTCAAGCGATCGTGTATTTTATTGCAATACCGCCTCTTGAACTTTATGATCGGATCTTGTAGTTAGATGCATATAATAATTGGGTATCATTTTTTATCGTTTTTTTGCAAAATAAAAGTAATAAGATATCTATATTTTCAGTAGTTAGAAACAGTTATATTTCTGATTTGCGTCGGAATGTCCACTGGCGTACCAGGTAGCTATTCTTAGTGACGAAGCCATTATTTAATCAGACATCGGAGATACTTTCTCGCTTGCTGCTAATTTCGTCATTATGTATTTTCGTTACTGTTGTCTAATGCAGTAGAAACGCCAGATTTTGCATACTAGAACTATTTAAATCAGCCTGCGAGCGAACACTTTTGTGCTTGGATATAATTTTGCAGCTGGGGGGAGAGTTTCGCGTGTAACATTATTATCAGTTTTATACTTTTTATTAATATAATTTTCGGTAAACTATGCAATTGTAGTTGAAGGGGTAATCATCGTTGCACATGGCACACTTCGGCAAGGATGCGGGATTTTTGTTACATTCGGAGTAACTGTGATTATTACCACATTTTTCAAGAGACGATTACAAAATGAACGAGACTCCCAGACTGACAGCGGAAGCACTGCGGAATTGTATCTCAAAGGTGACGTATCAATCGTAATTTTAGTATGTAAGAGATAATTTGAGTTAAAAATGTCTTCGATGTTACCGATTGGTTTCAGATCTATAAAGTGCAGAGGTAAATGTTTATTTTGTATTTGACATTATACTACATACCTGACAGTGAATCCATTTACTTTCGAGGCCTTAATTTCATCTTCGGTGAAGGAGGGATAGAGATGTATTATTACAAATTTATAGGATCTATCCTGCTTTAATTTGTATGTACGATAGTTAACGTCCTCCTGTTTAAAAGCAAAACAACTTTTCTCTAGTCCTCGAGTGTCTGACTGTTTACTTTGAGTTATGTTTAAGGATCTTGGACGTAGAGTTCTGTTTCTCTAGTACTATGCAATTTGGGAAATTAATTACGTCATGTATAAATAGTGGCGGATTTTACTTTCGTAAATTTTTGAGTTTCTCTCTCTCACTCTGGATATTCTCGTTTTTTAGGAAATTAAAATGATTGCCCTTATTATGATTTACTAAATAATCTATCTGAGAGGAGATGCGTTTTTTGTCTTTCTTCGGTACTTGCCGGTCGTTAGAATACCCTACGATTTCAGAATTTGCAACACCGTTATTACCTTCCTGCATTAGATGTTCGTCGCTAAATCCGAAATATCTATTAGGTATATATAAATGTCAACATTTTGATTTAAATTTAAAACTGTTTTGTTCTTATTTTTTAAAATACAAATAAAACTACTTTTAACCGTCACCCTCGGTTATCCGCCAATCTAGCAGCAGTTCGTCTGTACAAAAGAAGTTTCATTGAAAGTTTGCTGTCATCTGACGATACAACAACGCTTAATGGTTTTTTGGAAAAATTACAACATTAAGGACAAATAATGTTTACGAGGTGCATCGATTAGTCTGAAACAGGAGGCTAACTTTAAACAGATCGTATTTCTACAAAAAATACGGAACATTGCTATAAAGAAAGCTGGAGGTGCAAAAGAAACAGAAGAAAATTACCGATTATTTTAAGGTGTAAACAATTTTTTTTTTAAAAAATAAATAACTGCCTTTTAGGAAGGGAGTTACACTACTACAATCTTAACCTATAGGTTAAAAAATAATTAGTAACTTTGATAATTTAACATATTGTGTACGCTGATCCAGTGATCAGTTTCCACTAATATTAACTAAATACTAATTACGAATATGGGGTTCGATAGAAATATAATTATTATTTAACTATAAACTAGGTCCAATGCATATGTAAGGCGTCTCACATAATTTGCAGTGTCCAGTAACCGTGTAACTTCTTTATTAGTGTGTGACCGTGCAGTGTTCGTGTTTGAATGCAAAGTTGTGCATGATGTCATCAACTTGTTGTATATTCAGATCGTAATGTACATTACCGTTCTGCTGGAACCATCGTGCGTTAGTCAGTGTCCGAAGAATTTTGTTCTGCTCTCGTTGTATGATAGCTCTGTTGGAAGCAGTAGCGCACCCCATACTTGAACTCCGTATGTCCAGATGGGACGTAGGATTGTTTGATATAGTAACTTCTTCCCGTATAAGTTTAGAGGGGACTTTCTACCAATTAACCAGTACATCTGATTCATTTTGCGCTGCAATTGATGATTCTTTTGCCTGACGTGCGTTTTCCATCTTAATCGTATATCAAGATGAATGCCTAAATTCCTTGCTGAGTTCGCATGAGGTACTTGAACATTATTTATGTATATATTGTGATTCACATCAACAGGTCGAAGCGTGAATGTAACATGGATAGATTTTTGTTCATCAATTTGACGTACAGTTTTTCTAGGTAAAATTACACTATATTGCACTATGTTATATTAGATTTCGAAACCTACTCTAAACGTTGTTCGATTGAACATATATATATATATATATATATATATATATATATATATATATATATATATATATATATATATATGTATTTTTTAATTTATTTCCTAAATGATTTACAATTTCATTTATTACCATATATATGTAATTTGTAACGAAATTTCTGTTATCCGTCTATTCAGTTATCCGTCATAGGCGCGGTCCCAAGGGTGACGAATAAAAGAAGTTTTACTATTTAGACGATATTTTAGGATACGTTTTATTCAGATACTTATTTTGTATATTTATGAGTGTGTTTTCCTGCCAAAGGATAATACTTAAAAAGATATCTTTATTTGTGACCTTGTAAATTTATATAAATACGTTTTATTTTCTATAAAAGTGATTTACAATTATATTCTATTGTACAGTATAAAGATTATGTAATTCATTTACGGTAAATATTTAGATTAATGTTTCTTATAATATATAGTCAAATTAAAAAAAAAAAAAATACAAATTATATTAATAGGAAAACCTGGAATGAATTCTCGGAACTATTCGGAGGAATTCCTAGAAGAATCGCATTAGCTGTTCTTAGATTAGATAATTACCAGCGGGAAGTAGCCTCATTTTGAAATTATTCATGCTGATCATGATTACTGTACATTTTTTTTTTAATTTTCGGCTGGTTTAGATGTTCTTTTCATCTTTGTATTTATTAATGCGACGTCTTCAGAATGGTTATCTATTAAATCTGATGTTTAATTTTATGAAGCTCTAACCCATTCTCATACATATGCAAATATACACACGTACTTAATATCATATATATATATATCAACTAATCATATATATATATATATAAATAAAAGGACATATTTATATTTATTTATTTACACAGAATATTACGGCGTACATAATAGTAAAAAACGCCAATTACAATGTATGCACTATATATAAAAGTATGAACAAAAATAAAAGCTGACCACACTTACACTGCACGCTATTTAACATAAATCATATTAAATAATGAAAAAATAAATGACTTATGTCGACAAAAAATAATAATTTTTCTAACGAGATACAGTAGCTATACACAGGCACATATTTAAACACAACGAAAAAGAGGAATATCAATAATACACCTGTATTCCTATGTAAATAAGCTCTTCCTCGATATACGCATATTAGCACATACGACTGAATACAGATCATATGTATTATATTCCCATGCAAGGAAGCTATTACTTGAGTCACGTATGAAAACACGAATTCACAATGACAACATATAGGATTTGTTATGATATCACGTAAAACAATACCTAAAGGAACGCAAGGTGGATAGAAGTAGCAAATTATAACCTAGATTTTTACGAGTATGTAGTTCATAGAAAACACGATTTAATCTACCACTAACACTGGGGACCATAAATTGTATTGTAAATAATAAAGCGAACGTTACAAAGATCATGCAGGAACCTCAGCTTACTTATTTTTCTTCTGGCACTCAACGGTTTAATATGTAGGAAATCACATAAAATATTATAACACAAAAGTGCAGGATAGACACCAGTTTGACTGTAATAGATATACCTCATAAACTGAAGTTGAACTTCTTCCACCATATGAATCAGAAGGGAAAAGTTTGAATTGAAATGATATTGTTTTTTTTTTTTTTGTAATAAATTTAAGATTAAATCCTTATTAACGATGTATATTTATATACAATGCGATCCGGGAGCGATTTTTTAAATATAAACAATAAAAAAATATTATTTTCTTTTTTCTTTTAATAACATAATTACAACTGTCCGAGGGACCATCTAGCAATTATTATGAAATATGAAGTAGCGTGAGAGGGGTTAACACCCATTAGTGCTCCCCCAATGAATCCCAATAGAAACTAAGATAAGTCAAATGTCCTAATTCGTTCCAATCGGTGTATCTGAAGACTATTATCTAATAAATTGATGGCCAGTCTATTTATATGAGACTCCGAGCGTCTTTTATGCTGCTCAACGGTGCGTTTAACTTCGTCTTTAACATAAGGAATGAGAAGGTTACGATGTAATCCGTAGTTCGAAACATACCAAACAGAGCAATGAGTAGTCTAATGGCCTTATTTTGGAACCCTCGAATTTTATTTATATGACAACTTTTTGCGTAGGCTCACAATATCAGACCGTATATCCACACGGGCTTTAGCATTATTTTATAAATTAAAAACTTATTTTCAAGAGAAAGACTGGAGTGTCTGCAAAGAAGCCAGTAGAGCTGCTTGACTTTTACGTAAAGATGTTTTATTTTCTGTTCGACATGTCTGCTTCAGGTTAATTTACTGTCAAGATGCATCCTCAGATGCTTAAAATAACTTTGTTGGGAGATTAATTTCTCATTCAATGTAGTAGTAGTGGGTGGACAAGTTAAGTTTCGCAAAGTAAATGTGACCCGTGTGCATTTGCTTTCGTTAACTGCGATACGTCAACGTCTCAACCATTTCGATTTTTGCTAAAGACCGCTGCAGAGTTTCGTGGACTAGATTTTGCTTCTTGGCTACAGCTAAACTCCGCAAACGTGGCAGTTATAACATCGTCACTAACTGGAAAATCAGCCGTGAACAAAAGCACTGAACCTAAAACACTCCCTTGGGGCACGTCAGCGAAAACATGATAAATAGTGGAGTAGTCATTTTCAAATTTTGCTTGCCATATACTATCCTCAAGTTATGATTTAAGGAGAAGGAAGAACAGATGAAGAAGAATTTGTTTAAGTTTATATATAATATTATCAAATCCTCGCCCAGATATATTTCTTTAACCTCGAAGCCTTCTTGTATTGTAAAAATTCGGTGCACCTACTCGATAGTCGAGTGCTTCCTGCGGAATCCAAACTGATGATCGGGAATAATATTCTCCGATTCTAGAATAGGATTTAACCGCTTTAACATGATTTTTTTAGCCCTTTTGACAAGATAATAAGCAAATAGGTCGTTCGTTGTTCTATTTTTCCTGGTAGTTTTCTGTGTTTTTTCTCTATGTATTTTTTTTTTTTTAATAATTTTGTTCGTATTATTGATTTCGTGTTTTAATTCTTTACAATATTTTCCAATAAATGTTCATTTATGAATTTAAATGTAAGATTTACACGTATATGTAAGTGTGCGTGTATTATACATAATCCATTGATACACAAGCATTTATACAATAATAATAATAATAATAATATATATAAAACATACTATATTTTTCAGCTATTTTATTTGCGAATATTTAAAATTACTAGACGTAAAATTAATTTTAAGCCGAAACAAATGAAGTTTGTGATTGGTGATTTCAATAGCCGTAGTATACTATGGGAGATACGCAGAATGGAAATAAAGCCGATGAACTGGTGTTGATCCGCGATCCAAAATTTTCTGTTTTACTTAGAAGTACTTCAATCTTCAATACCGAAGACGCATTATGGACGACGAAACTGTCCATTTACATTGTTGTTCCATGCAGACGATGGTTAAATTTCAGCGAAGCGAATTGGAACGAATTCGCAGCCAAACTATATGAGACTATTTAAAATATACCATCGCAAAACAGTATCACGAATTTATCATATTAATATCATGAATATCCAAGTAGGCGATGCCGTACCGATTATGTCTCTGGTTCGAATACGAAAGCATTGCTGTCCTAAACTGTCATCAAATATATGAAAAAGAACCGTGCAATTGGCAGGTAGGACAGGAAGGTGGTTATTATAGTGGACAATTTTACTCGAAGAAAGACCGGTTGTATCAGGTAATGGGAACAAATGCATACAGCAGAAACATAACGCAAAGGGAATAATTACTAAAACAGATATGAATCCCTGATATGCGGATAAGATAAAAAAGGTATATGCAGATAACGTTTTGGACACCATCGAACATACTTTCACTTATTGCTTTTAGAAGTTGTTGATAGTTCCACCTGCGATTATATTGAGGTATAGAAGGGTCGTTAGAACATGCGAAATGACAATGTGACAAATTCGATCGAGAAAGAAGATTAAAAAACATTAAGAAACTGTTATACAGTAATAAATCCATTGTCTCGAGAATGTATGTACTTATACCAGTTTATAAGTAATGCTAATATAGTTGTTTAGGATATTTAAAACTTGATTAAACTGGCCAAAGGTGAAAAACCGGGCCAAAAAAAATAAAAAATGTATCGTATTCTTTACGCGCATAAAATAATTTGGTCTATTTTTAACGTAGAACTTTACATTTAAAAAAAATATACACACACATACATATATACAGTGAAACAAAGATTGATTATAAAGTAAATAAACCAATCGCTATTCAAATTTAAAAATTTACTTTGCAAATAGTCTTGTTAAAAACAACAATTTTCGTCTTACCATTTGGTGGTTCTGTTGCGTTAATTTTTTATTTATTTTTGCTTAGCGTAATCCATCTGCGCATTAGATTTTTCATTCTTTTTTGCTCGTGCGAACGAGTGTACTAGGAGATTTAGGAACAAATTGATAAATTTAACCCATTTGCTACTTTCTTTATTCCTTCTTGTCTCATTCTCTGTTTTTACTTATTTTAAGCACGGACACACTTACGCGAGTACACATGTGTCAGTATTCGATGGGTAGTCAAAATCACGAAAAGCTGTTAACGATAGAACCCATAAAATGTGTAAATTATTATTTCAATTTATAAAATTAAAGTTTCTGCAAATGTGTGTGTGTGTGTGTTTGTGCATATTTTATCTCGAGTACATCTTATCGTTATATATACTTTTTTTTTTTTAGCTGTGTTGTTATAATTTACTCTTGAAACACATTTAAACACTAGTATGTAGTGTGCACAGAACAAACGTGATTTTTAATTCAGAGTTTATTGATATATATATATATATAGGAAGTGCTGATACGAATCTGGCGAGTTCTATGAGAGAAAATTCCAAGTCATCCTATGCTCCGGTTTTTAATAATAATGAAATTATTTTATTAAAATGTATTAGCGGTTGGTTCGACAGGGTGGTCTTACGTTCACTCACCAGCGGTGACTTTCCTTTTGTCGTTGTCATTTTAAAGAGTTTTCTTCTGTGGCTTCCCGCTGTCATTATTACCGCCATCAATACTGGGTGCTACTATTGCTCGAGCTGCGTATTATTCGAAGAGACGATTATGGTTGAGAATGATGTTAAGGATGAAAACTGAATTAATGAAATTTCCGTTTTTGTACGTATAAATGATCTCTTAGATGTAGACTCTGAATATAGGTGTGTGAATGATTCGTCGGAATCTAAACGATAAAGTCTGACACATAGGTCTGTTAGTATGAATCAATATTATTTCAGTTGTTACGGTAAATATGTGGTTGAAAGCGGCTAATTAAAAAAAAAAAAATGAAATTAATGATACGTTATGCAGACGAAATTAAGTACCTTAGGTGTATAAGAATGAATTAAAATAAATCCACCCGGAATTATTATTTTTTAAGATAATTTTTAAACCGGTATTGTAATTAACTATCGCCCTATATTGTAATTGGTAAACAAAATTAATGCTCCGATAAGTTAGAGTTGTAGAAGAAATTCGGTTAATTTGTACACATTTATTAAGATGAAGAAAATCTGTAACGTCGGTAAAATATAATCTATATACAATAAATTAGATTACACGAAAAGTTGTTAAACAATATTAATTATTAGTCGGTGTGTTAATGAAGATAAGAAATATTAATTTTTTTCAGATTAATTATCATTGACAGTATCGTTAATCCTATCGAGAAATATACGGTGTCCGTTTATTGTCCGAGTTAATGTAAATTTAATCCGTGCCGGTGCTATTTATATATGACGGTTAAAATTTCGTCGAAATTTTCTAGAAAACACATTTATTTTAGCACTAACCTAACAGTATATATATTTATATCGAACAGAACGTTAACGCATAAATTTTATCTCTCGAGTAGAGTGCGTGAAAATAAAGAGTCGAATTAACAACAGACGAAGAGACAAAAATTCATACATTAATGACTACTCCACCGAGGCGATGAATGCCCAGTGTGATTAAATAACGTTCGTGTCCTAAAAGCACGTGTTAAGTTACACGAACCGCGATAATTACAACAGGAACACTTAGTCCTACGACTCCCAGTTTTGGTGTGAGACATCCGTTGGAAAAAAAATTAAAATTAAAAGTAAAATGAAAATAAAAATATTCGGGTTCCAACGAACGGTTCTCTAATTAAAGAACATTCGATTTCGGATGAAATAGAAATTAGACAAGTCCGAACATGATTCGCAAACTAGACCGATTTATACGTAACTTTAAAATGCCGCTGTTATTATAGAAGATGATCAGTGTCACTGGTATTACCGAGACAAGCTCACATCTTGCGAAGAATTGTAGCTTATATATATTTAGTGGCGTCCTCGAGAGCCTAAATGTAAAGGTACAACGAACAAATAATTGAAAAACACCGATTCGTGAAATAGAAAAAACGTTTATATCAGACACGATTGTAATTTACAAATATAATATAAAAAAGTATAATATCACACTCAATAATTTATAGAATGTTTGTAAATATTACAATATAATTTTATATGATAAAAGCGATTAAAAATAACGATTTTAAGATAACGTATAATTCCATAATAAAAATAATAGAGATAAACCGTAATAATTGTGTAATTATTTATTTTAGGCTAATTTATGCACTTTCGATATTATAAGGTTTTAGTTTAGACAGCGTAATGATATTTACTTCATTCATTAGGATCTCTCTGCCCAAATTTCTAAATACTATCAGAGGTGAACATTAAACGCCTTAATGCCGATAAAACAGAGCCTATATCACATTATGCTGAAATCCAAACAAGTTTTGTTATACAAGTCAAATATTTAGGAGCGATAATAAATAAAGTGGTTAATAATAACCGCTTTAAGTTGTTGATAGAGCTCATAATTCGGTACCTACCACGTATTTAATAAAAAGTTAGAAAAGTTTGAAATTTTTTAAAAAATAAACAAGAAAGGAGTTAAAATTAGTAAACATTTTATTTTCTTTATGAAAGATCGCAAATCTTGTCGACTATTAAGCCATTATCGAGTGAATATAATGTAAATTATAAAAATATATACAAATGTATAAAAATACAAAATCTAAAAAATATTACTTAAATACTTTTTTTTTTTACATTTTGTACTTTGTAAATTTGTATATGTTTTTATAATTTATATATATATATTTTTATATTCATTCGATAAATAGCCGAAAAGCTTTGTGATCTTTTCATAAAGAAAAAAATAATTAATGATTTTAACTAATTTTTGTTGTTTATTTTTTAATAAAGACTTCTGTTTTTTTTTTGTTCGTTGCGGAATTTATTTTTACATACAAAATGAGGTAACATTCACATTCAAGGCACTATTTATATGCGACGCATATGATGTTCTACGCAGTGGGGTGCCACTGCCTTAACTGTATAATTTTTTTTTTTTTTTAAATTTACCCGTTACAATCTTAACTTAACGTTAAATAAGTAACTATATTATAAAGCTTATCACATAACACAGAACATATCTTATTACGTGATACAAACGAGTGTGAAGCCGTTAGCTCACTGGCTAAAACTTCCAGCTGTATAATTAAGAATTAAATAATGATGAAAACTTTCTGTGTGGTGTGCTGATTTCGAACCGTTGACCGTCCAGTTGACAGTCGAGCACTCTAGCAACTACGTCTCCATGATATTATTATATATATATATTCGAAAAATTTTATGCGTTGTTGATCATTCTCTTGCGCATGCGCGCACAACTCTGTTATTTCGTTCGAATCTTTGCTGGACAAACTATGTAGATTTGAGGAGAACGAAAACATTTAAGTCATCGCCGTGTCAAGTTCGACATAGCGGACAGTGTGTGTTCCTTTTATTTTCTGAAATTTGTATGAAATCACGAGTTTATTAATAAGTGTCCTAACGTCTTTAAGTTTCACTTCTCCCCTGCGCTGCGAGGCACGCATATTTTTTTTTCGTTTAAAAGTTTAAGAAAGCTATTTGTATATTCTGATTTTCATTTTAATTCGTTTCGATGTATTTTTCGTATACTTCAGTCGAATTATCGAAATTTTACGTTGTTAGAGCTGTTTAATCGATAAGAAACGGATAATTCTTTTTTATTTTAATGTGCTTCTCGTTAGAATATTTAATGCTTCGATTGTAATCAAACTTACAAGGTGTTTGCTATTCGATATATGCAGTAATTTAAAATCACCTACACCACTCTAACGTCGACGCTCGAAACTTTACGATTACTTTTATTGCATCTAAATTTATACAGATATTCGAGAGGAGTTTCATTACTTCGAACAAAAGTACCTTAAAGATGTTATACGAGATACAGGCTGTTTTATTTCGTTCAACCAGCTCTGAATTAACATTACGATTTTTACGACTATACCGGAATAGACTGTTATTTTTGATTAATTCGTTTTTTTTTTTTTTTTTTTTTTTTTTTTAGTCGATGCTCGCGATGTCGAGTTTCATATTTTATCGGATTAAGAACGAAAATACTAAAATAACGAAGGAAAATATTAATAGGAACAATTTCCGAATATTGCGCACAATATCATATACCTGAGTCAACATTATAGCAGAAGTAATACCTATAGATTTGAGGAAATGGTAAACCAAATTAAAATATTAAAAATATATTTTTGATCGGAAAAAGTTAGAAGAAAACATATCATTGAAATGAACTAAAACGGATTACGACGCTCTGGCAATACAGATACGACAAATCGAAAACAGGTAAAGTGACCACGGAAAACAGTTCCGGTCATAAAAAGAAAGATTACAAATGAAACATTTTTATACCGATCATAACTTCGTAAAATTTTTAACCGGACACGCAAATAATGGATCCTATTCGAAACGTTTCGAGATTGCTAAATCGCATATCTGTGGAAGAAAATTTAGATGTAGAAATTTCAACGAAGAACGTGAAAAAAGAAAAATAAGTGAAAAGCCAATAACTGAAATACACAAAAACAAGACTCAATCTAATCAGTTTTGTTAACCGTGTAATGAAAAAGTAAAACAAACACAATAGCTAATAATAACAGCAATTAGAAACTCTGGCTGTAATGCCGTAATAGTGTAGCTGAAAAAACCCCCCCAAAAAAACATCTGTGCCTTGAAACGCAGGGAAGAAGTGAAACTTCAAGACGTTTTAACTAACTTCGATACAGAGTTTTTTAATTTTTTTTTTTGGTATATATAAACACACACACACACACACAGATATATATATATATATATATATATATATATATATATATATATATATATATATATATATATTACGACGATCGTCGTATGTTCACGTTATAATAAATCTAAATTTATTATATTGAAGGTGGAAAACTAATATTTAATTTAATTAATATAATAAAACAATATATATATATATAATTATTTATTTAATTAAAGTAAAATATATTAAAATTATTATAATAAAACCAGACCGGATTTGTAGTAGACAAACTATTGTTATACAATAATTAAAATTAATTTTAGTTAGTCAGTGGAGAAAACCAGTAAATTAGTTTGACCAAATAATTTTAGTTAATACAGCCAGTGGAAAGTGTAGTTAAAAAAGCTCAGAAGGCGCTTCTTGACCTACAGGAGATTCTACAAGATCTAGATTTGTCTATAAATATAGGCAAATCTAATGGAATAATGTTTACCAGGAAATTAAATCGTGTCTCCCCTTTACTTCGTCTGAAAAAAAAAAAACATTAAAATTTGATACAACAATTAAATACTTAGGAGTGGTATTTGATAGAAAATTGTTATGGAATGCAGAATTGGAATTTGTGTTGCAGAAGTGTGATAGGGGTCTAAATCTGCTCCGAGCAATCACAGGTATTAAATGGGGAGCACATCTATTAATAAGTCTGCTGATTTACCAATCCCTCATCAGATCCATAGCGCCTTTCATAAATCTCAACAAAACACAGGTGAAAAAATTACAAGTTGTTCAAAATAAGACTCTTAGATTATGTTTGGGGGCGATATCCTCCACGCCCCTACAGACTTTAAACGCGGAGATGACTGAACCTCCATTAAAACTTAGGCAGGAGTATATAGCGAACAAGTTTTATCTCAAAGTGAAAGAGAGAAAAACCCATGTGATTAATAAACAAATTCGATGTTTACTGAGACTACGGCATAATAGATATTGGTCAAATAAAAGTCTACCTCGTCTTCTCTGCAGCCATAATAAATGGGAAAAAATTGAAATCATCCAAAATGTTTCTTATCCCTTCTACCGTTTCTACTTTCGGGATTTATTTTTCTTGCTAGACGTTGATTTAATTACCTTTGATAATAATATTGCTAAAACTATCCCTTCTGGAGTTAACAACGCTGCATTTATGCAAGCAATCAATGAAAAATTCAGCCACTATGAAATTATTTTTACAGATGGGTCGGTCGATAAAATACGGGAAAATTATACTTCTGCTTTATATTACCCGAAAAAAGGCATATCGAAAGTATACAGATTATCCTTGGCAGGCTCCTCATTTGTTGTAGAATTGTTTGCCATTTACAAAGCCTTGTTCCTAGTCAAAGATATGAGGGAAAAGAATATTCTAATAATATCTGATTCCTCAAGTGTCTTATTACAATTATCTAAGTTCCCAGAACCTAAAATATCCGAGTTAGAATTTGATGTCAGACATCGGGTTATTCAGTTTTAAAATCGTGGATCTAGAGTAAAGTTTAAGTGGGTCCCTTCTGATTGTGGTATTACTGGAAAGGAGGTGGTCGATGAATTGACGCGTTATAATCTATCAAGTGTCCCTTACGAGAATATTAAATGGAATTGGACTGATATTTTACCAAAGATTAAACAATCTGTACTAATTGATTTCCAACAGTACTACATCGCCGAAAGTCAAAATAAAGGGAAAAAATACTTCGCCCTTGATGCATACAGTTCCCAGTAAACCATGGTTTCAATTACATAAAAACATTTAGAGGGATTATATATCAACATTATTTAGATTGCGTATTGGTCATAATTTCTCTCCCTCACACCTAGCTAAATTGTGCATAATTTCTGATGGTACATGTGATGCATGTTGACAATTGTATCAAGCATCAAATTTGGATTTGTCCGAAGTTTCGAAAACATAGAGATGAGATGTTGTTTAGTGTTGTACAAAAATGGCACACATTACTCGTGAGTATTGAATTGATTGTTTCCAACCTACTGTCTTCTGTCTCTGTCAGTTTATATAATTTTATCAAACGTAGTGGCATTGAGATTTAAAATAGATTAACTGGATAAAGGATTAAACTGGCCAAATGGCGCAAGCTGGGCCAAAAAAAAAAAAAAAATTACAGCCAGTAAATAATGAAGAAAATCGAGTAATTTTTGTTTAACAAGGCTTAAGAAAAATTTATAAAAAGGGATGGTTATTTATTTTCAAGAGAGTTCTAGTTTTTCAGTCTAAAAGTTCAGTTGTTAGTTTCTTGATCAAGACGGTTAAAATTAAATGAAGAAGGATGGTTGATAAGTTATTACAAATCCGGTCAGGTTAGTTTTTCAATTAATTTTTTTTTATTATTTAATAAATATATAATAGTTTTTTAATATAAAATAAAATATTTCTTTATAAATACTGTATTTAAAAAAAAAATTAATAATAATAATATAAATTTATACGAGCATTCATGCTATATATATATATATATATATATATATATATATATATATATATATATATATATATATATATATATATATATATATATATATATATATATATATATATATATATACGTCCGTAATTTCGTTGATACATCTGACGCAACAAAACGAGGTTTAAAAGGCGGGTGTTGGTGTATATATATATATATATGTGTGTGTTTATATATATGTATTTATAATTGATGACATGAGAATAATACTCGATCGACTAAATAAGATAAGTGCCAAATATGGATTAAATATAAATAAAGATAAAACAAAACTAATGGTGGTTGATCGGGGAAACTTAATACCGGAGGCTGAAACACAAATCGATGGTTACGAAACATTACACAAGTATATATATTTGGGATCCCTTATTGATGATAAAGGCACTTCAACGGATAAAATAAAAAGACGGATCCAGTTGGCTCGAAATGTCATGATCAAATTAAACAGAATATGGCGCGACGCATCAATTACAAATGCGGTAAAAAAGAAATTAGTGCAGTGTTTGGTGTTTTCTGTATTCACATACGCGGCGGAAACATGGACGCTGAAAGCCAAAGATAGGCAACGTATCGATAATTTCGAAATGTGGATTTTGAGGCGTATGTTACGAATACCCTGGACAGCAAAGCAAACAAACGTTTCTATATTACGCAAGCTCAACGTTAAGCGTAGATTGTCCAGCGATGTTCTTTTCAGAATATTACGATTTTTCGGACATATCATGCGAAGCGATGACTCCATGCAACGATTAGTAATTGAAGGGAAAATACAAGGAACGCGTCCTCCTGGTAGATTACACATAAAATGGATAGACACGATCACAAAAGCACTTGCAAAGTCAATGGTTGATTGTAAACGAGAAGCTGCAAACCGGATAAAATGGAGAAGAAAAATTGAAGAGGCTGTAGCATGAAAATGGTCACGATATCCCTTAGGGGGATTACGACTGAAGATGATTTCCATATATAACGCGCCAATAGTAGTTTCACTTAAAAAAAAAAACGTTTTATCGATAGAATTATCGATATTGATAGATTGGTCTGTTAAAATATACCCGCGGATAATCCACTAGCCCAGTTAGATTACGACAATGTTGCGTATTAGAAATGTATTTAACATGTTCAAAGTGTTTAAAGTGGGATTAAGAGTTTCAAATGCAGGCTGGACAAAAGTTTGATAAAGCGGAATTAATTAATCACCGGTCGTATCTAAACAACTTGGATATATTGTAGCTAAGTACAGGCGTTCACAAAACTCTAAATATCTGTCTCAGGCTCGGTTCACACTATAGGTGTATGGTCACGCGTCTCAGTCTGGTCATGCTCGCATGACGTTAATACTTACAGCGTCAGGCTTCGATCAGTCTTGAATCGTCAATAATAAAATTCGGTTGTATTATAATGAAAAATATTTTTGTATTGTATATTTTTATTTATTTAAAGACGCTCGACTTCTTAGTCATTTGCGTCTACTATAACTTAAATGATTAAATACAACTGAAAAGAAAACCTATATCTTTTGGAATACATTTATACATTAAAAAAAAAAATAGAAACATATCGAACGTTAGCTTCGTCGTCCGCAAGCACTTTTATTTGTTTATATTTAAGATTAATTATTTCATTAATTGTTTATATTTTCCGCCGAAAAATATTCTCGACAGGACAAAATTTCTTTCAGATTGAGTTGACGGGAGCGAAACTTGATTGTTTCTCATTTGAGAATATTTTACCATGCACCTATAGTGCGAATCAAGCCTAATAATGAAACATCGATGCGATCAGCGTGAGATAGACCACCGAAAGTGGGAGAAGCTAATAAGCTCTTAATTTGTGATTTTTGACATATTTAAAAAATTAATTTATCTGTATCGGATATTTCGCGATAATCGACGATTTTGTCGATAGCGTAAAGTCGCTGAAATTCTCGAAAATATTTACCCGTACATTATCGTTTAAAACGAGTATCGACTGTTTCGAATCATCATCGTCATCGTATTGTTCATTGCCGAGCCATTTTATTTTTACATAGAAAATGAAATTCGAGCCACTATTTATTAATACGCAAAGATGATGTTATATGGAGTGGGGGTGTCATTGCCTGTGATAATTAAGAATTGCGTAATGATGGAAAACTTTCCATGTCGCGAGCACAGTCGAGCACTCTAGCAACTACGTCGTCATCGCGACATTGCGTATATATTTAAATCAAATATTCTTCTACGTCGTTCTTCAAATGATGAACCGCGTAAAATTTTCTTCCTCTTCTTTTCACTCCGGTATTTCTTCTTCGCTGTGGTTTTTCTTTCTTTCATCTGTCTGTCTGACTTAGCACCGTTTTTCTTCTTCGGGTTTTCTTCAAAACCGCCGAATCTATTAATTTTACTTCTGACGTAATATTAATTTTCTCGATGCCTTTCTTAACTTCTAGGAACCACACAAGATTTGCGTTCTAGAATTTCAAAGTACCGGAAAATTCGTTTTGTTTAAGCGTTGTCTTCGAGTGACCGTAATTAATCTCCTATATGGTAATATCTTCCGTATTCTCGTATATAACTTTTTTCCCGCATTTCATCATCGAATCTGCGTGTACTATTTTTCCTTTCATTCATTTTGATCGCACGCTAGTTTACAAATTCCGATTTTATTATACGCGAATTTATCGTAACGCACGGGGATTAAATAGAATTTCGAATTGAAGCGGATAAATCGCGAAAATGTGCATTTAACGTATATATAATTTATCCAATCACTACTCGAAAGTTCGGTAGATAAATTCACGTTGCGCTTAATGTGTGGTTTTTTAAACGCATCTTTTTATATACATGTATCTTAATTTATGCGCGTTCGCGCACTCATTCTCAAATTTCCGCATTTGCTTACATCTCTCATCCGGCTGTCCCGATTACATTTATGTTTTACTCGTCTGTTTATTTTACGTAATTCGTGTAGCAGCTATCCGAATTTTTCTGCTCGGCTCTTTAAAATCTGTCATAATGTAGTCGACGATAGTTTCATCTGTTTCGATTTTTCCTTTATTCCTTACGTTTTCTCTGCCTGTAGTATTAAAATATAATTGTCTACCGCGTACTGTTCTACATCCGATGAAGTATATCGGACGATATTGTTTTAGCCAACAGTAAATTACAAATTTAGTTAAACGAAATCGAACAATGACGAAACTAAAGAAAATTGTATATAAATAAAATCATCCTCAAAACCCGTCTGGACTTTTGCCGTACACAGTTGTTGTTGTTGTTGTGTGGCTGCGCGTAATTAAAAATAATTTAGATTAAGATGAAACTTTACAAACGAGACTAATCATACGCTTCGCAGTGAGATCGCAACGTTAGTTAAACCACGTTTGGCTGGGATTAAAATCTAAATACATCGATTTCCGAACAACTGTTAGCTTCATAAGAACTATCGTCGATTGTAGCGAATTCAATCTGTAGAACCTGACGAAAATAAAACGACCGAGGTGTTCTATTCGCTGCTTAAATATTTTGCAATTGGAATTAAAAAAATATTCTTAAGTATTATATAATTTATAGGCAGAAGAAGAACATCGTGGCTAGCTGACTTGCGGGAATGGTATGGATGCTCGAAAGAAGAGTTACAGGAGGCTGCAACATCCAAGCCATAGCTGAGACGATCGCCAAACTTCGAACGGGGAAGGCGTAAAGAAGAGGAAGAATTATAATTTATTCGTCCAAAATTCGTCGCTTTACACCGGTACAGGAAAAATCGGTTTTAATCGAGTAAGTAGTAAGTTCTATATAACTGATCGTTACATACTGATCCGGGACTCGCGCTATTTTTAATTTAATCACGTACACGGGTCTAATTTTATAAATAATATTCTTAAATCGAATAAATTAAAAGAAAGAAAAATCCAAGTCGATATCGACGTGTTATTTCATCTCGGTCGAAGATGTTTTATTTAGTTATACACCCGTTCATCCGGATTTTTATTACTTCTCGGGTGGTCGCCAGTTTTCTAGTCGAAATTAATTAAGTATTCAGAACCTAGTAAGTAAAAGAATTAACTTCGGCAAACCAGCCGATGGAACTAACGAAAAATTATTATTATTATTTTTTTTTTTTTCAAAATAATTTTTTTTTTTTTTTTGGATTTTAGCCTCGTGTCGGGGACATTAACGAATACCGTGTATATATTAATCGTAGTATTCGCAACCAGTGCGTACGTGATAACATTATTACAGATATATTCTCTCCTTAAGTCGATTTAAATCGTACGATCGGGTTGATCGAGTTTTTCGTTTTTCGATTTAGTTGTCTCTCGAATCTTTTTTTGATAATTCTCGTTTTCGGAGGATTTACACGAACTGTGTGAAGAGTTTTCAGATAGAGCGGACGTATGTAAATTGATTATCGTTAAACGACTTACAACAAACGCGAACGGAATAATAATCGGTTAACGATCTACTGGGCCTATTAAACGCGACCGAGAATTTTAAGAACAACGTCTTAATTATTAAAAAAAAAAAAAAAAAAATGATATTTCTGTCGATTTTATACCGGTTTGTTATCTGTTCGATCTTGTTATACGATTTCTGGTGGTGTGAACAGTATATAGATTTGCAACATCATCGGTGATGAACTTTCTCCACTTACTTGCATTCATCGCACATTTCTCGCGGGTAATTTTGGACTTCCGTAACATCTTTCACGTATACACTGTACAACAGTTGCTCCGATATTATCCATTCTTATAACACGGTCAACCCAGCTTAGTCGAACTTTGGTTATTTATTATTTTAGCGACTCGCAGTTTGCCACGTGTAAAATTTTTTCATTTGACATCTTATCTTTTCAAGTTATTCTTCAGATCCGTCGGATTAATTTCATCGGACATATTTAAAGTTTTCTTTCGAACATTTTACCCCGACACTCGCTTGTTTGATTTTTCCTTTATATGTTAGGTAAATCATTCCCATATGAAAAAAGATGATACAAGTACACATCATTGTAACACCTAAGTTGTCATCAGAAACGGTTCTGATAATTCGACTCGAAGCAGCTATTCCGCTGTAACCCACCTTTTGAATTATTATGCAGATGATTTATCTATTCAATTCTCCATCGACAAATACTAAATGCTAAAATAATAGAGGTTGTAATCATATGGAAAAAATACTATCGATGACCTCGGACATTGTTTATCTGTTTCCAAATGTTAATTCATGTTTGGTGAACAAGTCGATGTGAGGTAAATAAACACAATCTCGTGCCTGATTCGTCTGCCTCTTACACTAAAAATTTTATGCCACATATTAAATACGTACAAAAGATGCGCGATATTATTTATAATAAAGACTATAACCTAAATATCTATGGTTCGATTTATAGCGAGCTATTCTGTAAGGGTCTCATCGAATCTTCGTATCGATATGGCTCTATTATCTATTGTAATAAGAGGTCAATTGCTAACGTAAATGAACATAAATTTTTTCTCAATATCGCTTTCTCATATAGGATGTACAATTAATAATCTTTTAACATTAGATCTGTTTATCGCAGGTAGCTCAATCATAGGTGAATACGGACTTTATTTAGATGTCACAAAATTGCTGAATATTAAGTATTTAAATATTTATTTTAGTAGGTCTCTAGTATAAAATACTTTAGGAACGTTTGCATCTCTGTTTTCAATTCGACAAGGTAGGTGGGATATTGAGCTCATTGGAAGGAAAATTATTTTTCCTTAACATTAGTGATCGACAACAAGCTAAATTTAAATTTTTATTCGCTCAGGTTCTCTCGGGTTGAGTCCTGTATAAACGGAGTTCAGCTTGCCGTTGGACCGAATATATGCAAGTGGACAATGTTATTGTTTCGTATTTATTTTCTTTATAAATTTTTAATTTGAAAAATAATCTACCAGTGATAAGGAAACACATCTAGATACGATTTTAAATCACTCTGTTAAATTTCAAATATAAAAGTGCAATCGTTTTTTTGTACAACCCGGGAGGACAAAAAAATCTCGCTACGATCGTCCTAATTAGTGCCTGGAATGGTAGCCCATTTTGTACGTAAAAATAAACGTATGGCTAGTCAGGACGTTCGACAACGAACAATACGACGATGATGACGATGATTTGTATATAGTTGTTGATATATTTTTTAAGAATCGTGCGTTTCATATATATACCCACCATAGAGGCGTTTGAAATGTTTTGTTGGAGGCGGATGATGAGAATACCATGGACGGCAAAGCGATCTAACATCTCAATATTGCAGGAGCTTGGAATAAATATACGGTTGAAAGACATGGTACAGCAAAGGATTGTTAGTTATGTAGGACATATTTTCAGGAATAATGGTCTTGAAAAGCAGATTATACAAGGATGGAAGGTACCAGGAAACGTGGGAGAACACCGTTAAGATACATTGATCAAATAAAGCAACTGGTCAGAATACCACTATGTCAGTGGATAAGATTGGTCGAAGACAGAGCAAAATGGCGCAGAATTGTTCAGCAGATCTGTTCATAAGACTCACGATGCTCAGATCGAGTGATCGATGAAGAAGAAAAAAGAATATATATATATATATATATATATATACACGGTCCATGAAATAAGTCGAAAGAATAAATGTACAAAATTTTCGATCGCTTCGAAGCAGTTCCATTCCAAATAATTGAACAACGACAGAAAATCTTTCGCGTATGATAATCGAATTTATCATTGCCGATTAAAAATCGATAAATTATAAATTTTTAAACGAATTTCGACAATTTAATTCCGAACGATTTAATTTTGTATTTCTCTTTTAAATTCCGGCGTATTTTTATTACGTCGCAAAAAAGCGAAAAAAAATCCGAAAGGAAAACATAACTTTTTCCGAAAGATTCTTTTGTTCGCCAAGATTTATGCTTTAACATTCGAGCAACTCTCGGAAATGATCGTTTAGAGATTATCATCGTGTTTACAATAATCTCGCTAGGAACTGGTTTTACATACTCGCTCGAATGTTCAGAGGTTTTACATAAGGTAAACGTACACTTTAATAATATACGACATCTTCTCACCTGTTGTGTGCAAGACCGAGTAGCAGGCGACTACTTATCAGATTTTATCGGAGACGAAGAGATAGATAGTAGCAGCGCATGCGGTTGTTACAGTCGCGCCGATGAAATCAGCGTCCTTCTTTGTAAGAGCTGATAGAATAATCTTTATCGTTTAATCGCCGCTCGGAATAAATCGTTCTATTTGTCTTCATTGACAGAACATTGCGTCCGTGCCACGACTTATATTTCGTCGCATGTGATCGTTTATTATTATTATTATTGAATCGTTCTCGACTAGATAAGTAACATCTTATTCTTACCCCGGCGGAAAATACAAAGACATAGTACATTATATATGATATTATTATTATTATTAATAATAATAATAATGATATTTCCTATTCTATAAAATTCCTGTCTAAAATCCGTATAAATAGATAAAAAAAAATCGTGTTTTTTTCGCCGAAAGATAAGCAAATTTCGGGTATATGTAAATTGTATTTCTCTCATTTAAATAACGTCGTCAAACTGTCGACACAGTTATTTCAACTTATAATTTATACATCGAATGTAAAGATGTATTTCGATAATTACATTTTTCAAAATGATTGAAATATTGAATATTTCTTTTAAAGCCCCGGATTATCGTGAAGATAATGTTGACGAATTTGAAACGTTTAAAAATTGCTTTTGTACCCTATAAGATTGACGAAAAATTAAATATGTCAGGGTGGATAAACAATTATTTGAGTAAATATATTCATATTTTATATATATATATATATATATATATAATCATTAATTACCGTCTCCGAATCGGAGGTAGGCGATTACTTACCTATATATATTTCATTGTACAGTGTAAGTAGCGAGGCAATCGTAATATGGCGTTAAGGTAGATAGACACACACACATCCGGGGGAACTAGATGTAATCGCTTTGTCGCCACGACACAATGCAGCCCCGGGTGTTTTTGTGGTGTACTATATTTTTAGTAGCGCGTATATGGTGTTGTGGGTGGTGGTTTGCCATTGCCTTCCACGCGATTATTTATATTTAAATAAATATATATATATATATATATATATATATATATATATATATATAGTGACACAGTGAATTATATTATAAAGTGAAGGATTAGGATTATAAAAATGTAGCGACGAAGTTCGTAAATTATACCAAATTTCGAATTCTTCTTCTAGTGGCATCCACTTAGCATGAGTTTTCCCACATGATGAATTAGTATTTTCTAGTTATTATATTTTCCACATTCTTTGCCACCGGCGGTTACCATTTAGAGTCGTTTTATTCCTCTAGGCGCGTTGCCTTCGATTTTTCCTTGTAGTGAGTGCAGAAAGGCGCCATTTGCGCTTATCTTATGCGCTACATATTTTCGTATGTCCTGCACTATCATCGCTGTTTTGAGACCACATCTTTTCAGAACTTCTTTATTAGTAATTTTTTCTGTCCACGGTATTCGCCATATCCTTCGCAAGGCCCACATTTCACGAACATCCAACTGTCTTATACTTTCTGCGTATATTTCGCGTGCGTAATTTAACACCGATGTTACGCGGCACCGGTTAATATTAATTTTTCTATCTTTCAATACACGGATGCCATTTTGTTTATTGTAGCAAGTAACAACTTAAGAGCGTGGCTTATAAAAGCAATTTTGACAAGTACCTTTCTTCGGAATAGGCACAAAGTTCAATACGGTGAAACTGGTAAAATGCCTATACTGTAAATTTGGTTAAATAAATTGTGAATAGTTACATTGTGACGGTAAGCACCTCGTCAATTCGCGAGGCATCTGATCGTTGCTTCGTTAGTTCTAGTTCAACTCCCATATTTTTATACTTTGGCCCTTTTCTTCGCTTTTCAGATGTATATCCTCCGGTCTACTTGCACTTTCGTATAGATTCTCGATGAATTGAATCGATCAGTCTTGAATATTTCTTTGTCGCTTTCGCAAGAGGCACTATATTTATTTCTGATTTTACCACATCTTCGTGTGTGTTTTTTTTGCATTGTTTCATTACGCTCTTTATTTCTGTATGTTTTTTTCTCATATTATGCCTGCTGTCCATTTCTTCTATTTTCCTACACTTATCCACCAACCATTTGCCCTTTGCTTTTCTCCATGCTACAAAAATATTAATAAAAATTTTTTTTTCTACGAAAATCTGTGAAAATTAAACTGTATATTTCTTAGAATGGATATTGTTTATCGTAGGGCATGCAGTAAAATTAGTAAATCGGTTTGTATATACCGAATGATAACTCGTTTCGTTTGGTTATAAGTCGTATAAAATTATTAATTGAATCGTTAGTACAACTTGCAATCGAATTATTATTTTTGAAGATCACTTTTAAATGTTTCAATGTATACTACATATATGTTAAGCTATTAAGGCCGTAGATATACTGACGCAGATACGTTGATTTCGATTGTTTTCCGCTCATTTGTTCAAAATTAACATTTCTAACTCTTCCCTTACTGCGTCCATGATTCCGATATACATATTCAATGAAAACCACATTTCCTTTAATTACCGCCTTATACCAACACGAACAAATCTCTCAGCCTCTCTTAAATTCATACATATATATATATATCGGTTATCGTCTTCAAATTTACTTCGATGACATTCGAGTCTTCCTTTTTATCTTTAGATTCCTAATCGAGTGCTGTATTGACGTTAAAAATCCGATTATCCGTTAATGGGTTGTGACTGTTACTTCGCAGCGCCCAAATAATAAAAAGAAAGAACAATAAGTTAAAGTTATTTGTGTTTTGTTTTTTGCTGATATCAAGTAACAAAAGACTGTCGAGAAAATATGAGCGTCAATTCGTTATAAGGTATCTAGTTTAAGTCTCCGCCAGGAAAACACGTATGTTGAGAATATAGAAACTACACCTGTTACCTGGTATTATCGATTACAAGAATCTCTTCCTAAATTCCCATATTTAAGGCTGAGGAAATTGTACTGATTGTTTATGTAACATTTTTGTAGTCTGTGATTGTTTTTTTCGCATGCGCCACTCAAAGTAACATCCGCCAAACCGGAATATGTTTTCTTCGACTGTCCTTTGATGGCATTACATTATGGAATTTACCGAGAGTTAGTGCGCCCTCGCTGTATAGTATAATAAACCGCACCCCTGTACCAAATTTAATAATTTACAATTATTTTCCTGTGTAGTGATATTTTTAACAGAAGGTGAAACCTTTATTGAAATTTAAAGTGTCTCTCTTCTAAGAAATCACGTCGAATAATCAATAAAGGTATCCCATAAAAAAATCAATATTTCATCTACCGTTTTATATATTATATATGTATATATATATATATATATATATAATATTAGCATGCATATATACAAGCATGTATATTATATGTACAAACTACCTAAAATTTCTTTCTATTTCTTATATCGATATTTTATTCTATACTTAATTAGTATTGCTTTAATCTCGCCTGCTGCTTATGATGGCTTACTATATTATTAGTATACGTCTCGCATTTTAATCATTTTTATATCGAAAACGATGGTTACCATCGCCTGCGGTGTATTCGAACGGTGTTCCCTTTACCTTTAACCTGCTATTATAAATTGCGACAAAGAGATGAGGGTATCCGCAGTTATAACCGGTGTAGCATCGGGTATTGATGATAACATTTCGTGTCTACCGAATGTCGTCTAGGAATATATGTTACTTACCTACTGTCCTACTGAACGTTATAAAATCTAGAGCTGTTTTTTAAAAAGCCCGCATTTTAAATCTTTCACAAACTTGAAACGGTTTTATTTTTTACTACTCCGGTATTTCCTTTCGTGATCATTTCTTTCTTATTATGAGGGTAATTTTTTCCTCCATTTTTTTCTTTCTTTTTCACACACGTTTCCCTATCTACTTTTTTTTTTTTTTTTTTTTGTCAACCCATATATTTAAAATCGCAACCATATAATTTCGTCCACAAGAAAACGAAACAATTCAGCTACCATCCCATTCGACCTACCGTTCGTAACAGTTTTCGATTAAAATATGCGTGCCGGGTCTGAATAAAACGTTGAAAGTTACCTATATACTCTTTTAAACCTGTTTGTAGAAATTATAATTCTATATTAATTATTTGTTTTTCCGCGGAGATTTTTAAATTCTTTTCGATTTGATCATTCGGTTATTTGAAAATCTCTATATAACGCATAAACGCGATGCTCTTATATCTATCCACTGATGGATACAAGCGGGTCCCTTGTTTTTCTAGTTGTATCGATGGCAAAGCTTATACCTATTACTACGGCGACTTTCGTTTTTAATTTTGTCACTTAATATACACAGACGATTGACATACGATATGTACGGTTCCCTCCCCCCCGTTGTTATTCAACTTATACGCCAGCAGATTGTCAGGTAAGCCATAATAAAGCAGCTATATGGAATTAAGATTAACGGCAAAAATCATTAATAACATCCGATATGTAGATGTCACCATCAAGGCCTATAGCGACTGTTAGAAAGATTTTATGACTTTGGCAAAACCTATAGTCTGTATATAAATATAAGGATAAACGGATGTTAATCAGTAAACAACAAATTAATGATGCTGTAATGACCGTAAATAATGAAAATATTTAAAAAATAAATAGATATAAATACCTCGGTTGCTATGGTACTAACAATTTCGATAGGGATACGGAGGTTAAAGCTGGAAGTAGTTACACGCGAGCAGCCTTCAATAATATGAAGCAATTACTTTGCGATCGATCACTTAAGATAAGACATAGTGTTAGAAATTATATACTTAATTCATATTTTATTATTTTTTTCATTAACAACGTCATCATCATCATCTTTGTCGGATTGTTCCTTGCCGAACGCCCTGACTAGTTATCGTACGTTTATTTTTAAAATGAGCTAGTGCAAGGCACTATTTATATGAGACTCAAATGCGCGCGCATATGATGTTATACAGAGTGGTGTGCCACTGCCTTCTCCGTCGTAATTAAGAATTAAATAATGATGAAAACTTTCTATGTCGCGTGTTTGTTTCGAACTCCCGACCGTCGAGTTGACAGTTGAGCACTCTAGCTACTATGTCATCGCGATTAACAATCTACATACTATGAATGAACATATAGCCTGTGTGTATTTTTCTTTAGTAAATGAAAATTTGATAAGTAGTGTGCGTTAACTTAATGTAATGAACGTAGAAAATATGCACGCACGGTTTAATTCGTATTAGTTGGAATAATTTGAAGAACATATGAATACTACGATTGTAATTTATGAACAAAAAGAAATTATGAAATACGATAAAAAATAAATAAATAATAAAATTAATATAAAAGTGGACGGAATGTTAATAAAACAGATAAAATGTCAACGATACTTAGGAAGCATAATAACGAACGATGGAAGTAGTATACGGATATAAAAGAAAGAATAGGATTGTCGAAATTGGGATTTATGAAAAAGAAACGATTATTAACTTCGAAATCCATGAATATAGAAATTAAGAAGAAATTGATTCGTATGGAATGTCTTATTTTGTGTTTTGGAAGTTTGGAGGATAGGATAAAAAGAGGCAAATTGGAGACGTTTGAAACCTGGCGTTTGAGGAGCATGGAAAGAATAGCGTGGGCAGAGAAAATTAGTAACAAACAAGTACTTAAATCTGTGAAAATAGAAGCTTATTAAGAAAATTAAAAGAAAGAAGATATAAATAGATAGGTCATATTTTCAGACATAATGAACGTTTGAAATAATTGAACGCACCAAAGAAGGGAAAATATCAATATGAAGGCTAAGAATGAAATATGTAGAACTCTGAAATATCAAATTAGTTGTCCATCCATCTTAATAAGATTGAAGAATTATGATGATGAATTCCATGTTGTATTTAGTATTCTTTATCCGCCGTCTCCATTTTGAAGGTTGGCGATCTACCATCGAAGTCAATTGCTATCATAAAAGAGTTCTAATGTTGAACATCGGAACCATTTCTTGAGGTTGTCTATCTATATTGTTTCTTACCCTCGATATTTTCCAATTAATTTTACCTTTGAGCAACATTTTTTGTACAGTATATTTTGATCTTCTCATAATATGTCCTAGGTATTGCAATTGTCTTCTTTTGATAGTTCCCATAATTTTGCAGTTTTTCTCAATCTATTAAGCATTTCGATGTTCTTGACTTTTTTTTGTACCCACCGTATTTTCAGCATCCGGCTGTAATAATACATCTGAAAGGCGTTGATCTTTTTTTCCAATGTCGAATTTAATAATCAACATTTACATCCATATAGCAGAATAGAGAAAATGTAACATCTCTGAAGTATAATTCTTACTTCCGATTTTAACTCTTGATGTGTAAGAAGGTTCCTCATTTTTATTAACGTTAGATGTATCCCAGGCTTGGAAGTACAATTCTCTTCGAGTATCTAAATACTTGATACGTAAGACTTGTTCAGTGTTTTCATCTCTTATTTTGATTGCATATTCGGCTTCTTTGAAAATACAATTACTTTCGTTTGGGATGTATTCAGTTTAAATTCATATTCAGAACATTTATCTATAATCTTGTCTCAGATTCGTTGAAGCCTTTCCTTACTATCTGCTATAATTATACAATCATCCGCGTATCTAAGTAAATGTAGCACCATTTATTTTCAGTTTTATGCATTTTCGAATATAGTTTCCGCATATATATTTACAAGTAGGGGATAGAACACGGCCTTGGCGTACTCCTCTCTTGACGACTATTTCTGTCGATGAACACTGCTTAGTTCCAATATATAATTATCTTGAAATCGTTTTCATATATATGTTTTCCAATCAATTAGTCATGGTTTATCTAATTGAAAGCTTTGTGATAATCAATAGCACAAGCATAGACATCGATATTCACATCGCGACAACGCTCTCTTAGCGTCTGTATTACAAATAAGGCTTCCTGCGTACCCGTCCCGTTTCTGAATCCAAATTGGGTGTCACTCATTTGTTCTTCGCCATACTTGTAAATTCTTTTGTGTACTATACGAAGGAATAATTTTAAGGCGTGCTACGTTGAGCTAATCAGTCGGTACTCATCACGATGGCGTGTATTACTCCTTTCGGGGATGGCCGCGAAAGTTGTTTTTAACCATTTTTCATGTATACATCCTGTATTGTAGATCTTGTTGAAAACTTCCTTCATTTGTTTGCATACCATTTTATAGTCGGCTATTATTTTCAACATTTCCGTGTGTATATTATCAGGCCCGACTGTTTTTCTAATTTTCCGCATTTCAACGGCATGCCGTATTTCGACTTACACTATAGGTCGGTCCTTCCTCACAGAAATCATGATATTCATTCGGAGGCACACTATTTCTGTTATCATCGAAAAGGTTCTCGATTTCAACTTGTATTCGGTACCTGTCACATAGTTTTTATCTGGGCCCAGCAAGACTTCTACAATGGATACTTGTAACTTGTTTAACCGATTTATAAAAATGAAATAAATCGTGCTCAATTTGGTATCCTTCAATTTTTGCCATTTTTCACTTCGATATACTTCTTTTGCTTCTCGACAAGATCTCCCCTAATTAATTTATTCAATATTTATCTAGATTATTCTTGACGTATTTTTCCATTAATTTCAAAATTTCTTCCGTCATTCGTCACTGTTTATTAGTACAAATTAATACGATATAAGATTAGTTTAACAAATTTACTCGAACGGTTAATAATTAATTACGGTGTCCTATTAGATCTCAATGTCGCCGGAATACCATAGATGGAATGTACCGAGTTCGAATAGGGTCGACTACGCAAAAATTGTCATCAGAAAATATACATCATCCTAATATTATTATCGGGTGGAAGGCAATGGTAAACCACCACGCATAAATATGCGCGCTAAGAGCGTGCGTTTGTGGACAACTACAATCAGTTCTCCCGACTATGTGTGTGTGTGTGTATTTATATTACGATTGCCTTGAACACTACTTACACTGTACAACAAAATATGTATAGGTAAGTAGTCACTTGCTTCTGATACGGAGACGGAACTTAATGATGATGATTGTATCTCACTTTGTTATAAAGACGAATATTTTCATTTTACAAACGAATGTTTTATTTTATTTTATTATATTTATTTTTTTTAAAGAGTTCGACAAGAAAAAGTCGATCGAGATTAGATTTTTTTTCTCGTTCGTATTCGTCGATATGGGTGGGATGATGTAAAATTTTTCGTTGCTATGTAGGTTAGGGCGATAATTGAGTTTTATATAATAAGAATGTAGATTTTATGCGTTTGAAAATTGCGATAGAGAACGAAACTGTGGTATCTAAAAAAAAATCAGCTCTATAAAGTATCTTCGTCGACTGTCAATTAAGGAAAGATAGTTCGAAGATATCGATTCCTATTAAAAAAAATCAACTACTACACCCGGATGGATAAGAATAAAATTTCTATTTATCACGCTAGTGTATATAAATCGTTCGAAATAAAACGCTGTTACAGGTAGTATAAACTAAATTTTGTGTCGCCGATAATCGTCATTCGATAGATTTTTCTTAATTTACAGCATGTTTTCATCTATCTTTCATTTACATCTGTAAACAAATGTCTGCTGTTCGGGTGTGACATACGACATTAGTTATCGCTACTTGTCTAGCGAGATTTTCTAGGGAGATTTTAAGAAGTTCAGGTGGTCTTCTACACTCGGGCGAAAGTATTTTCTCCTCGACGATTAATCACGCACTCTATCTCTCTGCCTGTACTACGGTGGAAACTCTATTTTCTTTCGTTCTAATCGGAATTAGGGATAGTTGAATAATTTTATATTCGAAAATAAATAAAAATAGCTAAAAATCATTAAATATTTATACATATAAATTAAGTCATTACCGCGAGTAGACACAAAAGAAGAAGAAAAAAAAGATAAAATATATATATATTATTTTATTTTATATCAAAGCAAACAACGGTGATGATTAAAGTAATAAAAATGGAATTAATGTTAAAATCCCAGTGACAGATTCATTAAAGTTGGAACACTGAAGTATATTCGATTAGCCGTACATAAGTTTATTATTCAACTCTTTTAATCGATATTTCGAATTATCTAAACTAAATAAGCAGTACTCGTAAATAAACATGCTTCAGAAGAATAGGCCAGTGACTAAACTCTGCTAATTATATTAATTGGTAACGACCAAATGACGAGGTTTGATGCGTTTCAACCGTCTGAGATCCAGATGAGTAGACGAAGGTGCCGATGTCTTCAGGGATAGTTAGAAACCCGTTTCTGATGCAAGCGTAATCATATATTACTTCGTTGACCGATTTGATCTGTAGATCTGCTGTTAGTACGCAATTTCCTTGAGACCAACGAGCATTAGTGATCAGCCGAAGAAATCTATTCGTAGCTGTTTTGAAGTACTTTTCGATTCGATAGCTCATTCCCATATTTGCATTCCGTAAATTCGTATTGGACGTATATACTACTAGCTTGTTCTCTCTAGCTTCATTTTAGAGCGATGTTCAATAAGCCAGTACATTTGACGTATTTTAATTCGTATTTGGGCAGCTTTATGATCAACATGTGTTCTCCATGTCTAAATCCGTATACATACTTAATTATTTCGCAGAATTTTCAACTGGAACTTGCTGGTTATTAATGCGGATAAACATAGAGCCTGCTTGCGTAAAGCAAAAGTGACATGAACAGATTTCTGTTCATTTAACTAAATTTTTCAATCTTTCATTCATTCTGCTATACGATCCTGGCCAGGCTGTAGATTATCATTTGCTACAATTTGGGAATGAATGACTGTTAAGATGACTGTGCCATCAGCAAACATTGCATTTGTTGTATCCTGTATCGATGTCCTCCGCTATATGCAATAAGTACAAGATAGGTTACACTATATTGGGGAATTCCTGCTTGGTAACAAAGAGTTGATATAGCCGCTTCATATAATAGGAAAAATTCACGATCGGATACATACGATTGTTGAATAATTAAATAGGTTTTTTGGTAAACTGCGACTTAATTTAACAATAAGCCCTTGGTGACATGACCAAATGCTTGTGTGATATTCTTTTCAAACGCGTTTTCTATGACGGTTGTTACACGATGTACTTGATCGATCGTTGAATGATTTACGCGAAACCGATGATCAGCTATCTCAATAGTTTATAACTGGCAGCAGTGAAATTAATTGACTTCTTCCGCTGGTTTGTCCGGTGTTTTAGTCGTAGTAATTTTGGCTACTTTAAAACACTGTGGCACATGTTTTATGTATAACCATTAAATATATACGCAAGAAGTGTGATATTCATCTTTGACAGTTGCTTTACAAGCCCTGGTGAAATGTTATCAATTCCTGGTGACTTTTTAGGATTGTTATCAATCTCTCCTGCCACCTCAAGCGGAGTGATAAATTTAATTATTTCTTTACGCAATTCTACTCTATCCCAAGAATATTCCTCCTTTATAAAACTAAACGGCTGCTAATTCTATAAGAGCAGTAGATATGCTCTTAAGATTGAGCGATATGGTTATTTTTTAAAATTGATTTCATCGCCCAGTATTTTTTCCGCGTCCTCGTTTCGGTGCATTTCAGTTACTGATTTGTTCTTGAGTTGACCTAAATAAATGAGTTTAGCTTCTTTTTCTATCTTATTTCCTGTAGTTACAAAAAAAAAATACCATCTTTGTTTTGACATAACGCTTTTGTTTTATCATCGTTTATATTTAATTTCGCTCTATTTACTTCTATCCGCGAAGAGAGGGAAACGCGCACGTTTAATTTGGTTATAGAAGGATGCACATCGTTTCAACTTTTCAGCAATTCATTTATGTTAATGCCTGATATCAGACCGATCTAATGATTTAAACATCTGCTCCAACACATGGCTAAATATATAATCGGAGGGCAGGGCGCGTGCTATTTTGAAATATTCTCCATTCGCATCTGTTACTATTTTTTTTTTTTTCTAGTTTTCACTTTTTGGCCAGTTTAAGTGGAGTGTTCGGGTTATTCTTTGTTAATAGAAGTTCGGACAGAAAATTATCACTATTTTTGTGTTTGGGGCCTACGCCAAATCTGATGTTCGATATTATCTTCAGTAATCTCACAAACTCCATTTCTGATGATCCCTAACTCGGCAAGATAACTAGGTGTTACGACCAGTTCTTAATCTAATACAGCTTTGTTGTACTGTATATGGAACACGCTGTGTCTAATACGTTCAATAACTTTATTTTACTTTGAAGTTTTATCTATTTCGAGCGTAAAAATTTTTGCGCCTAAAATTGATAATTCTTAACTGAAAGGTTAATAAGTTAAAAACGCAGAGGTTTATATCGGTGAACGGTAATTACTTTTAACCGTCACTCTTTTATCCAGCAGCTACGTTAATGACCTCCGCGGTCCGCCAGAGTTCGCGGTCCTAAGGAACCGAAGAAAATTACCGATTTTTTAAAAGACGAAAACAATTATAACAGTAGAGACGTTGTTCTAGGTAATTGTACTATATTGCAGTATGTTATATATATATTGCAGTATGCTATACTAAATCTCTAAATAAAAATACAGCACTATAAATGTTGTCCAATTAAATATAGATTTTCATAAAGTTTTGATTGTGGAGTGTAGTGATTTTATTTATACTTGATTACTAAAAATAGTTGAAATCACTAAATTTATTTAATTATGCGAAGCTTTTCGGCAATTACGCCATTGTCAAGCTATATACAATTAAAATTAATATAAAATCATAAAATATTAATTTAAAACTAAGTTTACAATTTTACACAAAAATGAATTAAAGCTTCGCATAATTAAATAAATTTAGTGATTTCAACTATTTTTAGTAATCAAGTAAATATAGATTTTGTTTAATTTCTTTCCTAAATGATTTACAATTTAGTAATCTGTAATTTGTGTTCAATGGAATTTCTGTTATCCGTCACAGGCCCGGTCCCGAGGATAACGGATAAAAGATGTTCTACCGTATATTATTATTCTTCTCGTACAACCCGATTCCGTTATTCTTTAACCATCATCTTGCATCGAGAGGATAAATCGGCTATAGCCGATTTTTATTTCCTGCAATTTCGACTAATTCTTCTGTCTTATTGATTTCGGTCCACTTTTTTTTTTATGTTATCGAGTCCGATGTACACCTCCTTTCCGTTTTTTTTTTCTTTTTCTTTCAATCGTATCCAATGCTAGTTCGTATTTCCATATCAGTGTACCATCCGATTGCTTTCTTCGTCTTTTCTGCCATCTAAGAAGAATTTTTCATTTAGATTAGGTTTCATCGTCGAGACCAGTTGCGGCTCGTGAGATTTCATCAACTGTAATCGCTATTATTGTGGGGGGGGGCTAAAATTTTTCTGGAAAAAAAAAACTAGAAAAAAATTAAAATGTGAACTTTATTTGGAATAAAAGTTAATTTTTAAAATAACATAAAAATAGAAACAACAGAGTCACACTGGTAGGTACGTAAAAACTAAATCAGGTAAGAGTATGGTGCGTTACATAATTAAAAAAAAAAAAAAAGCTCACCGGTATATGAAATCCATTCTTCGGTTTTTTTTTAATGAATTCATCAATGACGTGATCGTGAAAGTTAGAATTATTTTGCATTTTATGCAGCAAACTCTTTTCAATGGAAAGAAGAGCTAAACCAGATAGTCTGTCTTCTTTTGTTGTAGATCTGGTAAACGTTTTAATTATTTTTAGTGCTGAAAATGACCTTTCAGTTGTTGCGCTAGTAAATCGTGATGATCAATGAGCAAAGTTTTACATAGCAAGTCCGGAATTCTTTAAATATGCGTATAGCTCACAAACCGAATAATTTTTAAAATCATCACTGTCATATACCACAATTAACTCTGCTTTCAATTTAATCATATCAAAATTTTTACCACGAGGATGAGAAATTAACGATTTGAATAATATATCTGGAAATTTTTTCTTATACACGTCAAAATTATCTTTATTAAGTAGAGCCAAATATTCGAGTTTTTTAATTTCGAAAAATCGCTGAGAAATATGCATTGAAACCGTATCGATTATTTCATAAAAGATGCGTTTATACCGAGTTTTTTCAGGATTTTCATCACCATCTGAAAAATTTTCACGACGTCGTTTTGTTTTTATACCATCATTTGTTGGAACAGATTCGTATTCGTTTAAAACTTGATTGTAATTTTCTTCAAATTCACCTCGAAATTTATTTTAAAAAGTTTTAAATTTTTCAAACTCTGTCGAAGCTAACTGAATGTCGAAAATTTTTTTTTGAAACGTATCAAACAATAACGTGGCATGTGGAAAGATTTTTTCAAAAGTTTTCAGGAGGAAATTGAATTCGAAATCACGAATATGATACAGAAATCCTCTAGCACTAGCGCGAGTACTGCTATCCCACATATCTGGATCGTTCATCACATTTTCGAAAAGTTTCATTAGATCCTCTCTAACTGCAGAAACAACTGAAACTAGTTTGTTATTTGAATTCCATCTAGTTGTTGTTGCTGATGGTAATCGTCGTTTTACCAACTCATCTAAATAATTAGTTCGTTTGGATGAAACTGAAAAAAATGCAGCAAAACCACTCAACGTTTCAAAAAAAATTCTGCATTCTCGAATACAATCAACTGACTGTTTTAAAATTAAATTCAGCTGATGAGCGTAATAATGCACGAATTGTGCCTGATTATATTGATCTGTGATGAGTTTTTGTAGTCCGTGGTGTTGGCCAGCCATTACGGCAGCACCGTCATAAGTTTGAGCAATAAGTTTTTCTGCAAAGTCGAATTCCTCAATAAAATTTTTTATATGGTTGTATAAACCATCAGCGGTACGTTCATTGCTGACATCCGAAAACTTTATAAAACGTTCGACAGCATAATGCTGATTTGATTCAGAAATATAGCGAATCGTAGTTGATAACTGGGATTTTTTCGATATATCCACAGTTTCGTCAAGCATAATCGAGACAAACATAGCCTTAGAAATTTCGTCCTTAATTTCATTCCTAACTACTGTACCTATGCATTCAATCAATTCATTTTGTATAGTTTTTGATGTACCTGTAAAAACAGTGGAATTTTTCAAGTGAAATGCTAGTTTTTCATCTCGAATAGCTAAAAGGTTTAATAACTCGACGTAATTTCCTTTATCATCTGAATCGGCCTTTTCATTATGACCTCTGAAGGCAATCTCTTGTCGAGCTAAAAAACATGTCGCGTCAATTAAACACTTTAGGACATACCTATTTTCATTTACTTTTTCATTGTGTTTCCCAATTTCATCTTGATACGCTTTACTGATTCTCGTTTCTATTCTAGTTTTACCAAAATTGACAAATGCGACCATAGACTGGATGTGGAAAACTAATTTTTCGTGTCTTGATTTGAGATTTTGGAAATTTCCCATATTAGTAACGCCCTGCCGAAAAAATCCGTCTCCATTTTTCGTAGTGCCAAACAACAAACAAGGCCAACAAAAAAGTTTCAGGAGATGAGAACAACCACACAACCATGAAATTTCTTGGTGCCATTCGAATTTAAAACTACGAAAATAATTTGCCATCTTTCACTTCTGTTCGTAAATTTGGACGAGGCATTGGTCTGCCATTACTTAGTATATTCATTTTATTTGAAAAACTTCAACTGCTAAACGATTGTACCAACAAATTATCAATAATACACTCATTCATTTTGAAAATACAATTACTTAACCTTATGGCAAAAAGAAAAAGAAAAAAACGCGAACGCAGAGCAAGCATGACGGAAACAAAACATGCGCGCGCTGAAGTACTCGCTTCAGACAGCGATTACAAACTAACAAATTCAACGAATAAACACCTTGCTCAAAAAGTGTTTTTTTTTTCAATTTTTTTTTATTATCGGTTTGAAATCATGAAATATATTCGGATAAAATAATGAAAATTCTGTATTCTTGTATTTTAAGAACTTTTAATTACAAATAATAGTCGATTAAAGTAAACACGTTGTTGCGTTTTGTAATCGCGTTTCAAAGCGAGTACAGTATATAGCGGATAATAATGAAACTAACTTAAACGCCGCCAGCTGGATATAAATCGACATAAAAAAAGAACAGCTAAACGTACACAGATGAGACAAAAACGAGGTTACTGCTTGAAGGAGTGGAAGAACAGCAGCAAGTGGTCATCGTGTTATTTGCCAGCAATACTAAAATACGCGCGGAGTACTTGAGCTGTCGCATCTACACGTACATATACACAATCATCTAGTGTACTCGCAACCTTCTAGCGATTTTTTTGTCATTACAATGTGAATTTTTGGAGCGGCCGTAGAAAAAATATAATTATGCATCGCTATTACTTAATCTATAATTTTTTTTTTCATTTCTTCGTTGTAATCGGCGATTACAGCGATTACATACACGAGCCGCGACTGGTCGAGACTATCATGAATTTAGTTTTCTCGCTGTTTCTAACGCCGCTATATCTAGGAGTCTTTCTATTTCTGTTATATTTTCTGCCGGAAGAGTGCTGTATCGTCACGAACCATTGAAGTCCATTCGGCTCTACTATTATTCCGTCACACTACGTCTTTGTAAGGATTCGGTAAAAATTGTCTATTAATAGCCGTACTTGTCTGACTCCCCGTCTTATTGGTATCTGTGCTGTTAATTTGTCATCTATCCGGTATCCTCGCACGCTGATTATCATACACAGTATGTATTATCCTAATATCCGACTGATTGATGCCGTGTCATTTATTAATTCCGCGCGCGTACGAAATAATACAAAATTAACATACACACGCTCGGGCATACTTTAATAAACAAATATTTAAAAAAAATTACTCATCTCGTTGAGCTTATTTATATTAATATTTATATTAAATATTCGATTATAATTTACCGTATTTATATAATTTATAATCTATTTCTTTACAACTCATTTTCATATTCACGTATTAGCACTCTCGCATATATTCTCATTTGCACTCTCATGTACGCTGACGACACATCTTACTGTTTTACTCTTCATTTCGTAATAGCACTCTGTGGTATTCGTGTTATATCTTTCATATTTTTTTTTAAAATTTATCATTAATTATTATTACTATTTTTAAATTTTGTGAAAATCACGTCAACGTCTAAATTTCCTCCTTATTTTTCTTATTCTGCAGCCGATCTTTTAATTCTCGTTTTAATCTCAACGATGACTCTTCTGGTAATACAATTAAACCGTTTGTCCACGTAAAAAAAAATATAATTATTATGTTTTTTTTTTACATAATTTCGTTTCATTAAAGGAAACATATTTTCCCCCGAACGAAATTAATTAACAATAATAATAATTATCATCAATCGAAGCGGTAAAAATTTGTGGGTCATTTTGCTGGCAACAACTGGCCGTATATTATAATTTTGCTCGTAGGTGTGTCCGGTGAATGTCGTCGTTTATATTATACATCAGACGTATAAGAGTTTTAGGAATTTCGCAGTAGCCCCAACGTTATTATTCGTTATCCGTGTTACTCGGAATGGGACTGGGCGTACGCACTTTTCCTTAATTATTATTTCCATCCTTAGGACGATATATACAAAAACACTTAACACACATACATTACACACAAACATATATATATATATATATATTATACGGCTTGTTTATTATAGGTATCGGTATCAGATAGAAATTTTAACCGTTTAGTTAAGTAGTAACCGCCTTGTTACTGGATGAAAAGTAAAGTGTCCACTTATTTCGGATGAAAACTAATTTAAATTCATAATATAGTCGAAACTAGTCCACTTTAACCAATAATCTCCTGCATTTGTAGTTCATTTTATTATATATATATATATATATATATATATATATATATATATATATATATATATATATACATTATCGTGTCGTGCATTCGATTTTGGTCGAGCTGGTATACATACAGAGTGAATTGTTTCCCGTTGATGATTGACGGTTGATGTTGAAGAACGATACGATTGAACTCCGCCTGATTCTTCGTGGCAGAATTGAACTAACTACCTGGTTACATATATACACACCTTCAATTACACTCATATATACGTATATATATATATATATATATATATATATATATATATATATAACGACGGTTAGATAAAGCGACATATACTTTACATATACTTACATGTACATATACTACTATTGGTCAGATTAATCTTTACCGTTGCTTTATATATAACACTGTATTCGAGTATCTACTCCGTAATTTCAATAAATTTTTATCATCTTAATCTGTGCTTTGAACGTAATTATAGCCGGGTAATACTACTTCATCTATATTTTGCTCCGTTAACGAAATCCAATCTTGATTTATGACTTAATCCATTCTTGGCTGCCACTGACGTTTACACAATTTGTTATATTAAACTAGTTTCATTTTCCTGACAGCGACTCTAAGGTGAATGTACCCGTAAGTTTAAGGATGGATATATTAAAAGATTATTTGTAGCTTTAATTACTATCATGAAAAAAAAATACTACTGATATTATTATTTCTTTTTTATAGTGCGTTTGGTAGGACAGCATCTAACGTACAACCTTAAGTTTTTCTTTGTTGCACGCATGAACTTATTTTACCCATAAACGCACACACACACACATATATATATATATATATATATATATATATATATATATATATATGTTATGTGTACATTTGGTATTTCAGTAAAATTCAATTAGTTATCACCTATTTCCCAGTGAACTTCGATAGTACTTAATAGGATTAATGTTCCGAGTACACTTTACATTCTTAGAAGATGTATTTTATTGTTTGCCTAGGATGTGCGCAACAGTAACTAGCCGAATCAGATACTTCTGCAGGACGTGGCCGCATCGATCATGATCAGTTCGGATTCTATTCAATAGTCGCCACTCTTTCGTCGAATTTCCTGTTTCGTAGGGTTTTCGACGGAGGCTTCATTTGTGAAGGAATTACAATATAGATTTCCTGTCCTTGGTCAATTGTTCTTTCCAATCGAGTGAAAATCGTGCCGGATCTAAGGTTGTCCATGGGGATTTTCTAGATTTTAATCTAACTCTAGGTGCTTCTCTTATAAATTTCCTAATTGATTGATTTTCGTTGAGGTCTTTCGAACGTTCGAAATTTAGGAGTGTGAGATAACGTATTTTTTTGTAGTTATCGCTATGTATCCTTAGCCAATATCTATTAGTGATATAATCTCGACGTTGAGGGTCGAATCAACCAGTTAAATAGTTGTTTATTTATTGATTGATATTATCGATTCAGTCAGTTCGTTCGTTATGTCGAATCATCCAGTGCAACTTTTGGATTGTACTTGCGTCCTTTGACTGATTGCTTTATGACATCAATATCGTATACTAGAATTTGTATAAAGTGTATCATCGCTTATAAACTAAGAAATGGTACTACCCGTCATCCTCGGTGTTTTATTTTGAAATCTTCGAATAATAGCGACGTTAATCTTTTTTAACGACAAATCCAAACTTAGTAGGTCCGCACTGCAGCTAATATTTGCTTGTATCGAAGTCGTTTATTACATAGTGGTAATTCGAATTATTTGTCAATTATTCGAAAAATCATTGCTGCTTGAACTAACAAAACAGCTACAGGGTACGATTCCAAACTACCAGTTTGGGTTTCGTCCTGGCCATTCTACAGTAGAGCAAGTTCATAGGGTGCAAAAATACATCGGTAATTGTTTCGAAAAGCAGCAGTATTGTTCTGCAGCCTTTCTGGATGTCAGTCAGGCTTTCGATCGTGTATGGCATGAAGGGTTACTTTCAAAAATAAAACGCACCCTGACACATCCCTATTACACACTACTGTCCTCATACCTGTCACCTAGATTTTTTCAAGTTAAATTCGTTACTGATATATCAACATTTTATCCTGTCAAGGCGGGAGTTCCGCAGGATTCTGTTTGGGGGCCAATCCTTTTTTTCATATATATATATATATATATATATATATATATATATATATATATATATATATATATATATATTCGACCTTCCCGTAAATACAAAATGTGGAGATGGCTGCATTTGCCGATAATACAGCATTATTCGCGGGAGATAATGATCCGGTAGCGGCGTCAGAAAAATTACAGCGCGGTTTAAACGACTTGGACATCTGGGCACGACAAAAATTAACCCATCCAAGTCAGTACATGTTACATTTACAATTAGACGGAATACATGCCCACCTGTTGATGTTAATAGTACGACCCCACAGGAAAATAAAGTCCGATACCTGGGTATGAGGCTTGATCGCCGCTTGACCTGGAAGGAACACATCAGGATCAAAGTTAAAGAGATAAAACTGCGGAACATGTACTGGCTCCTGGGCAAAACTTCCCAATTACCTCTAAAATCGAAATTATGGGCAGTTATTAAGCCGGTGTGGACATATGGCATATCACTCTGGGGGGGACAGCATCAGTATCGAATATAAAAATGGTGCAGCGATCTCAATCAAAAATACTAAGGTTAATAGCCGGTGCACTCTGGTATATACGAAATGAAAATTTGCATAAAGACCTAAAAATATACCAAAAGTGTACGAAGTAGTTTGGGATTGCAGTAGAGTTTACTTGTACAGGTTAGAGTGACTAACCAGTTGGCGGTAGAATGGGCCTCGCACATTGAACTATCGGACACCTCTAGATCTTCCCAACCACCCGTTTAAATGATTGGAGAGGTAGTTCGGAGTGTAATTGTTGAATGACATCTCCCATTCTGTCATAGCTTACATTCCATTTGCTTATTGGCTGCTACATCAGCCAGATTGCAATTTGTTGTATATATATATAAAATTGTCAGTCAGTTTTTTTTTTTTTTTTTTTTTTTTTTATAGGAGCAGAAAATACCTTGTAGTCAGTCAAATTAGTTATAAAGGACTATAAAAATATGAATAATAATAACAATAACAGACTAAAGTTAATAAATAAATTATTAGGTATTATTATATTTTCATTTTAGGACGCTCGACTACAAAGGTGTCATCTGCGTCCACGGAAATTAGATACAATAAATTACAGAAACAAAAATTATTTACTACTTATAACGCTGTTCAGTTTATAAATAATTTTTTTAAATCGGTTATTTTTAGAAAATACATTACTCGCTCTATTACATCTTCATTGTAACGCTTCACTTCAATTTAGTCCAGTTATTAAGATTACGATGTTGCTCGAATTTCGGACATTCCACAATGACATGTTCTACGCTAAGCGCTGAACCTCGACAAAACTTGCATGTTACCGACGACGCATTCTGCTCGATTAGTGGCCCGTGCGTTAACCTGGTGTGGCCGATTCGTAATCGGGCTCATCTCTACGTATCTGTTCGCTCGGTATGACGTCGTCCACTGTTCTATTCGCGACTTGATTCTCAGTAATTGGTTCTGTGCTAATCTCGACCACGAATCTGGTCGAAGAAGATTTATCGCGAATTTATAATTGTGTGCTTATCCGTGAGCCGGGTAATCCGTGCAGTTGACTTCTGCCATGGTGGGTACGAGGAGGCTTGCTTGGTATGAAGAATAGTAATAGAATTCTCGAGAAATTATGATTAAACTTTAATTCTATTATCCGGAATGAAACGAAACAGAAGGAATAGTACCCGATCGTTTATAGGAATTTATTGAATAGCATAGATAGGGAAGATTACAAAAGACGGTCGGATGTTCAAAAGAAAACAAAAAATTATTTATATTTATTGCAGTTAAATATGGAAGCGATTCGAGAAAAGTAAACGTATTATGCTATAATCCCAGAAATTTTACACCCAACTAGAGTGTGATCTATTTTTAATTGAAAATCATCATAAATACGATTAAGACGTTGGGGGAAACGTCTTTTAAATCTATCACTATTTGTTCGTATGATTAAAAATGAAACAGCTCCATACGATATTATTTTAATTAGTACCGTTGTTCGTTGATGATTATTTCAGAAAACTTATTCCGAACGAAATAAATGACAGAATATGTACGGCGCGGTGTGGCCGAAAAAGATTAGTTGGATAATTAGAAGTTGTTTGTTGGATAGTTTTAATAATGTCTCCAATTTTTACGGGTATTTTCAATTAGGACAGTTGTACAGAAATTTTATTTACTTTTTGGACTAACTGTTCTATTTTATAATATTACATAATGGATAAATATACGGAAGGAAAACGGATATTTGATAAATTCACATCATTCAACGGTGGTCCGAGCAAGTTCTCAGATATTTTCAAAACGGAGAAGGAACATTTCCTCGTGGAGGCTATAATAATGAAATTGGTGGTTCGTTAGAGAAGCACCTAATTGGAATTAAATCGAATTACGCTCATTTAAGAAGAATTTTGACGTGCCCACACACGTCCGAACATTGAAAATAGGTATATGGCCGAAGTGAATGATTATAGAACGTCAAATGACGTTACGCTCTAGCATGTCCCGGTGGTATTCCTATTCAACATTTCGATGAGAGTAATTAGAGCAAAGATAATTAATATATTATAGTTAAACTTTCCGTTTCCTCGTTCGATGAATATATTGTCCAATAGAAGGTGGAATTAACGAAAAATAAAATTATCGATTAACGAATTAAAACGTATAAATTCGATTTTTATAATTTAAAAGACGATTTTTATACGTTTCGAATTAATTTTCGAGATTCCGTTTTAAATTTACCTAATTCGATCAGTTTTTAAAATTTATTTTACGGCGAAAAATGTAAGAGAATGTAGTGATGAATAATTTCGTTAAATAACAGAAAAACCTACGCTTATTAAAGATCATTGAGTACGTTAGACGTACAAATGGGTATTAAATAATAATAATAATAATAATTTCGAACTAATAATAGTTTTACGTTTCTAGCTTCCAGTTGTTAATAAGACCTCGTTAGTATTTGATATATATGTGCCCAAAGGATATACTTTTAACTTTTATTTATATATATTATATATATATATATATGTATTCGTACTGTTTGTCGGTGGAAAATTGTAATCGTAAAGCGATTTCATCACCAACCAATTCGTCTTTAATATGGAGTCGCCAAGTCTTGTTATCGCTACCGCTATTTCATTTTCCGAAGAAGTATCAGAGTCCGTAATTATTATCTCGTACATATATTATTATTATTATTATATATATATGTATAACTTTTTTTTTTTTTAGTGTACATACAAAAAGTGTTAGATAGTAGTGGCATTTTTAACACCTATTTTTCAGTTAGAAAGCCTATAATTTTAACTGCCAACTAGTCTTGTTATCGGTAAGACACGCCTTTTTTACGAGCCTCGTAGTTTGCTAGATTTCGATACTATTTTATATAATGATAGTAAAATAAAAGAATGATAATGATGCTCATAATAAAATAATAATAATAATAATAATGATATGAAGAAGAAGGTAAACTTATATAAACTAGACCGTTTTAATTTGACCGAATTTAACCTTTCTCTCCAGGTATTTTGTCTCTCGTTTTATTTATTTTTTTTTTTTTTAATTTTTATTATTTTTCAACTTTCAATATACGCTCCATATTAAAAGTAACTAGTACGTTATGTATATAATTCGCTAGCGGTAATAACAGATCGAATCGGTAAATGTCTAATAAGTTTTATTTCGGACGTATAAAATCTCAACCGGAATTATGGCGTTGTTTGTCGACTTTGTTAAAATTAAGGTGAATAAGCGTCGTTAAGGGAAAATTAAATTTTTATATTTCCGATTTAACGAAGTTCTCGCGCCATATTATGGCGATATAGATTATATCTGTGTGTCTGGCAAGATGCCGCTCGTATTATACCTGAGACACATTCGAAAACACCCATCCGAATTAAAATAGTCAAAAACGCGATAATTTTGAATGTAAAAAATAATTTTATTACTTTAACGTATCAGACGAATTAAATTAAATTAAATTAAATATATAGGGTGACCCGGAGAAGACGGACGGTTTTGTTGTTTTTTGAATAACTCAAAAACTAGTCGGCAAAAATTTTTGAATGAAATTTCATTTGAAAATAGGAAAACGAGAGATTAACTTATGTGGACAACACAAATATCGTTTAATTTGTAACAATACATTCATTCGGTCTTTACAAAATTTGTTAACACTTTTTCGAGCATAGGTCGCCGAAATTTCCTTATTGCGTTGGAGAGGCGGTCCACCGAGGCCCCTCCCTTATATTGGCCCTTGTTATCGTTTAAGAATTTTACTATCACCCGTCCTAAGAAGTTCGCGTAAAATAACTTATAACGTCTGAAGAACCTTTTTGCCTTCTTTTACACATGCACGTAGGCGAAATAAATAAATCGAATTCGGATTGTGAGTGATGGAAATTTTATCGAACTAGACGTAATTTAGAAATACGTAAAGAGAAGGTCAAAGTTCACCGCGAAAATTCGTTAGCGGTCTTTTCCTGACCGTCCCCTCACGCTGAAATAATTAACGAACTACCATTTGTAAATTGTTACGTGATAAACCGATTCCTGTTGTAAAGAATTTAAACTACCTGTCAGTAATAATAGATCGTAACTTTAAATTTTATCAACATGTAAACATTACAAATTTGAAAAGTTTGAAATGTAGCTGTTTTTTTTTAAATAAACAAAAAAAAAGTTTGACTTAAGAATGCACCGAGCTGTCTTGTTAGCCGAATATGAAATGTTTAGTTTATTCGTCAAACAGTTTAATAAGAAATTTATAACGTAAACTTACAATATGAAAACCTCACAAATGTTAAAAATTAAAAAACAAATTAACGTAATTATTTTAAATGTCTGGCAAGAAAGATGGAATAACCGGTATGATGGTAGATTAACGTATAAATTACTACACGATATAAGACAGATTAAATTATTAAAAAGTAAGTAAGTAAGTAAGTAAGTAAAAGTGTGTTTACAATAATTAAATAAAGTAATTTTTATATAGGTCTAGTATTGACGGTACGTGTTAGTTTGGAACGATTTAAAATTCTATCTTGTAGCATTTGAGAATGTTGTCATTTCCGACGCACATTTTCTATTTGAATGCCCTTACACCGTGGAAGAACGTTTGAAACATAATTTAGATGGTTATCGTGTTGATAATTAAATATATAAATGGTTTAAGAATTGTAGAGCGTCTGTAAATTATCGTAACCTCGTTATGAGGAAACGCATTTCGAAATTAATGTAACATAACGCGAAGCAAATGGTACAATCGAATATCGTGAATGAAATAAAATATAAAAAATCCCCTCATCCGTTCGAAGAAGATTGATAGCGACGTATTACGGACAAGTCAATATTGTAGATTGGTTTAGCTGCGGTTTTCCACGTTTTTCCCGGGCAAACCGATTTACCGATCAAAGGATAACCGATTTGGTTAGAGTACTTTTTACGATTAAAACTTCTCGTCCTTGTTAAAAATTACATCGTGCGAACACACGGCGAAATCGTTATCGCGATATTGCGAGACCCGTGTGATAATAAGAACAACACAAGGAGAAACTCGTAGATATAAACGAAATAATTAAATACGTGTATATAAACGTGAAAAGATGAAGTATCCACGTACGGAGTAGTTAATAACTACTCATTGCAGAACTATGAATAATGAAAAATTGGTGTTAAAAATTGATCGAAATACACTGCATCGCAGTAGAAAAGAAAAAAACCCTGTTAAAACATACAATCCGTTATGTATAGACTTATACGTATAGATATTAGGTAAGTAGTAGAGTAGTATAAAACTATAGAGATAGCACACGCCAACGTGAAAGCTTTCGATTTAATTAACAAATGTAAAAAAAAACCAAAATAATTTAGATGTAAAATGTTGCAAAAAATTGCAAAATGAAAAAAATGCTTATTAATCGTACACTTAAATTAAGTACTCTCTTGCATTTTATTTTATTACCCTTTTTTCTTCTATATATATATTTTTTAAATTATATATATATATGTATATATGATCGTCGTCCTATTTGTTCATTGCCGAACGTCGTAGCTGTTGTACGATTATTTTTTACGTAGAAAATGAGCTAGCATTCAAGGCACTATTTACATGCGACTCGAATGCGCGCTCACATGATGTTATAGGGGCCTTCTTCGTGATCATTAAGAATTAAATAATGTTGAAAACTTTCTATTTTCGAACCCCGACCGTCGAGTTGACAGTCGAGCACTTTAGCAACTATGCCACCGCGACGTTTTATATATATATATATATATATATTATTTTGTAGTGTCTATTTGATAATGGCTTAATAGTCGAAAACCTTTGCGGTCTTTTTATGTATATAGAAAATTTAGTGATTTTAACTATTGTTTTATTGTTTATAATACCGTTTAACTTTGGTTTTAAAGATTTTTATATAGAATTTTTCATATTCTCGCGGAATTGAAATAACATTTTTCATTATTTAAAAATATTAGATAAAAAAAAAAAAAGTCGCTGTAAACATTTTATTTTTGTGTATATATAAATATGTTTTTCGTAACGTAGATTATCGATTTAGACGAGACTATATTAAAGAAAAAATAATTTTTATACACGTATCAAACATTTTCGAAGAATATGTAATTTGAAAATAAAAACGATTTTAGTCGATGAAAATGTTTTCAAGAAATAAAACGATCTGCTTGGCCCCCACGATGGTAAAATGTTTATAGAAGAGAAAAAAATTAAGGTCGATAAAACGCGTGAAAAAAAGGTTAGAAATAATTACGCATTCGAGGTAACCAACCGATAATTATTATCGTCCGCACTGAACATCCCAAAAAAAAAGCAAAAAGGAATATAAATAACTACTCTTCTCTCTTTGTATTCTGTCGGGATGGTCAGGCTCTAATTTTAGTTTTTTATTTATAAAAGGGGAATTTATAAATAGCCTGGTAGACAGAAAAAGGAACGAAATATAAAGAACGACTCTTGTGTCTTTTATATTATGTAGGGATGGCGAGGATAATTTTAGTTTTTTATTTACAAACAATTTAGTTTTTTCGAAAGACTATAATAAAAATAAGTTCTATATATAAAAGATAAAAAAAATAAATAAAAATAACCACGTAAAAATAAAATATCGAAAATAAATATTAAATTTTAAAAATTATTAATATTTTATCGTGAAATTAAACTTAGTATTAATAACTTTTAAATTCGATTTCGGTTAAAACCGCCAGATTTATTCTAAAAATTAAAATAATAAACTGTTTAAAATAATAAAAACGCAAATTTTTATTGACGACTGCTATTAATTTTTACAAATCAAAAATTCCGAATAATTTTTCTTAAAAATAATTATAGGTTTTTTCTTTTAAACTTTTTTTACATCCTCCGTATTTCTTTATAGATTGTTCAATGCGGATGTTTATTTGATTTGTAGAATTTACTGTGGAAGGAGTTAAGATGTGTCGAGTTGGAATGTCAGGGAGGATATTGCGTGTAAAACCGGGAATTTCTGGAATAGGAAAGTTATCAGGAAGTTGGGTTTGTAGGTGTATATAAAATTTTTCAATAAGGTATTTTCTTCTTAAAAACGGAGGCCATTATCTAGCTTCGCAATAAAGACCGTCAATCGGACTTGTACGAAAAGCACCGATGGCTATTCTAATTTCTGTATTACAGATGGTATTCAGTTTTAAAAATGTGGTCTTTTTGATGGTTGTGCTGTATATTACGCTTTCGTAGTCCAGCTTTGATCTTATAAGACATCTGAATAAATGTAGTTAAGGATTTTTTTATCCGCTCTCCGAATGATGTGTGAGCTAATTTTCTCAGCGTATTTATGTCCGCAGAAATTGAAACCGGTAATTTGTTTACGTTCTCTTTCCATTTTAACTCGTTGTCCCAGAGTAAGGCTTTTTAAATGCTGAAAGTGACTTTTTAAACGTCGAAAATAAATCCGCATTTATATACTTTGTCGTGATCATGATGAAAATTATCTCGCGAATGAATTTTCTCCATTGGCAACACGTTCATTACCAACATTATTAAAGTCGTATTAAAAATAATATTTTTCATTCGACCATTTTCGACACGGTCAGCAGTCCAACTTACAATAATATAAGGAGGATCGAACAGACTTGTATAGGATGACGAGAAAAGACGGACAATTTTGATGTTTTTTTTTTTTTAATAACGCGCAAAAATATGCGACCAAAATTTTTGAATGAAATTTTATTTTTTAAAAATAGGAAAACGAGAGATTAACTTACAATCACTCGACGAACACAATATCGTTCAGATGACCGCGCCATTTGCAACGATACATTCATTCGGTCTTTTTACAAAGAATTTTCGAACACTTTTTCGAGCATAAGTCGTTGAACTTTTGAAATTTCATCAGAGAAATACGAGTTTTCAGCTCTTCCAGATCTTGTGGATGTGTTTTATAAACGCGGCTCTTAAGATAGCCCTGCAGAAAAAATCGCGTAACTTTTGAATTTTTTCGACACTTGTCGCGATCGATTCACACCGAAAATGACGTTCTACGCAAATTGCTCCGTCTCGTTATGATAATTTAAACTGGACAAAATCTCTCCTGTATACGCTAAACGTAGAGCACGCGGTTTGCGTTGTAGCAATCTTACCAAGTGCACTATTCAAAAAACAACAAAACCATCCGTCTTCTCTGGGTCACCTTATATAAAACGAAGTGAGGAAATCGAGGGAAATATCATTACAAGTATTCATTTTGATTCGTGTAGAGGTAATAATGATTGAATAATTACGTAATACTAAACGATCGTTAGCTAAAATACGGAAATTATTGATCCCGGTCTCCCCTGACGTCTGTTTAACGTATGCGCAGAAAAACCGATCTAAATGATTAAAAAAAAAAATAAAAAAAAATTCGAAAGTAAATGAGAGTTGTACCGGGTGACCTAAGAAGACGGGCGGTTTTGTTGGTTTTTTTGAATAACTCAAAAAAACCGGATGATATCGCTCTATTAGAGCTGTATCGGAGAAGAATATGAATAAATTGCTGGCATAAGATAAATACTAATAAAAAGGAAACGAAGGTAATGGAGATCGGTAAAAAAACACAAATAGATAATACTCAATCGGAACAAGTCAACCGGAAAACGTTATCTAAGAAGTGTGGATAGTAATAGATATTAAAAGACGAATAGGGCAAGCCAAATGTTCGGTAACAAAAAATCGATATTAAGGAGTATTATAGTATAAAAAAAAAATGAAAAATCTTTATTATATTTTTAAACATAAACCGAAAACAATTTTCTTTCATAACTTAAAGCTAAGTACCTATACATAAACCTTAGCAATTCTAAATATGTATAATTACAAAACTTATAGTACACTTTGAAATTACTTTAGAAATAGTGCAGGAAAAAATGAAAAAAAACTACAAAAAAGACACACCCTGAAGGTAGCAAAAATTAAAAAGTGAATAAATCAACAAAACGAAAAGCAGTGTTTTTAGACATAATTTAATCTGTACTTAACAATAGGTTAATAATTACAAAAATCTATGTTTTAATCTACGATGCTTATACTTAGTATAACGTATGCGTAGATGTTCCATATTGTAATTTCCTATTACACGTATTAGTTTATTTTGATGAGTTTTACAGTTTTCGTAAAATTTTTTTGAGATTTTACTAATAAACGAATGTATGTAAGGGATATTTAAATGATCATGTAGATTAGAAATTTTAGTATATCGCGTTGTATTCAACGAAATTCTGCAGCGATGATTTTGAACTACTTGTAGTTTCCTGTATGTACTATCAGACACTGATGACCATACAGGGCAAGCATAGGTTAATCTAGGGCGTATAACAGCCGTATAGATTAATTTTTTGTTTACGTAACTAAGACCCGATTTTCTGTTAAATAATTGAAAAAGTATATGCATAGATTTATGCGCTTTATTTATAGCGAAAGTAATATGGTTATTGAAAGTTAATCTGCTATCTAAGATAACTCCTAGATATCGAACCTGTTTGACCCAAGGAATTCTTTTAGAATTTATTGATAGACGTTCAGGAAACATTAGCAGTTATATGCGTTTAGTAACGGTTGTGAAAATTTGTGCTTAACGGCGCGGGAATTTAATAAAGTGACTTCGACGGACGTGCGGATCTAGTAAAGAATAACGAAAACGTTTTGAAAAGAAAAGAAAGAAATCCCAGAAAGAATACACGAGGAAAAATGTCTAATAAATCGTATAGGGAAAACAGAATATAAAACAACTAGCAGACATGTAATAAGACATAAATGAGGGTAAAGTTACCAAAGACCAAGAGGGGAGAACATCTATAATGAATACACGATTCGGTTGAGTATAAGTAAATATCGAGAACTTCGGACAGTGGCTATCAACCGAACAACACATAATGGATGCAGCGACAAGGTACATTGACTTTTATTTAGCGGTTGTTTTAAATTGATAAAAAAATTTCTGGCTAAAGAACTTACAGGGGAAAATTCGTTTATACGTTAACGCTGGTAATTTCGTTTGACGTCTCGAATATTACAACGCTAGCCGGTTCTTCGAACGGAATAAAAATTTTATTATAGACGAAGCACAGCCGATTAAAATTATCGATGAAATAATTTTATAAGCAATTTTGCGGATGATAGTAATTTTTTTCTTTCTCCTATTTCAGTTTATGAAAATACGGTTCTTATTTTGTCCCTTACTTAACGAGCAAACAGATGATATACAGGTAGAGATGTAGACGGTATAAAGAAAATGAACTAGATAAATAAATAGATACAAGCAAGGTTATTATATATATATATATATACATATATATATATATATATATATATATATATATATATATATATATATGTATATATATATGTAGATATGTAGATATATAGATAGTCAGATAGATAGAAACGAAGAGTGGGTGAGAGAGTAATGTCGTATCTACGTTTAAATCTAATGCCGAGAATATGTTAAAAATCGAGTTACGAAGGGAACAAGTCCTCCGGCGACTAAGACATCCCAGAACTAAATGGTGCTGTTTGTTTGTTTTTCTTTCTTTGGGGGGAAGGTTGTATTTGACAGTCGGTGGTACCGCCATTAATTAAAACATTGTTTACATTTGACAGTAATTAAATGTTTCTACGATAATCAGGACAACGATGGCGATGATACAATAATGATGATAATGAGATGAACATGTAAATTGGAATATATATATATATATAATAGGACATCGAAACAAATCGTTCGTTTTGTTCGATTTCTTTCGATCAGAATGAGTATTTTTTATGTTATCGATATTAATCAAGTTATTTAACTTTTCTAAACTTATAATTAATTAACTTATCGACTATAATAATTATATACCTTTGGGTAGTTATATCCAAATTCGATCGACTTTGTATGCGTAATTATTACCGTACTTGAAGTGATCTATTATTTCGTTGTGATTTACAAACGAACGATTCTATTAAACGCATTAATATTTAAAAATTTAATTGTAAGATGAAAATTAAAAAAAAAAAACGATTTCGGTATTTCTTTCGTAGATCTATAAATTTTTAAGTATCATCTACGAGAATTAAATTTAAAGAGTTGTACGATGTAACAAAATGAAAATCTATAATTATGTCGATTTTTTTATAATCGTGATAATAATACCAAATCCTGTTTCGTATATTCATTTCGTAATGTATCGACGAGTTATTTATCGAAAATTATATAATTCGTACCAATATTCCTGCGAAACGTTATACAGTGGTTTTTTTTACAGAACCTAGCGAAATAGTATTAGTTTAAAGAACAATTTGATTTTATTTTAATAAAATATAAGTACATACATCGTGTAAATACGTACAAATTGATATTATTTTCGAATAGATAAATAAAAAAAAAAAGATTATAAATCTAAAAAATAACGCTTTTATCGCGATAAGTATTTTACGTTTTTCATTTTTACTTTATCATACCGAATCTGGTTTCAAACCATTCTGTCTCCTATTTTTACAAACGGAATTGAGACGTTACTTTCATTTCCAACAGAACTATGAGTGTTTATTTTTAATTTTTTTTCAAACGTTGACCAATGCGCGTTTACGAAACGGTGATGTATATACAGATTTAAATATATAAAGTGTCGTTCGTGATTTTATAGTTAAGCATGAGCGGAGATAATAGACGTTTTAAATATAGCTGTCTAAAAATTGTAAATAATCATATTAATCTTCTAACTCATTCAACTGACTATTCTAATTTTAATTACAGTTAATATTTATTAATGCGTTAGTGGAAACTGTTCGCTGGATCAGCGTAGACAGCCCATCAAAAACTCGCTATATTTTTATACGTAGTAATCTTTAACTAACAAGTTAAGGTTGTAGTAGCGCAACTGTCTTAGCACGAGGCAGTACAAAAAAAACGAAATAAAAAATCCTTTATTATATATATATATATATAATATATATATATGGATCGCAAAAGTATTTAATAACTGACCAACTGCAAATCGGATTCATAAAGAGGCTGCAGTTTTATGTAGCAGTCGCGACATTTTTCGGAGATACTGAAAATGATGTATGAAGACGATCTAACGACCGAGTATTTTCGCATCTGAATTTTTTATAAATATGGTAATTCCGACATCTTGATACTCTTCATTGCAAACTGTGTTAATAGCGGCATTAAGAACTTAATTTTTTCAATAAAATTTCGTGAATTTTGTAAAATTTGGTTGCACTTTTATTGGTTAAAATTTCGATTATTACGATTCGCCGTTTTTATATATACATATATATATAGATAGATAGATAGATAGATGGTGAAAATTGTTTAAAATGAAATGGAGGAAATATTTTTTCGCGGTGATATAATTTTATGTTAAATGATATTTTAAATAAAAAAAAAAAAAGGAAATGTTAGTGACTCAGAAGAGAATGGGGAAGAAACTTCGCCAGAGGAGCAAACTGAACTATCCCTAAATGACATCAAGGTTACGTTGAAGAAGTAGAAAAGAATAACCTGAAGCATATACTAACGTCAACAAACTTAATCTGCTTTGTAGATATGTGCAACAAGTGGCAAAATGCATACCTCATAGCAGCTGAATTCACACATGATATTCCTGAACTAATTCAGCAACTAAATAGCAGCTGAATTCACGAACGACATTCCTGAACTAATTCAGCAACTAAAATTCTGTCATTCTCACATCAAATACCGACGAGGAAAAATTAGGGTCACAAAAATAATAAAAACGTTAGAACTAGTGATTTCGTCACCCGCAAATAATCGTTAAAAATTTAAATCTATAACCACTACGAAGACCTACAACTATTGATCAATACGTACAATCCTCTCCTAGTATGCATTCAAGAGACCCATCTAAAACCGTACCAAATCTTAACGCGACATTCTCTATGAATTAAAAAAAAAATCTATAAATCATTCAAGACCATCAGCCCCGGGTCACGATGGAATACATATCTCAATGCTCCGAAATATATGGCCGACCTAGCAGCAAAAGAAGCATCCAAAATGCGCCCAGCACTGCGCATTAACAGCACACTCAGCGATATCAAAGAAGCAACCAAAGGCCTATTTTGGAGGTTGTGGCAAAAAAGATGGACGGAACGACAGAGTACATTACACCTGCATAAAATAAAACCATCATTCAACCTGAAGACCGAAGGGATTAGGTGGTTCTGTGTCAGAACGGTCATACGCAACTTACACATGGCCACATATTTCAAAAACTAGCCCCACCAACCTGTGAAAGATGCGAAGTTCCAATTACAATCCACCCCCTCTTAACAGAATGTCCCAAAATCCCAAATTCTTCTTCCTTAAATACTTCATCAATCCCGGCTCAAGATTCCCCATTCGTCACATAATTTTTGTATTTTAAAATTAAGCCACAGGAGATTGGCTCGTTGATAATGCGAATCGTGGGCGTGTAATTTCCATCGTTGTTCTTGTTCTTGAAAAGCAATTTACTTTTCAGTCTTACCGAATTACCATAACTAATAGTTACTCGAGGATAAATTACAGCATTGCCGCGAGATGATTTCCACTTTTCTTGTATTAGAATGTAATAAACCCGGTTTCTGCAACTGTCATCAGACGTTTTCCATAAGCACAGACATCGTATATGATGTTTGAACATCGTGTTCTCTATCTTGCCTGTTTTTAATGACTATTACCGATTGTTCTTCTTAGGTGTGTATCGTAATAATGAGACTGATAATTTTAAGCTCATATCTCCCATGATGATCATAATTTTTCTTGTCGTTATATCCATTTTTCTTCGACGTCTTTATAAAGTAGTTCGATTGTTTCGGCATTCGAAGTAGATGCGTATACTTGAATAATATTAACAAGAACCGGTTTAGCTTTCAATGATATAGTAACGATCTTTTTGGTTTTGTAATCTATCCAATTAATTCTTTTTTTCTAATTTCTAGAATGTGGAATGTAGTGATTTTTATTGAAATACAAAAAAAAAGTTAAAATCAGGAAAATTGAAAAATCACAAAGCTTTTCGGCTGTTAGGCCATAATCAAGTGAATATTTAAAAAGATAAAAAATATAAAATTAAAAAATATTAATTTAAGATTACGATTCACAAAAAATCAGCAAAATGAAGAACGGTATTAGTAAAACAATGTGGCATTCAGTGTCAATTTCGATTCTCTGCCGGTGACGTTATCACCTTATAGCAGTCCAGTGACTACTTACTAGAGAAGGTGACTCTAGTTACAACATCCTGTGCCTAGTTTTTACTTATAATACATGACAGAAATTAGGATTTTATAATAAGCGTAACTAAAAAAAATCGTCGGCGACTTAGTTTTCGTCATAAGGATGGGTATAGATTGGTGAAGGTTGTTACGCGACGTAAAATACGAATAAATCAAGTCATGTTTTCTATATTAATCGAAAGATCGAAGAATCACGGTTAGGGACTTCTTTTTAAGTTTTATTTGTTCAATGTATTCATTTCTTGACCTTTCTTCGTGTCAATTTAATTACAAAAATTAGTTAAAATCACTAAACGTTTATTTTCTTGAAAAATCACAAAGCTTTACTGCAAGTACGCCATTATCAAGTGATATTTAAATGAAAATTTAAAAAGATAAAAACACAAAAATATAAATTTAAGATCACAAATTTACAAGAAAATAAACGTTTAGTAGTGATTTTAAATCATTTTTGTAATTAAATTAATAAAAAATCACTACATTCCGCAATCTAAACAATTTTTCGTATCGTTTGACGTATATTTTTCCTTCAAATTAACCGTACGAAACTCGGTCGATATTCGATTAATCTTTAGTCTACGCGAACACCAAATTTCGAAAAAATATCATAATTTTATATTATTTCTTTAATATATTTGACGATGGTTGATCGTTCAAATTTCCGATAGTATACTCCGCATATTTAACGAAGTTCCAGTTCCTAATATTTTTAGTTAGTAAAATTTAAGTCTAAGATGTCTGTATACCTTCTATTTTATTCCAAACTATTTATTATTGAATAATAAACAAAAAAAAAGGAGCTAAAAAATTACTAAACTGTTTTTTATAGGTTATAAGAGATTCGAGATTTCTATGGCAACAAGATGTAATTTGGTAGAGTTACAGTTGAATCACACGATAGAAGATAGCGGAACATATTAGAAGATTTTTGCGGTTTTCGGTGAGAGCAGTAGTGGATATAGCGAGGTATATTGCGTATAGTTCAGCAGAAAATATCGGGTGTTGTAGTGGCGAGGTATAGATCATCCTCTGAAACTACAGCACAACCGCGAAGTTGGTTAGATTTACATGCGCCTGTGTAGATTTTTGTCTATTCTTTATATCTGTTTATAATTTGTTCGTTGTAATTATTCATTTGAAAACTGTGGAAATTGCGTGTATTGATGGTTATTTTCGAAGAAAAAAAAAATGATTTTGCGGTGGTTTTTATTTTTTACATTTTTACATAGTTATTTTCTTCGGGTTATATTATTTTAGGGCTAGCGTTAAAGACGGACGAATATTGTATAAAAATATGTTTACCTATAAAGAGAAAGGGGTGAAGTGGCTTTTTAGATGTTATACGGAGTAATTTTATCGGGCGGGCTCAGTTTGTTTATTTACATAATAAGGTCACTGTCGTCTTTTTGTAGATGGCAACTGTCGCTTCATCGGTTACCGATTAATCATCTGTTCGGTCTATATTTTAAAAACGTTAGCAGACCTAGTTCGATGGAACGAAAATCCAGGTCATTAATTATAAGAAATTTACGAACGAAAGCTAATAAATCACCGAACGGAAACTCTGTATTTATAGTGAACGATTGTTGTCGGACTGTTTCATTTTTATACTTCCGTGAAAAACCTCCCGTACATATTGAATAATAATAATAATAATAATAATTATGATGATAATGATAATGAAAATAATAACGTATAGACCACACGCGCGTGTTTTTGATATGCTTCTTATACAGAGACGGCGTTTAAAGTTCAAATTTAGTCGTATAACTTAAAACGGTGTTGCTACGTAACAATTTAAACTAGAAAAGAGTTTTTCTCATTGTTAACATTCTATAGAAGACGGTGGTGGTCAGCTGGCTATTACACGTCAAATATTATGCGCGTCTCGTTAACTAGAAGACTCTATTACATCAACGTCTTGATATTACACAATGAATTTAGCCTAAGGAATAGAGAGATTATTATTTATTGTTAGCATTATTTTTTTATTTTTTTTATTTTTTTTATAATGTTTATCCGAGTTTTGACGTGTTTCTTATGTAGTAGGTTTAGCGAAATAGATATAAACCACCCAAGTTTCGACCGAGTGGTAAATATCCAAATTTATAAGAAACTACTGAAAGATACGATTTACACTTCTTCACGTTAACACCCGCTGGCCATTAGAATAAATATTTTTTCCCCGATACTACCTAACTATTTTCAGTTCTTCTATTTTTCACCCCTACGGTATTAAGTAAATGAATAGGTTATTTATTTCGAAGAACTACCGTCATTTCTAGATAATTTTTGATTATTTACCTTCTTTTTGATTTATTATTTTTATTTATTTTTTTTTTTTACTCGAAAACAGTGTAGTCAAGGAGAAGAAATATTTTTATTTGAATAGTAGCATATACAACAATACGTGTACAACAGATTCAAGTACCGGTTAACGAGCTCAATGTCGTCCTCTATACGACATTTTTTAAACTTAACAAAATTGTATATTTTCCGGTTGACTTGAAACGTTTGAATTGTAAAAATATTTACATAAATATATTGAAAATTAAAAAAAAAAAAATAGTTAAAATATATATAAAACAGTCACAAAGCTATATTCGATGGATCAGAAATAATTATGATACTCTGTAAAGGTTGGACCTACATCCTATAGGTCAAAACTCTTGGTAAACTACTAGAGAAAGTAATACTAAGCCTACTGAATAAAATTGCCGAGGAAAAAAAGGTAATTCCACCACATCAATTTATCTTCAGAACACTCTCATCATCAGCATCGTATTACTCGGTTTCGAGCGTCGTGTGATCTATCGTGTAATTTTTCGTATAATTCGTCGCCAGTTGTCCCGATTTTCGAACGTCCGCATCAGTTCTTCAAAAGACAACTTTGTCCAGGACTTGACTTGATCGATATATCGGTTGGGGATATACGTCTTCTTCCTTGTTTACCATTCATCTTTCTCGAATTATTCATTTTTCTATCGAGTCTCTTCTGATCACGCGTCCAAGGAAACTTAGTATTTGTCTACGGATTGACGGTAGTAAACGGTCTTTTTCTTCGATTCCAAGCTTCTTTAGTACAGATATGTTCGTCCTCTTTGCTGTCCATGGTATGTAAAGGGCCGGCGATAACATGTCATCTCAAATCCTTCGATTCGTCTTTGGGCAGTTTTATTCATAGTCCACGATTCTAGCATGAAAGTGGCCACTGAGAAGACTAGCGTCCGAACAAGGTAGAGTTTTGTTTGCTTGCTTATCTAGTGATCTCTCCATATTTTCTCTAGATTGGCTAAAGCATTCTTTGTCATTCCGATTCTTCTTTTTCATATTGATCTTTTTGTGATATTTGGACCCCAAGGTAAAATGTTTCATCTTTTATCGCGATGTCCTTTATATGTTGAAGTGGTTTGGGTATTATATTTTGTCCGTCTATAGTCATCACGTTGCAATCGGTTTAGTCTTAACCCAGCTTTGTTGATGCTTTTTTCAACCCGAGTGAGAAGTTCGGCCATCTTTTCTTCTGATGACGATAGCAGTGTCATCTGCATGTATGTTCGATATTCTTCTTCCTCCTATTATAATACCGACATCCCAGTTGTCTATATTCTGATTATCGATTCGCCATATACATTGAAAACTAGTGGCGATAAAATACAACCTTGTCCTACGTCTTTTTTTACTTGGAGAACTTGTGATACTCCCCCATCCGTTCTTGTATATGCTTTATTATTTATGTATAGTGAATGTTCGGAACTCGTATCTCCTTTAGTACTCTACTGAACAGCAAATACGCAGAGTTGTGGAAACAATTGAAGAACGAATACGAAGAAATTTTTATCTTAATAACGTCTTCGAAAAATATGGCGCGAAAATTTGTTATAAAAAAAATAAAAAGATTTTCCCCGAAAAATATTATCAATTACTCCAAATCTAACCGAAAAACTATTTCAAGCAAAATACGATGATGATTATTCGGAAATACACACGCTGGTAAGAAATTGGACCTAATGCTGCGAAACCTATACTGGCGTATAGGATAGCAAAAGCAGCCGTCCACTACGGAACAAGCTTTTAATATACAATACAACGCTAAAATCAATATTGACCTACGCTGCACCGATGCCAAGATGAGCGAAACAAGTTGAATATTCACCGGTTTCAGAACAAATCTCTCAGATTGATATACCGTATCAGCTGATCCATCGAGATCTGGGGATTCATACCATCGACGAAACTCAAAATCACATAATGCATTCCAACGAGCTGGCGGCAGCGATTCCAAACAAACCGGTGAAAATGGTCCTATCATTCATGTTTCGTTTCTTCCGAACAGATATCATCCTATCATTGTGTAATTTTTTCTTTTTCCAGGTCATGTGTTTCACTTGGATTTCCCAGCGAATTATTTACAACCATGCAGTTCTTTAATGGTATTTGTTAATCTATAATTTTGCTATATAGATTTTAACCTTCGTTTACTATGTGTTATTCATTTTCAGTTTTCTTATATAACCGAACAAACTTCTTGTGAATTTTTCTGGCTCCATTCTTCGCATATAGTCGAAGAAACTAATTGTTTATTTTCTGACCGCATTGGTAATCTTTTCTACACATTGGTATATTTCCTGGTTTTTCCGTTTTCTATACATTTCTACTCATTGTACTGGTTTTTTTCTTTCCATACTTACAAGTTGCTCATTTAGTCTTTTTCCATTCATTACTGGGCTCTCTGAGATATACAGTACCTAACGTGTGATTACTCTCATGTAGTGCTTTAATTTTTCGTTTATCGATAGGTATTTTTTATGATATATTTCTTTCGTTAAATGAAAGTCGCTTTCATTCGATTAATTCTTTATTCGATCGCTTCCTTTTTTGACGCATTCTGCACAATTAATTCTCTTAAAAATTTAAATTTGTTAACTCAATATTTGTTTTGATTTTGCTAGGTGCCGTTTTAATATTTATTGTAAATTTAGTTTTTTCGAAGGAAATTTTGAACCCCGCTTTACCTACTTGTTCTTTTAACAACTCTATCGGCCGTAAGATCTTCTGCAAAAGCTAAGCAGTCTACTGATATATCTTTCTTTTATCCTAGTCTAAGTTTTCCGGTTATACATACATATATACGAGTGGCAAAGGGACGTTTTGATTTTTTTTTTTTAAACCAGAGGGGGGAAATATTCTAAATACACTGATATATTAGGAAAATTTCGTTTTTTCACCTACTAAAACTCACCTCTATAGAAGAGAAGACATTTTTAAATAACGATGGAGGCCACAGCATAAATACAGAGACCAGCATACTTAAATTTACTTATCGCGATGGAATGAGATAACATAGTTCCTTCTTCCACCTAATAAAAGTTCTTAGAATTTGTGCTTATAATTAAACCTCAAGTAAATAAACATTATGAACAAAATCAATAAAAACAAAAACAAAATAAAGCTTAAAAAAAAACCATTGTAATAAAAGAAAGGGAGAAAAAATTAACTACAAACTCGAATAAAAGGCAAAACAAACTTATAAAAATTAATTACAAGAACAGCAATAAAATTCTTTATTATACTTAAAAACTAATCACAAATAATAATAAAAAAACACCTTCAGTATAAAGTTGCAATAAATAGACGACGAACAGCTGACCACGCTGATAAAACTGCTCCAGCCCCGGAGTGACTATTGACTTAAGCGCTAAAAGGGAGACAAATTTTTAAATTTAATTTGCATAACCTGTTCAGCATATGCAAGGACATTTTCACCTCTTTCATCTAATGGAAAAATCATCTGTGTGGTGTTAATATCAAATTTATGACGCTGGGCAGCAAAAGCGGAACACGCAAGTAATGTGCGCTTAAAATCATCAACCTCACCTACAGTACAACAGGCACAGACTGAATCACCAGCAAGGAAGAACCTATAAAGATAGGACCTAAACTTGCCATTATTTGGCAGAAACTCATAAGTTTCCCTGCCAGTAATTGAAGTGTCCCAATTGCCCTGCCATTTCGCAACTAACAATGAACAAGTATGTTTTTTAAAATTTTGTTTCATTTTCGAACGATCCTTCCTCACAAGCCTATGCTTTCCAATGAGAGCCCAGCTAACAAGATATAAATCAAAATGCACAAGACCCCACAGAGTACACAGGCAGCAGAGGTAGGAGTAGTCCTATAAAATGGACCCATTCGGAGCAAAAACTTCCTTTGCTACTTATTGACCGGATCAAGTATTTTTCTGTTTAAATAAATGACTGCACCATAACCATATAGAGCCTGAGTGAGGTCTTTACACAATGCGGAACATTCTTTGAAAGCCAGACCAAAAAGAATTTTTCGTGTTAATAAGAAATTTGGTAGAAATGTTAACCTTCGATCAATTAAGTCAACTCAAATGCTATTGTTACACTCCGAAACAGAAGCAGCTAGGATGTGGAATGAAGTTGCACCAAACAGTTTAGCCAAATTACAGGAAGTTTTGCCACCTGGCTGTATCTTAACATTGGCGATCCTCAATAGACTGACAACCACGCGATGGTTAAGTTAACCCCAGAAAAAGGGGCCATAGAAGAAAACGATAAGCATAATTTCGGAGAAACACAAACTTTTAATCGCTCCGATGTACACTGACGGATCAGAACTGTGATACAGACGATCTAACTGAAGCAAACGATAAAGTCGACTACGTCCCTACGTATTGGGCTGAAGTATAAAATATCCGGACACGGAAAGTAAAGTGATTAATATTATTATTATTATTACTATTGTTATCGTATAATGGAGCAGTATGCGTGAATTATTACTCGATATCGAAGTATTTGGGTTTAACAACTGCGTCGTTCTCCTGATTTTATATAGGCGTTTGAAAATTAAGACCAATTATATTTTTTTGTGACTAAGTGAATGTACAAATGGAAAACTTCCAGTAGGAAGAAAAAAAAGTAATAATCGCACATTATATACATTCGTGATTTACTTGCGATTTACAATAATTTATCAATTTAATCGATGTACTCTAAAACAAATTAAAACTCGAGATTCTTTAAATTGTCGACCGACTCAAAAATTTTCCTCGTTCAAATTTACGATTCAACTGATTAATTTATTACAATCGGCGTACGTGAAATTTATTAATTATTTCTCGAGTAATAGTCAAATTTCGTCGTGAACAAATTTTAAAATTTGCAAAACGCAACAAAGAATTGCTGCGCACATGCCACTCATTCTATTTCATATAACTAGTTTAGAACTTCCAATTCAAAAATAAAAGAATAAAAAAATACCGGATCTCGAAGTCTATATATATATATATATATATTCTTTCTTCTTCTATGCCATTTATATGGCGAAAGTGACCTCAGTGTGACACCAACATGGTGTGCACCACTTTTCTCCACTCCTACCGGTATTAGCTGTAACACCAACGTGAGTCCAGTTTTTTCTTATACTACCCCATTCGTCCGTCGAAAAGGATACCTTCCGCGGTTTCTATATCCTCCTGATATTCCCTGTAGGATAGTATGTACGAGTGTGAGCTTCCTGTTTTCCTTGTTATGTGTGTAAAAAATGTTACCGCATTCCCGTTAATGCTCAAGCGGTACTTTCGCAGCATTCAATATCGACGCATTTGTTCAATTTTACGCGTCCTCCTATAAATGCGCATTTCAAAATTTATCCGGCATCTGTACGTTTTATAACTCCAGATTTCCGACCTGTGTGTCTCGCTTTTAGAAAAATTAAGCTGTTGATCAATTTTATCTTATTTTGTTTACTAAGTGCGGTGCTTTTCTAAATTTCGACCAATTTCGTTGTCGCATATTTTGCCAGTGCTAGATGATTATATCTTCTTTGCACTCTCTATTATTTACGATGAGGAGAAATGATGTTTTGTCCACCACTTTATAGGCTTTATCATCGTCGGATTTTGTATTTCTTACTCGATCTGTAGTCGTAACTTTAGTTTTCTCCACATTAATCCATAAGCTGTATTTTTCGACAATATTTTACATGGCGACTGCAGTGTTCACATTTGCAGACGACACTGTGCAATCTAGTCACGGTGATTCTCACCGGAGCCTTGAGGTTTATTCAACAACAGTTATCATTGCTACAGAAATGTATCCTCAAATCGAGAATAACAATTAATGATCAGAAATTTACAACTAAACGGGGGAAACATGTCTTTCAGTAAATTACGGCAATTGTACAATACCGCAAGTACAAACGGTAACATACCTCATCGACAGGAAGCCAATGTGGAATCTGTATGTAATTAATAAAAACTGGAGTCATTACTGAAGTAATTATATCCACACGTGGGAAGAATAAGTTCAGTCTCGCGTATAAAGTTATTCCGTATAAAACCATTGTAGCTCCTGTTTGGAGATCCGGCCTAGAAATATAATATGGATAGTGCTAAAACGCATTTCGACAAAATACAGCCGCTTCAATCGAAAATACTGAGGATAATGACCGATGCGCTATACTACGTCCGCAACAGTATAATTCGCGACGATCTGAACGGATGGCGGTACAATAAGCAGCGGTACAACAAAGTGCACAATGCATTCAGCAAACATTTGAATCCATTAATGTCGCTCATCTATAAGACTGAACTTACTGACAATCCAATTACTTAATTATCAAAAATAGTAAACTTTTTAATAAAATTATCTAACAAATAAAACGGTATAATCAAGAGGAAGCGTCTACTGGGATGTGCCGTTATGACACTTAAAATAACTACATATTACGTTGGTGACCAAAGAGTCGGTACGCGTGGAAGAAAAAAGAAAATGTATGAAATGTATTACTCATACAAAATATCTGTATAAATGTGTTTGTGTGTGTATTGTTCGTAATGGTGCGGGTACTTAGTTGTGAATTAGTCATTTTGAGTTTAATATAACTTCTTTCGAATTTGTAATATATAATTTTAACCTTCCGGTCAGCAACCGCTTTACATATGTATATATATATATTCTTGAAAATTATAAGCATGTTGTTCGTGCACGATTGCGCATTTATAGACAGTTGTAATTACCGAAATAGTAAATATGATTGCAATATTATATAAACAATAATAAATCCGATTTGATAAATCTCAGGTTTGAATGTCATTCCTCTACCCGGTTTATCTTTGACATTTATTCGAGTCTGGAAACTTTTTCTAAAATGGTCAAGCAATTTTGAAAATTATACGTGAAGTGCTTTATCGCTACAACCCGACCGATTTGAATAATTATTCCTGCCCTTAAATTTTAAGAAATAAATCCAATTTCAGTATTAGAGTATTATTATTATCATTAATAAAACAAACATAACGCACACTTAAAAATATGAAGCAGTCGGTAAACGCGTGTCAGAATTTTCCAAACAGAATATTTTCCAATTCGAAATATCGCCTCACGGTCTAATAAATTCAGTTGTTTCCGCCGTTTTACGTGAGCATCGTTGTCGTTTTCGTTCGAATTAGCGCGTTCAATCGATAAAAGCTGTTCAGTTTTTACTGATCACGGGAGATTATGCCCTTCCGAATACGAAATATTTCTATCGTCATCCGATCACTGGCGTTGTAAGAAACGTGAATGCTGTTACGAAGTAAGTTTAAGAGTGGGAACGTGATTATAAGGAAGTAAGCTATCACAGTTAAAAATGGGTTCTAGTTATAAAATAATGGACGAACGAATATGCTACGACAGAGTTTTATCAACGTGAAACCGAAGAATGTTTTTTATTCGCTGTACCACAGATCGTACTGCAGCGACGTTGTTTCAGGTGATCCGTGAAACGATAATCTCTGATTTTTGGAAAGCGTATGAACACACAAATTCCGTGGGAGGAATGTCGAAATAAACGAGAAGAACTCACCGGATTGATATTTATGCGAGTTATGCTGCGTCGAAGAAATTGAAATCGCGATATATTCGAAATAACAATCTCCAATATCGTCGTATTGCAAACCCCAGAGTAAAAATTATGATGAAGAATAAAAAAAATAAAGGTACGCGTTTTAATAAATTACATTTTATGTATTAACAAATATCTCGCTGTTTCGTCAAATATTTAAAGGCAGCAATAGATTGAAATCGGTCTAGTGAAGGGGAAGTAAAAAAGCACTCGTGTACCTCGTTCGAGAACCACCCCGTTCATTGTATATATCTAGAAACGCAGATGACGATACAACCCCGTCGTCGTCGTCGTAGGACAATGTGAATACTAAATCGTACGGAAGAAATCATTCACATTTATCTACGACTTCACAGATACGTACAAAGACCATCTAGTGTATTCCTTTATAAACGATTAACGCATACAAATTGCTGAATTTCGATTGAATTGCTACTAGGAGGCATTTCAATCGGTGTTCTATTGTACGTTTGTCGACTTTGTAATTTTAATAAATCATCGCCCAGTTATATTGTTCGAATAAAGTTTCAACGGATGTACCTGTTTTACTTGTTAGTTACGCAGGACAACACCTATCAGTTCGAAATAATCTATAAATTGAAGTGACAAATGAAGTAAAAATTTACACATTGTAGTGGACACTATCGTGTATATTCTGAAAGGTAAAAACTAAATGCAAAAATCTTACAATGAATATGACAAGAAAAAAGGAAAATTATATAATACATACATACATACAACATACACACACACTCATATATATATTCATATACATACACACAAAATCAAAAACATATGCATATATATATATATACATATATATATATATATATATATATATATATGTGTGTGTAATGTAGTGATTTTCAAAAAATAAACAACGAAAAAGTAGTTAAAATTACTAAATTGTTTATATATAAAAATACCACAAAGCTTTTCGTCTATTAAGCCGTTATCAAGTGAACGTAAAAAAACAAAATATGAAAATATAATATATACAATTTATAAAAAAAAATATAAAAGGAATAATGAAAAATAAAATGTAAGAAAATACTTAATTTACATGTACAATATTATAAAAAAAATATATATATATAAATAGTAAAGTGAAAAAAAAAGTTATATTTATAAAATAATCTTTAAGTGAATGTGGTAAACAACGTAATCAATATAAAAAATTTATACATAAACAATTACACAAAATAGCCGGTAAATTAAAAACTTATTGTCTAATATAGAAAACGATGAAATTTATAATATACTTCTTAAAACGAATTCTTCATTAAAATTTATCATTAAATTTAATAAATTATTTTTATCTTTTTCTTTTATTATTTCCAATTTTTCTAGTAGTTTTTTTTTTTTTTAATGTTTTCTATTTATAATTTCGGTAAATATTATTGATTTCGTGTTTTAATTCTTTACAGTAAAATTATTTATCAGTCGTTCATGTACTAATTTAAATGTTTTAATTTATATACTCCCGAATTTATTGATATTTTTCTATCATCTATTTTAACTAATTGATTTCAATAATGCGTTATTATTTCTTATTGCTAAATCTTTGTTGTATTTGTTAAATATTTTAATTATTTTTTATCGAACCTAAATAATTTTTTTTTAAATGTTTTGTTTATTCTTTAATTACTTTATCGTTATCTGTTAAAATTATTTTTTCATCAAACGGTAATTAAACTGATTTATGCATTTTTTTGACGGAATGAGTCTTTAGTTTATTAATGCGTCTACGAGTGTAAATTTGGTATATATATAATTTTTTTTGTTACGTATTTTTTTTATAAATTTTATATATTATATTTTTACATTTTATTTTTTATGCGCACTTGATACTGATTTCATAGTTGAAAATTCTATCGTGGTTCTCTATTATAATCAAGGTGATACTCGAAATTCAATTACGTGTACTTATAGAAAAAGTTCAACGCTTAGCCATATTTTTTGGGAAGTTATATTTCGTCTACAACGAAGTTATACGCGGTAATTAACTGTAGCCGTTACCATCAGCGAGAATTTCTAAATTAAACGAACATGTGTTTAATAACGGCATTTAAACGACTGAAATAATCGGTTATAATTCCAAATCATTTTAAAATTCTAAAGTATATCAACGACCACGTATGAAAATTAAATGGGACAATTTTACATCGCATCGCGAAATTCTTAGATGTAGCGAACGCGAACCCGTAGAACAATTGTTTATCCACGACGTGTAATTACGTTAAATATAGGTCGTATCGCAGGCAGCAGGTTCACAAAATGATACTATACAGAAAATTACACCATGACAAACTAAGCCAGCCTACGGAAGAGATACAAATATCAGATACTGGTAAATTTAATAAAATTAGCAAACAGCTGGTGCAAATGGTAAAGAACAGACTAGAGTGGAAAACACCTGCGTCGAAAATATTCAAAACATAATCGAAAATCAAAAGAAACGAGCAAGATGGAAACCTCGAAAATGTGCCCGCACCTTGTAGCTGCTGTATACGTGGACGTCTCTAACAAACATGTATTGGACTTATCTCACATTTTCGCACTCACAATTATCTTTCCTCGCGAAGGAGGTAGAAATGAGTGGTATCCTACTCCTTATAATATCATTTCCACGCGATGATTAGTGTTTCGATGTTATCGAATTTTCTAAGCAAAAATAATGTATAATGAGCGGGACAAATTGTTCGACAACAAATAATATGATGACGGGGACGTATACATATATGAATATATATATTTAGGTTCAAAGTATTGACAAATTTTTAACTATATAAATTTTCAGATTTTCCATTTAATAACTTATTTGTATTTTGTTTTCTCATTAACTTTTTAAAAGTTTTTGTTGTGTTAAGGGTATTCATTGCCAATACTGTTGTGATTTACCAATTTATTTATTATTTCTTTTTCTTCATGCCCCAACATACCTCGGTCATGTGTAGTCATCTAGCGAAGTCCTTAAGAAACCCTAGAAAAAACAATAAAACCCATGGGAAATCATAGAAAAACCACAAAAAATAATGGGAAATCAAAGAAAACCATGAAAAACAGTGGGAAATAAAAGAAAAACATAAAAAACCAATGGAAAGTTAAATAAAAACAAAAAAATTGAAGTGGAATCAAAGAAAATATGCGAAAAACCATAAGAAACCCGAAAAAACCAATAAAACCCATGAAAAATCGTAGAAAAACCGCGAAAACCATGGGAAATTTATGAAAACCACAAAAACATAAGGAAAATCAAATAAAAGCCATGAAAACTAGCAGAAAATCAAAGAAAAACCGTGAAATCCCATAAGGAATCAAAGAAAACCCTGAGAAATTAAAGAATTACCAAGAAAACCCATGAGAAATGAAAAACAGCAAAAACCAATAGGAAATCAACGAAAACTGGCACAAACCTGCAAAAATTGTCGAAAAATTAAATAAAACCCACGAAAACCCATAGAAATTTAAAGAAAAACAATTAAAACCAACGGGAAATCAAAGAACGCACAAGAAAAGCCATGGAAATCAAAGAAAATGCGCGAAAACCCGTGAGAAACTCTAGAAAAACCAATAAAATCTATAGGAAATCAAAGAAAACCATGAGAACCAATTGGAAATCAAAGGAAAAAGAAGAAAATTGAAGGGAAAAGAAAGAAAATGCGAGAAAACCATGGTAAATCAGAGAAAAACAGCAAAACTCATGGGAAAACAATAAAAACTGCAAGAATCCGCAAAACATACAAATAAATCAATGGAAACCCATGAAATCCTGTAGGAAACCAAAGAAAAACCGCGAAAACACATATGAAATCATAGAAAACCCTGATAAATTAAAGAAAAACCTCGAAAACCCATAGAAAATGAAAGGAAAACAGCAAAAACCAATAGAAAATCAACAAAAACTGCAAGAAACCAATAAAAAATTGCAAAAACCCATAGGAAATTGGAGAAGAACAATGAAAAACAATGAAAACCAATGGGAAATCAAAAAAACACAGGAAAAGCAAAGGAAATCAAAGGAAATGCGCGAAAATTTAAAAGGAACTCTAAAAAAACCAATAAAACCTCTGAGAAATTATAGATAAACCGCAAAAACCATGGGAAATCAAAGAAAAACTGTGAAAACCCATGGGAAATCAAAGAAAACTCACAAAAATCAGCAAGAAATCAAAGAAAATCCGCGAAAACTCATTGGGAATCAAAGAAAAACAGCAAAAACTTTTGGGAACTCTAAGAAAAACATCAAAAACTCATAGGAAATCAATTACAACTGCAAGAGATCACAAAAACAAACAAGGAAACAAAGAAAAACCGCGAAAACTCATGGGAAATCAAAGAAAAATCATGAAAACCAATGGGAGATCAATGAAAAAGGAAGAAAAGCGCCGGAAATCAAATAAATGCGCGAAACCCCACAAGAAATCATAGAAAAACAAATAAAATCCATAGGAAATCAAAGAAAAATAGCAAAAACTCAGAAGAAATCAACAAAAACTGCAATAAACCACAAACTTTAAAATAATAATAATAATAATAGTAACAACAATAAATATAATTATAATTAGAAAAAAATGAATAAAAACATAATAATTCTAAATAAAAATAAGAGAAATAAGAGAACTATTAAATTAAATAATTCATTAATCATAAAAATAATCCTCACAACAGAAGTAATATTCTTCTCATCATTTTTTTATATAAATCGATCAAATTTAATATTTCCAAACATAATTATAAATAATTTATGACCAATAATCTTTTATTTCTCACAGGTTTTTGCAGTTTTCATTGATTTCTTGTTATCTCGGGTTTTCTTTGATTTATCATGGGTTTTCACTATTTTTTTTTTATTTCCCATGATTTTCACAGTTTCGCTATGATTTTCTATTGGTTTTATTGTTTTTTTTTAAGGGTTTTTATGGGTTTTCGCGCATTTCCTTTGATTTTTAATCGATTTTCCTCGTTTTTCGTGGATTTCGCATTGGTTTTCATAGTTTTCCTTTTATTTCCTATGAGTTTTCGCGGTTTTTTATTGATTTTTTGTGGTTTTTGCGATTTTTCTTTGATTTCCAATTGGTTTTAGTGAGTTTTCTTTGATTTCCTACGGGTTTTTGCGACTTTTCTTTGATTTCATGACAGATTTTGCAGCTTTCTTGGAGTTTTCTTTGATTTCCTATTGGTTTTTTGCAGTTTTTCTTTCATTTCCCATGGATTTTCTTGGTTTTTCTTTAAGTTCACAGCGTTTCCTTTGATTTTTCAAGGGGTTTCCAGTTTTTCTTTGATTCCCTATGGGTTTTCACGGTTTCTTGCAGTTTCTTTTGTTTCCATGAGTTTTTTCTTTGATTTCCCAAGAGTTTTTGTGGTTTTATTTGATTTCCCATGGGTTTTCATTTTTCTTTGATTTCTATTGGTTTTATTGGTTTTTCTAGGGTTTCTTATGGATTTTCGCGCATTATCTTTGATTTCCATGGATTTTGTTCATTTTCTTTTATTTTCCTTTGGTTTTCATGGTTTTCTTTGATTTCTCATGTTTTTTTAGGGGGCTTTATTAGTTTTTCTATGTTTTTTTTGGGGTTTTCATGCATTTGCTTTGATTCAACATGGCTTTTCTTTGTTTTTCTTGGATTTCCCGTGGTTTTAGTGAGTTTTCTTTGATTACCTACGGGTTTTTGTGGGTTTTCTTTGATTTCATGACAGGTTTTGCAGCTTTCTTGCAGTTTTCGTTGATTTCCTATTGGTTTTTGCAGTTTTTCTTTCATTTCCTATGGATTTTCTCGTTTTTTCTTTAACAAAACTTTTTAAAGGTTTTTATTGCGTTAAGGGTATTCATTGCCAATACCATTGTGATTTACCAATTTATTTATTATTTCTTTTTCTTGATGTCTTGACATACCTCGGCTATGTGTAGTTATCTAGTGAAGTGATAACTATATTTTAGCATTGTTCTTTGTTGTATGCGGAATTACTAACAGTTCTCTATCCTAGTCTCGATATTACAAAACCAGGTACATATGCTTCGTCCAATTCTTCATTTGTCTTCAATTCGTTCCATTAGAATTGTTTATAATAAGGTGTATTTTGCTCCATGGATCAAATGTCTGAAATATTTTATTTTTTGAATTTTAATTAAATCGATCAATTCGCCGTCTACTAATTATATCCTAACTGGTTTTTGTTTTTTTTCTTGTCCAGGGTGCGTTCAAGATTCGTCGGTAAGTAACACTAAAATTCAAAAGCTCTATAAAACTTAGAAATTCGAGTAATTAATTCCGAGTTAATGTTATGGGTCCAAATATTTTCCTCATCTTGTTGAATGCATTTCTCGCCTGTTCAATCTGACTGATGATCTCACTTTCTGATCCATCCGTAATGTTCAACTGCATACTGAAGTTAAACGATTCCATTTTTTCCAAGCGCACTCCTTAATAGTTATTGTAGGACTGTTAGTATTTCCAAGGACCATTAACTTTGTTTTTCTTTTTCGTTTGACGAAATTTTATATCTTCGACTAATGCCATCTACTTTTTTTATAATTAAATCTTTGCCGCTACTACCTATCAAAACTGTGTCATCTGCACAGCGAAAATTATATTTTTTATTTATTCCGATAGCTATGTTGCTGTCCTCCAGGGCTCACTTGAATTTCGTCATGTATTTTGAACAGCATTGTTGATATTATAACATGCCTCCCTTCCCGATTTATATTAACTGGGTTGGTCCGAAGTAACAGTTCGATTTACATAGCTTCCAGTATCTCGAATAAACTTCAATCTCGGACTATATTAAAATCCATAAAACACCAAAGTAGGAGTTGTTGAAATTCTAATCATTTTCGAACAAGTACGTTCATATTGTTCTGGGCTCAAACTTTCCTCGTATTTTCTTTCAATTGTTCCATGCACAATTCGTAACAATATTATCAATATGTGGCTCATTAGGCTGATCGTTCTAAAATTTTTACAGTATTTTGTATTTGACATTTTCAATATAATTATTAACGACGATATCAATCAATCTTTAGGTAAACACCAATTTTGTTCTATATGACTTCAATTCTAGCTAGTATTTGCAGGTCATTATAATCCATCAATCGTAGTAATTCAATTGGAATTTCATACGGCTTTGTATGCCTTTGTTGTTTTTAACGAACGCTCCGATCACTTGGTAGCATTTTTAAGAAATTGGTAATGTCAATGTGTATAGAAAATGTGAAACGTTTGGTTTTATATATGTGTATGTATTCGTGTAAATAAAGGTGTGCATTCCTACATATATATATATGATTTAAAATTTTTTCAGAATAAGTTGGAACTTTTCATTTTATTTTATATATTGGTAATCTCAAATGACGATGTTCGTGCATATGTATATATATATATATATATATATATATATATATATATATATATATATATATATATATATATAACAAAAAATGAGTTGAAGTAAATATTTTTTTCAATTAAAAATCACAAAGCATTTCTGCTGTTAAACCATTATCAAGTGAATATTAAAGAAATAAAGTATAAAAATATATACAGTTTATAAAAATATAAAAAATGAGTTTACTTTAAAAATACTGTTTTTATCACTAAGATATTTTTGTAAATTTATTATATAAAAAATATTATTTTTGCATTTTATATTTTTATAAATTGTATATATTTTTAAATTTTTTAAAATACTCACTTGATAATGGTTTATAATCCGAAAAGCTTTATGATTTTTCATTATTAAAAATCACTGATTTTTACTCCTTTTTCTTTTTTTTTTGTTTATTTTTTAAAAATCACTACATTCCACACTTAAAAAAAATATATATATAAGTATTCATATTTAGAACAAATTTTAAATTGACACTACAATAAAATAAAAATAATAAAATTCTAAAACGAAATTAATCAATAAAATTGATTATATGCATAAGTAATTAAAATTTCATACGAAGCATAATTATAGGTATATAAATGTATGTATATGTGGGTGTGTGTTTAATAAAGATCTCAAAGATGAAATTTGAAAACTGCTCTAAAAAATATCTGCTCCCGCGGTAACTAAGTGGGAATATTGTATTTAATCCTAAAATTTTTATAATTATTACATGTGAAAATGATATGATCCACAGTTTTAATAATATTGTCATCATATATAGTTGGGGCAAACATTGGAATCGGTTACTTTTAGTTTATGCAAGTAATGTGCAACTGACCTACGATCAGTTAATATTTGTGTTACGCGATAGTTAATGTTAAAAGCTAAATTATTAAAACGGTCAGAGAGGATTCGAAATTTGTCAAAATTAATTTACCATCAGTTCATTATCATACTTTGGAGCTATTCCTTAAAGTTGATTGCTTTTATTTCATTAAACTTTATTTTATTTATGTTACCATATTTACATATTTTATTAATAAATATTAAATATCTTCGTTTGATATATAAATCAATTGGTAACATGCTGGAAATATATATATATATATATATATATATATTCCTAGAGTGCAAAAGGAAAAGATAGCGGAACGTAAGTAACTGGAGATGGGTAATAAAATAAAGCGAAGTTAGAAGGAGGCGAGAAGAATTTCCGGTTTAACGAAGGTGTAGTTGTTTTTATTTTTTTAATTTTTTGATCATATTGGTCATTTTATCGTTAAAGTGATTACGGATAACTTTACACTCACCTCGTAAAAAACATCTGCCGTTTTCTTTGAAGAAAATTCAAAAGTGTCAGCTAACAGCCAATCAAATAAGTCCTCTACGATTAATTAATACTGAGAGTAAACTGTTTGATTCAATTCGAGAAATCGCGAAAGTTCGACGACACCGGTTTCGCGCGTAAATAATTTTTTAAATAAAATCAAATAACGTCTATATTATTCGGTATTCAATTTTATACGTAGACGAAATAGCTTATTTAGGGCGAAGAATAAAATTGAGAAGTATGACTAAAGCAGATATCATTACCGTGGAACACATTTGACAGTTCATTTCGTATTAGAACGAAAGGGGAACTATTCAATAGTTATGCGGTCCAACGCTGACGTACAGAAAAAAAATCTAGTAAATGGGATGTATAGGTGTTAAGTGCTCGAAGAAAGGATGGAATCAGAAATAAATTTATCGAGAAAAAATTGGGTTGTGTTGGACATGTTGTGAGATTGACGTATAATAGACGGACATATAGGAAAAAATTGGTATATTAAGAATAAAAGAAGAAGAAGATGTAGGCAATATTCGATTTTCAATTGCCTAATACAATGTACAAAATTTCATCCAAATCATTAGACCCGTTTACAAAATGCCCGATATATAATGCATACATATACATATATATATATACAGTGGCCTAGCCAGGAGAGTTTGGGGGTTTTACCCCCCTTTGAGAAAATATATACTCGTTGTTAAATGCAGTTTTGCATTTGTTAAACCTATTTTTTTTTCATTTATTTTATTTAAATTTCGTTGTTTTTGAAGTAAATAAATAGTTTTGTAATATAGGAGAGGTACTAGAAGAATTTTGTAGAAAAACGCGAAGAATAGATTTTAAATTTTAAATTTAGTTAAGTATTATGTATTATTCCTTCAAAAAATATAAAATCATTATTTATCGTTTTTATTTATTCGTATGTTTTCGGGTATAAATAGAAGTTCATACACAATTATCTTATAAACTAGTATACAAAAACATTATTATAATATTTTATAAACTGATATCTAAATCTTTAATCCATTCTTTTGCTGATTCGGACAGCTTCGCGATCTCCTTCCAATCACCGGTTAATGCACGCGTTGGGCAATTCTGTAAGATGTGATTGATTGTTTGTTCCTTTTCTCCGCAATCACATGCTGCATTGTCTCTGATTCCCCAAGTGTTCAGCATTTTCCCGCATCTTCCATGTTCCGTTCTGATACGATTAAGTCTCGTCCACAGTTTCCTTGGAAGATTAAAACCTAGCGGTTCAGCACAAGGATCTTGTATGAGTTTGTGTTTATCCGGATTTTCAGTCGACCATTTATGTCTCCAAGCTTGCATGTCGTCGAATTTATCAGCGATTAGTTGAGCCGAATACTTGTATGCAGGTTTCCTCGATCCGAGTCGTTGTACAGTATTTGTATCGAGATGTACTGCGAGGGCTTTGTTGTTGTTATATTTTGTCCATTCTTTTACAGCGGCATTTTTCCGTCGTATTTCCGGAGGCATTATATTACTTAGTACCGGTAGCCACGCTACTGGAGTGGACTTCACAGTACCAGTTATTGTTCTCATCACAGTGTTGAGTTCAACGTCAATTTTCTTGACATGTACACTGTTGAGCCAAACTGGAGCTGCGTACTCAGCTACGGAGAATGCCAATGATAAAGCTGATGTTCTTAATGTTGATGCAGAGGCTCCCCACGTTGTTCCCGCGAGCTTGTGTATAATGTTTGCTCTCGTTCGTATTTTTGCAGCGGTGTTTTCTATATGTTTCCGGTAAGTAAGTTGTCTATCCAGCAAGACACCAAGGTATTTTGGGGTTTCTTCGTGCAGTAGTTTACAACCATCGGTTGTTATGCTTAATTCTTTTTTTGCGAGCTTGGTAGCAAGATGGAAACATGACACTACAGTTTTCTTCGTATTTAGTTTTAAACGCCATTTCTTAAAATATTGTGTCAGGACTTCTAGGTCTTCATGTAGTACATTCTCTGTGATTTCAATTTTATTATTCTGATTCGCTAAAGCCAGGTCATCTGCGTAAATAAACTTCCTGGATGTTGTTGTTGGTAAATCTGAAGTGTATAGGTTATATAATATTGGAGAGAGCACGGAGCCCTGAGGTAGGCCGTTGTTAAGTATTCTTGATCGGCTAACCTTTCCATCAACAGTGACTGTAAATTTACGATTACTCAGCATTTCGTTGATCAGTTTGTTTAAGGTCTTACAGGGAATTATTTCCAAAAGTTTTGTAAGCAATCCTGTCCGCCATACTGTGTCATAGGCTGAGGAGAGATCGACAAATGCAACAGATGTTTTGTTATTTAATTGAAATCCATGTTCGATGTATGTCGTCAAGGCAGTTATCTGATCTACACAGCTTCTTGAGCTTCGAAATCCTGCTTGTTCTATTGGAATGATATCTTCAATATGATATTTTATTCGATTATATATTATTCTTTCAAATACTTTATATATGACGCTTAAAAGGGAAATTGGACGGTAGTTTTCAGCCTTCGAGTGATCCTTTCCAGACTTTAGTATGGCTACTATTTTCGAGTCCTTAAAAAGCGGAGGGAGTTTTGTAGTTAACAGAATATTGTTAAAAAATTGAAGCAGCCAATTTGTCGTATTCTTACCGAAATTTTTTACAAATTCTGGATATATTTCATCTTTTCCCGCTGCTTTACCCGTTTTAAGGCTTCTAATCGCTGTTTTGAGTTCTTCTATATTAACAACAGCTACAAATTCTGATCGTTTTTCGGCCATTTTCATGAGTGTGTTTCTTTTATTTCTTATTTCTTTGCTGAGCTTCTTATCCGAATTAGGAGTATTTGACATCTTTATGATTTGTTTGGCTATCTGGTTTGGGTTAACTCCTGTTTTTGTTCTAATTGTGGTATTTTCCCCGCTTAGTTTACGCAGAAGAGTCCAGGCTTTCCTGCTTGTTTTATGAAACTCGAGTCCTTCCATGAGTTGTATCCACCTATTTCGTCTACTTTCATTTAAAGCGTTCAGAAGTATATTTGATGTTTCGGTATCTTCTGTTTCTTTATATTTTTGGTACAGATTTTCACAAGTGTCATTCCAGCCTGGTACATATATTTTTCGGAATCCTCTAGGAATATGTTTTTTAGCGATGCTTATAACAAGTTTCGCAAAGCGGTTATAGTTGTTTACTGTAGGTGGGATCCACCTGACACTATCATCCAATGTTTTTGTAAATCCTTTCCAGTCTGATTTTGTAAAATTCCAATGTGGTTTATGTATTGATTTTACCTGTGGTAATTTGAAACCTATTTCTATCAGTGCCGGCCTATATTGACTCCTTGGGAACTTAGAAAGAATTTTACGCGAAGTTTGAAGTGCTGTTGTACCATCTTGGTTATTAGTAATGAAGCACAGATCTGGATTGGTGTCTTGTTTCCAGCGCGCTGAATGAAATGATCCGCGTTGTTTAGAATCATGGACCAAAAATAAGTTTTCTGTATCCGACCATTCTATGAGTTTCTCTCCATCTTGGTTCGATGATCCGTAACCCCACATTGTATGGCGACTATTGAAGTCTCCAGCTATTATACTTGGTCTATTCATAATATTAATTACCGTATTATTCCATCTTACATTGGGGGGTTTGTAAACATTTATTATGGATAGATCACCAATTTTTATTTCTGATGTTGCAATCCCGCTACATGATTCTTCCGAACTGATAAGTTTCCATTGAACATCATGTTTAACGTAAGTTCGTCCCGTATCACGTCCTCGTCGTGCGCCTGGAAACGCTTTAAGCGGCTAAGAATACGGGAATCTGTTAGCGAATTTGTTACTCAACCTCTCGCTGTATTGGGTATAATTTATCGTTTATTTTCCCGCGGAATTTATTGTACTTTGTAACCATCTCCTCTGTCCTCAATTACACACTATTAGTGTATTCCAGTGACGTTAAATATTTCTTCCGTCTATTGTTTCTAATAGAATTACATATTCGACGTCTAATAAGTATAAAAATAACTCTGGTGAGTTGGAAGGGCTTAGGTTTTAACCTACTTGAGTTTTGGTTGATTACTTAAAGTTCAATTTAACTTGGGTTTTGCTCGTTTAATATGATAAGAAATAGTATTTATATTATGATACAAAATGTTGCGAAAGTTTGGACTGACCTATAACTTATAGCATAGGACTTGGAACTAGAAACTTTAAAATATTTATTTTTCCCAACGTTATCACTTATGCGTGGTATCATTTCGAATGTTATCGTATACACGTGTTGATACATTTCGACTGAAAAATATCGCAATATTTTATTAAACTCTTTAATTCCTTTTTTCCGAATTAACGGAAATGTAGATACGAAAAATTGGTCTCAATTTTGAAACTGTTCAGATAATATAAAAAAAATATTAAGAAAGCGTAGATCGACACTTAAAAGATTCGAAAATTTATTAAAATATATGTATATATATATATATATATATTAGTTTTAGATATCGGTTGTACATATGTTATATTGGTAACCTCGATTATACGGCAGTCTACAGCGTTTAGACAGCAAAATGACGCGCATAAGATTGTCCGGTTGCATGTTTTAATATATTACATATACCATTACACTCGTCAATACACGCGTTGCATTGGCAATATCGGTTATGGGGCAATATAATCCATTTGGACGGCAAAACGACGGTGTAGTGTATTTAAATACTAGACAGTGAACAATTCAAATGCGAAACAGAGGTAATTATTTTCTGAGAAAAGCAAATTTAATTATGAATTAATTATATCTAAAAAAAAACAACATAGTGCATGATATCTTGGTATGCATGTAGATAGCAAGTTAACATGGAAAACGCATATTCAAACTAAAAACAATGAATTAAATATAAAAGTTCGTTATATTGGCTAATAGGTAGAAAACCAAAGCTACATTTGGATAATAAAATCACCATATATAAACAAATGCTTGCTCCTGTTTGGAGATACGGGTGTCAAATATGAGGCTGCAGTGCTAAAACAAATATAACACTAATGCAGCGATTCCAGAATTACGAACCATTGCAAATGCACCATGGTTTGTATCAAATAAAACTTTACATCGTGACCTACATGTTCCGTATGTTACTGATGTGATAAAACAGGAAGCAATAAAACATGCAGCGAAGTTACATGATGACCTAACAGGACAGCAGTCAATTTGCTGGATAACTTATCAGAGCTGCGAAGATCGCAGAGGGTCAAACCATTGGACTTGATCAAATAAATCTAATTTGTACATTCGAGGCCACCTTTAATGGAAGGAGTGCCGCTCAAGTAACTGCAGATATCATACTCACTATTGATAGCACTAGCTAGGTATAGAGGGGGAAAAAATTATCTAAAAATCTTAATGTAGGTAAAAAATTCTTTGGTTCGAAGAAATTTGAATAGAAGTTCGGCATTCATAACTTCCTCAGGAAAATCACCGCTAATCCGAATTTCCACAACAAACTTCGACCATCATCAGAACAAGACACCTCCGCTATTATCTCAACCGGACATTTAATAAACAGTCGAATTAAATCATTTCAAAAAACAAGTGACCATCGCGTTTGATTTAATGATTGGTTTATTTACGTATACTACTGCTATTTTGTTTAACTTTTCTATAACCGGATAACGTAACAGTCTTAAGACATAACCAGTACCCATAAGGAATCTACTTTTAAAACGTTAAAATAGAAAAACAGATTCCTCTTTATATAACAAGCTACGCTATAAAAAAAAAAAATCTGCATTAATACGTTTCTATATGATATTGTCCGTTTCAAACAGACGACATATTCGGTCGTTCATAATCTAAGGGAGACGGGAGAATAAAAAAACAGCAGCTGTTTATCGAACGAGCCAAAACGTCGACACGGTTTGCTTTAATGAATTATTCTATGTAACGCGACGGCCTGTCTATTACACCTGTCGCTGTAACTTTTTCCTATGTTCGTTCGCTTTCCGCTACATTTTCCTAAACCTCTGTCGCTGTCTCTTTCAAACTTACAGAATATCGTTCTCATTTCGATCACTTGCTTCATTCATCGGACAAGTTATTGAATTTTACAGAAAACAGAAGGAAGAATGTTTATCTGTAAATTGATATTTAAAATGATTATCGCTAGTTATTTAGAAGCGGAACTGCTACGGGATTTTAGCCTGTACGTATGTCGCAAAATTATGTCATCTCGAATAAAATCGTAATAATCAACTTTTTTAACGTAATTTTGATTTGAGAAGATTCTAGTTCGGAAACATATTTCGAAAAACACCTCCGATATAGTTTTAAAACAATCTATTTCGGACATATTAAGCTTTAGGATGTATTTTAAGCAATTTTTTTTAAATTGCTGTGAAAATAAACAAAAATGTTACATACGCAAACGCTACTGTTCAAAACCACTTTAATCGACTAGACAAACGGGCAAGCCTTTGGCGCATTAAATGTGAACACATTTTATTCACCAACAAACGGGTAAAGTGACCGAGTTGACATTTGGTAACTCACAAATTCCACAAGTAAATTCCGTTCGCTATCTCGGAATGCTCATGGATAAACGTTTAACGTGGCATGATCGATAATCTACAATTATTCCCCCATATAGCGACATTTCTAAGGAAGTCAGCATTCTTGATTAAGATGTACATAGTTCCCACAGTATGACGTTGGGTAAGAAAGGCACAAAAAAAAAAAATAAAAAAATAAAAACGTAGCACGATCATGTTGAAAATACGAGAAGATCTATGATAGCTAGGGCTAGACAGCTATGGCCATTGTTAGGACGAAAATCACTTCTGAACTTAATATCTATTTATCGATCATCATTGCAGCATAAAGATATGGGTAAGAATTATATGGAATAACCGAGCCGAAGTAACCTTCGCAGAATACAACAACAGTAGTCCATAAGTCTACGTACAATGGTATCTGCGCCTTTATATTGCATGCGGACTTGAACGTTCCATATGTAAAGAATGTCTATGTGGAACAATACCGTAGGTTATATGAGAAATTTCAGTTCAATCCAAACGCACTGGTATACATCTAGACCTAGCAGACGACTGAAAAGGAAGAATTGGTGCCGCGATGCACTTCCAATTACTTGAGTGGGTTGTTCTCATGGGATTTTTGTGTCCTGTCAGGAAAAAAGAATAAAAAGATAAATGAACGGTTTTTTTCTTGAACACTTAAATTACGTTGGAATTGTATGATCAATATACATTTTCATTCCTATTCCACTTCAATCCCCCTCTCCTTGCAAAAAAGCGTATTACTGTCGTAATTAGTTTAATAATATTACGAATTATTAATGTTATTATTACCGTAATTATTATTATATTACGGATACGTTAATAATTTTTTGCTATCCTAAATAATTATACGAATATATATATTTATTAAAACTTTCGCGGTTATTTTACATTCGTCTAGAATTATTTTCGGTGAAAACCACGTCCTGATTATTCCAAAAATTTAACGTTTCGAATGGATTTACACCACTCATCATCAGAAAAGAACTAAACCACAGTCCCTTGAGTTATTTCCTTTTATAGGCACTTCTCAATCGGAACTAGTATATGTTTATATTTTTTGACAGCAGGATGAAGACAATTTATTTATATGTCAGTATCGGATAAAATCGAGATGAATATTAATTCAACGCAAAACATCTCAACCTTATCAATAGTTAGAAAATCGAAGACTGTATTTTATAGTAATAAAAGTAACTTTATACGAGAAATTAACTATGTGGTTATATATTAGTTAACGTACACAACTGAGAGGATAGTTGTCTGTTTTAGTTGTAGAACTTTTTTCTCGAGCAGCGAATTCTCATTTGAGCATTAATTAATTATTAATTGAAATTTTTGTTTTATTATTTTTGTAATTTATGCGAAATATACGTTTCTCTATCTTTTCTAGTCCTTTCGAATCGAAATAATTTAAACCAGTTATAATATTATTGTAATTTCGACGATTGTAGACGTCGTCAGTTACTTATAAATTTTATACCCGCGACAATATTTATATATCGACTAATAAAGCAGCCGCGCCTAATAAAATTAAAACTGATTTCGGTTCAGTAAAAAGAGTTAATAAATTCGAGTATTTAAGGGAGTTAATCGACCAAGGGGGATCAGAAAAAGAAGCAATTAAACACAGGATTGATCGATTGAAAGCTGCCTTTTATTTAACAAAAGAGATATATATATATAAACAAATATTTATCAAGAAATGCCAAGACATTACAAAACTGTTGTCAGACCGGAGGCATTAAATGCAGCAGAGTGTTTAACACTGAACAAAAAGGGATCTAACGATCAACTAGAAATTACGATGAGAACAATACTGGGACGACCGACGAAACACGATGAAAAATATAAAAAATTTATGTAATCAAGAACTCTACAACCATGTGGAAAAAATTACTACAATTATTAGGAAAAAGAAGAATTAATTTCTATGGACATTTCCAAAGGATGAATGGTTCACCGGAAGATTATTTAATCATATGCGAAATCTATAAAAATGAACGGCACATGGTTAGACAAAAAATTACATGGAAGAACTGAAAATTATGCCTGGAGACATAAATCTCGATGATTTATGTCTCCAGGCATAATTTTGTAACATTAAGGAAGAAATTATTTAAAAGGTTTCGTGGTGAAACAGAAAGGAAGAATTTGTGGACCGAAGAAAGAGCGAAAGGATGAAAGCCATCTGGAAACAGAGGAAGAAGAATGGTGGTACCAGTTGACAACGTAGTCCATCTATGGCTGATTCGGAATAATAATTTTATATATATATATATATATATATATATATATATATATATATATAATTTATTATCTTTTATCGTATAACCTCGATATATTGTATGTTTTTTATTTATTTATTTATTTATTTATTTATTTATATACGGTTCATATAACAGCTTATGCCAATTAGAATGCGAACACTTAGAAGTAAATAATTGAATAAAAGTATACAACTTAATTAAACCACAAAAATGTCGATAGAAAAAAATAATCATATTAAATTATTAAAAATAATATACAAAAAAAAACACAAAAAACACATTTATACAACTGCATATACAATACATAAAGACAGTTACTTAGTTTCTTTTAGGTAGTAATTTATCTTACATACAAACAATCGCGCATATGATGTTTTTAAACAAATTCAATATAAAAAGCGATGATAATATTATAAAAAGAAAATAATTAAACGTAAAGTGTTATAAAAAAATGGGGTACGTTGTTGGCGTTCGCAAAAAAATTTTAAAAATGTTTAAAATATGCTAGAAAAAAATACGATGGGGGAAAAGGGTTGATATGATACACATCTGGTGAAGTTTTCTATGGTCAAATTCTCTAATCCCACTATTATTCCCCATATTTTTCTATACTGTCCTACGTCAACATACCCTGTTTCCTTTCCAACAGTCTTTCAACTATTCTTTCAATTACACAATTCCTTCCTTCAACCTTATTTACTACATCTAACGGTCGTCATCAGTGTTGTAATAGTCTCTGTAGTTGAAAAAGAATAAATAAATAAGCTTTGCAGAATACTGCGAATTAGTTTTTCGTTAGAAATTTCGAATTTTGGCCGCATATTTCGGTTCATACTTATAAATGTAAATAACGATGAGGAGTAACAGATTTTAAATAGGTTGGGAAATTTAAACGCGACACGGGTATCCCGGTATAAATAAATCCCCGTAATTATTGTCATCATTATTATTGTATTATTTATAGTTCATTGCTAAATATCGTGACTACACGTTATTTTGGCGCATATAATAGGCTGGCATTAAAAACAATAATTATAGCGCGTCTTATTTTATACATAGTGGGATGTCACCGCTTGTTCTAGGTACGTGATGACGGTCAAAAAACTTGGTGCATCGAGTGTCGAGCGCTCTAGCACAACCACACCACCGCAGCAAAATCATTGTTATACCGAAATAATTCCCGGTGTGAAAACATACACACGCAGTTCGATTTTGTCTCTCCTAAAGATCAAATTTACCGGTTATAAATACAATTCGTTTTATTCGTATAGATAAGAAGGGTAGTGTAGAAAGTAGTCTGGACATTCTCTGAAACATAAACTTACAAAATTAAGCAAATTAAATAAAATAATTAACAACTACATGATAAAAATGGATAAAAACACACACACATATATATATATATATATATATATATATATATATAAAATTTCATTTATCCATTCGATTCAAGAGAAAAAAATACGAGCAAAACCGGGTACGGACAGCTATGTTCTTATATACAGTTGAAGTTATACGTGAACTAAACAAGAATGGAATACTGCCTGTTATCAGTAACAAGGCAAAAATCGACAGATAAGACACACATAGTAGTTTCTGCGAGAACCAGCAAGGTAGAATAGAAACGACTATGTGGTATCCTAAAAGGAAAGGAAAGTGTTATATTATCAGCCAGCTGTTAAACATAAGTAGTTAAGTAACATAATTTTTATAGACACCATGGGCGGAAACACCGAATCCTCGGGAAGCTTGATCGTGTCTGAACCGATATATATATATATATATATATATATATATATATATATATATATATATATAAACACATGAAAATTCTAGTGTAATACAAGATATAAAATAAATAATTTTCGAATTTATACGAACAAATTATTGTACATCGTAGTTGTTTTATAATTTATGCGGACATTTATTTATTCAAATGAAAAAATTTAGAAGTTTAAGTTTTAGTTAATTATTCGAGATAAATATTCTAATCTCGGCGGTGCTGTCATTGTACGTTGTCTTCTAAGTAGTTTAAAATAGTATTAATATATTATATTCGTTGAATTAATAATAAATTAATGACTATTTACGAAGAGCATCATTAATTCTATTAGGCAATAAAATTAATTATTTATATTATATATATACATATACATATGAGAGAGTGAGGAACAGTGAGAGAGAAGAAATATAGACGTTTAACACGAAGATGTATAGATGTTTAAAGAGTTTTTATAGTCAGTGAAATTATAGTTGAATTTCATCGAATAAATTTCACGATTATGACGTAATATATAAATTTCAGCTCGTTATTACGATTGATTTACCGGTAATGTTTCTTTTATGATAATTTTTAATTTCAGTTATTTTGAAAATAAGGCCGAATTATTACAAATACGAAATTAAAAGTTTTTATCGTCGCCCAGTATGATACTTTATCGTATTAAGGTTTAGGCTTGTACTAAGATAATTTTATATTAGTTATTGGACTAAAGAGTATCTTATTTTGACCAATGATACGAAACGAAATGTGTATACATATATTATATATATATTAATAAACATAATCTATACTTAAAATAGTTTCTAGTGTTGCTATGCCTTAAGCAATTAAGCGTAGTAGAAGAAGACATATTCCGAGGAACGTTCTGTATCTCCCCATATAAATAGGATAGTTGTTATTGTTGCAATCAACTTATTCTTGGCCTGTCTTATTACACAACTAAAGAAGAGGGTTGTACTATTTCATATGTATGTATATGTGCATGTAATATACGTGTACATGTATATGATAAACGAGCTCAAGATTTATGAATACTATATATCTATTATATATAAATCTCCTTTAAAGATTAACTATGTGTCAGTGTTAGCGTATCATTTTTAAATAATCTAAAATTTTACTTATTATCATTTTCATCGATCTATTTCCACTTAGAACGGCCGTCCTTAATACTAACACGATAAAGATCACTTTTACTTAGATACATTTTTTTTTTTTTTTAAACCAACCGAGGAAACTACAAAGATTCAATCGCGGACCGAAACCATCCTCATTTTTGTTAAATGACTTCGCCCGAACAATGTTGTGTCCATTCTGGTTTAAATTATAATAGTCATTAAATTATGAAGTCCAGTCGATAGGCGTACTACTATATTATTATTATTATTATTTATTAGGTATTAATTATTATTATTTATTATAAAGTTCGCTATAACCAGTTCTTTTGAAATTCAACCTGTCCACGTTTGTATCATTCCCAATTGTTATCATTACGTTCTCATCGTTGAAAGACATGTTAGTAGTGGTAGTAAGTCTAGCGGTGATAGTATTAACATGTGGAGGGAGGGGTAGGAATAATTCAGTAATACGGTGACACTACTGTTAAAATATTACTCTAAACCGATTAATTAAGGGATAATTAATGTTTCCGAGTATTATTTCTCAAATTAAGTAACGAGATGCTAAACGTACGATAGTCTATATTCGTCGAAATATCCTTTCTTTTTTTTTTTTTTTAAGAACTGAGGTGGTCAGGATGTTCCAAAACTGGTTAAATTCTTCATGATCAATATTTAGAAACAGTTTCGGTATTGACATTTCGTTTATTTTGAAACACGACAATTATTCAAACTTTACTATATATGAAGATCATTTTAGACATACGATAGTGTACATTCGTCAAAAGTCAAATAATCCATTTTTTTTTGTTTTTTGTTTTTTTATTATTTAGATCTAGCTCCCTGCTACGTCTCAAATCTTACCCTCCATAAAGACTTAAACGTTATGTATGTGGAGGATGAAATAAAAAGACAAGCAAACAAACATATTCTACGAATTATCGTTCACACGAATCCACTTGCTACTGATTTGTTGAATGATTCCGGTGAAATACGCAGGCTGTGCGAAGTAAGCTTCTAGACTTTGTCCAACCAGCATAGGTTTAGAGGGAGTACTGCTAAGTACTGCCCTTCCACAAAATATCATTCATCTCATTAAGTCAATCACTAAATAATCTCTAACATTGGTCCGTTGTGATGGGAAAAATTAAAAAAAAAAAAAAAAAAGATCTGATGTGGTCAGGATGTTCCAAAACTGGTTAAATTCTTCGTGATCAATATTTATAAACAGTTTCGGTATTGACATTTCGTTTATTTTGAAACACGACAATTATTCAAACTTTACTATATATGAAGATCATTTTAGACATACGATAGTGTACATTCGTCAAAAGTCAAATAATCCATTTTTTTTTGTTTTTTGTTTTTTTATTTTTTAGATCTGATGTGGTCAGGATGTTCCAAAACTGGTTAAATTCTTCGTGATCAATATTTATAAACAGTTTCGGTATTGGCATTTCATTTATTTTGAAACACGACAATTATTCAAACTTTACTATATATGAAGATCATTTTAGACATACGATAGTGTACATTCGTCAAAAGTCAAATAATCCATTTTTTTTGTTTTTTGTTTTTTTATTTTTTAGATCTGATGTGGTCAGGATGTTCCAAAACTGGTTAAATTCTTCGTGATCAATATTTATAAACAGTTTCGGTATTGGCATTTCATTTATTTTGAAACACGACAATTATTCAAACTTTACTATATATGAAGATCATTTTAGACATACGATAGTGTACATTCGTCAAAAGTCAAATAATCCATTTTTTTTTGTTTTTTGTTTTTTTATTTTTTAGATCTGATGTGGTCAGGATGTTCCAAAACTGGTTAAATTCTTCGTGATCAATATTTATAAACAGTTTCGGTATTGGCATTTCGTTTATTTTGAAACATGACAATTATTCAAACTTTAACTATATATGAAGATCATTTTAGACATACGATAGTGTACATTCGTCAAAAGTCAAATAATCCATTTTTTTTGTTTTTTGTTTTTTTATTTTTTAGATCTGATGTGGTCAGGATGTTCCAAAACTGGTTAAATTCTTCGTGATCAATATTTATAAACAGTTTCGGTATTGGCATTTCGTTTATTTTGAAACACGACAATTATTCAAACTTTACTATATATGAAGATCATTTTAGACATACGATAGTGTACATTCGTCAAAAGTCAAATAATCCATTTTTTTTGTTTTTTGTTTTTTTATTTTTTAGATCTGATGTGGTCAGGATGTTCCAAAACTGGTTAAATTCTTCGTGATCAATATTTAAGAAACAGTTTCAGTATTGGAATTTCGTTTATTTTGAAACACGACAATTATTCAAACTTTACTATATATGAAGATCATTTTAGACATACGATAGTGTACATTCGTCAAAAGTCAAATAATCCATTTTTTTTGTTTTTTGTTTTTTTATTTTTTAGATCTGATGTGGTCAGGATGTTCCAAAACTGGTTAAATTCTTCGTGATCAATATTTAGAAACAGTTTCAGTATTGGAATTTCGTTTATTTTGAAACACAACAATTCAAACTTTACTATATATGAAGATCATCATATTAGACAACGGTGTACACTTGTCAAAATTAAAAACGTATTTTTTTTTTTTGTTTTTTTTTTTGACTTGTGGTACTAAAATTGGTTAAATTCTTCGTGATCAATATTTAGAAACAATTTCGGTATTGACGTTTCACTTATTTTGAAACGACAATTCAGACTTTACTACGCGAAGATGAATTTTCTCCAGATCTTCTATTTTATTTTTTTGTTTTCGTTTCTTTAATTTGTTATTTTTAATGTTTGAACGTGTTTTGTAAGTTTCATATCGTGTAAATGGACCTATATTTACACTCCCGTACATTAAGTCGATAATGGCGGAGGGTATAGTGTTCATACTGCGTTCATCGTATTACTTAACGTTATAGTTATTAAATATAGACGAAGGGTCTGGCACTAGTCCAGTATGTAGCCTACATACCGAAACTAATATAACAACACTCCAAAATCGAAGAATCCTGTTAGCATTGAAATATTATTTCGAATTGAGTATGAAGAAAACCCATCCAAACTATTACAAAACCTTTCATTCGAACCTAGAACATAAATACAGTATAACGAAGCATTTGGATTACGTTGTAAACATTTCATACGGTACCTTAATTTAACAATGGTTGATTGTACCACACAAGACTCCTCGCACCAACATGGCAGAAGCCAACTGCACGGACTGGAAATCCCGTATCACGGATAAACAAACAATTAAAATTCGCGATAAATCTTCTTCGACAAGATTCGTGGTCGAGATTAACACAGAACAAATTACGGAATATCAAACCGCCGATAGAACAGTGGACGCTGTCATACCGAGCGAACAGATACGAAGAGATGAGCCCGATTACGAATCGGCCACACCAGGTTAACGCACGAGCCACTAATCGAGCAGAATGCGTCTTTAGTGACATGCAAGTTTTGACAAGGTTCAGCGCTGAGCATAGAACATGTCATTACGGAATGTCCGAAATTCGAACAATGTAATCAGTCCTTAATAACTGAACTAGATTGAAGTGAAGCACTACAATGAAGATGTAATAATACAGCGAGTAATGTATTTTCTAAAAATAACCGATTTAAAAAAATTAACTAAACAGCGTTATAAGTAGTAAATACGTTTTCTGTAATTTATTGTATCTAATTTCCGTAGACGCAGATGACACCTTTGTAGTCGAGCGTCCTAAAATAAAAATTAAAAAAAAAATTATGATTAGAAATCTTAAATTGCTCCATCGACAATATATATAGATAAAACGTCTAAAATATATCACAGGTATAAAAGATATAAGCATAGGCGTATAAAACACATCCTTCTATAGTAAGCCAGCTACAAATTCTAGTTTTAGTATTAATAAATAAGCTAAGAATTTCTTTTATCGGCTGATTCTTCTTCCTTTTATAAAATAGCTCCATATTTAAATTATGTTTGAATTTTTTTTTTGCATAGGTTTTCTTTGGTACCATTACGTCAGCCATCTGTGGCGTTTGTGATATTTTCATGTGCTTATTTCGCACCACTCGATAAATTCGTATATATTAAGATGAAGTAAATATGTTTTATAAAAACCTGTCTAATTTTCAGTTTTAAACATCTATCCGTAAGTGAATTTCTTATCTTTTGGCAAGACTGTCTGAGCACATCTTAACATCTACATTTGGATTCCGATTTTTCCATTATGTAGTCTCTCAAGTATTCGAATTCTTTAACTCCTCAAGTATTCGAATTCTTTAACTCGTTCGAGTTATTTATCATTGATCGTTACGTTAGCAGCTTGCTGTATTTGTCTGCGTACTATTCTAACTTATGAAATAGTTCCAAGAAGTTTGGAAGGAAAAGACAAGATTATCAGATTTGAATATAGGTATTATTGTTGTTGTTTCAAAGACGGTGGACCATGCGGTTGTTTTGATAATTAGATTAAATATAAAAAATTATCATTCAAGACGGTTTAAGCACGATTTGAAGCAAAATGGCGATAGACCGTCGGGTGCTATATAAAATTTTGGTTTTAATCGATGCACATAGATACTCATTAACTGTGACAGAATTAATATCTGCGCCGTCATTATTATAGTAATAATTGTTCGTTTCCGCGCTATAAGAATTTTCGTGTACTGAAGCGCAGTATTCCGCAAAGCTGTCAGATATTATCTTACCAGATTTTAACATGTTACCTAGAAATGTCATCAATGTTGGTGCGACATTAGTATCTTTTTTTTATGCTCGATATAAGACCAAAATTAATTACTATTTGTTTGTACATTATATTCGATACTAGTTATGTAATCATAATGTGCCTTCTTTATCAAACGTTTAGTAATACTTCGAGCTGATTAAATTTTAAATAATCGCTACGACTGCAGGTTAGTTTATACATCAACCTTCTTTTATATACGCGTTTAAGTATTTTCCGAGAAAACCGAAGAGGACACTTGGACTTAAATATCGGTTTTTCGGATTGCCCTAAGTTCTTTTTATCGAACTTTCGGTACATTTAATTGAATTTTTTTCCGTTATATTCGCTAATAAATTTATTCGGCGTTTTAACATTATATTAGTAATTCAAGCGTCTTCCAAGTTTCGATCAACCTGTAATATTGCCGTCTGTAATGTCCACAAGAAAGTGAACGCTCCTGCGAAACTGACACTTCTGGCACCTTTTTTTCCCCCTAGATGTAGCTCTTGTTACTGTAGCTTTATTCGATGGCGTAAGAAGAATTCTTGAATAATGAAAATTAATTTAAATGTCGAAGAAAGTGACAAATTTAAAAATAGTGTCGATGAATATGAGCACGGAAACACGTCATTATCTGTACATTCACTCTCTCATATTATATATATATATATATATATATATATATATATATATATATATATATATATATATATTGCAACGACACTAACTACACACCGTCTAATAATACATATCCAGATTAGTGTGACGTTACATACAATTGTTATTATTATAGTTTATTATTAAATATATGTTACCGACACTTATTAAGTCTCCAGATGGGATGTCACGTGGATTTGGCCACGACCGTTAATTAAAAATGAACAAAATAAAATAAAACGCATTTTCTATTTTTATAAGAATTTAAAATTAAAAAATAACTTGAATTAATTTGAATTAACTTAAACTAAATTAGAATTAAAACTAACTAACTAACTTGATCTAAAATTAACTTGAACTGACTAATTTAAACTGAATTAACTGACTTAACTAAATTAAACTAAACATTTTCTTTTATACTAATAAATATGCATATATACTCACATATACATATATACATATATACATGCCTAATTAGAACTTTCTAGATTTTTCTGGAAAGATTCGTTTATTATTATTGTATATATTTATGGATCTTCTAGAAAAATCTTTGTACATTTACATATGTGTGATTGTATTTTTTGATTAGTTTAACATAATTTTTTAATATCCAATCATAAACGTGATTTTACCGGCTCCACGTGCAGAATCTTACATGTAGTAATTATCTTGTCATTTAATATAATATAATATTTGTGTGTATGTGTTTCTATTATTAATACATCGATCAGATGATTTTCAATAACTAATCAGAATGTGTTAAATTTCTTCTCATTTTCTCATTAGAAAATTAGGCATATACATACTCTCATACATAATATGTACACACATACACATATACTTATTGTGTAATTAATACGACGAGAAAGCGACAGATGAAACCATCGTCATTATCATTATTCTTTTTACTTATTTTTTAATTCCCAAACTCATCTTATTTATTTATTTATTTTATTTATTTATTTAATCTTTAAAATGTAACAACATGGTTGCTACAATATACATACATATGTGTTATGTATATAGATATATAGATACATAGAACGTAGATGAATATATAAATATAGAGGTGCATATGTAATATATGCAAAAAGTTAAATTGTATTGTTGTCACAGTCAACGATACAAATATATGTAATGCATATTTAAGAATGTGAAAATAACTAACTGGCGTAAAATGTAATTTTAATTTTTGATAACCTTCAAAATACCAATTAGAATATCAAAATACACCATAAAAATTCTGGTTTACGATCAAAAAATACAAATAAATAACAGTTAATGCGCCATGGTACATGATTTACGAACATTGTACCTCTTATATATATATATATATATATATATATAAACAAAAATGTAGTAAATCATTTCGTCATTTAAATAGTGAAAGTAGTTTCGTCAATTTATGTAATTAGTATAATGTCGTTCTACGTCAAATTATTCGATCGGGAGCCTAATGGAGTTTATTCATTTTAATCGCACACTTGATTCTGCGTAGAATAACTTTTTATCCAATAAATGTCATTTGAAACTGCGAAAGAATTTTAAATTTAATGCGGACTGCGGAAATTGGGAAAGTATAAAGACGAGTGTGACGTATCGATAAGGAAAAATGAAAATGACAAGTAGAAGTGAAAGCAATTTCCTATTCGGTAAATAACAGCTGGCGCAGATACGAACGATATTGCGCACGTAATCATCGAAGTAAGCATAATATTTTTCCGACTGCGCCTTTTTTTGTCACGTGCCATCCAGATGTTGCTCTATTTTTATAGTTGATGTATACGCATAGAAATTATTATTATTATTATTATTATTATATATATATATATATTATAATATGTGTTTTTTGCGTATTGAACACCTTTTGGGGGAAGCAAATCCGCATTGCGGCTGCAAAGACCCCAATTTCCAAAATAATTTTCTTCCCTCTAATGAAGAGATGCGCTGTTTATGAATAACATAGCGTATGTACATATATACATGTGTGTATATATATAAATATATATGTATATACACGTACAGGTGCAATAAATGCACGTAAACATCATTAACTACGCAGTATGTCGCAATGCGTATTCTTAGTTACAAGGATTTTTGATTGCGGTACAATATGTAAGTGCAACCGTCATGTAGTTATCGCATTTTCCGAACCATCTCGAAACGCGTGATATGCAATGATAATATTGTATTTCAGACTTCTGCGGCAATCATGAAATTTGCTGCAATTTTCTTCGACACTTCTCTCCGTCACTCTCTCCTTCACCGATATAATGAAATGGATGGAAAGTTCTCGCAATGGCGTATTGAAATTATTAACAACCTAGTCTGTCGCAATATACGTGTGAAGGAAATATGCGAATGACGCATACCATAAGACCTCATCAGACTGCTGCTATAGTGATAACAACAACAATAATAATAATAATAAGATTGTCATACTGCTACAACCAAGTCGCGTATGGCCTCCTAGTTGTAAATCTTTTAAGAGGAGTACAGATATTATGTATGTATATATATATATTCGTTTTTCTGCTGCAGTATTTTTTATGAGTCTTATTGGTCGTTTTACATCATTCTGAGGATGCAAAAATAGATAGCATTAAGAGTGGTTGAGGTCAATTGTTCCTGTGACTCAGCGTTATCATAAAATGAAAAAAAAACGAACACCCTTGTGCTAGAGTATATAACTAGCGACTTCTTTAATTAATTTTCGTCCTTTCGCTATTCCTGTTCCTCTCATCGCGCCAATATTAATATTATACACTTTTATTTCTTTTAGTATAATTGCTGATCTACTTGCTGGACGATCAGCGGAGTCAAGCTAAATTCTTACATTTCATTAAGCCAAAGTTTAAAACGTCTTTCTATATTGATTGGATCGCAAAGTTGTTCCTTCCCGAAGGGCTTTGTAACAGTAGGGACGTGGGTGCTTAAACCTGCCTGAATTGCTACAGGACAACTCCCGGATAAATTGGTTAGAATTTGTCCCGTGGATTCGATATTTTTCTTCGTTCGAAATATTTTTTTAAAAAGAAAGATATGTTCGTATGAATAGAGAAAAAGATGAAACACACGATGCAGAATGTAGGAGCAGTGGAGTAACGCAGGTAACATGAAAACCAAGCTCGAAGAAGAAAGAAGAACAATAAAAAGAAAAAGAAAATATTTATTTTTTATTTACATAAATTAAACAAAAGTAAAAGAATAAAAAATATTATATCGGAATTATAATATCCTTACCGCTGATAAACTAAATTCTTTAATGTAATAATTCTTAGAAATTACTATATTTACTAGACTGATAAATATACATACAAAAAAAAAACTATATTATTCGATAGAAGGCAATAATAATAATAAGAAAGATATATAATATAATACACATATGCATACCTATATATATATATATACACATATACATACATACACATATGCATACCTATATATACACATATACATACATACACATATGCATACCTATATATACACATATACATACATACACATATGCATACCTATATATACACATATACATACATACACATATGCATACCTATATGTACATATATATATATACATATATATATATACACATTACACAAAAATAAAAAAGAATGTTAGCGGATTACATTTAATCAAAATTAATAATTTAGAATATATTATGTTTAAGGCGTCTATGCTTATATTTCGTGTACATAAACTGTAGTCGCCTGAAATCGTAATTTCCGATCGTTGAGATATACTTATTTTCATGTAATATACAATTATCGCAGAACTTAAAATTGATTTCTGATTTTCCTGTTTATTATCTCCTGAAATGACAATAAATATCGGATTATGATCGGATAAATGTTGACTAATAGGAACAGGCGGTGATATAGACACATTTTTTACAACAGCAAAATCAATGACGCTATTTCTAAAGGTTGATTGTGAGGGAAAATAAGCGGATTCCAAGGATACGATAATTAGTTCTTGTAGACATTTGATATAAAATATTCTTCTTCTTCAGTGGCAATTTCCCGTTGGTGCGGGGTCTGACATACAAATAGACCGTTTCCATTCAATTCCGTTGTTTGCTAGTTCTGCTGATGTATCTGCATCTCTGAGATCCTTCGCTATAACATCGTGCCACCTTTTCTTTGATCTTCCTCCTACTGGCCTTTTATCAGGAACGATATCAATGAGCCACTTCTAGCGTCCTGAGCTCGTACTACGTGGCCATACCATCTTAACCGGGTTTCATGTAGTTTACTTACGATAGGCCCGACTGCATGCAGCGATTTTTCTTCACGCCTTGTTACCGGCCAGCATTCACCGCCATACAAAGAAACTGGTCTAATGACTGTTCAGTAAATTTTTGATTTCAGTCGTCGAATGAGCATGCGTTTGTCGCATAATACGCCGGTCACAGATTTCCATTCCATCCATGTTGTGCTTATTCGATTGCGAAATGCTTCGGATGTGCCACTGTCACTTTGCACACAGGAACCAAGATATCTAAAGCTGTTTGTCCGAGGTAGTTATTCACCCGATAATTGTATGGACCCAATTGTATTAGCATCAGTAGTCATGTACTCTGTTTTCTTCATATTTACTTTGAGGCCGAACTTTTTCAACCAGTCAACCCATATTTGAGCTCTATTTTGGAGAGCATCCTTTGAGTTTTCAATTAAAACAACGTCGTCTGCATACAAGATTGTCCAGGGTATAGGCATCTGTATGTCGCGCGTGATTGTATCTAAAATCACATTAAACAGTAATGATGAGAGTTCCGAGTGTTGGTGCACACCTATATATTCGCCTACAGCACATCTGACCATGAGAGCAATTGTACCCATTTTACCAGTGATTCGGGAACTCCGTGCTCTCTCAGCGAAAACCAAATTAAGTTATGAGGGATGCGGTCAAATGCTTTTTTCATGTCTATAAACATTCCTGTCCTTTTCTCTGTGCTTCCCCATCAACATGCGCAGTGTGAAAATTGCATCAGTAATACCGCTCCCCTTTACAAACTCACACTGATTGGTTGTTAAATTTATGATGTTTCAAAGGCGGTCGTTTATTACTCTTTCCAGTATTTTGAAAGAGCGTGATAGTAATTGGAGACTTCAATAGCCGCCATACAATGTGGGGCTACGGATCATCGAACCAAGATGGAGAGAAACTTATAGAATGGTCGGATACAGAAAACTTATTTTTGGTCCATGATTCTAAACAATGCGGATCGTTTCATTCAGCGCGTTGGAAACAGGACACCAATCCAGATCTGTGCTTCATTACTAATAACCAACATGGTACACCAGCACTTCAAATTTCGCGTAAAATTCTTTCTAAGTTCCCAAGAAGTCAACATAGACCAGCACTGATAGAAATAGGTTTCAAATTACTACAGGTAGAATCAATATATAAACCACGTTGGAATTTTACAAAATCGGACTGGAAAGGATTTACAAAAACATTGGATGATAGTGTCAGGTGGATCTTTGCGATACTTGTTGTAAGCATCGCTAAAAAGCATATTCCAAGAGGATTCCGAAAAATATATGTACCAGGCTGGAACGACACTTGTGAAAATCTGTACCAAAATATAAAGAAACAGAAGATACCGAAACATCAAATATACTGAATACTTTAAATGAAAACAGACGAAACAGATGTATACAACTCATGGAAGAACTCGAGTTTCGTAAAACAAGCAGGAAAGCCTGGACTCTTCTGCGTAAACTAAACGGAGAAAAAACTATAATTAGAACAAAAACAGGAGTTAGCCTAAACCAGATTAGCCAAACAAATCATAAAGACGTCAAATACTCCTAATTTGGATAAGAAATTCGGCAAAGAAATAAGAAATAAAAGAAACACATTCATTAAAATGGCCGAAGAACGATCAGAGTTCGTAGTTGCTGTTAATATAGAAGAACTCAAAAAAGCGATTAGAAGCCTTAGAACGGGTAAAGCGGCGGGAAAAGATGAATTATACCCAGAATTTGTAAAAAATTTCTTTAAGAATACGACAAATTGACTGCACAAAACTCTCTCCGCTTTTCAAGGACTCGAAAGTAGTAGCTATACTAAAGCCAGGAAACGATATCCCAATCGAACAAGTAGGATTTCGAAGCTCAAGAAGCTGTGCGGATTAAATAACTGCCCTGACAACATACATCGAACATGGATTCCAATTAATTAACAAACCATCTGTTGCATTTGTCGATCTTTCCTCAGCCTATGACACAGTATGGCGGACAGGATTGCTTACAAAACTTTTGGAGATAATTCCCTGTAAGACCTTAAATAAACTGATCAATGAAATACTGAGTAACCGTAAATTTACAGTCACTGTTGATAGGAAGGTTAGTCGATCAAGAATACTTAACAACGGCCTACCTCAGAGTTCCGTGCTCTCTCCAATATTATATAACCTATATACTTCAGATTTACCAACAACAACATCCAGGAAGTTTATATACGCAGATGACCTGGCTCTAGCAAATCAGAATAATAAAATTGGAATCACAGAGAAAGTACTACATGAAGATCTAGAAGTCCTGACACAATATTTTAAGAAATGGCGTTTAAAACTAAATACGAAGAAAACTGTTGTGTCATGTTTCCATCTTGCTACCAACCTCGCAAAAAAGGAATTAAACATAGCAGTCGATGGTTGTAAACTATTGCACGAAGAAACCCCAAAATATCTGGGTGTCTTACTGAACAGACAACTTACTTACCGGAAACATATTGAAAACACCGCTGCAAAAATACGAACGAGAGCAAACATCATAAACAAGCTCGCGGGAACAACATGGGGAGCCTTCGCATCAACATTAAGAACATCAGCTTTATCATTGGCATTCTTCGTAGCTGAATACGCAGCTCTAGTTTGGCTCAACAGTGTACATGTCAAGAAAATTGACGTCGAACTCAACACTGTGATGAGAATAATAACTGGTACTGTGAAGTCCACTCCAGTAGCGTGGTTACCAGTACTAAGTAATATAATGCCTCCGGACATCCGACGAAAAAAAAGCTGCAGTAAAAGAATGAACAAAACATCAACGAAGCCCTCGCGGTACTTCTAGATACAAATACTGTACGACTCAGATCGAGGAAACCTGCATACAAAAGTACGGTTCAACTAATCGCTGATAATTTCGACGATACTCAAGCTTGGAGACATAAATGGTCGACTGAAAATCCGGATAAACACAAACTCATACAAGATCCTTGTGTTAAACCGCCTGGTTTTAATCTTTCGAGGAAACTGTGGATGAGACTTAATCGTATCACAACGAAACATGGAAAATGCGGAAAAATGTTGAATACTTGGGGGATCAGAGATAATGCAGCATGCGATTGCGGAGAAAAGGAACAAACAATCAATCACATCTTACAGAATTGTCCAACGCGTGCATTAATCGGTGGCTGGAAGGAGATCGCAAAGCTGACAGAATCAGCAAAAGAATGGATTAAAAATTTAGACATTAATTTATAAAATATCATAATAGTGTTTTTACATATTAATTTATGAAAACATACGAATAAATAAGTAATCGTATTGGACGATAGTTACTACAGCCTGATGGGTCTCCTTTGTTCTTGAATATTGGTATGGTGATGCTGGTTTTCCAACTGTCAGGAAGTACACCTGTCTGAATCACTGTATTGAGGTCCTCTGTTAACCATGCCATTGCATTGTCCTTTAATTGCGGAATCTTCCAAACATCAATGAGGATGTCATCCGGCCCGGAAGTCTTCGAGGTTTTCGTTTTACTAATTGTTCTGGAGACTTCATCCGTTGAGATATTAATAATCGGTCCAAAAGTCGGATTCCCAACTAGGATCTATTACTAAAACAATTCCATAGCTTATTTCTAGCATTGAAATCGCCGATTAGAATTACATGGCTCTTAACTTTCATCAGGAAATGGATATCATTCACGAAATTTTGTTATACTTTTGGGAGGTTTGTACACTGCAAAAATATCAGTAGCATTACTAGCAACATTACAACCGCTACTCTGATTATTAACACTACTTACATATAAGTTAATACCTATTGCTTGTGTACATTTTAATTTATGAACCGACATTAACTCGAACTTTAACCTCTTGTTAATGAGTAATGCAAGCCGTCTCCTAGGCACGTGTCGTTCCTATAAATAATATATCCTGGAAAATGTAGCTTACACGTACTGTCCAATCTAGTTTTAGATAAAGCAATAATGTCTAATTTGTTTATTTGTAAAATAAGGAATTACAATTCCAGGCAACATATCGAATACTACAAAAAGGAACCATTCAATTTAGATGAATTCCGCTATTGTTTCTAGAATTACTTGTATCATTGTGAACACATCCTCATATTTAACAGATTTTACCTATTAATAACAGTTTTTACACTATTAAAGATATATTTTAAATTTAATTCACGTAACAACGATAAAAATTCCACGATGGAAAAATTAATATCGATAACACCTGTATTGGGTTCTTCTTGCAGTGACTGACGCATACGATGATTTATTAATATATACGCAGGCTTGTTTTATTTTGCGTTTTGCGACTATTATTATCACTATAATTATCGCCATTATCAGGATTATAGAGTCTATTTATGTTTAATCTATTTTGCACTACTTTTAGGTAAATAGAACACTCTTTCGAATTAGCGTGGTGTTCACCATTAAAGTTTCCACATAAAATTTTATTGTTGCTATGAAAATTCTTAGTTTGATATTGTTCACCACACTTCATACATTTTTCTTGCATGTTGCAGTTATATGCCGCGTGATTAAAACCTTAAAACCGATAGCATTGCATTATTGGATCCTTCTTGACGTACTTCTCCCATCTTATTAAGTAGTAGTATAATTCTTTTATTTCAGTTAAATATCTTTAACCGTATTAGCAATCAGCTAAATCGCTTAATAAAGGAAATCAAGAAAAAACCTTTGATAAGTTTTTAGAAAATTTGAGTCCGAATGAGGATAAAGATTACTCGCAAATTTAAGCGACCTCTGATCGAAATTCCATCGCTAAAAGATGATCGTAGAAGAAGGGTCCGTAGGGATGAAGAAAAGTCTGAGCTTTTTGCACAACACTAAACCAGTGTGTTTTAGCCGGATAAAATCTCATCAAATATTGACACGACAATGGAACGTCAATTTGGCTAATCAATTTGATGTATTACACCAATGGAAATAGCTATTGAGATTGATAATATCAGTTAAAATGGGATTGATGAAATCTCACCATCAATAATACAGGAAATACAAAAAAAAAAAAGCGGTTGTATTAATTACATATCCTTCTAATGCCTGTCATCGACTTCAGTATATACAGACTCTTTTTAAAACGGCTCAAATCATCATGCTGAAGAAACCTGAGAAATCAGCAGAAGATGTGAAGTCCTATCGGTCAATATCACTGTTGCCAGTTCTATCAAAATTACTTGAAAAACTTCTATTGAAAAGACTTAAGCTACTGGTGGAAGCCCAGTTACCTGAACATCAGTTTGGTTTTCGTAGGTATTATTCAACAATCCACCAAGTGCATCTAGTTGTTAAGTACACCTTAAAAGTGACCGAGTATGGCACAAAGGTTTGTTGCACAAATTAAGCACAATGCTACCAGAAAACTTCTGCCAGTTGCTGAAGTCATACTTGAAAAATACGGGCTTCAGAGTAATATATGAAGAAGCGAATTCATATTTTCAGCTTATATGTGCTGATGTACCACAAGCAAGTGTCCTTGGTCCTGTGTTGTACACACTATATACAGCTGACATTCTAACCTCAGATGGGATTGTTACTGCTAATTATGCAGATGATACTGTCATTATGGTAACCAGAGACACCCAAATAGAGGCAATAGATATACTTCAGAAACACCTTGACAAGATAGTTAGATGGATGCAAAATTAGAAAATCAAGTTAAATGAACAAAAATCTATCCACGTTACATTCACGCTTCGACCTATTGATGTGAATCACAATATATACATAAATAATGTTCAAGTACCTCATGCGAATTCAGCAACCTATTTAGGCATTCATCTGGATACACGATTAATATGGAAAACACACGTTGGGCAAAAGAAACATCAGTTACGGCGCAAAATGAATCAGATGCACTGGTTAATTGGCAGAAGTTCTATTGAACCTCGTATTCATAATTAATATTTAGTTAATATTAGTGGAACTAGTCGTAAACAATTTAAGTATTTCAACGTCTGTATCAGTTGACGCCCTCTCCTCCGATCACAATCCTATACTCACTATCATCAATATCAGCATACAACCGATAGAAGTAAAACAATACTGTTAAATTATCAAAGTTATTAATTATTTAACCTATAGATTAAGATTGTAGTAGTGTAACTGCCTTCCTAAACCTAAAAGGCAGTTATTTATAGATCCTCAATAAGAACATTTGACGAAAAAGTGACAAGAAATATGGGGTACTTTTTAACCTGATTGTTTTCTTCGACGAGTCTGGAAAACTGTTTTACTTCATCGATTTGTATTTTATTTTCGAGTCCATCAAATACGAGAAGCTATTCCTTTTAATACCATTTTTATTTTACCACGACTTTTTGGCGTGTACGTATAAAAGCGAACCTTATCTTTAATTAACAATTCTTTTAATTTATCGAAATACTGCAGGGATTCTGTATAAAAAAGTTTTCCTTTTTTTATATTTTAATTTTCATATTTGAGACTACGTTTTTTTTAAATTTCATCGATGTTTTTAAGCTCGAGGAACGTCTCTCATGCTGCTCACTAGTGGCCATTTCAGTGACGAGCAAACCAAGATGACTGGGCGCATCAATATTGGTTTAGTTGCTGTTCTGATTAAAAGACGACGAAGAGGCAGAGGAAATTAAAAGTAAGGGAAACCTGCAGTAGAGAATTTGTCACATTATTCGGAGTGACATTCTGGCCTTTGGATAAAACCCTTTCTACGAGACAGCTGGATGTTGATATTGAATAAATAGTTGGATGGGATATAATCTTGGTTTCTAGTCGCTTAGTTAGTCATATATATATATATATTTAATTTCGTCAATCGTAGTTAATTTGATCGATTATCGATAGCGAGATGCCGTTGTAATTTTATTTATTCTGCACTCGTTTCTTTCAAAAATATTGCTGTGATTTTCTTTTAATTACCCTCCTCAAATTGTTTCACAATCAAACAATCAAATTCATTGTTCTTCGCAAGGACATGGTGACATCATACAAAGTTGACGATTCTTTTTCATTTACTTCGATCTTGTGCTAAGTGGAATATATCCGACACATTAAGTCCAGTTAGAGTCTTCACTCTGTTTTACCATCGCGTTGGACATCTTCCTCTAGGGCACTTTCCAGGTATTTTACCCTGTATAATACTTTTCTGGGTCGAGTTCTCATTTCTTGCTACATGCCGAAAATATTTTATTGTATTTTTATCGATGTTTATCAGTAGTGTTTCTATTTTTAATTTGTCTGAAACCGATGTATTTGTTCTATGGACACTCCATGGTATTTGTAAAAATCTTTTTTAGACTCCCATCTCAAACGAGTTAATCTGCTTCATATTTTCGTAAATAACCCCAGTTTTGGACTATTAATTGTCACAATGTTAATTTTACAATTAATTTAGTAACTAAGTTAATACATGACTAGGTCCTTAACCAAACTTTCATTATAACTATATATTCATTATTAGAATTATGAGAATTATAAGACTGGGTCATAGATTGTCCTGTTCCTTATTAAACAGCTGTATTCCTCATTAGTGTGCTGTCTTAGTCTTTCCTCGTGTTTACTCGCCATATCCTTTATGACATCTCTTATGGAAGGCATCCGCAGATCGCGACGTATATCGTCATTGCGCGAATTACGATACGCATTAACTATTATAGGCAGAATGATATTCTGTCTAGCTTCAGTTAATTGATTATTTTAGTTCGTTAAAATTCGGATAACTTTTTATCTTTAACATAGTTAATTATTTTATCGTCGTTTAATTAATTAAATTTGTAAGTTTTATTTTAATGTTTTGTTTGGTTTAAGTTTTCTCTAACATTTATTTCGTAGTTCGGTTATTTATCGATTTGTTTTTATTAAACGGTTAGTTGCGAAATTAGTTGAAAAAAAAGCTCATCTTTATTGTTATCGTTGTTCGAATTATACTAGATGATCACTATAGTGTAGAACGAACGTCGATGTTAGCGCTGACTAAAAGCGTATTGCTTTAGGATTTAATACCTAATAAATACTTCGCACCTGGTTTAGTGTGTGTGTGTGGTTCGAAATAGAAGATGAATTATTACCGTCCGATAATAATATGCTGGACGAGATGCGGACATGGTAGATAGTAATTATTATCGTCGGTCGGTCAAAAATGAAAACAACCGGCATTTATAAACGATTCGTATTAACATTTTGATTTTTAATTATTTTTTTTATATTTTTAATGTGCACGCTCGTGCGGTGTCTGTGTGCGCTATAGTATATTACCTAGTAATATGTAATATATAGATTATAATTCATTTTTGCTGTTACCTCGTGACATATACTCAGATACTGTATCTCTATTCAATTCGTCATTAATTATATTTAGTAGACCGATGTATAGTATTATAAAAATATTAAACTCGCGTTACATTGTGTACACGTATTTTTTTCTACGTATACACACACACGTATAAAAACATACAAACTCATAACACTACATTATATATATATATATATATATATATATATATATATATATATATATTGGTGTAGATGTATTTAAGTTAAAAACATTAAAGTGAACCATTATACGACTGAATTTTCACCCGCAGGCGCATTACCTGCTGAAATTGCATTTAATTCCACCCTAGTGAGCTGGTCAAAACATGTTCGTTACCTTGGTGGGTAATCTTGGATAACAGACTAAATTTTTTCAAACATGTCAATCATGCTACCGTGAAAGCTATCAAAAGCATATCTGCTATATATTTAACGGAAAATCATTTCTTAATGTTAATAATAAATTAATTCATTACAAAATAACTTATTCGTCCAGTAATCACATACTGTTGTCCAGTTTGGAGTTTTGTTTCAAATACAAATTTTAACTAATTATAATTATTACAAAAAGTGTGTCTCAGATATGTACTAAATGTCTTTAGATACTACAGAATCGTTCACGGACATACTATCTTAAACACACCTTACATTAAAGATCGCATAGTAAATTTAACGCGTAAGTTCTGCGATTACCGCTTATAGTATCTACGATAATCATTTAATTTCTTTCATAGGTAATTACCAACTTCAGTTTATGTATAATAAATATGAACATAGGTGGCTCAAACATAACGTTTTATGAATTCGATTTATTTTACGATTTATTATTTCTTCTATATTTACTTACTGCGTAATGTGTCATTTTGAAGTGAAACTTCTATTTGCGCGTTGTATATGGGAAGTTAACCTGTAAAATGAGCAAGCGAGCGAACGAGCGAAATACATAGGCTGAACGGAAATATATAAATAAATAAATAAATAATAAATAAAGGTGTATTTATCAATTTTTAAAAACATAATAGTTACACTGCTACAAAATATATCACGGATACCGAAAACATGATTCTTACTCCATATAATATAAAGGCTAGAATATAAAGTCAGATATAATAAAGAACAAGATAAAATCACAGGAAAAACCACCACCAAAACCTGCATGCTAATAACAAAGCTAAAACATTAAAATTAAAAGATTATCGATAATTGTATATGTAATACCTAGTACATAATAGTTTAGCTAATAAAGAGCCGGTGACACATTACAACAACGTATGTTTAATCCGTTTATGCTTATAACGCTTATATTTTAATTGTAAACTAGTTCTAGTATAATCACCTATATCATTAATTATTTTAAATTTACTCAATCTACAGGAGTCAACAAATTTTTTTTGTATGGCGCTTAATTACATCATCTATACCTAGTAAATGTAAAATACGATGCATGCGGTCAGTCCTTGTAAAAATAGGGAGACTAACTATTATCCTACAGCACTTGTTCTGCAGTCGCTGCAAGCATGACGTGTTAGATCTGGAAGTGTACGAGCAGATTGGGCAAGCATAAAGCATAATGGGCCTTAGACTTATATATTAATAATTTATTAGCAGAATTAACCTGGCAACGTTTATTAAAAATCGGAAATAGTTTAAAAAGTGATGCATGTACTTTGTTAGCTATGTATTAAATATGTTTGGTGAAAGTAAGACCTTTATCTAGTATAACACCTAGATATTTAATGTGCGTTTTCCAGTCAAGAGATGTGTTGTTAACCACTATGGGTGGTAAACAAGCAGGACGTCTTTTAGTGAATAAAATCGATTGAGTTTTCTCAGAATTGATTTTGATTTTCCATTTATTGAAATAAGTATTTAACTTTATATAACCATTAGTTAATCTTCTTTTTATTGTGTCAGGTCTAGATGCTGAGCAATAAATTGCCGTATCATCCGCATATAAAGCCAACTCTAGCTCACGAATTTTGGGAATATCATTAATATAGAGAAGTAACAAGAAGGAACAAGTAAACTGCCTTGGGGTACTCCAGCTAGTACCGATCTAACATCCGACTTAACATTATTTACTTTGACAACAAAATATCTATCAGCTAAATAACTACGAATAAGATGGACTAAATAGGCAGGAAATTTATATGGGATAATTTTATATATTAGACCAAGATGCCAGGTAGTATCAAACGCTTTCTCTATATCTAAAAGGAGTAACCCTGTGTGCTTATTATTATTGAACCCATCGGTGATAAAATCGGTGACACGCGCTAATTGCATAACAGTTGATAAATTTTGTCGAAAGCCAAATTGTTGTTCTAGAAAAATATTATTATCATCCGTAAACTTTTTTAGTCTGTTTAAAATAATTTTTTCAGCCACTTTACTAAAGTTACTGATTAACGATAACGGGCGTAAGTTTTTAGGATCGGATATATTTTTACCAAGTTTAGGTACTGGGATTACTTGAGATATTTTCCAACAGTTAGGAAAATTTGATAGCAGTAATATAGAATTCATTATGGTAGTAAATTTGACAAATCCCTTCCTCGGCAAATTCTTAATAAGTACTACAGATATATTATCCAGCCCTACTGCGTTTTTACCTTTAATATTTTTTATAATGTTAGGTATTTCATTAACCGTAGTCAAGTCATCTGTTAAAAATTGATGGGGTATTTTTAAGTACTTCTTGACAGCAGAACTAATTTTAGTGTGATGGTAGTTAGAAGCCATATGACAATTTTAGCTATGGATGTGGTAATAGATGTTGGCTAAGATATTACTTTTGTCTAAGTCCGAATATGCAGTCTTACCATTTTAAGTTAATATCCCGTTCGAATGTACCTCCAACACCAACGTCCGCTTATCAAACCACGTTTTGTTACGTTAAGGGCGTTGATAATATATATATATATATATATATATATATACCCTCATTACATCACCTGACTGATAAAATATGTTCTATTGCGTTCCGTGCGTCCTAAGCGCAACAGCAGCTCCAAAGGTAATATGCTATGTATTATCATTGCAAATTCTTTTTGTTCTTATTGGTATGCACTTTCTTTATCGATATGCGTTGATTCATAAATTACCAAAAAAAATTTATTAATAAAATAATAATAAAATATAAATTTGATTATCGATTTAATTTCTTATACCTTACAACTGTATTGAAAAAAAAGCTAATTTTTTGAAAACGTCTTTAAGTTTCACTTCTTTCCTGCACCCCGAAGAACACATGTTTTTTTTTTGTTTTATCATTACTATTATAAGTTTTCATCTATACAGTTTTTTTACTTATTTTTTCAAATCATTACATTATAACTATATCAGCATTGTAGTTATAAGCTTAGAAATTGTTTTTTTTTTACCGCGTACGCATTATTAGAAATAATTAAAATTTTATATCTCGGCGGTATAGTTCTGAATTAAAATTTCGGATACTTCGGAATATATTTGTTAATGTAGGAATGATTTTTTTAAAGAGAAAATCCGATAGAAAGTTACAAAATTCATTTTTTATTAAAACATGTTTCTTTTATACTTTCTTCTGATGCCAAAACCGACATTATGAAATTTATTTAAAAAACCTTTACACGATTAAAATAGTTATAGTTAGTATAATGGTTTTTAATATTTAATCAGTATAAACATATTTTTCGAAAAAAAAAAAATGGATTTACAAAAAAAAAATCCGGGTAAAGCTTGATTGCCAAGTATTTATACATACATATATATATATATATATATATATAATAATCATCATTAAGTGTCATCTTTATATCGGAGTATGTAGGCGACTACTTACCTATACCAAATTTTGTGTACAGTGTAAGTAGCGTACAAGATAATCATAATATAGCTTAGAGTACATAGCCATATACACCCGAGGGAACTATCGCTTTATTTTCACGACATAAAATTGTTACAAATAAAATTCTAACGGGAAAACACCTAATGATGTTAATGTAAAGTATAGTAAATACCTTAAAAAAACAGATTAACGTTTCAGTCCTGTATTTTTTACATCTTAACGATAATCATTAGTAGTTATAACTATCGTTCCGACAGCGATAAGTGGATTTCTGCTTTGGCATTTTTTGCAAACGCGCATTATATTATATGCGAGATAAATGTAATATATCTGACACATTTTTCGAACATTGCTATGATGTGCATTTAATTTAAATCGGGAACAGTTATTTTGGACTACTATTTGAAGCTTTTTGTACGAAGTTCAAGATATATATGTAATTCCAAATAAGACACGCATTTTTCATTCTTAAGTTTTTAGATCGATTCGAACAAGTCGAATATATATAACATATATTTATATGAAATACATTTTATATCCTTTGGGCATTTTTAAACTTATAAAATCGTCGAACCCAGTCGTTATTATGTTAACGATCAAACTCTTTTTAAACAGCTTCCTTAGTTTTGTTTTGTAAGAAGATGATATTCGCCGCTAGTATGTCATATATACGTAATACCGTTAAATCATTTGTCTACTACGTTTGACCTATGATCTGGTAATATGGCAAATCAGAAAACTCTTGATAAGAAAAAAAAATCGAATTAAAATAAAAATAAAAATGATAATAATTACAACGACTTTAATATACGTACATCACTACCGGACAAATGTATGTAAAGTTTTCGAAGTGCGTACCTAACAGTTGCGTGTATCATAGATCCGGACGAATGATCACGCGATTTTATAACATATCATGCGATAAAAAAATATTCGACCATGTTACCGATAAGGGAGTGTCTATTACGCGCATGTCAGTAATAATTAACCGGATCTATATTTAATTCGAGTATGTTGTACTTAACGATAATATTATCGTGTATATATATATATATGTGTGTATCGAATCTTGGCGGAAAATAAAGTTCTCCGACCTTAATTTAATGGCATTCGCCACTAGTGATGGGCTATATTTCCTCCGTAATACGTCAGACGTATATCGAAGTCGAACACACTGACCTTTAGTGTGAGATAATTTCTTAGACTTTCCGTAAACTTTATTTAGGTTTTTACTTCCACTAATTACAGTCTGGCTGTATCAACCGGTCAGTTTAAAATATAGTACCTAAGAATCGCTGCGGTTTTATTTTATTATTATTTATTCATTTATTTACAATACGAACCCGAGAAATTAGTTTAAAAATATTTTAACATCGTGACAAAAACAGATTTATCTCTCACACAGTACAATAAATCTACACACTCTACAAGTATAAAAGAAATAATATTAAGCACTCTTCAAAAATACAATGACTACACACACTCATACACAGACGGAGCAAAATCCACAGCAGGCGGCGAGAATTCATCAGCAGCTTGCTCCTACCAAATTGATAATATACTACACTCTATCCGACTAAGCGATGGCTGCACTTCTCTGGATGCAGAGTTGTATGGAATTATGTACTGCATTGAGTACATCAGATCAGCTGTACTTCCACATCGCAAAACATTTGTCATAACAGACTCCCTCTCCTCTCTACAACTAATATGCCGTCAAGATAATAAAAATACCTTAATATTAGAAATTCAACACAATCTAAACACACTACATAAGGAAGGATGGGAAATCCGCTTTCTGTGGTTCCCAAGTCACATTGGGATTCACGGTAGTGATAAAGTAGACCTGAAGCTCGGTCTATGGTACTTTCACCAGCATCATAATACTCACCACCTCCATCAACATTAGCACACATACTCATGAACAACAGCAAGCAGGAATGGACGACCGACTGGACCTCACAAACAACCTTCCAACTATTGAACCTTGGTGACCTCCAGATATATGGTACCCTAAACCGTCTACGAGTGGGTCATACAGCCATATCACACAATGACCTTTATACCAAAAGCCCTCCAACAACAAACTGCTCCTTATGTGGACATTTAACAGAACCAACAGTCACACACTTAATCTACAACTGCCAAACACTCACACCACACAAGTTAAAACACAAAATACAGGGCATGATACACAAAATCCTCTCAAACAACCCTCAATCAATAGTTAGCATTCTGGCTTTTGTAAGAGAAAGTGGACTCCTAGCATACATATAAACTAGACACACGTCTCCTTATGCTGTAATAACCCTGCTAGTTAGGCATATGAAGATTTACATAATATTAAAAAAACAAAACAAAAAACATTGTAAACATTTGTCCACATAGATAGAGATATCCACTATATGTAACTTTATATATAATTAATAATAAACCGAACAAATATAACACAATCGCTAAAAGTTTTTTAATCGGGAAGCTTTTCGACAGTTACGTCATTTTCAAGCATGCACCAAAATTATTACATCTTTTTTTGTAATAATTTGTTATTACATCTTTTTTTGTAATAATTTTTTATTACATCTTTTTTTGCAATAATTTTTTATTACATCTTTTTTGTAATAATTTTTTATTACATCTTTTTTTGTAATAATTTTTTATTACATGTTTTTTGTAATAATTTTTTATTACATCTTATTTTGTAATAATTTTTTATTACATCTTTTTTTGTAATAATTTGTTATTACATCTTTTTTTGTAATAGTTTGTTATTACATATTTTTTTTGTAATAATTTTTTATTACATATTTTTTTGTAATAATTTTTTATTACATCTTTTTTTGTAATAATTTTTTATTACATCTTTTTTGTAATAATTTTTTATTACATCTTTTTTTGTAATAATTTGTTATGACATCTTTTTTTGTAATAGTTTGTTATTACATCTTTTTTTGTAATAATTTTTTATTACATCTTTTTTTGTAATAATTTTTTATTACATCTTTTTTTGTAATAATTTTTTATTACATCTTTTTTTGTAATAATTTTGGCGCGTGCTTGAAGATGACGTAACTGTCAAAAAGCTTCGCGATTAAAAAACTTTTAGTGATTGTGTTATATTTTGTTCGGTTTATTATTAATCACTACTCTCCGACATATTCAACATTTATATATAATAATAATTTCTTTTTGAACTTTTTTTTAAAAATGTAGTCCTTTGTATTTCAGTTCCTACTTTTCAAGTAAGGTTGGTTTTACGCGATAAAATATATTTCGGTCGTAAAAAAGTCTCGTTTATCGTTATCGCGAACTCTTATTGTGTCATTACGCGTGGCTCAAATAAGAGCTTCCTCTTGCACGTGAATATTGCGATTTGTATTCGGTCGTGTTTTTTTTTGCATTTGTGACTTAGTGTGTATTGAGAGCATGTTTATAGATTTCTGTTTTAATATAGATATTGTATTTCATTATTCTTATCTACGTCGTCTTCGATTGGAGTTTGGCGATCAGTAATGTCATTTTCACTTTATTCACAGCCACACTGTTTAATTCCGCTCGTGTACATCGGCACTATCGTTCGGCTGAAGTTTCCTTCCGCTTACACTTCTTCTTTTGCCAACAATTTCTGTACGTAGCACCGATTGCGAATGATGATATTTTTTATTTCGATGGATATGTCCGTAGTAATTCAGTTTGCCTTCTTGAATGGTCCGTAATAATAATTTTCTTTCTTTCGACATCTTCTTGATTCCTTATTCGGTCTATCTACCGGATTTTTAACACACACATATATATATATATATATATATATATATATATACATCGAAGGCCTGTATTTCCTTTTCTAATGTACAATTGTCCAACTTTCAACTGCGTACAATAAGACTGTACATAAGTTCTAGCTAACGTCTTTCGCAAATGCAGACTTATACTTGTTTTTTGTAAATAATTTCTTCACGTAGATAAAAGTTCATCTCTATTCCGGTTCTAATTTCCATGATCGATTTCTTCACAGAGCCAAGTGCTCAGATATTAAACTTTTGCTACTCTTTCGATTTCAGTTTAATCAATGTAAATACCGCCCGTAGATGTGTTCGTACCTCGCCTATGTTTATCAACCAATATCAATTTTGTTTTAGCTGCATTTATATCCAACCCATAACTGAGACTAACTTTATAAATCCGCGTAAGCATGTCTCGTATACCAGAAAGACTGTCTGACACAGATAATGTATCATCCGCATACATGATATTGGATATTCGTTCTTGTCCGATCGTGTATTTATATTTTTGAATTTGAACTAGCGTAGAATGTAGTGATTAGGTCCGTTTACAGCGAGGCGTTATAAATCCATTCAACCCGACATACCTGCTAATCCATCTTTCTAGAATATTAAAGTTGAAACGATCAAATTACGGGGTTTTACTATTACCGTTTATCGACTGAGATTCGCTGGCATCATAAGTTGAAACTTGTTAATTCTTCTAATTGCTCACAACCCATTTAGTCGCCAATGCGGTCCAGATTATACTTGAATGTTCAATTAAGTAATTTTCGTGTCGCTTTTGATCAAGCTCTTCATACTATTAATGTTCCGTTTCCTATCAACATTGCATTTCTTTCAAGGCCCTATATTTTAAATTGTGGTAACATTATTTAATCGTACTCATCTCTGCATTTCTTTTCAGCCTGCCATTATAAATAGCCCATTTTTATTCATTTTATAATATATATCGATAGCAATTAATCCACTCAACAATATTTGCTTCGTCTACGTCACTTCCTCCTATAACGGATTTCGCCAAATTAGCTAAATCACAAGTAGAAACTTCTTCTTTTTCTTCTATAGATTTTTGTAAAGTATTTTCCACGTTAGATTAGATTTTCCTCCAGCACTTTACTAACGTAGATTGTTTAACTGACTTCCAAGCAGTATTTATATCATAAATGCTGTCAAGAATCGTGTAATCTTTCCAGAAACTGTGAAGATCATTTCCATCTTCAGTCCTTTTTTTTAATTAAGTTTGTTCTATACTTTTTTTTTTCATTAACGCAATCACACCCTGTGGTCCATTGGTTGGATAAGAGCAGTGACATTGGGAGGCAAAAACTTTACGATTAAATTTCTATTTTCCAATTTTAAAACGTTTTCCCCTGGGTGAGATGGGGCATTGTCAATCAGCAGTAGAGCTTTCTCTGGTAAATTCTTTGACTTCAGATGTTCTTTGACTTGAGGAATAAATTTGTTTTCAAAGCATTCTTTAAATACTTGCTGGTTCATCCAGCCGTTCTTCTGGTTAAAGTAGTGTACAGGTCTTGTCCCGTTAAAGGATCTCGGTTTTCTTGATTTACCAATCACTACCAATTTTAATTTGTGAGAGCCTGATGCATTGCTGCACGTCATTATAGTCATTCGCTCTTTACTGGACTTATGTACTGGAGCATGCCGCTCGCTCTCAAAAGCCAATGTTCGCGTCGGCAAACATTTCCAGAACAGTCCCGACTCATCAGCGTTGTACACTTGATCGTATGAAATTTCCTCTGATTGAAGAAACTCTTCAAAATTGGTCTTGAAATTTTCCGCTGCCTGTATGTCGCCACTTAATTTCTCGCCGTGAAGTCCAATCTCTCTTATCCCGTGGCGCTGTTTGAACCTTGTTAACCAACCTGATGTTGCGTCAAATGTTCCTTCCAAACCTAGCATCTGAAAAAACTGTTTTGCTTTTGCAGCAATAATAGGCTCTGACAGGAGTTCCATCACTTTTGACTTACCCATTCTAAAAGTGCCGCATCTAATTCTTCATAACTGCTCTTTTTCAGTTTTTCTTTTTTTCATCGACGAGGAGTTGTCTGATGTGGATGCAAATTGAATTAATTTATCTTTTTGTTTTAAAACGTCTCTAACACTGGATTCTCCTATTCCATACTGCAAGCTAATTTGCTTTTTCGAAGCGCCATTTTCAATTTGTTTTATTAATTCTAGTTTCTCTTGAATTGATAAAACCACTTTTTTCCTTCTATCAGTCATTGTAAAATAAACTAAAACCACGAAACAAGCACGCTTTTATAATAAATTTGACAAAACTAAAATCACGATTCACTAAACAAACGAGCTACCTTCTACGGCCAAGTTGACAAAACTGACGTGAACGAGACAGTAAAATGTTGAAGCGAAAAAAGTAAGACAAGAGTGCGGTTCTGAGAGTTGTGACTCATACAGACTTCCGGTAACGATGACTAATACACTTAAGTAAACGAACGTTTTTACGTTCTCGTTTTTTCTTTAGATAAAAAAAAAATCAATCCTAGAAAGACCGCGGATAATCCGCAAAGTGGATAATCCGCCGGCGGATAATCGAGAGTTTACTGTACTATATATTCCTTGTTTTGGACATGTTGATTGGTGAAACTAAATTTATTACGTTCATTGCCGTTATTTTATTTTTAAGTTGATGGATATATATATATATCGAGGGGGCTATCAACTGTTAGGAAAACGTACCTCTCCAGTAGATACTTTTATCATTTCAGTTAGATTTTAGTTTATAAAATAATTTAAAAAAATAATTCATCGTGGTGAAAATATAATATTTCGCTTATAATATCGCTTTTTAGACAACAATTTTTACTCGTTTTAGAATTGAAATATTTAATTTACGTTAAAAGTATTGTGCGCAGTATAGAGGACATTGTGTCTGAAAAGGCTACTACTGTTCTTAGCTAGCTGCTGAAATATTCTCCAGGAAATATATGCGGCATTAAAAAGTCACCAGGAAAATGACGATAACAGCTCGTAAAATAGATTAACTAGTTGTGAATATAATAATTAAAATACAAGGGAAAACTCTCTCGTCCTAATCAGAATTCGAGGAGGTAGCTTCGAAATTACTCGATCCTCGTTTATAAATAATTAGATTTAAAAAAAAGAAATCGCCTGTTCGATAACGATTAGACACAAATTTTCAACACCCACATTAACTCACAGCAGATTTCCATTAGTAGCGTAAGACCGATTTAATAGATGAACTGGTTCCACCTAGAACTCTGGAAGGCGTACTTTAGAATCTGGTCAGGCATTGGTCTGAATTATTATCTCTAAAATTAAAAGTAGATTAAAAAGCGCTTCTATAGGTATCTAGACGGTCGTTCTATGTCGGTGTTGTTTCTAACATATGAATTCCTTTTAATCGACTTACAATTAACAATTATCAGTTTTTAAAACAGGTTTTTAAATATTACTCTTATCTAAAACGCAATTATTATTATTATTTTTTTTATTTGCACTCGATTATTATTATTTTAAATAAACCCGTTAAATTTTTTTATTTATTAAAAAAATTAGTGTAACTTGTAATAATTAAAAAAGAAAAAAAAATTAAACGATAAAAAGGTTGTATTCATGGAATTATGCAAATGGAATGGATTATAAGTATACTTGAAACTATACACATTGAGGATTATATATATATATATAAAGATATGCGCATTTAAAGAGTCTAAAAGTTGAATTTAAGTAATTACGGCTATAAAAATAGAAGAGGGAAATACAACTAAACCTTGCATAGAACAGAATTATACAAGTTAACCGTTCATTTCAATTTGTAATACTACAAGAAATCACTTTACAGAATTGTATATATATATATATATATATATATATATATATATATATATATATATATATATATATATATATATATATATATATCAGTAGTCACTGAATTATCCATACCTCAGTAATACGGATATGGGATTATCTGGACTGCCAACCGTCAGTATTTCAGTTTAATAAATAGGTATAGCACACAGGTCGGCTAACGAACATATTTTCCTCAAAATGTTTATTTTCTCGGTGAGAAGATTCAACTAGTAAACAACGACTAACAATATTAGTTTGCGTAAATGCTACTGGAGCACATAAAATACCTTTGCTTCTAATCGGAAAATCAAAAAACCCTAGGTGCTTCAAAAATGTTACGGTTGCGCTAATTTATAAGCGCATGGATGAGCATATTTCGACCCAGAATATACTCATGAATGGTACTGAGATCCTTCAGAATGAAGATGTAAAATATGTCGGTATACATTTCGCCAAAAGCTTAACTTATAGGAAGCATATAATAACAAACAGAAACCAATTAAATGTTAAGTTAAAGCAACTATAATAGCTGCTACGTAATAGGTGAACAGTATCTCTTGAAAAGAAGTTGCTACTATATAAACAAGTATTAAAGCTGGTTTAGCAATATAGCTGTCAATTATGGAGCTGTCCTAGAAAAAGCAATACTTCAATAATACAAAGAATGCGAAATAAGATATAACGCATAATTACTAATGCTCCGTGGTATATAACCAACATCACAATTTACGAAGATCTTAGAATAAAATTTGTAATAGAAGAAATAACTGAGGTTTCACAGAGATATGCTGCCAGATTGGAAAGCCATCCAAATAATACGGCGAAGGAATTACCAAATGGCTAAAACGAAGCCCGTAGGCTTAAAAGAAAACGTTTTCAAGACCTCGTATGAACATATATGTGTGTGTGTGTGTGTCAATTATGGTCGTGGGTGTATGTTTACATGTTTATACGAATGTAATGTATACATATACTTTGATTGTGTGAATGTTATGTTAATAATTAGCTTGTTTCACTGGATACGTAGCTTATTCATGATGTTTTAACTTAAATTACATCAATTACCAAATATTTTAATTTTTTATAATGTGGAATGTAGTGATTTTTTAATAAAAAATCAATTGAAAATTAGTTAAATCACTAATATTTATTTTCTTAAAGAAAACACAAAAAGCTTTTCGGCATTTACGCCATTATCAAGTGAAATTTTTTAAAACATCATAATTTTAAAAATATAAATTAAATATAATTATTTAAAAGTATGCGATGGTGATTGTGAAAATATGCTCCAAAAATGCCGTCTGTTTCTGTTCTGTCTATTTTTTGATTTGTTGAAATTTAATATCAATATATTCGTTTATTAATTTTGTTTTTTATATTAATTTTTTCTTCAATACTATTTTCCGGATTCTGTAAAAGTTGTGTACTGGTGGAATTTGAAATTTTTCATTAACTGTTTCGATGTTAAAATATAAAAATATACGAACGCAAAAAATTTTTTAAAAAACTTAATATTTATTTTCATTTTACTTGTAAAATTGTGTTTTTTAAAAAAATTTTTGCGTTCGTATATTTTTATATTTTATATTTTACTTTTGGACATCACACATCGCAACAGTTAATGAAAAATTTCAAATTCCACCAGTACACAACTTTTACAGAATCCGGAAAATAGTTTTGAAGAAAAAAATTAATATAAAAAAACAAAATTAATAAACGAATATATTGATATTAAATTTCAACAAATCAAAAAATATACAGAACAGAAGCAGACGGCATTTTTGGAGCGTATTTTCACAATCACCATCACATATTTTTAAGTAATTATATTTAATTTATATTTTTAAAATTATGATGTTTTAAAAAGTTTCACTTGATAATGGCGTAAATGCCGAAAAGCTTTTTGTGTTTTCTTTAAGAAAATAAATATTAGTGATTTAACTAATTTTCAATTGATTTTTTAATTACCAAATAGTTTAGGAAACGGTGTAAAATAGCACAGTATAAAATAAAAAAAATATAAAAAATTCCCTCTTATCCATAATTGATTTATTTAAACACAATCATCTACTGCCTTTTATGTAGGTATATATCAGGAGATGTAGGTCATGCCCATAAACAATTCCAACCGCCTTAGAGTAATATTAGATTGTATTGAAACCAGATCTACGATTCTTTTCCGTTTTAATCTTTTACGTATTTCTTCATTATGTAGGTTAGCTGCCAATGCATTTGGATGGTGTTGTAGTCTTGATAGGTGTCTATGAACTGTCGATTTAATCTCTTCATCGACATATCTCGGAGACGTATCGTGGAACAGCAACTATCAACCGTATAGTATTTTATTCTGCCTGCGCTGAATTCGTTCTACGTTAGTTGCCGAAGCTCATCCTCACAGTACTGTTGTATATAACCATGTAGGCTTATACAATATTAATTTACTATTGATATTCAATTGCGGGCGAAGGCCTATCAGCCAATACAATTGTTGCATCTTGAGTTCTAGCTCGATGTTCTTAGCTTTTATATGTTTCAGCCGGGTTAACGTTTGATCCAAATAAACACCGAGATATTTAGTAGACTCGTTTTATATTGATGACTTAGAATTTATCGTAACTTTATATTTATCGCGCGCAATACGTTGTTCGGTAAAAATTATGTGATTCCATTTTTGCTCATTGATCACAATTTCCCATTTATGCGATTATTTAACTATGTTGCCAATAGCATTTTTAACATACCTAGTGCAACTTTTTGACATCGATGATATGTCATCACTCTATCGTATCATCTGCAAATGTAGCTAGAAATACGTTATAATTTACGGGTACAACATCAGTGAACAACGAGTACGGGAGATGCCTCAGTACACGCCCCTCCTGCACACCTGTCTGTATTGTGCGAAATGATGATTATCATTTATCACAACTCGAAAATATCGTTCATCTAAATAGGATTTGATAATCTTATAATATTGAGTAGGCAAAGTCGTAGGCCAGGCGCGATCGAACGCTTACCGAATATCCAAAAATACTACAGAACAGCATATTTCTTTCTTTTTGAAGTTCTCTTCAATTTTCTTAACCACTCTGTGAACTTGATGTACTGTCGAGTGCTCAGCTCGAAAACCAAATTACTGATTTGGAATTATTTTATCTTTGTCAATTACCTTTTGTATCCTTTTATTTAAAATTTTTTCAAATACTTTAGAGAGAATTTCCAGGTTTCTGAATCATAATTATACTTTCTAATTTCCATAGTACTGGAACGTATAATCTTATGATTGTGTTGAATATATATGTTAGTTTTACTATTGATTATCTCGGTAATTTTTTTAGAATTAATCGTAACCAGGAGCTTTCTTGTTCCTCAATTTCTTGATTGCGGATTTAACTTCCGTAGGAGAGAAAACTTTATTACTATTGTTCTTGAAGATTGGTTTAGGTACGCACGAATTACGCTTTCAACTTTGGATTGGTTTTTATTTGGTTGAAAAGTTTCGGCCAAATGTATTGAAAATAGTTCAGCTTGAGCGTAATTATCTGTAATCATTTTTAACGTATTTTTTTTTTTTTGGTTTTTAGGTATTTAACAGTAATTTCCAACCTTTGAGGGTGATAGATTTGTCGCATAATCTGTAAATGTATCATTTTTGAAATTTTGAAGCAATCCCGTTTGATGATTTAACATCGCGCGGATTTCACGTTCTCATCACTGTCTCCTTAGTTGTCTTTTTATTTTTACCTGTTTGCGCACATAATTCGGGTAAACCGCAGTATAATTTGTTGTATTTTTGATCAAAGGAGTGTTTTTACACGCTGCATTTATTATTTGATTATTAAATGAGTTGACACTATTGTCAATATCTTCATTCGTTTTAAGTGAAATACAAAGATTTTGATATTCTTCTAAGTTATTCCTAAACTTTTCCCAGTTTGTAAACTCGTTAAATAATGCAGTTCTTCTGTATCTCATCTGTATCTGTTCACTAAACGATTGAATGGTCAGAAGATAGCGATGAAGAATCATTCATAACTTTCGTATAGTTATTTGAGATTCCATTCGTTATAAAGAAATCTAACAAATCGGGAATTTTGTTTATGTCTATCGGCCATTATATAGGTAAACCTCCCGGCAACATGTCACATTTAGTTGAGTCTATTATCAGATGACGAAATTTTTAAGAACATAATGCAGGCAAATGAACAGAACGAAATATAAGAAGATGAAAAAGACGTAAATGCAGGAAATGATACAGGAAACATTTCATACGGAAGCATTTCAAAAGGCTTGGAAACAATCTTCTAATGTTTCGAAAAGAAAAACGAGTATAATACCACGAGTTTACTACAATTAAAACGAATTCGTGATAATGAAGAGAAAAAATTCCTTACGTCAAATGGTAATTACAAAATATTTTAAACATAATTAAACTATTTACAACGTACTTTTTTATAATTAATGTTACAATATTTTAATGATTTTCAGTAAATGCATACGTATACGCGTACGAAAATAAATGTTGAAGTCAATTGATTTGAACAAGTTTAGTTTGTTTTGGATAAACACCTAAATATTATAGAGTAGCTTTTCTTTAAAGTCGATAATATAACAAACCATTTTCTTTATATATACGCATTTTGGGTCCACTATTATTTAATATTTTCATAAATGATATAGGAATTAACTTACATTCAAAATTTCTATTATTTGCTGATGACTTAAAAATTTTTAGATCAATTAAAACTGTCAGTGATTGTGAATTGTTGCAAGATGATTTGTGTAGAATGGTGACCTGGAGCGACAATAATTATTTACCTTTTAATTATAAGAAATGTGTTTATATTCGATTTTGTCGTACAAAAAATAAATGTCTCTTTGATTACTCTATGGGTAATGTTCCAGTTTGTAATGTAACGTGTGTTCGGGATTTGGGGTCTATATTGACAACGAGCTTAAATTTGCAACTCATATTGGTAAACAAAAGTGTATAATATAGTTTTTTAGAGAATTCTATATTCAATATGTTATATAAATATTTGTATAATTTAAACATTCTACCTCAACTAAATAGCCCTTATTACGAAAATATACATTTTAAAAGTCTACGTACCAAATAAAGGACAACTGAAAGGGTTGAAAAAAAATTATAAGAAGAAATAATGCGCTGTGTACACTTTGGAATATTTCAGAACACGCATGTAATTAAACACGGGCAACATATATCCTTTGCTTCTTTAGTCGCGATCCCAGTGGAATATCGAGGCCACGGTAGCGTAATAATTCGCCTCTAACGAATACACGAAGTACTGGCCGACAATTTACCTAGTAACATTTTGCTACTACGTGCTGGCAGCCATCCATCTGGTCTGAACACTTATATTTTTGTTTGCACTCTAGTCCCTATTATTTGCACGTAATATGTCCAAGATACTTCATTATAGGATATCCGTCTATTTCTCCTTTAGTCCAACTGACGGTGTTCGAATAGTCTATTCTAATAGTACGTTTCTATGTTATCCAAATTTCATTTACATTTTAAAATTGGTGATAGTAGACTATAAATTATTTGTATAGTTGTTTTTTTTTTGGCCTAGATCAAGCTGAACCTTTGTGGTCAGTAGAATTAAATTTAAGTATTAAATACTAAATTACAATTTTAAATAATAATATTGCACTTTAAAATAAAAATAAAAATAGAAAAGAACTTTATATTCTTAATAGATAATGTAGGGAATATAGAAGAAAACGGCGAAAGATATCTATTAAGAAATATTCGTCTATTATAATTAAATTGAGGACAATTAAAAAGAAGGTGGCTTATATCTTCCAGCAAATTTATGGAAATATGTCTAGTGCATTGTCCCTGATTATCTCCATTTGAAATTTTTTTTTGGGGGGGAGGGAATGACCCATGCGCAACCTGCAAATTATAGCAACAAATCTGCGAAGTTGATGAGGGGGTGATTGATATTGGGATGAGAGCATACCGTGGAAATATCGGAAGATGCATATGAACAATACTAAAACATTTACCATTTTTTAAGGATTTTCAGTATTCATATCAATAATTGTGGTACTTTATCTGAATTTTGGAGGGTGATCTGATATATTCCTGACAAGGAAGCCTGTTTAGCAGTAACATCAGTCGCTTTATTAAGTTCAAATCCGGAGTGACTAGGACTTCAACAAAATTCTTATAAACACGTCAAATATCAAGGGGTGAGAATCAAACCTGAATAGGCAGTTCTGTATAGTAAAGAAAGAACTAAGACCATCACAAAACACAAAGTATTTACCCGTACCATCGAGCACATTAAGGAGATAATCACAATTTGTATAGTTGAAGTTATGGAAAAATAAAATTATATACATACATACATATATATATATATATATATATATATATATATATATATATATATACACATAAAATATATATAAACATATGTTATATACATAAGTGTGTATATGTTAATATACATACTATATCTGTAAATTCACGGTACTTTTTATATGCTGCTATTTTTAGGTATTAATGTCGATTTAAGCAATAAATAATTTTTTTATTTTTATTATAGGAAAATACGAAATATATATCATAGAAGGCCGAGTATATTTAGTTTAATATCGTCACATAAAAATATTCGCTATAGTCGTTAATGCGGACCTGCTATTAGCAATTTCGCAACAGATTCAACGAATCGCGTTTCACTTATATTACTCGCATCTTCTAAATGTTGTTTTTTTGATTTTTGATTTTTTATAGCTGCTATGTTTGTGTGTGCGCGCGCGAGTGATGCTTTGAAATTGTAAGATGGTAATCTTATTTCGCATTTCGAAGATTTATATTTATGATTATCGATTGGTTATTTAGTTCGTTTCGTTTGATGTAAGATTTTTTTTTAAAGAAAAACCAGTTAGGTTATTTATTTTGTAATAAAATCGATGCTTTAAATTTTTGTAAAAAATAAAAAATTACTTTTTCGCGGAAAATTAGAACTATTCCTGTTTTATTGCCCCGAACAAGAAACAAGAAAGAAAAAGCTGCTTAAGTGATTGAACTATGTTTAGAACTGTTGTACATAATGTCTTAACGCTCATAAAATTATATCAGATGAAGACAATGTATACATTTCAAGTTGATATGGAGTGTATTTTATTTTATAGTTATTTTTGATCAGTTGAATTTTACACAACTATCCAGGGGGTTTTCTCGTGTTTGTATATATATATATATATATATATATATATATATATATATATATATATATATATATATATATATATTCCATAATATGACGCGCATATAAATGAGACGCGTGTACGGGAGCGTTATGCAAATGTTTTGATCGTTTAAAATTCGAATAAATTTTAAATAAGAAAATATTTACGAATTCTATTTATTTGCATTTTTTTCTCATCGTGCGTACTAAAAGGTTTTTTTGAACAGTTTTCGCAAGATGTTAAATTTTAAAACACGTTTTTATGTTAATATACTTTCTTTGTTGCTCCAAATGATTGGAAATCGATTTAGGATGGCGGATTAATCTCGCTGAGTCGCTAGACGAAGTGTACTGTAGTGTAAATTGAATATTAACGTTGCTGTCAGATAGAACAAAAAGTATAAGCTGAATTTTAAATTGCAACATTGTTAAATGATGAGCACAATAAGAATTTGATACGAGTTATACGGAGACGACTTGAACAAATGAAATTAGTTTGGAAGCTTCTCTAAGTAGAAAACCAACATTTTGATGTTAGTTTATAACGCTAGTAAAAACATTGTTTATAACTGAGGACATTTAGTGGGGACGAAGAAAACGAAAATATATTTGAATGTAGTTGTACTAGTTTGAAGTGCGTGGTGAAAAAAAAGACATAGTAGAAATAGGAGCAGAATCGGCCTTTTTACATCGTCTGCAACTTCTACGTGACTTAGACAGTGTTGTGATTTGTAAGCTACTATTGAGAAATTTATTTGCAAACGTTAAAATTGCAAGGTAATACTTTTTTTATGAGGTAGCTTGTAAGAGATTAAAATTAAATTGATAGTTGAAATGTCGCATAATTAAATATCCAAGATTAAGAAAAATTTCATTTACAATAAATCACGTTTCGATTAGTGGCTTTATAACGTAGAATGTAATTCAGTTTTAAGAATTATACATATTTTGCGGTTACATGATATAATCGAGATGATAGATCCGTAGTAGCGGTTTAAACAAAGAAAGAATAGTAATTTCATTACGCGTGGCGGATGATCATTTTGAAGAATTTGTATTGAAGTCCGAAGGTGTTAGGCTGGAGCCTTCTTAGTTTGTTGCGTGTTATATGATATTTTTTGTGGATATACTCGAAACGCGGGAGGAAAAAACGGCATTCAACGATTAAACCGAGATAATTAAGCTGCGTAATATAGAATACGATCTTAAGACTTTCAATTTTGTGTACAATTCCCAGACTGTCAAATGCTCTAAAGTGGCAGCAATCGAGAGTGATGGACCTGTATAATTAATGATCTGTTTAAGATGTTGCCGGATAAATTCAATTAACTCGAAGTCATAGTATTTGTCAGTATTAAACGAGATGAAGAGATCATTGGTATAATAAATCTATTTAATTGTATGGATGTTTTTTTACGAATGATTTATTTAGTGTAGGACTCTATCTGTAACCGTTTCGTGGGTAACTGTTTCGAGTCACTGGTCGATAATGTTAAAAAATACAAATTCTTTCCTCGATATATTGTCAGCTAGGTGTTCGATGCAATTAATGTTTAGCAATAATTCGCTATTATTGTTATCTTCTTTTATTATTAAATTAATCTAAATTACAGTAACGTATAGAAGAATATCGATCGAATTGGTGAGACGAATAGAATCGACAGAGAAAAACTACTATCATCTTTGAATTGGAAAGGAAACGAAGAGAAAAGATTAGCGACGTCTTCGAAGAAGACTATAAGGAACGATCGCTTATATAATATGGCAGACGAAGAAGTGAATAACGGTATATAGTGGAGTTGAAGTTTCGTGTACGCAGGGGTAGGACTATCGATGATAGTGTTTTCCTGACGATTTGACAGCGAGCACTTTACAAGCATCAACCGATAGTTTGATTTGTAAAGGTTGTTTATTGTTGAAATCGGCTATTGCATTTCTACCGTTACATAAAAACTTCTTAAATTACACCGAGAAATGTTCGTTCTTTTTCCAGTTTTATTTTCCTTTTTAACATTTTAATCAGTCGACTCGTAAATAAATAACGTCTGTTCTAACAAGCGTTTATTGATTAATTAGAAAATTATAATTCAATTAACATGTATAGCGTCATTAAAATTGCGAACGATTATGAAATCACGAGTTAATACTAAAAAGAGAACTAATAAATTATAAAAAAAAGTTTCATATTGCACCTAATCGATAAAACGAGCAGATACCGCCGAGAATTTTAATGAAATGTTCAAACGTTACAATAGACCAATATAGATAGAAGTACTATATGTATAAGTGTGAACGAAATTCTATCACTTAGGAGTGACTAGCTACGATACAGAAATCACGTTAATTCGTTAAAGAAAACAAGTATAAATAATATCGCCTATTACGTGTAGGACAAGGTTTTCCTATAGAAGCTTCGAACGTTTAAAGTAGAAAAAAAATTTCTGAGAAAATTTTAAAATTACTTCATCGATATTTTTTTTTCCATCGCTATCACTAATTAAAAATTTTTTAGTCAGAAAACAAAACTCGATTACGATATAATATACGATATAGAAAGTTATCTAACTAAATTAAATTACCTTTCGAATAATATAAAAATTTAATCGATTAAAAAGAATAATTTCATAAATCGGACGTTATGATTGAAGTATTCGGAAAAAAAATCAATAAATTAAACGATTAATAACGAAAACCTATTATAACGAAAATAGCGTTAAGTAGTAATAAATAAATCCGCCGATAAATAGGAAAATAAAATCGATAAAGCTAAAATATTGCGGTGATTCGTCTTTTTTAATCCTACATCGAATGTAACACATCGTTTTACAATTAGAAAAGTGTCCTACTAACTTCGTAATAACAAATGAAAAAATAAAATACTTATACACATACGAAATAGATAATAGGAATTAACGTTTTATTCCACCATCGAGTAGACTAGAAATGTGCTTTATCTTTTTTTTTTTTTTAAATAGATATTTCACAGGACCACTAAAAAAAAGATAAGAAATGAAAATAATGATAATGATGAAAATAATAATATTATAGATAATAATATTTATTGCTTCTACGCCCAAATTTTCAGATAACACCTTGCTCGTCTATTTCGAAGATTTTTCTTCGACATTTTCTTTCGATGTTCCCGCTTTCTCTTCACGCTGCAACGGTTGCTCATCGTTTTCCTCTTGCTGTTCTACGTTTCTTGCCGGGGCCGCATCGGCGTTGTTATTATTATTATTATTGTTCTCATTTACCGACTGGGCTGCAGGAGCATTAACATTAGGCGCGTATTGCAAATCGTTTCCTCTGTAATAATCGGCTACACCGCCTAATCGTGCGTAAGGAGGTCGAGCTATATGCAGTGGCATACACGGATATCCGGCCGATAATAATCGCGATATATCTTGAGGTGTGAACAACATTTCTACGTGTCTCGGAAGTGAACATGATCTAGCCGACTCGAATGGAAATGGCACACGTAGTATTCGCCTGTGTAAAAAAAAAAAAAAGTTTTAATTCTACTTAAACTGAATTTATTCGTTTTATACCATTCAGAAAGCTATCATACATACATACATTACATATGTATGTACTCATACGAAACAATAAAATTAGTCACTAACGTCATAAACCAGTAACAAAACATTTCGTCAGTTTTTCCAAAATGAAATAAATTAAAATAAATAATAAAAAATAAATTTATTTAAAAATTCTGGATAATGTATATATATATATATATATATATATATATATATATATATATATATATATATATATATATATATATATAAGAGAAATAGGTAGAAAACGTAAACATAAATTGAATGAACATTTTTATAAAAACAATGATAATAATGTGGTGAACATGGTAAAGAATTTGAACGTGAAATTAATAATATTAACCGGAACTACAATATTTTACATACAGAAAGAAAAACTAAACAAATATAATTATTAGAAAAATTAGAAATAAAAATAATTTATTAAACGGAATTTGATGATGAATTAGTTTTAAAGATTCAGTTATGAATATACTTAGTCTTTTTGTAAATTATAGGACATAGTACCTGATGATAAGCATCTCAGACTCGAACTAAATAGGCTAGATGTTAATTTCCGTAAACTACTTTTCTTATAGTTATTATATAGTATTTATTTTATTCGAACTATGGCATAACTTATGAAAATCTCTGTTATTTATTTATAAAATTAGATTTTACTTTCATTGTTTTATTTTTTTGTTTAAAAAATCATTTTATACATACACATAATACCGGGCCGACCAAATATGACTGTCATATGTTTTAAGTATCTATTCTTCATTTTATACTTGTAAATTTGTGATCTTAAATTTATATTTTTATGTTTTTATTTTTTTTTTAATTTTTTAATATTTATTTTTATTTTATAATGGCGTAATTACCGAAAATGTTTGTGATTTTTCGCAAAGAAAATAAACGTTAGTGATTTTAATTAATTTTGTAATTTACTTTTCTTATAGTTATTATATATTATTTATTTTATTCGAACTACGGCATAACTTATGAAAATATTTGTTATTTGTTTATAAAATTAATGATTTTATTTTTATTAAAAAAATCTTTGTTAGTTTTTTTTTTTCTAAAATCGTGTTTTTTGGTGAATATATTTAGATAAAAATCATATACTATTGAAAACAGTTACATACATTAACTTTTTACAAATTTTAGGAGTTTTAACCAAAAATTTCAGTTTTGACAAATATCAGAAAGCCTTAATGTTTTTTAAAAATGAATTATGAAAATTTTCTATCAGATTAAAATCATTTTTTCGTAGATTAAATAATATTTCCGGAAGATTCGATATCTTAAATCGCAAGGGCATCCAAAATATAAAATGTTATTTATATTTACCGACGCAAATGTGGTAAAAGCACATTTATAAATTTATAACATTCGAGCGGTTAATGCGATCGAGCTGAAATTTTCAACATACTTTTAGATAAATATTAAGAAAAAAGCGACAGCAAAAAAATATTGAAATTTCCAACATTTTATGAGGTGGTGTACTCGAGGCCTAAAATTTCATGCTTCGTATTTTCCATACAGACCTTAATAAATTACGGATTAATTATTTAATAAATTACAGGTGTGTATAGAACCGTTTCCGAGATGGAAGAGTAACGAAATATATAAATTTTTTTTTTCAAATTTCTTTTTATAGGACATTAAATACTGAATTCGACAGTAATTGATTATTGATGCTGTGAACAGTTAACACGAACTATCCTAGTGGTGCCATACGGCATCGCATAAAATGTATGCGAATATAGCATTGTCCTCGATCTCGTGGTTTGTTTTTATAGGTTGATTATAAATATGTTCTAGATAGATGTGCGTACCGTACTTAGTGTTTTATAATTTGTTTACTGTGTTGCGATTTTGTCTTTTTTTTTTTTATTTTAAAATTAGTTTATATATTTTTTACTTTAAAGATGGATTCCAATTTGCCGTAAGTTTTACTACATATGCAATTATGTATATAAAAATGTCATAAATAGTTATAATTATAGTAGACACATTAGGTTATATTATTTCAATCAATTGAATTTGTAAGTATAAGTTATTGTCACCGTAGCAAGTGAATGTAAAGTTTTTCATCATTTATATTTATAAATAATTATATATTCAACGCAATTTTAGACCATTAAAAAATTTGAAAGAAATTTTGGATGCTTTGGAAGAGGACGTACATAGATGGAATTTCCATTGAACCTCTGTCTAATCCAGAGCTTACAGGTGAAGATGATGACGGTTTAGTTGATCATGTAAACTCAACTAACTTATTGGCAAGAGTGCAGAAATTCGCTTTCATTGTGATAATGAAGAGGAAGAATTTTAATCGGAATTATTATCATCGCTTGGATCAATATTAAATATTATCACCACATCGAAACCGCTAAAAGTGAAATATTTAAAAACAGGTTAATCTAAAAGAATACAAAGGGATTTTTCCGCAATATAAGTTGTCGCCTACGTTGATTTTTCGCCAACTCAGTTATTTGAAAAATTTGTTGATGATTACTTGTTATGTCACATTAAGGAACAAATGTCACTATATGCTTTGCAACATAACCGTGCAGATCCAGATTGTTTACTGCCAGAACTGAAAATTTTCGTTGCTGTTCTTATACTTAGTGGTTATAATGTGCTTCCGTCGAAACGTAATTATTGGGAAACAGTAGAAGATATGAGAAATGAAATAGTTACAAAAAACCAATAAGACGAGACAGATTTGAGCAAATTATGCGAGAAATACACTTTGCTGGCAATTCAATAATCGATAAAGAGGACAAGTTGTACAAATTACGTCCACACATAAATCATTTGCAAGGGAAATTTATAGAATAAGGCTGAGATGTGCATAGAATGTTCGAGTCAAACGAGAGTTATGTGTGACAAGTGTAATGTTGGTTTATGTGTACATTGTTTTAAAAGATTTCACATATAAACTTCTATTTTAAAAGCTTAGGTTTATCTGCGTTTTCTTATTTTATTAATACACAATTCGTTTATTCATTCTTACAACTACCCAATCTGGTAAAATATTGTAACCATTCGTTAATTGTGCACATTTTTTACAAAATTGTTATAGATGAATTTGTTGTTTTATTATGTGAAACCACTGAATATAAATAATCTACTAATTATTGTGATTATTGCTACTATTTCACTGTATGATAATGAGTGATTAGTTTATTTCAGCATATTCTGCATTTTATATATTTTGTTTATTTAATGCCGAGCAGTGTCTGCTTCTAATATAGATATTGACTTACTTTTTTTTTTTTTCATTTTCACACGGGACACCATAGGAATATATTTTCATATATTTTAAACAAAAATTATAAAAAAATTTAACTCCAGATAATTCGGGTTAATTACAGAAGTATGGTTAAAAGAATTTTGGTATATTATTTCCTTTATTTCGCTTAAGCACAGCATTCTAATGTTTGTATAGACTTTCAATAATATTTTTTAAAGTGAATGTAATCATTTTCGTTTAATGACATTTTGGAAAGCGATTTTTCACTTTTGTACCTATTTTTAGTTTTATAAAATTTAGTTTTCAATCTCTGAATCTCCTCTGGGTACTCAACCCACTTACACACACACACACATATATATATATATATATATATATATATATATATATATATATATATATATATATATAATATACATCCTTTTCTGATTGGAAGAATATACTTGGAGGAGTGAACTAATATTTTTCTACGCCTCAAACCTCTTAATCGCTAAACATATTCGTGCTCAACAGTTTGAAAAATTTCCACACAGACCATAAGGCTTGTAGTTATACGTATGTGCATATATACGAGATTAATAACTCATTTGATTTTCGTCTATCATTGACGAAACAAACGCGAAAATAATTATTATATGGATTGAATCGTATTAACATTTATGGAATAATTTCATCAACGCGAGTGTATTATGTTTGTGTTCCTAAATAATCACGATCACATATTCTGAGACCCAAAAATTTAGACGGAATTATTTAGCACTAAAACTTTCAATTATTAGAATGAACATAGATCGCTTTCCGCTATTTCATTCCATCACATTTACTCCAACTAGCCTGGCTTCTGTTATATTGGAAGAATTTCAGGTATCGACTATGCGAATTCATATCTCTTTCTAATTTATATTATCGTATTCGTACAATTTCTTCAATAAAAGAAAATCCTTCTTTCTTGAGAACTACGTTCTTTATCTTCCGCCACTGATCTTCAATAATATTATCCCTGAGAAACGTACACCTCTATTTATACATATGGATCAGAGTTGACTCAGAGAACGGTTTATCACCCCCATCTCTTAATATTAGCAGGGCATACAAATTATCTGATCTTTGTTCGGCATTTACCGCTACGTGTGTAGTAATATATCTATTCTTATCATTTTTAATTGATACGAAGCTTCCGGATAGTTATCTCATTATCACTGACTCACAAAGCATTTTGAAGGTTACGGAAAACAAATTTGATTTCATTCATCGTGTTCTGATCATTTGGAAAATTTAATTATACTAGTGTCTTTCTTATGGACACTGGGACATCGAGGAATCCCCGACAATGAAATTGTAGATTCATTAGCTAATGAGAAGTCTTCTAGGGGTGTGGTATTTAATTTCTGCACTTGATATAAATTTTATACAGTCGGAACATAGGAAACTTTGGGAACATACATATGTAGAGTACATACAGCAGTCGCTCCTTACTAGGTACTACCAATTACAATCGTCTCTTCCTAAATTTCCATGGTTTTACTTTTTTTAAAACACTAAGCGGAACGGAATGTACTTATCAACAGATTGCGATTCGGACATAATTTGTTGTCGGACCGCCTATTCCTTGTGCAACGTAGAGAAATTCCTTGCTGTCTTCTCCATACCGAACGTGCAGTTTGCAATCCTGATCACGTGTTCTTCGAATGCCCTACTTTAATAACATCACGTCCTGAACTATACCTTAAATTACTGCACTCATCATGTAACGGTATTGTCCCTTCTTCATCTTAAGAATTTACATATATTTCCAATAGTCGTCCGAGTTTATAGACATACGAGTTAGTACGTAAAGCATCACGTTGGGTAGGTTTTAAGGGCACATACCCGTTAGAAAAATTAAAAAAAAAATGGTTTTTGCCCAGTCGTGCTGGCGTTACAAGAAAATTATTTAAATATAAAATTATAACGATTTTTACCTAAGTTTTATCTGGCGCTGATGTCTAATCGGTGAGAAATGTTCCACATGCGTAGCTGGTGAAAGAATCGGTACGCTAGGTATCATCGTGAATCGAAATCTGTAAAATTAATCAATTAAGCGTTTATTTTTCTATTTCAAATTACTTCTTAAACGACATCGTTTTTTAAAACAGATGGAAAATTATTACAACGTTAAAAAATTTGACCCACATTTCGTTCTTATTTTTATTTTTTTCGTTTTGTAATAATGTATTTAACCGACTAACGTTATGAAAATTTCAAGTGGCAATCCAATTAAGTTTATCGTCGCTATATAAACTTCATTTATAACTACATTCTCTAATATCTTAATAATTTTAATCTTAACGATAATATCTATATAAAATTAACGTTATCTTCTTAATATAATAAATTATAATTTTTCCCCTATTTATTATTTTGTTGTTCGATGGATTTAATTTCTCATACTCGCTATTTACTAATTACAATATCTTATCCCCCCAACACGCTACACAGTTTTCTATTTTTGCTATGCAAGAGTTTTCTATTTCCGTTATGCCAAAGAGCCTTATTAGATATGTTTTAAAACTTGCCGTAGTAATAAATTACGCGTTGTAAACGATTATTATCGAATCTGCCGTTTGAATTAGGAAAATATCGATACGTTATGTGCATTCCGAATGATTTCATATCTAAATATTTATTTAGTATAATTGAACTGTTTCGCGGTAACTTGTAACATTCCACTCTATTAAATTCACGGATCGTATTAATATTCGGATTTTCGATAAAAAATATATCGATAAGTTCGCGTATAAGGGAAATTCCTGCTATTACTGTCGATATAGCAGGTAGTTTTATAAGCTTTGATCATTTTAATTGCTATTATGCTCCGAAAAGATCTTATTAATGTAAATGTTTCGTTACCTAATAGTTGGTTTTAAATGCTTATAGAGATTAAATCCAAAATTATTATCGATTTACGCGAGATTATAACCTATCGCTATTGTTTTATATATAGTTTATATTAAATACGAGGACGAATTTAATTATCCTATTCCATATCTTACGGAAATGAGCGTAACATTTTAAATTATTTCCAATTAGTACACCAAAATATGTTCTTTAAATAATATCATCGTCATCATTTTCCATCTCCTATTCAGGAGGTCGTCTCGGATTTCTACATTTGTCTAACTTATATCATTTACTGGTTTTCTTCCTGATATTCCATAATACTCTATGCCTTTCTCGTGGTCTTTTCTTCCGTTGTATCGTAACGAATTTTATGACCAAAGTACTTCTTTTTTGAGTCTTCAATTATATTCGGTTGACTTAATTTGCATTTGTTTAGTAAATTCGTTATTTTTTCCTTCCACGATATTCGGTGCATCCTTCTGTATTCCAAGGGCAGTGATTTTCTTTTTGTTGACTTCCGATAATGTCCCTCCAGAAGTATATTTCATTGTTGACCACACAAAATAGCGAAGAATCTCAACTTTAGTTGAAGGTTTAATTTTCCATAACTACTCGTTCCATGTAAATTCATTTCGTCCGCATCCGATTCTTCTTCGTTTTCCATGATTAAGCTTCCTAAATATTTGCACCTGTTTACCTTTTCGATTTATAAAATTTCTACCGGCGCTCCATTTTGTGTTTTTGTTATTCTCGCGACTTTTTCTTTTTAACGTTTATTTTCATTAACTTCTTACCTTCTAACGATATTATTTTTTGCAGATTTTCTTTCTACTCAGCCAAATGTACCTGATCGTCCGCCTAACTTATATTCGCTGTCCTTATTCCATTTATATCCGCATATATGAATATTTCCCATTTGGGTTATATGCGTTGAACAGTCTCGCTGATATCCTTGTCCTACTCCGCGTATTATATATGACAATATTCTTTCAACTGTTCTTGTCGAATTCTTATCGTCGCCTTCTGGTTACAGTAAATTAATTCTACATCTCTTCCATCTAATCCGTATTTCATCAAAATTTTGATTATTTGTTTATGATGTACCCTGTTAAAGGCTTTTTCATTAAATAATATATATTTAGACCTTTGACGTATTAATATTTAAGTTATAACCATTTAAAAAAAAAAAATAATCGATTTCCTTGTACGCGCTGCGTATGTTTTTTTCTTTTTTTTTTCGTGTTTATTTCGTTCTTATATTATCATAATCGTCGATGAATCTTCTTACCCGTGTTCGACTTCATTGTTTATTTTTTAAATATAAAGAGCGTTATTTCGGTTTCTCGAAATTTATTTTCTCAAATTAATTTTGTTTATCGAACGATGAAATATCTACGGATTATATTATAAATTGCTCTATTCTATTCATGCGATCCGATGCGGGAAGACTACTTACAACATTACGTCCCCAGATTACGTACGCATGTTAACACTAGTGGTGATACTTCGTACGTATCAACAAAAGTACCGTTAAAAGCTCGACCTGCCTATTGATGATCAATAGTGCGCTCTCGATGGTTTACGGAGTGTATCGCACAGGCTCATCTTTAATATTCCATCGCGCTAACAGTTCGTTACATCGTCCATTCTCGCTCCAAATGCGGCTTGATTAAGTCGAAACCGTCCACCTTAAGATGCACTAGCTAAAGGGAGAGATCTTTAATGGGGTAGTGTTCTCTTCAGTTTCAACGCGTGATGTCGTACATTTTATACGGTCGGAACATAAAAAACTCTGGGAACAGACGTATATGGAGTGTATACAGCGGTCGCCTCTTACTGCGTACTATCAGCTACAGCCGACTCTCCCTAGGTTCCCATTGTTCTACTTTTTTTAAAAACATTAAGCGGACAGGAATTGTACTTATCAGCAGATTGCGATTATTGCTTGTTGTCGGACCGCCTGTTCCTTATGCAGCTTAAAGAAAATCCGTATTGCCACATGCTGGTCGTGCAGTCTGCAACCCTGATCACGTGTTCTTCGAATTCTCTTCTTTAACAACATTACTAAACTGTATCTTAAATTACTGCACGCGTCTCGTAATGGTCCTCCTTATAACGTATTGTCCCTTCTGCAATAGCGATTTTTCTAGAGAAGTTGTCCGAGTTTATAAAAATATGAGTTAGTAATTATTACGGTATTACGTTGAGTAAGCTGTAAAGGCATCCCCATTAAATTAACAACACATACATAGAAAGCCTGCCATTGCAAAATAATTTTTAAGTATGGAACCATCGCGCTATGCATGTAATTATACCATTTTTTACGAAATGAATAATTGTTCTACGTAAGAGAATTTATAAATAAAAATTAATATCGTTTAATTCGAATATCATAACAAAGGTAATAATAGTTCGCAGCAGTCGCGCTCTAGAGGGCTTAGAAAACTATACAATTTCCCAGCTAAAATGATAGTTGAAACATAAGAGAATATTATCGCTAATAAAACCTAATCTTGCAGAGCGTGCAAAACTAGATTGCAAAAGTACTGTTAGAAAATACTCTTTACATTCTGTCAGCTAATGACGTTGAAAATCCAGCTGACTGTGCAACACAAAGAAAAAAAATTGTTGTTGATTGGGCCGTTGGAATCTGACCCAGGTTGTTGTTTTTTTTTTTTTATTGTTATTACTTGTTTCCTTGTTGTTCGTGATCTTTTATAGTTTGTTTTGCCTATCGAATTTTGTTACGTATATATATTCATTTTTAAATTTTATATATTTTTTTTTGGGTGATGTTTGAGCCCACACCAGATATAAATCCTACATTAACCATGGATAAAAAAAAAAACATATAACCAGGTAAGACGACGGATAAAGTTAAAGATGCAAATGAAACACCGAAGATTTATATTACTTCTGGTTAACATTAAAACTTGTATTAGTCCGACTAAATACTACCAGAAGATAGCGTACGTAATTTTACATGTTTTCATGCTAGATTTCCGGAAAAACTAGAGACGATATTAAAAATTCCAGCGATAAATTTTAGCTATCTTAATTTTTTTTTTCTGTACCATTTACAAATGTGTTCGTTCGATTATATTCGATGAATCTTCCTGTACACGTGTGCTTACGTATATCTTAGGCTTGATCCATTTTTCAAATTATAAGTTTAAAAAAAAAATAATAATAATAAAATAGGCAATTATAAGCTCGTTGTATACGTTTTAACGTTGCTAGGTGATAATTTGCCCAATACATCAAAATATACTTACGCCATTACGTTATATACAACTATTTCAGTTTGCCACGGCGTGTGAAATTCTTACGTTGCCTCCGCACGCACGATTAAGCTCTCACCCGACAGCGTAGTAATAGTTGTGTTTTACTTTTGAATTAAACGGAGGACGAAGTGAAGGATATTCCTCGCCTCCTTTACCGAATATAATAAATTTCCCAACGATACGGGGACCTCGGTGACAATTACCACATCCGTTCGGAGTTGAGAATTAACTGGGTACGTCCTTGATAAATTGTTTCCAATTAAAAAACTTCTTCCTTCTTATTTCATCACACGCTGTTATAAAAATAATTCCCTCTATTGCCGTATGTTCAGCGCGTCCTTACTGTGTATATGTTTGAAATTATATATATCGAGTCTTGTATACGCTCCAATAAATATCTTAAATAGAAGAAATCGAAGTCGTAGTTTTTTTGTTACATTTTTAGAAGCTTTCTGTAGCTGAAATTAGCTGTATTACGATTATTTTCGACTGGAGAAACATTAATCGGCAGTAAAGCCGTATTAGGTGTAAACGATTAATTAATAATAGTATTTTTTTAATTTATTTTTTTAATTTATTTTTATTTTATTTTTGTTTAATAATAATAATAGTGATAATAACCGGTTTAAGAGTATGAATAAACGATAAGCAGGAATTATAATCGAGATGAAATATAACAAAGATAAATTTTGTTCTATTTTTCATGCGCCATCCCGGATAAATGCTCTCAGAGAAGTGGAACTGCGACACTGTGTTATTTAGACGCCAGAAATATCAATCGGGATTAAAAAATTATTAATTAATAATAGTATTTTTTTTAAATAATAAAATTAAATTAAATTTATTTCAATTTCGATACATCGCACCCGTACACTTCGAAAAGCGATGATGAAAAGAAGAAATATTAAATCATCACAAGTCAAAAAAAAAAAATAAATGAAAAAATCAACAAATGGATAAATAAATAATAATAATATAGCGTAGACAGATAAAACCATTTTCTCCAATGGAGATAGGAGCCATAATAAAAAAAAATCCTGAATAATAAACAAGCACCGGGGTATGATCTAATTACTACAAACATTCTTAAGCAACTACCGAGAAAATCTCTAGTATTCTGACATACGTGTATAATGCAATGCTAATACTTCAGTATGTTCCGATACTATGGAAATTTGCTAATATCAAAATGATATTAAAACCAGATATTACATCTTACCGAACCATCTCTCTACTTCCAATGTTTTCTAAAGTCTTTGAAAAGTTAATACAAAAAAGGCTCCAGAAGATTATTGAACAAGAGAAGGCAATGCGAATCATCAATTCGGATTCCGCATTGGACACTCGACTGTACAGCAGGTTCATCGAGTTGTAAGCCAAATTGAACAGTGTCTTGAAGAAATAAAGGTTTGCTCCGCCGTATTTGTCGATGTGTGAAAGAAGCCTTTGATAGAGTCTGGCATCCAGGCCTTCTCTATAAATGCAAACAAATCTTGCCACCGGAATATTATAATATTTCGAAATCATACTTGATCGATATTTTCAATTAATAATTAATGATTGTCAATCATCTCCACATAGGATTCAGGCTGGAGTACCTCAGGGCAGTATCCTGAGGCCACTCTTATACTAAGTATTTAAGAGAGATATTCCAGAAAATACATTTATAGCAACCTTCGCTGATGATACGGCAATACTTAGCTTCACACGACTGCCCTAGTGCATCCACTCGGCATCTTCAGATTGCTCTAGACCAAATCTCTGAATGGTTCCGCATTTGGAGAATAGCAATTAACGAAGCTAAATGTAAACACGTATTATTTACTAAAAAAAAAAAAATTGATTGCAAAAAATATCAAGTTTCAATAAGTGGAACAACAATACCTCAAGACTCTTCTGTTAGATACCTAGGAATCCATTGGTCATCACATATAAAAGGACTCTAAATTAAATATCGAGACAGCGAAATTGAAGTGATTATTAGAACCCAGATCGCAACTAGATATTAAAAATAAACTTTTATTATACAGTGCGATACTTAAACCAACCTGCCTATATATGGCTGCGAACTATGGGGATGTTCCTCTAAGAGCAACATTCAAAAAATACAACGGTACCATAGTAAGATACTACAAAGGATAGCTGGCGCTCCATGTCACTAACTACACAGTGCATAAAGATCTTCAGATACAATATGTGGAACAAGTAATCCAACGAGCTGCTCGCGATTACCTGACGAGATTGGAACGAAAATCCGCTTGCAATAAGTTTACAAGTTCAATCGGCAATTAGGAGGCTAGAAAACGCATTACCGACTTCAGATAATGCTTTCGGCCTGCCATCATTCATAACTTAGGAGTTATGTCGCTGGACCGACTCCTAAAAAAATGTTTATTTTTTTTTCACATTCATTACATCTGGTAGATGACGGGTTAGACACGTCAGTTCTAGATTAGAAGATAGAAAAAAAATTAGTTATTTTGAAGAGGTTTTTCATGTCAGCAAGGAATTTTAAAAAGATTTCTCACAAATGACGATACATTTTTTCGCAGCTGTTGCAACATCATACTGATGAGAGTGAACGATGGATCATTGAACACAGCTAGTGAATAGGTGGTTAGGATTTGATTCTTAGAAAGAACAACGTTTTAACCATCTCTAAATCGAGTTATTGGAATTTTTTGAAAGTGGAAGGTATAAAATGTTGCTGGTTGTATTTATTTCATATTTCATATTTCATACGTTAGCGTAAAATAGTAATTTGGAATAAATAAATCGTTCTACGGAAATTATTCTATTTTAAAGAGATAACGATAAAAAGAGAAAGACAAGAGACAAAGAGCATTTCGACCTTGTTCATTCTCGTAAACCAATGGCCAGGATTATATTCTATTTTTGAAACTAACAAACCGGAATAGAAGAAAAAACAATATTGTCCAACATCCGTCTGACTAGGATCGCCTAAAAAAATCCCTCTACCAAGTAATACTACGATGGAGGAGAATATTATTCTACGAGATGTTCCGACTACTTTTAAAAAGTAGATCATTTTGTTCTTTTCTAGCTAAAAAAAAAAAAAATGGGGAAAAAGTATAAAAGGTTTTAATAATAATAATAAAAAAGAGCAATTACTATCAACGTCTGGCATCTCTCGTTGTTTTTATCGTTCGTACAAGTAATTTACGATGTAATCCGAAAGAGAAAAAAAATCATCTTCATCAACTAGTATTACTACTGCATTTGCAAGTGAATTAGCTGGTCTTTTGAAAACTTCTTAACTTTTTTTTTTTTATAGTTTGGAAATTTTATTTTTTTCCAAAGTGGATGAAAACAATTTTTTATAGTTTGCTCGTTGAAAAAAGTTTCAAACTATTAGATTATAATTTACGAGTTTCGTAGATTTTACGCGATTTCTACAAACAATCGTCTACGTAACTTACATACTATTTTAATGAATAATATTACACGTTTTTCTACTATACCATTGTCTCGAGCTCTGTTCCCCCTTTTCATTGATGTAATATATATATATGAAAAGTACCACTATCGTTATATCGTTCAATCGCCGGCCCATTTTTTTAAATCTGCTATTCAAAGCGCTAATTATATGCAATACAGATACGCGAGCATAATATGATGTTATGTGGTGAGGGGTGACACTGTCTGGCGATAATAAATAGTTACAATAATGAAGAATTTTATGCGGCCAGCCAGAATCAAATCCTCAATCATAGGATTGACAGTCGAGCTGTTTCTGCGACTAAATCATGCGCATATACTGAAAAAAATCTCCCAGTTGAAAATACCGACATCTTTTCAATGTGTTATATTAAAGGTGAAATACATCATACTTGGCACAACAGTTACAATTGATCAGAAACCTGTGTAAATGAAAGTAGAGACGTAGGCGGTGCCGTCATATAGTAATAAATTGTTAGAATTATAGATTGCTTACAAATGAAAAACTTAAAACAACGAACATAGAATTAAAACAAAAAATTAAATACGCGTGAATACTTGTAGAATATGACGGATTTCGAAGGCAAATTAAACTATATGCGGTACAATTGATCGATTATATAAATATATTATCGTATAGTATTAAAATAAAATAGACTCAGCAGTTCCACAACTGAATGTTTTAGTAGAGAAATATACAACGCTATTAACGACGATATGATTATACACGCGATATAACATTAAAAGCTGATATCGAACTAATGTTTTTACGGGCACGCGCAGTTAAATGCTTATGTGCTAAACTAATATTTCTGCCGGCACGCACGCACTTTCGTTAAAAAGTCGTATTATGAGTTTAGAAAATGAAGTTATTTTAATTAAAACGGATTCTTCAGAATGGGCAAATCAAACCAAATGGGACACTTATGTGTGCGGATTACAGTTCAACCACGAACAAAAATTTAGATGTAACTTAACACACATCGCCTTATTTTAAACACGCCTTTTCAAAATTATCGATGGAAAATTATTCTCAACGCTGGATAATTTCTTCACATTCCAGAAACTGAAGGAACCTTCAAATTTATTAACGGTAAATACGCATACTTACATCGCTGGATTACATTTTTATAAGTGTAAATTTTTTCAAAAGGAAATGATTTATCTCGAATATATAACAGAAGGTATATAAAAATTGCAAAGAAAACATTAAAGAAATAAAATCTGACCAAATTATCCGTGTCAGTATGTTAGTGTTACACATTATTATATTATCAGTTGATTCATCACAGTTCTTGGTGTAATTCTTCCCCATCTGACACATGATGAGCAAACTCCTATAGCATTTGCCTATAGAGCATTTTGAAATACAGAAAGAAATTATTATGCCCAGATTGATAGACATCGTCTATTAAGTTGACGTAATACGATTTCTACTAATTATTCGGATTACATTATATGCAGATCACTAACCATTAACGTATACTTTGGAGCAAAGAAATTGCACATTCTTACAGCAACAAAGTTATTACGTTATGCATTGTTTTTACAAATGTTACAGTTTGATATTGGATGCAGAAAATTGTTGATATCGATCATAAAGAAATAGATTTGCTTTATCTTGGTATCTGAGAGTTTGTTCCTGTTAAGCGCAGAATGTACAAAGGAAAATATTATGCGATTTATAACTCGGAGAAATTTACGAAAGACTACATTCGGGTGTTTCGCTCGGCGGCCAAGATTAACAACTGATCTTAGACAAGGGCTGTTTTTTTTTTCTGGGATTCGATTATATATTCCGACTACAAATCTCGACAATAACTTTTACAAGCACTGATCACACACAGGTTTAGTAAAAATTAAAATTCTAGCACACTCTACAGTGTAAATAGCCCCGGAGATGGATGCAGATCTAGAAGAACTGGTCAACAATTGCACTAAATGCGTAATGAAAAATCAAACAAATTTCTTGTACGTTACCGGGAATATTCAGCAAAACGCTTGATTCACATTAAGTCATGCTGGTTCCTTTATAGGCGTATATTATTCATTGCAGGACAATTGGGATGCTTGAAAACCTGATTACCAGATATGAGATTCCGGGAACAATTACTAGCAACAATAGAGCAAGTTTCGCTAGCCAAGATTTTTAAAAATTTCTAAAGCTATACGATCACACGTGTAATAACGGTATAATTTCATCCGTTATCAAATGGACAAGCAGGAAAATTTGTCGGAAAATAATCGTTACGGAAATTGAAGATCTTCCGTAATAATAGGACACCGATTAAGTACATTTTTGTTCAGCTACAGACGAGCACTGGGGAGAGTCGCCACCGTCGAATTTATTTTTAAATAGAAAAATACCAGAATGTTGCATTACACCGTCAAGATTTGTGAGCAGATTTTACAAAACACATGAAAAATGTGGGCCATGCCGATCAATCGTGTAATCCTGTCGAAAACATTTAAAACAAGTCAGTTCAATTCTTAGTGATTTATCCGAAAATTTTAGTTTTTCTTCTATTTCCAATGCTTTTCTTCCCGATGACCATGGTTCAATTGCGCATCCTAAGTATAGAAGAAGCTTTAAGAAGATCTAGCCGAATAGTTAAAAAACCAGATCGGTCAAATCTATAATTTAAGAGGAGAGAGAATATTATATAACCTACGCGTATCCAAGGAGATAGGATCCACAATAAGTTCTTCAAGTTGTACTGGAAGCGTATTCCTTGTCGATAAATGTTCAGACATAAAAGTGACTCTATTTGTGTATTTTTGGCAGGATCAGATCTGTTGTTCGACGCTATTATTACATATATATCACAAACTCTGATGATCCCCAATTTGGCAGGATGACTAGGTGAACAGTTACGACCACTGCTTAGTCTAACAAACACAGATATAAAATCGTTAAAACCAGGGCTCTTTTGGACTTGTCTTTTGAATAGTGGCATACTTTTTACCTTTTAACAAGCTTTGAAATTCGAAAAATGATTGAAAAGAACGGTTAGTGTATAAGCAGCTTTAAAATAACATTAAACTTGGTTCTTTCGTATTCTTTTCTCATTAGTCAGCGAGTAATCGTACCGACATAAGTCCATCGTGGTGGCTAGTCTTCCAATTCTCAAGTTGTACTAACAACTGGTAGAGGAAGTAGCCTACCGGGGCTAAGTCTTTGCACAAGTCGCGTATAAAATATTAAAAATTCATATGCTGCGTGTTTATCTATATAACATATATGCGCGTATAAATATTTATTATAAATATTCTCATTAGATATGCTTGTGTGGGTTTTTCAAAGCGAAATCATTTTATGCGTTACGTTTTATGTATTTATATATATATATATATATATATATTAAATATTTTATTATCGTAAACCGATCGGCGTTCATAAAGATGTTATTTTTAAAAATAGTTGTACTTTATGTTCGCATACTAGTGTGTGCGCGCGTTGTTAATCGCGCGAAATAATTTATGTCCCTGTTCGTATAATAATAACGTCCGTTTATTCTTAGTTTAAAATATTTGCCCAATCGGCTACTATAATCGATATTGTCGTTAACGATGACTATTATAAGAATAATAAGTTTGCGATAATAAATATTTAAATAATAATAATTATTATAATAATCGTAATTTTTATTTTATATGTTAATAACGAATGTAAATTAGTTCCGTTTCCCGGCGCGTGTAATATTATTTTTTCAAAACTGGATAATTTCGAAATTTGATTTACACGACGGGCGGCTCTTTATACTGACGAAGGAAGGCGGATTCGAATTTTTATTTGGCGACCGAAATTACTTGTAACTAGTTTTAAATTTATCGTCGTAATAATAAACGTTCGGTCGTTTTCTGTACGGGCCCTAATTGAACGGGTTGTTGCAGCTGCAAATCGCGTTCGTTTTATTTCGGCAACGCTAACCGAAAGTTAAGACTTCGTGCGTCTAATTTTAGCATCGGCTATTATTAACGACCTAAGATGAACGAGAGTGTGGTATTGTTTTAAGATTATATATATAATAGAAAATCATTTCTTAATTTTTTCTTAATAAAATTAACTTCTTCGTTCTGTAATTGTCTCTAGGTTGGAGTTTTGTTTCGCGTAATATCATTTTAACAGATTATTACAATTACAGGTATCTCAGATCTACTACCCTAAATATACCTTATATGGAGGATCGTGTACCATAAATTTAGGTCGTAAACCGCTTTAGTCTGTGATAATGCTTTAATTTCTACCGGTCGGTAATTAGGATTCTAGGCATATTCAATTTATCTATAGTAAATATAAACGTGTAGAAAACTTAAAAGTAATAGCCTTTTGTAGCGTTATAAGGGATCCTTGTTAATGGTTCCCCAATCCGCGTTTATGCTTTAGGGTAAATATATTAAATAATTTGCGAGGTAACTAGTGTAGTTAATAAATGATTGAAGTGTTGTGTAGCTGAAACAAAAGAAAAACAACCAGCATAATACAAAAGATAATTAGGTGTATGCGAAAGTTCCCTGTAACGGATGGAATAAGAGATGAGAAACATAGTGCATTAAACCGTGAATGATGTGTGTAATGAAAGTTTCTGTCTTAATAATAATAATAATCAAATCAAATTAAATTTATTTTAATTTCAAATACACCGGTACATTTCGAAATAGAAGAAATATAAAATAAAAAATAATTACAAATCGAATACAAATAAACAAATAAAATAAAATAAAAAACCCGGATAAATAAACATCGAGAAATTAATTAAAGTACTTAATAATAGTAATGGAATAACACTTAAATGATATCGTACACAATTCATTTGATTGTTTATACGAAACTAAAATAAACGGAATAAAACCGCCTATGCGCGACACTACGCGATGGCTGGATTATTATTATAATATTAAAACAATCGAAATATTTATCCGGAACTTAATTATTAGTAATCCACATTTTTTATATAAACAGTTAATACCCGCAGACGACTGAACCATGTGAATTTATCCATACTACAAAATACAGTAGGTTTTTACGAATGTAAACTTTAATTTTTCTTTTAAATTTTCATAATTAATTCGTCAAAACTGTCATCGTTTAATACTTTTCTCATATTTGCAGCAGATGCATTTAGTTAATAGTTTCTTTGTAATTAATTCGGTTAATTTTTAGGTCTCTATCCAATTGTACTCCACCGGCATAAATTGCCTGCAACCTCATATAGCCTTGGTTGTGCCTCCTGACCGTGTCTTTCCATTATCCATTAATATGCCAAACTTATTACCATTTTTTTGAGAACTGCAGCAAAACTAACGTATATAAATCTGATACAGATAGAAGTTTATTTTCTGCATTCAACATTCACGATTATTCTCTTTAAGACGTTTTTTGTAAAATTTCAATCGGTTTAATGTGGTATCTCGAAGTGCCAATCCGATATTCCATACGTTAAGACCGGTTGATATGATAAATACGTCTTAAACGGTTGAGTGGGAAGTATTGTTTCAGATAGTAAAAGAGGTAATTCAACTTTCTTAATTTTTTAGAAATATAAAACGAACGAGCATTCCATGATAATCTACTGTCTATTTGAACCACTACTAGGTATTTAATATAATCTACTCTGTGTAACTTGTTATATTTACACCCCTAGTGATATTTCAGTATTATTCCAAATCCTGAAATCTAGATTTGTATATATTATATATTTCGTTTAATAATAATAATAATAATAATTATTATATGGTAACAATAAATAAAATATAGAATAAATGAACCAGTTTTTTAAAAATAAAGGAAAGCTGATCGTTCAAAATGTAACTTATACTTAATGTACGATATGAATATTGCGTGCAGATGAAATATGTAACAATGTAAAATGATGCAACACATTAATAAAGGACGTATTTAATTTAGGCTAAGATAAATGTAACGAGGAATCCAACGATTTATTATTTCTTCTACATTTACTTAATGTTTAACGTGTGTGTCATTCTTTTATTATTATAAATAAATTCTGTGTAGGTTTTTATATATATATATTTTTTTTTGCTGTCGTTACATAATATTAGAAATTTTCTTTTACTATACAGGTAACCCCACCTGTCTTCATTATTAATTCTGTTTTAAGCCATCGTGGGCGTTCGGTAATTTTATTAGTGTTACAATTTTTTATTTTATTACTTTCGTATTTTTATCGAAATATACGTTTTTCTTCTTCTTCTATTTTGCCGATCAGACGATTACTGTCGTCGTAAATTCGACAAATTTTGAGAACTTGAATAAAAAATAAAATTTTTTTATAATGTGGAATGTAGTGATTTTTTTTATATAAAAAATCAATTGAAAAATTAGTTAAATCACTAACATTTATTTTCTTGTGAAAAATACAAACCTTTTCGGCATTTACGCCATTATCAAGTGATAAAAAATTTTAAAAAAATCATAATTGTATAACTATAAATTAAAAATAATTACTTGAAAAATATCTGATAGTGACTGTAAAACAATATTCCACAAAATCTTATTTTTCTTGTCTGTTCTGTTATTAATTTATTTTTTGAATTGTTGAAATTGAATATATTAACGTCAATATGTTTGTTCACTTGATTTTGTTTTTTTATTTATTTTTTTCCGAAATTATTTTCTGGATTCTGCAAAAGTTGTATATACTGTGATGGGATTTTAAACTTTCATTTACTGTACGCAATGTACGACATCCAAAAGTAAAATATAAAATATAAAAATATACAAACACAAAAATTTTTTAAAAAACTCAATTTTACAAGTATAAATGAAATTTGAAATTTTTTAAAACATTTTTTGTTATCACTTGATAATGGCGTAAATGACGGAAAGCTTTGTGTTTTTCCGCAAGAAAATAAATGTCAGTGATTTAACTAATTTTTCGATTGTTTTTTTATAAAAAATAAAAAGATAAACCAATAAAATAAGACGAGAAATAAACCGAAAAAAAATTCAACCGTAATAATAATAATAATAAAATAATGAAATAATTATAAAATATAAGGACGACCATTCTCAGTTTTTTTTTTTTTTTTTTTTTTTTTTTTTTATTGGGCTTCCATATCAGTTTACCCATTAAACTATATTATATAGACAAGAGTTACTTATCAGGCTTTTTTATTTTGCAGAATATTATACATTTTGACGAAGCGGCATGAATATAAGACAATATTATATATATCGTGTGTATAATATTACTTTTTTAGATGAACAGATTATTTTCAACACGTTACGTAAACACTTTTAGAATTGAAACATTCCCCGTCAACCAAATGTACTCCTTGTTATAAAAAAAATAGTCCATTTATCATTAAAAGTTTATGTGCCGTATAATGGACACTGCGACTGAAATGTCTAATAATCGCGTAATATTTTTTTTTTTTTTTTTTACATATGTTATTTACTTATGTATGTTTGCGAATAATCTTTAGTTACTGTAACCACTTAAATAATAAATCGTTAAATAGACAAAAAAAAATAATTCTTCAAAAAATTGTTTTACACAATTTTATACCTCTGCTCATTTATGTTTCGTTGTTAATGCGAATCGTTTGATGGAAATTTTTATTAAGTTTCCTTTATTTTTATGTTATTACTATTATCAGTATTATTATTGTTATTATGATTGTGATTAATATTGATTTGGTGTTAGGATAGATACTATCGCATTAAACCGAATGAAATTACGTTAAAAAAAAAGCATTAAACAGAATAATCACGAATAAGAATCTGAATATGGAAAATAAACTTCTATCCGTGTCAGATACCTTGCTTTGAAAACCTATCATGCTGGAGTTCCACAAGGGAGTTTCCTAATCTTATTAAATGATATTAACGTTGCTCTTTCTGTCGGTGATTTAGCTTTATTCTCTTACAGAACTGACACGATATTTAATAGATTACAAATAACCGTTTCCGTCATTTGTAAGTACTACAGGGGGTTAGAAGCTAAAACCGAAAACGTTGAAAAAACTGAAGCCATCCTCTTCACTAGATGGCACCCGCCATCTATACCGGATATCGACGATCATCGCATTGAACGGGGCTAAAGAAGTTAAGTACCTAGGGGTCATTATGGATTCCGGTCTATCTTTTAACAAACATCAATCATGTCATAGATAATGCAAATAAAGCTATTCGGATAATTTTACCTATATTCAACCGGAGATCCCACCTCGCGGTCACAAATAAAATATTATTATACGCAATTATCATTCGTCCTAGGTTAACTTATGCATGCCCTGTCTGGAGTTCAGTTTCCAACAGCACTTATAAGAAAACTGCAGCTATTATAAAACCGCTGTTGCAGAATCTCACTAAATGACAATACCAAAATTAGTGACACGCATTCCGCATTAAACTTAATATATTGGAAAACTTTCGAAACAATTCCACGACAAAATGCGCGACAATAAATTAATTCAAGCCACAGTGGACAACGATATGGCCAGTCTACAAATTAGAGATACTCGTTATAAACACCGTTTTTTAAATTAATGTGCCAAGGTAAATTTGTGTACTTGGCATTAATAGTTTTGTAACGTAAACGATTATATAATAAAGATCTACTTCTTATATACGTTACTTTTGCTGCAGTTTGTTCTTAAATATGAGAACGGCTTCATCATATTAATGGATAATCGAAAGACTAGGTCAGGAAGTGCAACTACGATAGTCCCTCACTACAAAGGCTATAATGAGATTGCAAGCAATTTATGTTGGATTAATTACCAAAAAGAAAGAAGGCGAAGGAAACTATTAATCTATTACAAAAACGAGAGAAATGTAAAATGATGGTAACTAATTAGTTATGGAATTTCGAAGAAAAATTAAAATGAAATTTTACATTTACCTAGCGTATTTTGTGGTACAGATAAATTCATGCTGTTCAGTTCTACGCAGGTGCTGTGATTAATTGTTCGTCTACAGGATCATGTAAGCGTTCGTTTATATAAAGATTGTAGATTTCAAATAATTAAGTAAGTTGTGTCGAATATTTTTGGATTGTTATAATTTAAAATTATAATCATAATCAAGTTCAACGGTGAATATAGAAATATCAGGGATATTATTAATAGAGGATGCATCGTCGATATAGAAGGAAGTCACACATTTATTTCTAATGTAAAAATTTAAGCATGTATTAAGAGCGGATAGAGAAGTATTTACCTAGATATATGTTATTACGAGAGTGTATAGAAAAGAGAAGTGTTTAGATGAGAGCAATAGAAAGATTAATAAATTTACCGAGTTCACGGGTGGAGGAGCACTTGGTGGTGGTTGAGGATTTGAGGATTCCCTAGGAATTATAAATTACGAGGTAAGAATTGAATCTACATACATATCGCTTATATACACATACACATATATAGATATTTCAATCTTGTGTGTAGGAAATCTGTTGCAAAGTGTATTTATATTTAAGTGCAACAGTCAGGATGACAAAACACAGTTCCAACCATTATTATACGATATCATCTGTAGTCACTCTAACTACATACTTAGAATTTAAGAATATTATAATTTAGTTTATATTTTTAAAAATCTATATCAACGATTGTTTTCTGATTAATTATTATATTATTATTAATGGCATTATTTTTGCCGCTGTTGATATTAACAACAATTATTATTGTTACCATTGTTACCTTCATTACCGTTATTATTACTGCTATTGTCGTCATTATTACTGTTATTACTATTATTATTGAGCAAATATGCAGATATGTACAAATATACATATATACATATACTGGAATGATATTTGTATTACTTATATATTTGGTCTCGCTTATTTCAAAACAAATTTTTTCCCCATTATTAAGCGAAAGTACTGAAGCCAACGTGAATATATTTTTTATTATTTATATAACAAGCGGAGAATTTATGTATATTTTTAAGTTATCTCTATACCCTTTAAAGTATATACATGTTATGATTAAGAAGTATTTGTACAGCAATGCCGATAATTTAATGTATTTTAAATCTGTGCAGATATACGCCAAAATTACCATATCGAGTTCAAATTTGTGAATCAAAAAAAGGAGGTTATATGCAAATATTTTCATAATTGTTCTTATTCAGAATATCAGGGGTTATTCTTCTCGTGTTGCGCCTAAATCCCAGTGTGAATGTCGAATATTGCAGATTTTGTCAGTACATTTTAAAACTATTTTGATGGGCAAACGAAAGTTGACACCAGAAATACTGAAGTTATCTAGATAAGTTATTAACTTAACTTTAAGTGACGAGTCATTCTGAATTCAGGAATAACGTCTATTAAAAATAGGTCAATGGGTAGGATGTTGCCTAACACACAGACAGCAACTTATGACGTTTTGTATGCTGTTTATTAACTCTTTATAAGATTTGATCGTTGATGTAAGCGGAAAATCTATACCCATAGACGGCTTGGATAAGTTCCATATAGAGTATGGTCCTTTCTTTAAATGAATGTCCATAATTATTGGGAATAATTCTAATTAGTTTATTATAAACAAAAGTTAACCAAGATATTTAATTTATTGTTTGATCAGAAATAATTTTTTGTAGTTTGATATTTTCAAATTTTTTTTGGTTCTCAAATTTTGCATTTTGTAATTGAGAAAGATAGGCCTATAATTCAATCAGTGTTCTCAACCTTCTAAAATATTACTTCCACCTTATTTAGATTAGTATATTTACTGATTTAAATAGACTGATAGCTTTGTGGTATTCAATGTCTGCTACGGGAATATATTAGAAAAATAATTTTCAATTTTTACAAATAAATTAGCGATTTTTTTTAAATGGCCAGCTCCGTAATAATAATAATACATATATGTATATATATGGATATATGAATATATGTATGTAAACATGTATATGCAGACTATTTTATATGTATCGTAGTCTATAATAATCGTAAAATTGGATAAATAGATAAATTGTTCCTTCGATTCGTATTTCATTACGTTCATTATTTAGCGTGACAATACGTTCGTTAAGAAACGATTAAGAAACTGGCTGAATTATAGATTATAATAATTAATTTTATGCGTAATAATTAATTAATTTTACAACTTACCTCGTTTAAAGAAAAAAAAATAAAATTATAAGATAATAAAAATTTTCGTTGGGGTTAACGATACATTTTCCCATGGAACGTTACAATTATCGGTCCCACGATGTACATCCTCCTGATAATTTATTCGTATATTTGTAATTTAATATTCGAGGCGTAACTATTAAACAAATTTTATCTTGTTTATTTTGTTTATTTGTTACTATGACAGTGAGAAAACGTTTAAATTATTTATTTATTCCGTTGGCAGGCGAATAAAATTGTTTTAAATTGTTTATTTCCCGTTTTAGGTCGTTATAACCTATGATGATGAAGTGACTAGATTCACACACACGACATTTAATAAAACTTTTTAAACGCGCGGGCTTAATAATGAATAAGTTTCCAACGATAATTGTAATTTATTTTGAATATGCCGAGAGCTTTCAAAGTTTATATATACATATATATATATATATATATATATATATATATATATATATATATATATATATATATATATAATGACGTAAGATCTTATGTTAACTTGAAAACATAAAATATCCTAATAATATAGAATCATCGTTATAATATATATTTCTTTATTTATCTAATCTCATTTCCATCTATATTGTATTTTATATATATATATATATATATATATATATATATATATATATCAGTAAAGCTTTCGATAGGATTAAACACAGTGCGTTGTTCGATGCTTTACATCATGCAGGCGTGGAAACAAAGTATATAAATTTAATTAAGGAAATATACAAATTAAGTATGGCTTACATTTCACTAGAAGAAGATAGTAGAATATTTAATCAATCCAGAGGAACAAAACAAGGCGATCCAATTTCTCCGGCACTTTTCAACACGGTACTTGAATTTGCTATAAGGAAATCAAATTTGGAAACTAAAGGAATAAATATAAACGGACAATATTTATCTAATCTTAGATTTGCAGACGACATAATTTTATTTGCGGGATCTGCAAACGAACTTTCCATAATGTTAGAAGAACTCTACCGTAATTGTAGAAATGTAGGTTTAATTATAAACAATAGCAAAACTAAGCTTCTTACTAATAGTACACCAGAAATTATTTGCCTAAATGGAGAAAAACTGGAATACATGCAGGAAGCAATCTATTTGGGTCAGTGTTTATCATTCAATGATTGGATGGATAAAGAACTAACAAGAAGAATTGCCGCAGCATGGAAAAAATTTTGGAGTTTAAAAGGAATTTTAAAAAATAGAAGCTGGAAAATTAACCTACAAGCAAAAGTTAACGTTCTGGAAAAATGCGTCGTACCAGTTTTGTTATACGGTTGTCAAACGTGGTCTATGAAAGCAGCACATATTGACAAAATCAGTCGTGTACAGAGAGCAATGGAGAGATCTATCCTTGGAATTCGAAGATTGGACCGAATTCGTTCGGAAACTATTAGGTATAAAACTAAAATGAAGGACATTGCGAAGTTAGCAGTCAGCCTGAAATGGAACTGGGCCGGTCACATGATACGTCGGGATGGTTTGGCCGCAGATGCAACCAGGTGGATTCCATATTACAACAAACGAAGTGTAGGCAGACAACCGTTACGGTGGGCAGATGACTTCAGACGGCGGATGGGTTCTACTTGGTTGCGATTAAGCTCCGATAGAGCGGAATGGAAGAAAATGTGTCAATTATATGGTGTCCTTAATCATGGTTAATTGTATGGGTATATGGTATTTTTGTTATGTGTTTCATCATTTTATTAATAGTTTCATGGGTGGGAGGCCTTCGGCCAATAATTGGCGAAATATAGGCTTATTTATTTATTTATTTATTTATTTATATATATATATATATATATAATGTATATTATATTATTTATTTATATATATATGAAACGTCTCTGATTACGTTTACGAAACTTCTTAATACGTTTCTTATCCTCCTTTAATCCAAAGCGTATGCCAAAAGTTTAACTAAAATGAATACATCAATAAGAATCATCATCATGGCTACAATCGTCGTCGTACAATTGAAAGTTATTTTATGCGTTACGATGGCAGAAAACTTCATGCCGTGAATTGGGGGTCGGACCCTTAACCTTTACCAACCACCGGGTGGCATAAATAAGCGAATGTACGAACAATATTTTGAAAACGTTAAATCCTGTTTTTTAAAATGTCTCCTTTATGTACATATGATGTAGTTTTTTTATTGTATGCAAATTTTTGTTAGGGCCGGTGATTGATATTTTTTTGTTAAACACATTGTTATTGTTAGTTTCTGAAATATAATTAATGTTATTAGTTTCGGAAATAAAAGTACGTAAGAAATACTGCCACGTTGTATTTCTCGATGTCGTCAAGCTCTTATAAAGTTTTGCATCGATGGTCGAATAGAAGTTGAGCAAATTATTTTCAGATATTCTTCGTTAACTACTGGAATCATATCTGGATCGGAATGCTGTATCAAATATTTATTCTATACAGGCAGGGACACCGCATGGGAGTCTACTCTACTGTATTTGCTGTATACAAAAGATTTGCCAAGTAGATGAAACAACAACTGCAAAATTTGCAGATAGTACATCGATACTTTCAGTCAGTGATAGTTAGCTTTTAGTAACGGTTCAAGACTGCTTTCGATCGCACTCATAAATGGTCGATAAACTGGAAGATAACTTAATGGAAAAAATTTGTACACGGCGCGTTTACATATCCACATATTGATTCCCGGTATCCTGTATACCGAGATAACCAGCTTATTCCACATGCAGGATTTACTAAGTATCCTAGTATGTACTCGGACAAACAATCGACACAGGAGGCGTTAAGCAAATAAAGATGAATACGAACGAATTATATGTCGCTCTGCACCATCTACAATCGGCTATTATATCGACAAAAATTATTAAGTCAATATGGACTTACGGTTTCCAATTATGGGCATGCGCCAGCAAATCTAATAGTAACAAGATACAGGCTAGGTAACGCTATTCTCGCAACGACGATGATATACACAGAAATCTCAACGTGTCTTTAAAGTTGTTAAGGATTTCACATCTCATATGGCGAGATGTCTACTGTCTGTTAGTTTGATATGTGAATGAATGAAATGAACAAAACTCTGTATTTCATAATTACTTTAGATCGATGTTCACTAGACATGTATAGAGACAAATGAAACCATCTGCTTCATGTGGCCGTGTTTTAATCGTAAATCTTACCTTAATAATAAAAATGATAATCTACAAGTCATTAATTCGATCGATAATAATGTCTGTTCAGCATGAAGCTCAGGATTTAAAATTACTTTTAATAAACGGGAAATTATTCGAAATAAATGCTTAATGCGTATTTTAAGTGTGTTACACCAAAGTCGATAAAATGCGCGTTTACTAAAAATTACCACCCTATATTAGAAATTTTTTACTTTAAATGTATCAAGCATCTTCTTCGATAAATCTTTGCATGGATATAATAGTTTTCTCCCGATCGGTAATTATGACTACAGGCAACTAAAAGTTATAAATATAAACGTAGACGTATTTATAATTTATTATAAGCTCCCTTAATCTTTATTATTATTATTATTATTATTATTATTACTATTTTGTAAATTTTAATCTTTTAACTTTTCTAAGTTACAGGTTTTTATATAAAGTTTTTCCTGCGGTTGTGTACATATGTATCTCGTCGTTAATTTTGTTTCGTTTATTGCGCAAGCTAACATAATTTCGTTTATCGTGGTAAAGATGTCGGTACACAATTAACTATTTGTTAGCAACATATGTTGCGTATAATTTTTCCTAACAAAATATTTGTTCATTTGTTCAAATATATATATATATATATATATATATATATATATATATATATATATATATATATATATTATGGCTATCTAAGACGATGGGGGTACCGAAGGAAATATGAAATAAAATAAATATAAAAGTAAAAATTTAATAATAGTTAACGTAATTCCATCGTAAGAGTCTTAGATCGTCAAAACTGATAAGTTACGTCGGAAAGCCATAATGATTAGGATGATGATAGCAATAACCTGAGAATAATGAACACAATTCAGTTAGATACGAATTGCCAGGCTATTAAGGAAAATCCGGAGAACGGTGGTGGGTAGAGCGAGCAACCGACAATAGCGTAATATAGATATATGTAAATGTATGTGTAAGTAGGCACGTGCTAGATTAAGAGTATATAGTATTATTGAAATCGATATCGAATGAGAAGGATATACCTTCGTCGGAGGAGATAGCTGTCGGTCGATCGTACTGCTCGTCCCCAACGAGATCGAATTTTATCAGCGAAAATAATTGCTCGTTATTTTTTTTATTAATAATCTTAGTATACTTTCATACGTGCTCGGATAAAAATATGAGCCCTGAATAAATTTAGAAAATAAAATAGTCGCGAACTAAATAAATATTTATAACTACGGAGATAAAAATCGAGCGGAACATCGGACATCACCACGATCCGGAAGTAATGATCTCACTGGTGGTACCACCAGGTTACGCAATTTTATACTTTCTCTGTTATGTGCGGATGAATTTTGTGTATATTTTGTGAATTTGTATTATTTCGTGATGTGAATAATTATTTGTGAATTATTTATATGTAAAGTGATGTAAAACTCGTTTAATAATAATAATAATTAAAATAAAATACTTAACTTATAAAAATTATTATAGCGAAACTGCTGGTTGTTGGCTTTACGCCAAGAGATTCAGTTTACTGAGTGGTTAGTTAAATTAAGTCCAATTTCGTATGATATAAAATTGAAAGATAATAAAATAAAGTAAATAAGTTGTAAAAAATATTTTGCATAGTATAACTGTGCTGTGGTGACCGCGGCATTTCGTATCTAACTTACTCTGGTACATTACCAGAAAGGAGTACAGTAAATAGTACAGTACGTCATAAATTGGTAACACACGAAGGGATCAGCCCCTGACGATTTACCATTATATATATATAAAATATTGATTTAACTTCTTCGTATATAACTGCACCTAACATCAATGATTTTACCTATTGATGTTCATATGAAAAAAAGATCTTTAATCTTTAATGTTAAAAAAATAAACAGTTGCGATATCAACAAAGATAGTCTTATAAATCAATTAATTTGCAAATTCACGAGTTTAAAATACGATACGATACTCTAGCAAAGGATAAATTGATATACAAGTTCTTTCCTAACGTATTAGAACGCTTTAAAAATTAAAACATTACCGTAAATTATCACATGACACAGATACTTACTGGTCATGGTTCCGTTGCCTATTATCTAAATAAATTAAAAATTATTAATGACGGTACATGTTGTAATTGTGAAAGCAATGAAATAGAAAGTGTTATAATATATAACTGCAGTAAATATATTCACCTGCGACAGATGTATAAGATTGACAGTGCGCTTAAATTAAATGAAATTATATTATTACAGCAGTTTCCTGTTTTCATATCTGAATTATTTAAAATTAAACATGTATATACATATAACCTTAAGCAATTTCAACAGGCTACTCTACCTTATAATGTTCTAGTATTTGTTTTATATATATATATATATATATATATATATATATATATATATATATATATACATTATAACATATCAAAGTTAAATAGTGACTTAATTTGACTACAATAATACATTTTCGGGAAATAACATTTCACGCGAATGCTTAACATTTCTATCTGGGAGATATAAATTAAGTTTATTTATTATTATTTTTTTATTAAAGCGGGTATGTTTGAATAAAATTTAAATATATATATATATATATATGATTCAACCGTATCGATTGAAAACACGCACGATGATTATAGTGTGAAATTATATTTCCACGCGAAATAATACAATATATAGGGGGGGGGTAGTATAACGAAAAATCTTTTGAAATACTGTTACCTTAAGATGCATTTAACGTGTAAGCGCACGCCACATAGACACACACACACACACACACGCATTTATATATATAATGATGACACGTAGTAATTTTTTATTTGTAGAAAAAAAATAAAAACAGTAACTACAGCTGCTAATGGATTTTTTTAAATAGAAGAAATATCCACGTAATAAAATGCGTTATTAACCCGTGAAAATTTCATTCATCGATTACTTGTGTTGTAGATTTTTCAAAACCGCCGGTTGTAATCCATTGATTATTTTCTTTTTTCCAGATTCCTATAATCTGCCTACCGACTCTAATTTCTTAATCGATTCGCCTCTAACGGTGATAGACAAACGGGAAGAGGAATTTTTATCCGAGGATTAAATACATTAAAAAAAATTAAAGTCAGAAAATAAATAATAGAACATATATTCTCATGTGAGTCGTACGCACACACACACACTATATATATATATATATATATATGTATACGTATTTGTCGTTGTATATATATTTCAAATCAAGATTACGCTTGTATTGGATATAGCCTTTTTCTTTCACCTGTAGCGATCGCCGGTCTCGTTCGTCCATTTCATATCGATTGAACTCTTTGTATCGTCCTGATACCATGTGTTCTTCCTTCTACAATTTCTGTTTCCATTTTACTTTTTCTCGTTAATCCATCATCATAGCTACTAAATATCTCTGGATGCCTCTTGGAGCTTAGGTGCTGATATTTGAAACCACCTTCTCATATCTGCTTCCGAGGAAAGTTTTCATCTAGCAGATTTTCTATAGCCAATAATTTCACCGTATTGTACTTTCTAATTGTCTCCGCGATAGTATTTTATATTTTAACTTCCTGGTTCGTAAAACATCTCAGCTTGATTCGACATTTTATTGAGCGCGTTGGTCGCGTGAAGTTATGATATTTTAGCGTTCTACCACTACATGTCAAAATCTTCGAAAAATCTGAGTCCATTGAAGAGTGTTAAAAATCAAATGGACTGAATAAAGAGGCGCTACAGAGAGTCGGATCAAATAGACGATTGTTACATATAGTTGCTGCAAGAAGAGATCGTTTGATCCGGCATGTATTAATGCTTGATTCTCTGACAAAGGCAATAGTAGAAGGAGAAATGTACGAATTGAACCCAATAGGGAGACCGCGCAGGAGATATATCTCGCAAATTATAGAAGATACGAGATGCGACAGGTTTGGGAAGTGAAGAGAACTGGCAGAAAGGAAAAAAAGAATGGCATGATGTTACAAACCAATTGATGATGATGACAAGAACAAGAATAAATTAGCCAACATCGAAGAAGAAACCGTACGTTATAAAATACAACTACGAAAAATTAGTAGAAACAAAACCGGAATCTGAATATTAGGCACGAAGCATATCGGACGATACACACGGACTATTAAAATTCAGTAACAGCATTATTAAATTCTGAAATTACGAGTAATCGAATAATTACAACGCGATATAGTTCATTAACGTTACAATAATAATACCGAAAAAAAAGCATACAAGAGATATATTTCCAATTAGAATAAAAATAAATAAATGAAAACGCGATGATAATAATAATAATAAGGAACTGCGATGCTAATGTATGACCGGGTAATGGACTTTTTGGATTAGCTGTAATAAATGTATCAACGCCACTCGAAAACTGTTAGTGTACGTGGGATTTTAATATTTTCGGAGAAAATAGATTTGGTCTCTTATAACGTAGCACGGTTTTCAGAATATCACATTATAGATTGTATTGCGCGTGATAGTAAGACAATAAAAGTTCAGAAAGAGCGTACACAGCGTTAAGATAATTATATTCGAGGATATTGGAGATAAATTGACGATGAGATATAATTATACGAATCATTCGATCAAGATGACGCATCTTTAATTTATTCGGAGAAAGGGGTAACAGGCGACAAATAAATAATTGTCTATTATATATTTTGATTGGCAAGCAACCTACGCGAGATATTGATTATAATAATGATTACAATTCTATTATTGCGACGCGAAATATATTGGTTGTGGATAAAACGCCATTCTTAAGATAAGGTACATCAGTGACACTAAACGATAAGCAAAAATATCTGTATTAGAAAAATAAAAAAATTGAAAAGCACTCTTAATATCGACTTTTTTGACGAGGAAATAATAAGACATTTCCAACGGAAATTTCGGTTAAAAACGCGTTAATTCGCTTTCAGCAAGTGTAACTACTCGCGTTTATATCGACGCAGTTTTCCATTTCTGATCATTCATTATGATTTCTGATGATTTCACAATACAATTTTGCCTAACCTAAGGTAATTAATCACCGAATTATGGAAAATATTTTTTATAAAACTGAAATTTGGTTCATATATTTAGTATAAATACCGACTAGAAATATAAATATTGCAACAGTTAAGGTATAGTGGTTGATATCAGACTATATTAAGTTCTATTATTCTCATCGTCTAATGTATTACAAAAGTGGGGAAATATAAATTATATATATATATATATATTATTATGTAAAAATTGGTAGGATTAAAATTGCTCGTTCGATTAATTATATTTTTACTTCAATATTTTTGCTCTATCCGCATTAATATAGACCATCGATTTTTCAGTTTTGATTCTCACTCGATTTTAAAAACCAGCCCTTTTCTTTATCGAATAATATACAACCACCTAGTCTTTGCGAAGACAACAATAACGAAGTGTTCAGAAATTCCGGTATAATGTAAACATTATATAGATTTATTCACGCGTGGTCAAATATAGCTCAACAGGCAATGGTTAAGTATTACTGGAATATACACGCGTATTCCGTGTATATATATATATATATATATATATATATATATATATATATATATATATATATATATATATATATACCCATATATATTTATCTATATATTACGGTATCTATATGTTTTAGGGAATATATAAACAAAAAAATGTACGCGTTATTTACACTGTTTTTCCTTCTTTTACAGAAGATGAAGGCAACTGGAACTGATTCTAAAACCGCAGGGCTGGTTCTGTTTATATTTAAACGGTAGTGTCTACACCGGGCCTACGAATTATTTATTAGATAGCGAGAGTTGTGGGTGAAACAGACTGTTCCGTTGAAAATGATACGCCTGTATGTTTTACCTTTTCATCACAACAGTAATATCGCTTCTCCTTTGTTTACCTTGTCCGATTATCCTCTTCTTAGGTTTTTTTTCTCGTATAATATCCACACGCTAATACACCATTTTGCGATTATTATCGATTACAAAATTTACTCGTCTCCACGGTGAAAAAACCTCGCATTTTCGTATTTCTTTTTGGACGTTTGAATATTTAACGATTCGCTATAAAAATCGAGTTCCGGAAAACGACTTTTTTTTTGTTTTTTCTTTATTTTTTTTTGTCGGATACCGCTGCTACGGATAGGAGTACCCGAAAGTAATTATTGGATGTTATATGCAGTTGATCTCACATATATATATTTAGCAGAAATTTACTTCAATTGGCTTTTATCGGATAAAACTTCTTGCAGTGAATTGAAACTGAGTTTTGAAGTGAAACTTCTATTGGCGCGTTGTATATGGGTAGTTAACCCGTAAAACGAGCGAGCGAGTGAGCGAGGCAAATGCTTATCCACATAGCCACATAGACAGGCCTACTCTCACAGTGTAGTCGGCTCCTCCACTGTTTCCCAAATGCTGTATTTGTATACATGTATATTCAGTTTACATACATACGTACAAATACGTACAGAAACTATGACAAATATGCGTATGTGTATATATATATTGGCATATACCTCTCTCTCTCTCTCTCTCTCTCTCTATATATATATATATATATATATATATATATACGTGTGAAAATTGTTTGCGCATTCATATAAATTTTCTCTTGTACATGCGCGCACCGCTTTCAATTATTTCGTTCAAATCTTCGCTGCAAAACGGATGTACTTTGCGACATAGATTTGAGAAGGAAAACATTTGAGTCTCACGTCCAGTTAAACATAATTGTGAAATTTGTATGAAATCTTGATTTTATTAAATAAGTGTCTTTTTAGGAAAACCTCTACAAGTTTCACTTCTTCCTTGCGCCTCGAAGCACAGATTTTTTTTAGGTCGATATATGTTGCGGACATTCGCGAAGTGTTAAGGATATTTCGACGCAAAAAGCGCACAATGGTGGATCTGTTGTAGCCACAAGTCAATTCAGTGTAACTAATGCGGAGACGAGATAGAACTATTTGTTGCTTTTTACAGTGTAAAAAAGAGCTTCAAGGGAATGATAAAAGCGGATAACTCTAAGGTGATTAGTTGTGGGGATAGATAAATCGCAAAAGGCTTTATTTGTTATTCGATGAAAGAAATTATATCATATTCGAATATAGAAGTTAATAGATAGGGTCGGATAGTGGCCGCTTCTTTAGCTGTTTTGTCTACCAGTTCATTTAATGAAAAACTTGTACGACTTTAATTAAATTATATCAAGAGTAGGTAAATTTTCTATAGCAACAGTGTGTAAATTGGTGGAGTTGCAGGTGAAACAGATGCCGGAACAAATATCGAAACGTATTCGATTTTTGTGATTTTCAGATATTGTCAACGCGGTTAATGGAAAAATTCTACGCGTTATAACGGACGAAATAAAACGTTACGAAATGCGAATGATTTCTTTTAAAAATCAACTTAAATTTAGGACGACACCGATGATGCGTTAAATTCAGAAGAAATTTCAAGGATATATCAACGAATGTCGAATATTATTATTAAAAGCAAAAAAAAATCCTTCGATAATACGAGGAATACGTTCTGAAGATGGAAAATGTATAGTTAAGAGAGAAACGATTTAGAACAGAATTTATCGAAGATTTTAAAATCCGGTAGATAGAGACGAAACGATACAATCAAGTGTCGGTCGGAAATATTTAAAGCATAAACGAAATCACTGTAAAAAGAAAATTCCGGAAGTTTCAAAAAAAAAAAAAAAAGAAATGAGGCAAATTAAGATGAGACGTAATGATGTGGTTCCCTGACGTTTTACACGCACAAGTTTCTTTTCACCAGCAAACATCAGCCGATCTGCCCCGCATGCAATGCTCCCCCTTACCATCGCTCAAAATGTACGTTGAAAATTTCCCACATAAACGTAGAAAAAACTGAGGCAGTACTTTTTTTTGGAGAAGACGACCATCACCTTTACGTGAAATTACTATAAATAACAAGCAAGTCAGGTGGGTCGAAGAACTTAAAAAACCGTAAGCCACGCGTATACTCTATCCGATATTTCGCAGAAATAAAACATTAATATACACAACGGTTATCAGACTCAGATTAACGTATGCGTGCCCTGTCTGGTGTTCCTACAGACAATTGCAACTGGTGCAAAATCATGCTGCAGAATCTCGCGCTTAACCAGAATATCTTATTTGCATTCCTAATTAGATCTCCCCGACATTATTTTATTTTTGTTAACAATGTGTCGAAAACACATTTTATGACAACTGCAAAAAACATCCGAACAAATTAATCAAAGCTATTGTGATAATTACGATATGAAGCTGCTCCGCTCGCAAGTATAAACATCGTCGACTGAAATATATATATATATTTTAATTAATTAATTATATTATTATTAGCATTTATATTATTTTCACTAGTTCATATATTATTGGTAATAGCTTAATGTAGAATTTAGTTGATAAAATAAATTTTCGCGCTTTTTGTAGTTGTTTTTTATAAATTAATAATGTCATATGTAGATTATTATTTTTGTGCGTTGCGTGAAATTATTTTCTTATAAGGTACTTATTAAAAATATTATTATAATAATTTAAGAATTTTAAATATTCAATAAATGTTTCCTTCTTTTGTTCGTCGAAGATTTCAGCTCGATCGCATCAGCCATTCGAATGTTATAAGCTTAGAAATTTGTTTCTTTACGGCGTATGCATGATTAAAGATGATTAAAATTTTATATCTCGGATAACGTTTCGATTTAAGACTTTGGATATTTCGGAATATATTTAATCCGATAGAAAAATTCCAAAATTCATTTTAACAAAAACATATAAGGGTTGTATCTTCTTCTGATGTCAAAACCGGCATTTTTGATTATAACTCCGAAAATTTATGAAACGAAACCATACATGATTATATATATATATATATATATATATATATATATATATATATATACATACATATATATATATATATATTATATATAATGTCTTGATTAGCCGAATCGGTTGAGACACACGATTAAACTGTTTCCAAGGCTTTGATGTTTGAATCTCTCATCGCTGTCATCTATAGAAATTACGTTATTTAGTCAACTTCGTAGTATGTATTCACTGAGATAATAGACAAAATCTTCAATAATACCGTTTTCATCTCATAGTCATTTTAGTTCCATCTGTTAGTCAAGTTCGTAGTACGTATTTACTGAGATAATAGACAAAATCTTCAATAATACCGCTTTCCGTCGGTAACATCTCATAGTTATTTTTCTTCTATCTGCCGTGTTGCAATTATTATTTACGTCTTCGTGGATATCGCGTGTAGTTGCGGATGCTTGTAAAAATGGAGCAGCCTTTCATCTTTGTCTATTTCGCACGTAACTGAGTCTATACTATTGCACTAATATAGAAAAATAATTCGTTACTGCCTTTGTGTGTGGTTATTACGTTCGGAGGATAAATGGGTGAATATTTATAAAAAATATCGATAATTACTTATGCGCATTGTAAACCTGTTAATCATTCTCGTCTAGAGCGATATATAATACATTATTAATGCAGCTCTCGAGGGTAGAATTATTTTTGTTGTTGTTAAATGTTACGATTTTAATACTAATAATAAATGACGAATTACAATATAGTACAAAATTATATATATATATATATATATATATATATATATATATATATATATATATATATATATATGAAATATGGTGTTAAATTGTAGGCTTATGCATAAATGTGTATATATATATATATATATATATATATGAACGTTAGATACATCGTATATATCGTGCAATTATTTATACCTATTATAAGGCTAGTAGACATTTTGACGAAACTAATCGTAGGTAGACGATATACAGTGTGAAGAACTCTAAATAGAATTGGCTCGCATAATAAGGTCTTCTTATCGGCAACTAGATTCAATTGATATTCTTTCTCGCATAAATTACACGCTGAATTAGTTCCACGTCAAAACTGGTTAACGGCCAATTATATTGATGTAGCATTTTTCATTTTGCTTACGCGTACACACACACACGTGTAAATATATATATATATATATATGTGTGAGTGATATATATAAAAAAACGTTTCAACATATCCATCGATCGATAAATAATAATTTATATACAACGCTCATTGTCCTCTTCTTCGACTGGATATTTTTCCCGCAGCGCTCTCTATGTGATTTGTTTACTTATCGGTAATTAAAATTCTTTTCCATTGTGCGCGTTTTTATTTTATTCGCCTTAAGCGGAATGTTAGGAAATAATATTGTTAGTTTTGGAATCAGGCACCACACCTTTAGTGTGAATTCAAGCTCCGTGCGATCGTTATTCAGATTATCGTTGAAAATTATGTATTTTTTAATATTGAACTTTATAAATGGCAAACCGAACTAAAAAGTATCGTGTGATACTTAAGCAGCTGGAGGCGTCTATGCTGCTTAATAATTTTCAAAGGTAAACACACAGAACTAGGCGCTTCATTAGAGTCGGAATAGTTAACGAAGTATATTTTAATCTATACCGCTTACAACGGATCGTATAAATTAATAAAAACCAGAGGCGTACAAAAGGTAACAAAAGGTATTGAGCATCAAAAATGATTACACTTGTTCAATACATAGTTTTACACATACACACACACGTATATATACATACATTTTATCTACTACGTACTCAGATTATGTATATATATATAATATAATATATACATATATTAAAAAATTCACATACGTTAAAATATTATGAGTTAGCACAAAACACGACTTATAGTTTATAATCATGCAGTGACAACTATTTCCCAGAAGACAAAATGCAAATTGGTAGAAGGTATAATAGTGAAATTAGTTTTATACGAATACTTTTAATTAATTAAATTAATTATTATTTAATATTTTTAAATATTTTTCCTTTTCTTCGTCCTGTAGAGGACCCGGTTATACGATGAAATTGACATTTTAACTATAGTCCGCCACGCCATTCTATTTTGAGCCGTCGATACAGCCTTGTACCGGCTCAATCCAGTCAGCGTCTTTCACTAGTCGACTCATCGTATCCGCTAATGTTCCCCCTCCTTTTTTCCATTATCCCAGTATTATTTGACGGTAAAAGGACTGGGACACTGTTCTCTGTGATAGACATGTCTTAATAACGAGTTTATTACGAAGTATATAACTATTTGTTACATTATAAATACAGGATATTGTCAGTATTCTTCCGTATGGGTGAACTGGTGTGGAATGTAGTGATTTTGAATTATGACTAATGGAAAAATAGTTGTAATCACTCAATTTTAAAAGTTAAAAAACTGAAAGATTTTCGGCTATTAAGCCATTTTCGAGTAAGCTAAAATAAAAATCATTAATAATAAAATAAAAAACAACTAAAATAGAGTAAAATATAATAAAATACAATAAAATACTTAATTTAGATACATTAATCGCTCTAATTAAAAATTGACCCGCGACAATAAACCATTCGTACCTAGCATATTATTTTCATTATGTTTTTTGGCTGACGTATATATCGCTTTGATATTTTTTGTGGTTCAAACTCTGCTATTATTGGCCTTACAGCATACCTTTTATTATATACTGAACAGTTATCAAATCACTTTGTATATGTAACTATGCAACTTTTTCTACATCGCTAAACGTGAACAATTCTCCTTCGTAACCTATTTGTGTAAATCATGTTTATTTACTTTTTACAATCCGTTAATATATACAATATGTAGTAATTAAATGATCTAATCTATTACCTACTTCGATCAATGTTTTTTCCCTACTTAGATAACTTTAAAATTATTTCTTATTTTCGCTTTTTATTGACATTTCTTCCAAGTTTATAATATCCGACAGCATTGAATACTTCGTTCACTTTATAAAAATCACTAGTACTCTATCAAAATTAATCCGTAGCAAAATATCAGACAGTGACAGAAGTACAGAGGCGACGCCCTGTAAATAGACATACGTTTGAAGCAACCTGGATATAAAGTCGAAGAAACCGATATGTATTAGGATAAACGCTTTTAATTCCAAAAACTTCAATTTTGGAAAACAATGGACTCGATCAAATCCAGACAAACGGACATTCTGACCGCATACTGTGATCATAAGACGGACGATTTTAACCTAACCCGAAGAGAATGAGCGCAGTCGCATTCGGACCGAGAATGGGCGATGTAACGAACTGTTAGCGCGATGGAAAATTAAAGCTGACTGTGATCGCTATTATCCTCGGCAAAATCACATTGTTCATGGATGCGCAGGTCGAGCTTTTAACAACGGTACTTTTAATTACTCCGACAATTACAATAGTAGTTTCGTGTTTGCACATTTTTATTCGAATTATATGCTATTTGCACTTCTAATTTATCTTTAACAAATTGTTCATTTGTCGCTTATATACATGTTTACTTCACCTAGTGAGTTGTTCTTTTTTATCATATGTATGTCACATTTCTAGTTTCTTTATTAAATTCTTTAATTCGCAACCAAAACTATTTATTACTTCTCTTATATTATTATATTCACACAGAAATTTCATCTACGCTCAATGTATCTCCATAATGCTATTTACGTTTTTCTACCTTTTTGTTCATATTTTTACGTTGCATTTATTCAATTCACTTGCCTAAAAATTTATTCTGCACGCTCGCTCATTTATTGTTACAGATTGCATTTTCCTATATTGTTTATCCTAGCTTGTAGTAATCACTTGTGTTTTTAAACTTTCTTTCGTTCTCCAGTTTTGCAACCCGTACATACTATGTTTTCAATATTTCGTTCCCGTTGTATTTATTTTTTTACTTCGGTCTATCAAATCTTTTTTATTTAACATCTGACAGTTTCGAAGCTTTAGAATAATATATTCTGTCCTAGCTATATTCCCGTACTTTTCTTAAAATTTAAGTCTGGTATTTCTTTTAATATCGTAAAGTTTTGTTTTGTTACATATTTCGATATTTTTGTATATAAATAAAAATACTCGTTACATTCGGTACGTTTTGTGTGTTCGAAATGTCGTAATAAGTCATTTTTATTGCTAACAGATTTAGGCCTTTATATCGCAATCGGTTTATTTTTTCTACATTTATGATTCCCTTAACGTTCACCACACTCGCACCCTATATCAAAACCTCGATTCAACTATAAGCAACAAGAAAGTATTCAAAGTCACTAAACTTTTTTATGAATAATCACAAAGTTTTCCGGTTATTAAGCCATTATGAAATGAACAGAAAAATTAAAATATAAAAATCTATACAATTCATAAAAATATAAAAAACAGTATTTATAAACTAATCTGATAATGAACGAAATTTTATAAAAATATAAAATGTTAAAAAAAAATCTAATTTAGATATACAATTTACAAAAATTAACAAAATGAAAAAATAGCATTCATTAAACAAGGTTAAACAAAAACTTTGCATATTACAATATCGAAAAATGTGGAACCAATATAATGGATTAGCTTACAAATATTTTCCAGATTTAAGTGTAAGGCTTAAAAACAAACAGTTCACTTTTAATTACTATAATGTACAATTTATCACCGGGCATGCTTTAAAATATATTTAAAAAGATTTGGCATAGCGGAAACAGAAAATTGTATTACACGTAATTTTGCGGACACCTGTTTTCATATGTATTACAAGGGTGTAATGTCAATGGGACAGTGTTAGATTGCAGTATGAAAGATTTAGGTAAATTTAACGAGTCCAATAATTTAGCTATAGAAGAAACAGAACAAAATATAATTTGTTATATTAGTAATAAGAATAGCATTTGTTTAGAACTTTCACTACATTCCACACTTGAAAAGAAAAAAACCGATTCAACTAGGGCGTAATATATACAGTCAACAATGTTTTTTCACTTACATAATTTCTTAGTGTATGCTATGCTGCAAATTTTGTTATTGTAACATTTGCAATATATTCTATATGTCAATTCCATCTTATACTATCTATTCTTTTACTCGAATATTTATGTTCGCCTAGAAGATCAATGCTACTTTTTTATCAGTACACTTATTTTTATTTAACGTATAATAGACGCATTCATTTTTAGGTATTTTAATATATATATATATATATATTTTAAATCCATTACGATTTCCAACAGGTTTAAATCATTTGTTTTAGTTGTACTTCTATTATCATATATATATATATAATGTATATGTATATATATTACGAACAATATTAGTGGTATATTACACCCTTTTGGCATTTAGAAAAGTTTTCCTTTCTTTTGTCAAACAATTCTCGAATAATTTTCTAATATTTACTTTTATTCCTATTTCTTCTAATATTAATTTAGAATGTTTCACCGCGTCAAATGCAAAAGTCCTCCGTACGCTATATTATTAACACGTTATTTTGACTTACTTCTCGCGCAGTCACTTTGTACTATCGACATTAACTTTTAACTCTTTGGAAGTCGTGCTTCTAAAGTCAGATATTTTATTTTCCTCGATATCCCGAGTTTACTAGCAATATATTTTTGCCATCATTAAAATTATGACAATTGCTGATACTCCCCCCCCCCTCAAAATATATATACGGTTTAAAAATTACAATATTTCACTAGAGGAAAAAATATTTCAACGAACGAATATCATAAGTGTATATATAATATAAGTCGTCGATGTTAATATTATAGGAAATTTTATAATTAATATATTTTTCGAAACTTTTGCTACGGAATTATTATATATAATTTGCGGCTCGTTATAGAATTTAATTTATATACCGTTTAAAAATATTCTCACTATATAATTCAAAGCAAGCCGATACTAAATCATTCGCAATATCTAAATATTTACTAACGTTTGTGCTGCATATATATATATATATATATATACATATTATAGGCGTCTGTGTACGTGTGTATGATGTATGTATGTATATGTGGTCAGGAATGTAGGAGATGTTGAGTTATAGAAAAAGAATATGGCTGGTAATCTAGCCGCTACATCTGTGTTTGATGTTCGAATCGTTTTTATGTTTACTTAACGAAAATAAAAAGGTACCTCCAGCTATATTGAACTCTTCGACGCTCAAGTTTTTATCTTTATCAGTAAGGAACTTTTTATACACGCTGATCTGCGGAGTTTATTTTTGTTCCGTAAAAAAAAAAAAAGTTGTCTAATAATCGGTTTGTATATATATATATATATATATATATATATATATATATATATATATATATATATATATATATATATATATATAAATAATGAACTGGCATTGATTTTTATGTTTTAATCTTGTACTACGAAGAATTATAGACTACAATGAAGAATGTAAAAAAAAACATGAATATTGAAATTTCTGAAATTTATCTTCTTTTCTTTATCCCTCGAGAGGATATAGTGATGTTAATAGCCGCATATGTTATTGATCTCCATGCTGGCCTGTCCTGAGCAGCCAACAACGCTCCATGCATGTTTAAGCCAATTAACAATTTTAACTGAGTAACTATTGGAAAGACTAGACAGTTTAGTAAATTCAACTTTGTATTCAGTGTCAGTGCTGTATACGTCTAGATCTTTGTTAGGCTCACATTAATATCCGTTTTATATCCGGTAAGCAGCTTCCACTATTAGTTAACATTAGATACGAAAAACTATCCACAACGTCAATTCCGCATATACTACTTTGCTGGACCTTATCATTTTTATCTATTATCACGATTTTAGTTTTGTTAATTTGCATTTTACATTAGTTTTTAGTTTTACCGCATACTAATATACCGTCGTTCCAATCATATCCAACAATTGTCGCATAATATATTCTGTATTTTTGTTAAATAACAGTGGCAACAATAGACACCCTTATCTCACGCCCTTTCCAAGTTTAAACTTATCTCACTGCATATTGTTCACATATACAACTGTCAAACTGCTATCATATAATTGTTTTATTAGATATACAAGATGCATAGGTGTTCCTATCTTCTCAAATATATACCATAATATCTTCCACATTTTCGAGTCGACGCTTTTTCCAAAATCCCATGTACATTGCCGCATTAAACACGCTGGCCTTTTCTATCAATTTATTGTATTAATGATCTACTCAGTACCTTTGGGTGGTTTGAATACTGTCTCCTCTGGCGAGATTTCTTTTAATAAGAACGATTTCAGTCTATCCTACTCTATATAACCATTGATCAGCCGTTTATCAACTGAAATAAAAACTACTCTCTAATAAATTAGAATCAAGAGATTAAAAATTAATAATTACTATTTGTACAGCGAAAGACGTCTTTGAAGACCTTCACCGAGCAGTATTGGACCGAGTGTAATGATATAATTTACACAAGGCGCTCCGGAGCTCTTAGAACGAGATAAATCTCGTTGAAATATTTATTACTAAAAAAAAATGAAATAGAAAATACATACAGGTTGCTCGTCTTACAGCATCCGCTATTGTTAAAACCTTTAGTGAATGAATTTTTTATTTTTTATAAAACATTACTTTAATTAAATACTGTATAACGATAATTGAAAACTGAAATTATGCAATCATATGAATCTAATACTTATGGTGTCCCAAAAACTATACTATTACATATGTATGCAATATTATTCATTAAATGGTACACAAATATAAAAAAATTGTGACCTTTACTAATTGCATGATATGTGATATATATATACATATATGCGTGATATATATATATATATATATATATATATATATATATAATATATAAAAGCATTAACTGAGCACAAGGGGTTGCACTCTTTCACCTCTATTATTTAACTTATATACCGAGCACATGTTCAAATTAGCTATCTACTAATAGGAGTGTGTAGATAAATAGGAGAATTATTAATAATCTGCAATGAAAAAGATATTCAACACATTCTTAATAAACTCAACATATTTGGTAACTTATATAATTGGAAGATAAATGTATAAAAACAAAATGGATGGTAGTAGGTAAAGAGAATAACCCTAACAAAGTCTCCATTGAAATTAATAACAGAAAGATCGAAACAGTTCAGAAATTGCAATACTTGGGCAGTAAAATTAAGGACAATTTAGACCTAGATACAGAAATAAAAATTCGACGTAATTACGACCCGAGTGCCTTCACAAGTAAGTGGAGTCTCCTCTGTGATAGATCCTTACGTTTAAATATACGTCAAAACATTTTACTATGCTACATATATTCGATCTAATTATATGGAATTGATCAACAACATTAAACAAAAGGCAAACAAATAGATTGGAATCTGTAGAGGTGCGGCTACATAGAAGAATGTTGAAGAGAGAATGGATTAAAATTGAAAAGTCCAAGAGATGGACAAAACTGAGAGAAGGTTAATAAAATCGGTTATTCAAAGGAAAATAAAGTACTTCGGCCATGTAATTAAAGCATATAAATAGAAACAACTAACTAATTATCCAAAGACAAGTAGATGCAAAAAGTAGTCGACGAGAACGAAAAACACACTGGTTGGATAACACCAAAGAGTGGATGGACACATGGTCAATACAAAACCTCATGCAAGAAACTAGAGAAAGAAAGTTTAATGCCAACATACATGATCGCCAACGCTCTTCGTATATATATATATATATATATATATATATATATATACACACATATATATATGTATGTATGTATATATAGGGTGACCCAGAGAAGACGGGTGGTTTTGTTATTTTTTTAATAACTCAAAAATTACTCGACCAAAATTTTTGAATCAAATTTTATTTCAAAATAGGGAAACGAGTGGTTAGTTTACAATCATTTGTGGAACACAATATTGTGCAAATGACCGTCATTTGCACAATACATTCATTCAGTCTTTTTACAAAATTTTCGAACACTTTTTCGAGAGTAGGTGGATGAATTTTTGAAACTTTTTCAGAAATCCAAGTTTTTAGGTCCCCCAGACTAATGGACGTCATTGGTATCCCACAAACCACGCTTAACTTGAATTCTTTTCGAAACTTTTTGAACCTGTCGTGCTGAAAATAACGTTCCACGCAAAACGCACGCTCCTTCTCATAGAATGCCATCATAATTAAAACTGAACAAAAACAAATCTCTCGCCTGCACACACTAAACGTGGAGCATGCGGTTTGCGTTGTAGCAGTGTAACCAACAGCGCTATTCTAAAAACAAAACCGTCCGCATTTTTTGGGTCATTTTATGTATACGAATCGTGATGAGCAAATCTGTAGTTAAAAGCAGAGGATTACATTTAAACCTATAGTTAAAAACGCAGGATTGCCGTTAATAAAAATTAGCTTGCAAATTTGGAGCTATACAACATTGTAATGTATAAAGTTGCACATTGACAACATTTTCAAAGGTTAATTCGTTGCTTATTAGTAATACTGTGCATTGTAGGGTTAAGTTATTTAATAAAATTAGTGAAAGTCGAACAATAACTAATTAGCACGCAGTACCAGAAAAAGTATCACCATTATTTCGGGAACAAATTTAATTTTTTATTTATTTTTAAATATTATGTAAATCTCCATATGCCGTTTGTAACTACCAGGATTATTACAGCATAAGGCGACATGTGTCTAGTTTATATGTATGCTAGGAGTCCGATTTATCTGGCAAAAGTCAGAATTTTAACTATTGATTGAGGGTTGTTTGAGAGGATTTTGTGTATCGTGCCCTGTATTTTGTGTTTTAATCTGTGTGGTGTGACTGGTAGATGTAGATTAAGTGTGTGACTGTGAGAGGATTTTATGTATCGCGCCCTGTATTTTGTGTTTTAATCTGTGTGGTGTGACTGGTAAATGTAGATTAAGTGTGTGACTGTTAGATTAAGTGTGTGACTGTTGGTTCTGTTAAATGTCCGCATAGGCGGCAGTTTGTTGGCGCTTTTGGTATACAGATAATTGTTTGATACGGCTGCATGACCCACACGTAAACGGTTTAGGGTACCATATTCTTTTCTGCTTGTGCCATCTGGAGGCCTCCAAGGTTCTATGGTTGACTTTATGCTCCTCAGGAAGGTTGTTTGTGAGGTCCAGTTATGTTTACTGTTCATAAATACGTGTGCTAATGTTGGTGGAGGTGGTGAGTGTTCTGATACTACTACCATAGACCGAGCTTCAAGATCTACTTTGTCACTCACTATGCATCCCAATGTGACTTGGGTTCCACAGAAAGCGGATTTCCCTTCCTTCCTTATGTAGTGTATGTAGATTGTATTGGATTTCTAATATTATGGTATTTTTATTGTCTTGACGGCATATTAGTTGTAGAGAGGAGAGGGAGTCTGTTATAAACCAATGTTTTTCGACATGGAAGTACAGCTGATCTGATGTACTGAATACAGTACATAATTCCATACAGCTCTGCATCCAGAGAAGTTCAGGATTGAGTGTAGTATATTATCAATTTGGTAAGAGAAAGCTGCTGGTGAATTGTCACCGCCTGTTGTAGATTTTGCTCCGTTTGCGTATGCTTGTATGTAGTCATTGTATTTTTGAAGGGTGCCTAATACCATTTCTTTTATATTTGTAAGGCGTGTAGATTTATTGTGCTATGTGAGAGATAAATCTATTTTTGTTTCGGAAGGGTCCCAAGGAAGTATCATTATGTTGTAATTCAATGTTGATTTAGGAATGAAGCTTATGTGATATATTGATAGTATGCTAAGTAGCTTTGGTATAGGGTCATTTGAAAAATGGGGGTTAAGGGATGTACATTCTTTGTTGTATGCAAATGTTGTATTGTAGTTAAGCAATAAATGGTATTTTCTGTAGTATATAAGTGGAAAAGATCCTGCTAATGCACACAAGCTCTTTGATGGTCATGAGGGATGTACTGCGAGGATGGATCGAAGTCCAGCACGACAAACACTGAAGAACTGAGTATAGGGTATAGTGTAGGTGAAACCAGGACAAGATCTACGGTGGAAAATGTGTTATATATATTTTTTTTTTACTATTTATTATTGTTATAATCTTAGCTTACGTTAAATAAATAACTATATTAATAAGTTTATCGTCTAACACAGAACTTGTCTTGTTAGGCGACAAAATAAATAACGTATTTAGGAATTTAACCCATCAGCTAAAAAACCTTTCTTAGAAGCTTTTGATATTTCCCGATATAAAGTCGCTTTAATATAACTTTAAACTGGTTTGCATTAACTAGTTTTTTTTTCATATATGAATTTTCTATTTAAATATTTTACTTGAAAAAATTCATGATTCATATTAATATTATTCTCGATGAAAAATATATTTATATGTTTACGAATTTCTAAATTTATACGATAAATACCTGCTATTACAATTGATGCCCAGTAGCTAGTGGTTTTATACGCTTTAATAATTTTAATTGCAATTATTCTTTGAAAATATCTTATTAATTAATATAAATCTTTTAATTTTTAATGCTACTCTCGTAAGTTCGGAATTATTATCGATTTATACAATATTAATCTTTTTTTATAATTTAATTTGTTGTTATTGTTATATAGTCTATTAAATATAGGCAAAAAACTTACTAATTTTATTCTTTACATTAAGGAAATGCTCATAAAATTTTGTTTCAATTGTTACCTCAAAATATTTTACGCTTGTCATAAGCTGGATATTAATATTGTAATTTATTAAATTTAATTTATTGTTTTTGAATTTTTTTGGAATAACTTATATTTTGATATATTAATATTTAAACTTATAACCGCTTAAGAATTTTTCAACTTTATTGTATGTACTGCATATTTTTTCCCGCGTCTAATTCATCCTTATCCGCAATTATCATAGCTATATTGAATGTTATGATTTTGATATTTGCCGGTAGTTTAATTTTATACATTCATAAAAATGCTATATTCCATAAGTATGGACCCAACACCAAGCCTTGCAGTGTGGCCGATGAATGTTTTTTGTCGAACGTATCAATGTTTACTAATGTAAATATGTCATACTTTTGATTTTCGCAAGATATAATTGCGATCAAAATTTTGGTAGCTTTTCGTCTGAGTATCAGAACAATGATGATAGATAAACATGGTTGTTTTTTAATGATGAAATTTAGTATTTGGGAGTTATTATTCATTTAACAACGTTGGTATATGTAGATTTTATATATATATATATATATTTGTCCTCGGCTACGCGGAGTAGCTTTTAATGTTCGTGCGAATTTTATCATCAACCAACATTCGATAACGACGTTTCTGCGGATTTTATAAAAACAGAGCACCACTTGTTCAGAAAAATCAATAAACGTTGTCAGCTATATAGGTGCACACACACATACAGTCGTATGTATATTTAGATACTACTGAATTTATTACCAAATGTCCATTGAAACCTTTACGACGCTTGCCGCAGTGCTCGGAACCGTAACTATAACTATAAAAGTAGTATTTACCCTACCACGCACGTCTATTTTTAAAAAATCGATAATTCCAACAGTCTCCCCTGATTGGTGGAGATTTGTTTTACGTTGTTAAGTAGTGTACACGAGATGTGTTGATAATGTACATATTTCAAACTTGTACGCATAACAGTGTTTTGTTTACAATAATATCGCTCAGCTTTTTAGTTTATTTGCTTATCCCGGTTGAACTCTCGAATTTTCTTCAAAATGTCAAATAAATTTAAAAATTTCATAAAATCATAACTAATTTTATAATTGTTTTTAAATATAATCCTTTGAATTGATTTATTTTTTAGAGCATATATCCTCCATTCTTGGAATATACTAGTAACTGTCAATATATATATATATATAATATATGTATAGATGTACACGTCGTATAATGTTCATTATATATATAATGGGACAAACGGGATGCCTGCTTTTGGTTAAAATATAATAAAGGATAGTTCACAGATAATGGTAATATCCAATACGGCTAAATAAAATTTATATAGAAACCATAGTGGAAATACTAACAAAAAAAAAGCTTCTTTGTGCATAGAAGCTTAAATTCGGATTAATATTTTATTATATCTACGAACTGACCCGCTATGAACTGTGAGTGCTCTCCACAGATTCCGAGGTTCTCAGCTACAGTGACTGTTGTTGCTACCGTAACAAATTGATTCCGTAAGTCGCCAGTTCAGCGAGTAGGCACTTTTGCGCTTGTATCAGGTACTTTACCAAGCGGTAATATTTTTTCCAGATTTTCTCATCTTACGATAAAAAAAAATTGATGACAAAATGAGTGGATATCTATGATGTTAGCGTTCTTTTAATTTCGTTATAGGATTTCTATCACGTACAATTATTATTCGCGCATAGGTCTTATTTTAAAAACAATGAACTAGTAAAAATGTTAGAACATAATAAAATTTCGTCTGTTGTAATTAAGAAGTTCTCGTTAAAGGCTGTCGCGAATATAACTGCATGTTTAATTTTCCGCATTGTTTGAAAACCGCAAAAGTTATTGCTCTTCCTAAACCAGACGAGGACGGTACCTACATTTGCAATATTCGGCCAATTAGTTTACTTTAGCAACTTAAGTAAGGTCACAGAAAAAACTATTCTAATCCGATTAAGGGAATATTCTAGTACTAACAATATTGCTGCCAATGTACAGTTTGGTTTTCGTCAAAATTTTTGTACGGCTCATCAAAACATCCAGAGTAGTCGAATTTGTGACACATAATTTTAATGGAAATAAACACACTGGTATAGTGACGCTCCTAAAGCATTTAATAATGGTACGCGGGAATTTTTTACAAAATGATTAAATTTACCTCCTTATTTAATGAAAATAATCAGTAGTTATTTATACGCGATAGAACTTTTTATGTAACTGTTGGTGGAGATTCAGCCTCTTCAACTAAAACGTGTTTAGTAGGTGTTCCAGGAGGAAGTGTGTTGGGACCATTTCTTTTCACATTATACTTATATGATTTCTAGGAAGTGCCGAATGCACAAATGGCACTCTATCCAGACGATGCGGCTGCTTTTTTTTTTGTAGTGCATTTAGACTATCCAGAACAGACTTCAAATCGGCGTATCACATATTCTCAGATATGATAATAAGTTGAAAATTAATATCAATTCATCGAAAACCAAAGAAACTTAACCTCCCTAAACATATCAATATATTAACACGAAGAACTAATAATAATCTATTTGTTCTATATAATCCTCTGTTTAATAGAAAATCATTCCTTAATACAAACGCATTAATACGTCCGGTATTTACATACGCTTATCCTATTTGGTGTTCGATATCGAATGCAAGTTATAATAAATTGCAGCTCATTCAGAACAGGTGCCTTAGGTGCATACTAAATGCTCCCCGTTATACTAGAATAGATTATATGCGTAATATTCACCTCGTGTTAAGGAATAGATTCTTAACATATTGCGTTATGATTGCCATATATATATATATATGATAATGAGTTTATCTCGTTAATAGATAATTACGATTCCAGACAACTAATGTTTATATATATGTATAGAATACAAGCATATTAAATATAATTTACAGTAATAAGTTATTCACTGATTAATATTGTTCTAATTATTAGTGCCATGTTATATGAATTATTTTCATATTTTACTGTTAGTTTCAGTGTTATCTAGTATTGTGCTTGCTTTGTTTGTTTGTGGTTTGTTCATTTTCTCCGGTAGTCGCGCATTTTTCATTCGTTACTTACGTTAATTAATTAATCTCGTAAGCTATAAGGCGAGTCCTGGTACACGATGTATTTATAAATTATGTTTATCGACTGTATTTTAATTATTTAATACAAAACTTATTTATTTATTTTAAAAGAATGTTAGGATATGTACAGGTAATTTTTGGAATTATATATGAGAATCTTTATATAAATTATGTATAAACTATAATTTAAAAAACAGATAAAAATATTACTACGGGCGTAGTTGGCACAAAATGGTAGATTATTTTATTCTGTTTTTTTTTTACATTTTCCCGTACAAGTTTGGTGATTGTTTATCATCGGCGTATAGTATTTTAACTTTGTATTGAATTAGTTCTATTTTAATTATTTTAAATTATTACGAGTATTACTATTATTAAATATAATTTTAACGTAATTGTGTTCAAAGCCCTAAAAGTTAATTTTGTTTTTGGAAACGTATTTATATAATTTTACTCGCGATACAATTTATCGAATTTCCCGGTTTAGTTAGGGTAAAATTTATATTCGTATCTCGGTCGAACTTTTCGACGAAATTCTTTTCGAAAGTATTGCGGATTAAAATTAGAAGAAAAAAAAACAGATAACTTTTAATGGCTGAAAGAAGAACTGAATCCAATGAATCTGCTAAGTTGGTGCCCCAGCTGGAAAACCTGAAACCGACTTCGCTCTGGTTAGGCTAGAACTCAAGTTGGAACTTATCGAAGCTGAAAATGATAAATATAAATGTGAAGAATGTCAAAACCGCAAATATTTGCTTCAATCCGGTGTCTTCAGGAATTGCGGAGAAAGACGCACTATGTTCGGGCAAAACCATAAAATTGGTTGATGTACTAGCGTATAAATCTACTTTACGCCGATTAATTTTATTTTATTTTATAAACGTCTCGCACACGATATTAATAATAATAAAGCCAATCAAATCAGACTTATTTCAATTTCAATACAATTAACTTCTTCATTTAAAAAAAGTGACGATGAAAAAACATATATAAAATGAAAATTATTATAAATCAAAAAGTAAGTAAATAAAATATTTTAAACATTAATTAGAGAAAATAATTAAAATAATAATAACATATTTTTCTTACAAGTTTTGATAATTAGTTTAAACTGTCAATAACATTTTCCTCGTTTTTAGATATTTAGTTAATAGTTTTCTTCATCATTTTCCGTAATTAATTCGGTCAGTTTTTAATTTTCATGCATCGTACTTCACACTGTTCCGGCATAAAATAAAAAATAGAAAGCGAACCATCACGGACACCGCGTAAATATTAGTTATAATATTTGTTTTATTATTTTTGTAATTCAGGTGAAATATACGTTTCTTTTCTTGCTTACTATTAACAATATTAATGAATACAAATAAAGTTATAAATAACGACACGTGAAGAAAAGAGCATATTACATATATCATCATTAAGTGCTATCTAGGTATCGGAGGTATATATATATAATATATATAATTATCTAGGAATCGCAGTTGATACCGGAATTTAATCAAACATGTGCGCTTCAACAACCAGAGTAAGTATATATGTATGTATATATACAAGTTATAAAAAATAAATAATTATTCGACCTTCGTGCAACTTAAAACTTATATAACCGGCAAAACCGAACGAAATTTCCATATTTAATCGAGAAATTTATTTAATGAAATAACTGAAAACGCGAAATCCATTTCAGTTATTTATCTATTGAGCCACGCCCAAATAGAAATGTTTAATCGATATACCATGGAACCTGTACCGCACTCACCCGGATACAAATGATAAACCGAGTTCATTTTATAAAAAATTCAGGAAAATAAAGGAAGAAAAAAAGAATGCGATATTTCCATACGAATCAGATATACATAAACACGCGAGGAAATAACATCGAAACACACACACACACACAATATGTATATCAGAATTTTTATTTACCTGTTTTCTTGATTTGTTACGTGTAGGGCCGGCCAAAAAGCTCGAATTCTAGTGCGTGTTCAATTTATATAAAATTTATAAACTAACGAAAATAGACAAAAGGAAAACTGCGGAAAATAAAAGTCAAACTGTGGAAAACACGAACGAAACTTAGTAACACCGCCCAATTAGAAAAAATAGAAGTGACTGAAAACTGAATCTGCTCCTACTTATTTATACACTGTACGATGCTTGCGCTATGACTATATATACATATATATATTATACATACTTTTGCATGTGTGTGCTTGTGTGACATATATGTATATTATATACATATATATATATATATATATATATGTACGATTTGTAATATTTACTAGTCGGCGCTTGAAAGCCTGCTCTCATAAACTAACAGCCGAATGCGGGGGAGTACTGGGAGGGTTTTCAGGGTAATAAAGCCCTTCGTGTATTTTCATTTTTATCCAAATGGTTAGTTCGCATGCGCGGCTGCTTCCAACTTGCGGCGTTATAAATATAAATCCATTTATATATATATATATATATATATATATATTATATATATATATATATATATGTATGTATGTATGTATGTATGTATATGCATATTTTAAGTATGTTGTGTGTGTTATATGTACGTGTGCAAGTGTATATGCGTCTATAATACTAGGGCAGAAAATAAAAAAAAAAGTACACCAGTGTTAGTGTTGGTTCAGTACAACATGTGGTAATTGTCGACAAGAATAATGTAACCGATGCTTCAGAACAAACCCTCAATTGTTTTTAATTGAAGCGGGGCTGGATTTAGTTGGTTTCATTCGCAGTGTTATATATTATATATATATGCATGTGTGTGTGTGTTGTGTGTGATAAGTAAATAAATAAGTTTTTTGTGTATATATATATATAGATAGATAGATAGTTGAACTGAGTCAGATGCCGGATGTGTAAATTAATATTTTTCAACTCTAAGTATCTTATGGGACATCGGCTAGCGGAAATTATAATTATACGACGACCTAATTCGCACGAGTATTTACTTATTGCGTAATAATATCGATCGACGCGATAATTTTCGTCATTCGATTAATAAAAATCGCTTTTCCTCCATTTCGAAATTTCGAAACTGGCAGCTTTTAATTATTAAATGTCTAAAAATCGCTTTTCATTCCGAAAATTAACCGGCCAGATTAATTATGAACAAATTTAACTGATTTATATAAAAATATCTTTTTTCTACGTGAAAAATTAATTATAACGTTAATAAAAAAAAATAGTCGCAACCTCAGGACGTATAAACGACCATTAATAAAAAGGACCGTCTTAAAAAACGACCTTATTTTTTTGTCGAGGATACTTCGTTCGCGACGAAATAAGATCGATTAGCTTTATTTTCAAACTACCAAGTTTTGGACTACTAATTTCATCGAAGTACGAAATAATTTATATAAAAATATATTTTTTCTACGTGAAAAAAAAATACTTATAAAACGGTATGACGCAATTACTTAAAAGCTAATCCGACCGATATCAAATCACATGGTGTAGAAAAATATGCATCTAATAAAGTCGCCTCGGTTCCCCGAGATGCCAAACGTTCCAAATTTATTGCAACTATTATCGCAACAACTACAGTAAAACTTGTCTGGCGAGGAATTAGACAAGTTCGGTCGAAAAGTATTTTTCACATACCATCTAATCTGTAAACAAACAATCGTATCTTTACAGACGAATCGCCGATTAGACACATATTCTTAGTAATCATTTTACTAGCTCATCTAATTTCAATACATCATTCGAAAGCATCAGAAACTCCAATCTTATTAGTCATCTGATCTCGTCCTCGGATCGGGAATCCTACAATTTACCAATAAGCATATATAAACTTAACAAAGCCTCTGTTGCAAAAAGGATAATTTCCGTATTTATCTTTTCCATTATGCTCCAGACGAAACTATATATACATTTTTAGATAACAAATATTTGGGTAAATAAAAAAAAGTGATAAATGCAAGACTTTCCTGGAAATTTGAGAGTGATAATATAATTTACAATGAGCAAAGCGAGTTTCGTTCTGGTAAGTCTACTGTGTATCAACTTTTCCGCTTTCAAAATGCAATATCTTGATATTACTTTCTCATGGATACCCGGAAAAAGAGGCGTCAATGGAAACGAACTAATGGATCTAGCAGCAATGGCGTCTAGAAATATAACAGTCTCGTCTGACTTCTCAAAGTGAATAACAGAGAATGTGGAATGCAGCTGCTACTACCAATAAGTTGCGTTCAATACGGTCAAACATCGGAGTTTAGACTACTTCATCAATGTCTAGCCGGCAAGAGAAGTTATATTATGCCGTTTGCGCATTGACCATGCGAAAATTTCTCATTCAATCTGTAGTGCCTAAACGTTAACCATAACCATCCTTCTGGTAGAAAAAATTCAACCTGTTCCAGTCCCAAATGTACCTTTCTAGCTTCCGAAATCACCGAGTACAACGAACAAAAGACCCAGCTCCTATTTCGATTCCTAAAACTATCAAACATCCTGAATGACATCTAAACTCAATTTACTCGTGTCTCTGGCCAATGTTGCAGTACGGGTACGTTAAAAAATTTCATTCCTCTACGATCGTTTAAACATTCCCCCGTATAGTAATCGATAAAATTTCAAATATCATAACGAATATCCTTTTTCGCGCAATAATATTTCTAACCGACAGATATTGCAGTCGTTAGGATTCAATTTTCCGTTCACCTTCTCTTTCAATCGTATTTCCTTATCCGCTCCTTTTATGCCATTGTCTTCATTTTGTTTTTTGCTTTTAAATTTTCGTTATAAAGTGCAAAAATATGAAGAACGGTTTTCTATACAGTAGTTACTATGTTTTTTTTTTTAAACAGAATAATACTGTCTTAACTGTTCGTTAAATAAGCATTATCTACTACAAAACATAATATCTTCTAATGGGTCATTTGATTCGTCGAAATACTATTTACAATGTGCGCATTAATTAAATTGTCGGAGTTCCTCATACATTGATTTGTTTTTAATGTATTGGCAAACACAGAAATACCATACTGGACGAATTTAATCCGGAAATCTTTACGAATATCCTGGAAGAAAGTATCTCGATTAAAGTTTTGACATATGCGAACCTTTCTGCCGGCTGATCGTTCGCGTCATATTGTTCCGTAGTGAGATGTCATACGTCGAAATTGGTTTTATAATTTGCCGGTACAGCAATCACTTGCAATAGGTGTCTATTGACGATCCAGGTTAAGTAATTAAATTAATCCTGGACGAGAATGATCCAGAAAAAAAAAGACCGCAATTAAAAAAAAAAGGAACAAAAACGAAATATATATATATATATATATATATATAAAATAAACGAGGTGCACCTTTTACATCTACCGGGGCTGGTAGAACCTGATCGAAGAACTGTTTCGAAACAGGCAGAGCAGATGTTATTAAACATACGAGTGGCAGACGGCCAGATTTTTAAATAACGTCAGGACGTGTCAATGATCCCGCGACGCGCTAAAGTCTCGGTCGAAGTAAATTTCGATCTCCTCCCCAAAACACGATACGGTCCCTTCGTTAAGTCGTATCTGTCCCTTTGAGAACAGCTGCTGCTGCTGCTGCTATATTTGGCTGAATGTGCGGAGGAGATTTCCTTTTCTTTCACTAGTAGCAACAACGACGATATAGTTATAACAGGCCAGCGGTCGAACATCCGTTTTGTTCGATGAACTACCGTTGCCGTAGTTCTCTTATCATCCGGATAAGCCGCTCCTATTACGGCACGTGCCGTCGTGTCTACTTACGTGCCGCGCAATCGAATCCCCCTGCTTCGTACGATCGACCGTACGTACACTATATTCGTATTCGCCTGTTGTTTCCTGCAACGACTAGAAAACATAGAGCCGAAGACACGCATCGTTCACAAACGATCAGCTGAATTTAAGCCAGCTGGAAATTTCCAGGTTTACTTACGAACAATGGAACCATTTATACGGCTTCGCACGCTGTTCGGGTTTTATATATATATATATATATATATATATATATATATATATATATATAATATATATATATCAAACGAGACAAAAAACATAAGAAAATATGATGTACACGCATATAATAATATGATTTTTGTAATATGTAATTTGTTGATAACGAATTACAAGCTCATATATAATACATGTATGTACATTTGCAGTTAGATACATAACATACATATCCACAAATGTTTATTAGCAATATATATAATGTATATTATCAGAAAATAATCTTTTGAACTCGCTAATTTTGGTGTATTTATATGATATGTATATAAAAACTGTACACAAATTCAAATCTAAAAGTAGAAATCAATATACATTATTACTGGCGGGCATATTGGAATCATATTGAAATTGTATTTACAACAACTATTCGAAATTTAATATTATTAATTAAATAGGTAAGTTGCGAGCCTAGTGTATATTTCTTTTTTTGTTACATTTGTTTCCATATTTAATACGGTGTGAATAAAATATTCACGCGTAAATTAACTATATTGTCTCTGAACTGCGTAATAATAAAATGTCCAAAATTAATTCGCGTTGAAGAACAATCAGCCGAAACAACCTAAAGTAAAATATCATTTCTGGCTAATCTTTTTTTGAAAGCTGTGGTTAAGATTATAAAACTAGTGGAAAAGAAAAACTAGTTTATAAGTTCATTAAAAAAAAAAGAAAAAACATGATTTATTTTAAAAACACGTTTAATTAATTAAATTAATATGATATATATATATAAATTAGAGAAATTAATTTATTATTATAAAACGAGAAAAACGCGTGCATAACGTATAAATATATGCATAAGATAATGATAAGTACGATAAAAACTTTATATGTTTAAAGAATAAAGAAAATAGAAATAGTACCTTTATCAAAATGTTTAGCTTTTGAAGCAAATTAGTTTATTTTAAAATAATCGGTGAATTGTATAGTATATTATACATCAATTTTTTTTTTTTTTTTAAATAACTTATCTTAATATTCTGATAAAAAAATAATCTAATCAAATAATACTATTCCTAAATAGTAAAAAAGAAATTTCATCACTCTATATGGAAATGCGTACGTGATATTAAATTATTTTACACGTGTATTAATTATTCTGCTAAAAAAATAATATTAAATTTAATAACAATATTTAGAATTTTTCCTAAAAATCGATTCATTTCTTACTCACAAGTATTATCAGCGTTTATCTCATTTCGAAACTAAAATTACGTACTGGCGAATTTTAGTAAAAATTCTTCGAAAGGTAGGACAATTTCCCGGTTGAGTTTGTTAGCGTTTTTTTTAGCGTTTTTTTTAGCGTTTTTGTTTAACGTTTTTTTTCAGCTTCTTCGTCGAAGGTGATAGATGCGATGTTTTAACGTTATTAGTCCTGGTTACCAAAACTGTCGCTGGTATATTTTCTTTACTACTTATAGTTTTATTTATCAATCGTCTTCTGTACACGGCCAAATGTTTGCGTAGTCCTAATACAGCTGGATGATCTTCCGCGTATCGTTCTACATCTTTTAGATATCGTAAAGCTTCTTCCATGCAATCCATATAACCGGCTACTAATTCCGCCATTCCTGAAAACAAAAAAAAAAAAGATGAAAAAAGAAAATTCGTCCAAACGATCGGTTTATTTTTTAATAATAATTTAAATAATCGATTTCGTCAACCAATATCGATTATCGTCTGTTCATTTATTAATAACGGTAATCGTGATATCATCAATCAGGACCGTGGGACCGTCAGTAAAAGGAATATTAATTCATTTACATGTTTTGCATATATGGACTAGCGGTGATGTTTTCGCGTCCTACTCGCAGGACTTAAATTCGAATGCCGCTCAGAACGAGAATTTGCAATAGCAAAAGGAGCTTTAGCCAACTTAGACATCCATTCAACTGGTCGGAATAGAAACTTTAAAGGGAAAGTTAAAAAACCAAAAACGAAAATGGCAACCGCATCCCTCATTGTTACTGTTTCGGCCAAGATGCGTCCTTTGGCTACTCGTGTGTGAATTTTCGAATTAACGGGGATTGTTTAGGTGACGTCCTCTGCTAGCTTAGGAGTTGACGGAACTTTATTTATTTACATATACACATTATATATATATATATATATATATATATATATATATATATATGTATGTATATATGTAACATGCGATCAAGGAGCCAAACAGAAAAACCGGATTACACAATGTGTCACGAAAGAACTGAAATTAAATTATAAACGGAATTAATTTTGTTGAAGTGTGAATCTAGACGATAATAAAATAATCTTAACAAAAGTAAAAATTTCCAATTTTAAGAAAATGTGAACATACACTGTAACATTTTTAATTTGTCTTTGATGAAAAGGTACAAAAAGGTTTCTTCTCAGAAGAAAAGGTTTTTCCCTTTTACTAAACAAATATATTTTCTTCTTAAAATTTAATTAATCGTTAAATATACCGTAAACACATGAAGGGTTCTGGTGGTGCATTTATATACGCCTATACTCGCCTATATAGATATCTTTATAATCCAGTTTATTAACATAACCACCTGCTGAATTACACCTTGTTTAACATTAACACAAGAGTACTATATATATTTATTTTTAATTATTTTGTTTTAATGTTTTACACGGTCATAATACTCGTTCGCGCATACACATACCGTGTACACATAAAAAAAAACGGTATTCTTTTAAATACGTTAATGGCAATGATTGTAGAAATCATATATATATATATATATATATATATATATATATATATATATATATATATATATATATATATATATATGATATAGATATATATAATCGTTCATGCACGCGTTACTCGAGTATTTGTAGTAATATTTATTATTAATTAGGGTGCCACCTGGTTGATTAAATCGATTTTCTTGACACATTCCTTTCTACATGTATCGCATACATAGACAACGTCATTAGCTGTAAATAGACGCTTTAACTTTTAGCCCAGTATTTTGATCTGCACTCTGTAAGTCGTTTCTTATCGCTTTTCTTCAAATTTGACGGTTCTTTGGCAACTTGTCCCATTTCTTGGACCGAATTTTCAAAATCATATTTGTATCGTCGACAAGAATGGCTATTCCGACGTTTACCATTTTAGTTTTGCTTAAAAAAAATTACTGTAGACCAGCCCTAGAATAGATTTGCAATTAACCTCGTCTAAAACGGCCCTATCTACGTAGCGCTCTCTGCTGGAAAGCTTCCACTAACACCGTATGTTCTTCTCATATATATATATATATATATATGAAATATAATCACTAAATAACGTTCTCGCTATTTTAAATACCACCTTATTAAAGTTCGCTAACATTACATTCCGTCACAAAATTATGCATCATTCCAGACCATTTACTATTTTCGACGAAATCGTAATTCTGATAAAAATTAAAAAGAAATAACTGAATAGACGAAAACAATTACATAATAAAATCTCCGAAATATGAAATAATAGATGGCACAAGGATGGATTAAGATTTTAGGAACGGTAAATCAAGACATCGATGATTAGCTATCAATTTCATCAAATTTTGCATGAAACATTTTAGACTGACAGAATACGATATAATTGTAACAGTGGTACCCAAATGGTGTTCCGTTATTTATAATAATTATAGGAATAATAGATGAAAAATTAAAACCACATAAAATCTAGACCGTTACATTTACGAAATTATCAACCACACTTAAATGACCATCTTAAAATGTGTTAACCTGGAAATGACTACGTTAAATATATTTAGGTTTCATCTAATCGTATCGCATCACTGCATTCGATATGACATATTAGATGCGCCATATTTTCCATAAACAATCAAAACTTAATAAATAATTAATTCGCCGAGATTTTCTGTTGATAAAATTATCTTGCAAAAATTACAGATACTTCGAAACAAGTATCTAAGCATTATATTCAAAAATATCTTTTTATACAGAAATATCTCCGAAACGCATCACAATTTAAGGCACCTCTCGTCACATTTTGGATTGTAACGTTTCAAACTTTAATACTAAATGTTTATCACTATAAAAAAATCGGGATCGCTACTACGCAAATAAATTTCGTCTGTAAAAATACTTAAGATTCTCTAAGCTATGGGCTGGCACTCCACACCAATATCAAATCAAGTCAAAAATAACATCTCGGAAGACGCACATACAACATCGGAGAGATGAATCAGTAGACTTCGATTGGGCCATACTAAACTGACACATGCTTATCTTTTTAATAGATCGGAAGCTTCGTTGTGTACGACCTGCAACATGGTGCTATCTGTCCAACATATACTAACAGGGCGTCCTCAATACAGCCTACATGTTCCTCGCAGCTACTCCTTGATGACAACGTTTCTACGCTGTCCAGACTCATCCTGTTCTTGCATGATACTGGACTATATCAATTTAATGCTTATTTACCTCTGCCTCTCTAGCCAGTAGTTGCTGTATATGGCGCATTAATTTAAATAATAATGCAATGCTATATTTATACTGAATTCATCGTGTACATATATATATTGCTCATTAGACGCGCATTTAATTAATGAGCAATATAATTAGCTCAAGTAACGCGTAAAAAATTAATTATTAATTTCGACATCGCGAATACAAACGGAAGCTCTGGGTATTATCATTATCTAACGTAATTCACAAAAATTAAGAAATATATTTCCTAATTCTCATAAGTATTTTTTTATTTAATTCAACAAAGAAGTTAATATATTTATTGATTTTGGGGTGATACGAAGTTCACGGGTCAGCTAGTATACTATATAAAACTGCAGATCTGTTTTTTGACGACACATATGTCCGGCTCGGCTAAAATCGCACTCGATTATAAAGCGTTACTACCACCTCTTCATAATTAATAAATGTAAATGTGGCAGTAAGTTTTTTCCAAAAAAAAACTGTTTTAATAAATATATTTATAAATACGATGTGTAAATGAATATAATGTGCAATGGCAGAATTTAAGTCATAACATCTCGTATACGGAAAGAGTGAAATGTAAATTTTTCATTCCTAAATTTTATATAACGTAATTATTAAAGTCCTCGCGGTAAATTTGACGAATATCTTGTCCGTTTTAATCTATCTACTACGAATACGAGCCGTTTGGTGGAATGCGGCGCACAGGTAAGTCATATTTTTAGAGGTTGTTTCGAAATCAACGATTTTTTAAAAATATTACACACTGAATCAGACTTTTGGAAGAAGTTTTCAGTTTTGTAAAAAGACAAGAATTTACAGAATTAAATGCGGTTTTATATAATTTCGATTAAATTGGTTTAAAGTAGTTGTAAAATTTAAATATAAAGCTCTGAAAATTAATCTGCACTATTTTTTCACTTTAGTTTTTTCTCTCTCTTTTTTGTTGTTAGTTCTTATTTTTAAAGATTAACCAGTTTATATATCAACTATTTCTATTTTTAATGTTTAACGTCTGAAATGTTTCTTAAATTAGTCGTTAAATTTTTTAAATGAAACTCGGGAAACTTTCATTAGTCTACAGTATTATTTAAAATTTTATTATATATTTACTCTTATTAATTTTTAAGATTAATACTAATTCGAACTTAACTTTTTTAAATTTTAAATTCTTTATTTTTTTTTAATTTTAAATTGTTTAAATTTGTCTTTTTTTATATATATGTGTACATGCATATATATTTCCTCGCTTATTTTCTAGCATTAGTTCTTCCCTCCCCCTTCACCGGTACTGGGGAAATTCACTTCGAACTTGTTCCGAGGAGGATACCATCTACTTAAGAATGGTTTTCATTTCCATAATTTGAAAAATAAGGTATTCTGCGTCGCTTTACGTTTTTTTCTTATAGATGCATTTATATATATATATATATATATATATATATATATATATATATATATATATATATATATATATATTAAAAAACACGATTATTATTAAAAGATAAAAAAAAATAATTTCGAATCAAACCAGCGTAAGATAAGATGGATGATAAAACGTTCCTAACAGACGAAGGAACAGATGATGTTACGCGATAAAAATCGCAATAGTGGATGCCTTTTCGGTCACGTTATAATCTAACACAGTCAGCCGTCTGGAGAATTTGCCATCGTGTGGCTGTAGCAGGTGGTTGCCTGGTTGTTATCGTTTGCAATCTGATTGTGCGTACCTTTAATAAAAATAAGAGCAAAGCGCCGTCCTGTAGACAGGACCCATCAAGAAGGCAACAGTTGGCTAATGCGTTTTCTGGTGTGTGCGTATACAAGTTTATATATATATATATATATATATATATATATATATATCCATATACGTTTAGAATCAGCCCGTACGTGTTTTTGGGATAAGACATTCGACTGACGTATACGGCGGTATTAATTTGCAGACTTCTCTGTCGTGTGGAAAAACGAAAGTCGATGTATATGGCGCAACTCCGAAATTATTCGTTAAAAGTATCCATTATAACATCTAGAAAATATTTATCGTCCCATGCTCTCATTCGCTCTATTTGAATATCTCTCTCTCTGTTTTATATATATATATATATATATATATATATATATATGTGTATATGTGTACATGTAAATATCTATTAATGAATCATTAATAAACTTTATTGTACGCGAGTGCTAAAGTAAAAACCTCAGTAGTCGTAAAGTACATCACGATGAAAAATTAGCGCAACAACAGAAAATAACGAACAAGAATTTAATTTAACGGACAGATTGGAACAAACTATTTTGAAAAGAAATTTGAATCGATATACGCGACTTAAAATTCGAATTTGAAAAAGCTAGAGCGCATTCGTTAAACTAAAGCCAAAAATATTACGTAGTAGAAATATAAAATTTTAGTATGCATCGAGATCTCCATGTATCGGGAGTATCATCGGTGATAAAGGAATTAGCAAGAAAGCATGAATTAAGATTGCGGAATCGTACAAATTCAGAGGCGAAGCAGCTTTTAATCTAGCCGGATGAATTAAGACGGCTGAAAAAAAACTCGAACCTTACGAATTGAGAAAATAATAATACGTATAGAAGAATAGTCGGAATAGTCGAGTCGCTAAGAGCACGGACTTCTATACGGAAGGTACCGAGTTCGAATACGATTTAACGTCAGAAAATAGAAATATAAATAATACTAATATTATCGCGTGCAAGGTAATGGCAAACCATCATGGTCAATATGAGCGCTAATAATAATGTAGTAGACGGCACTTACTGATGATGTGATGATAGAAGAATACAATAATATTACATTGGAAGAAAGCCTGGATTATATATATAATATATATAATTAATATAAGTTTACTGAATGTTCAAATATTGAATAGATTGTAATAAAAACCACTTAATTGAGTTTTTTTTTCTTAAAAAAAATCAAAAATCAAAAATAATAAATCGAGTAAATATTCTCGGTATGGTCGTACGGTTTTGAAAGCCGAGTAATTACAAATGCGACGGAGGTGGACAGATAAAGTAAGAATAAATACGAGGAAGTGTAAAAGAAGTTAATAATAGAAAGGGGGAAACTTATAAAAAGAATACAAAAAAGACAACGTGGTGGTTAGATAATCTTTCGGATTGGTACAATTTACCACAGTGATAAGTTTTGTTTCGAACAGTTTTAGACACCGACGTAGAACTGTCAACATGTGTTAATCAACGTTCGATAACCGACACGACACTATAATGATGATGATGATAACGATATGCGAATTTGACGCTAACCTTATAAAGAAGAAAGTTAAAAAAAAATAAAAACCGAAGAGTATGTTATAATGCACGGTAAGAAGAAAGAGGAATACGATCTGATAAATTATGTACGACTTTTGTTGATTATTCAGATTTTCTATACACGTTTGGTCGTTCTTACAAATGCTAAGTTTTATTATGAGAAATTTGTACGTGTTTATAGACCCATGGTCACTGTTTCCACTTTATAATGCACTAATATTTTGTTAGTGTTCGATCGTTTATTTAAATAAATACATTAGGTTAGTTGACAAGAGCCATATACCCGAATTAAGGTTCCTTCGTTATATATATATATATATATATATATATATATATATATATATATATATATATATATATATAACGGTAAAGTGAGAAGTGAGTACAATCACCGAGATCAAATAGACGATCATATGGTTTTTTTTTTATTTAGTCAACCGTGTGTACGAGAAAACCTTTGGGTTTAAGTTCTCCGACGTTGTCGTCAGCTTTTGCTTTGTTCTTTTAGACACGCTTCCCTCCATGGATATATTTCCCTCCATGGATATATTTCCCTCCATGGATATATTTCCCGCCATGGATATATTTCCCTCCATGGATATATATTTTTATAACAGATATTTCTTTAACAAGTCACTTCCCGAACTTATTTTACGATAAGGACATGAGCTTTTTGTTTAAAATTTCTGTGCTCCGTAATTTTATATTGAAAAAAAAAATGATTTATAATTTAATACTCGTTAAATGTTCAACGTGTACGTGATATTGTTGCTGCCCTATACAAAACATTTTTGATCGTTTGAAGATTTGTATTTATGTGATAGGTGTTTGGCGCGCATGTTCCTTTTTGTCGATGTACAACCGGTATGTAAGTAGCAGTTTATATTCCATTTATTAATCTGTTGAGCTGCGCGTATATTCGAAATAGAATTATGTGAATGAGACATAAGTAATCTGTGTTTTAATGCGTTGAGCCCTGTGAATACGCGTAATTTTAATTTTATGTTCTTTTATTTTTAAATTATTCATTGTACTATTTCATAATTATAAGCTTACACTATAATTCACTTTTTAGCTTATGGGCTTCGTTATAATAAATAAATAAATTACGAACTTTTTAATTCAGTGAAAATATGGGCATTATCGCTGATTATTCCGTTAATATCGTTGGAGAAAATGTATAAATCGGTATCGATTAAGGTAAAATTACGAACGGGGAAATACGGATGATATACCATCGAAAAAAGACTAAGACAAGGATATCGATTAATTGCAGTCGTGGAAAATGTCTTTAGAAAATTAAACTGGAGCTCGATGAATATTTAAATAAATTGAGGGAAAAATTTAAATCACTAAATAAAGAAATACCCAGAACAGATGAAAATGTAACCTATACAACCGGCGTGTGCAGCCAGTTCTAACGTACGCAATTGAAACACGGAGCTTCAAAAAATAAGCACACTTAGACGAATTATATCAGACTCCGAGTTCATCAGCGAAAATGTTAAGTAATATGGGAAATGTTTAGGAAATGCGTCTACCTCAACAGTGGGTTCATATAGGTATAATGTAATATATGCATATATATATACATAAAATCTGTACGAACAACAAAAAACTGCAATAAAAATTAATGATGATTTGTCAGAACTTGCAAATATGATTTAATAGTTAAGAAAGCATTTTAAAGTACTAACTGTGGAGTAAACATAGGAGAAGAAACAAAAAAAACTGTAAAATTGTCGGTTGATCAGGTGAAGAAACTGTGAATATGCTTCCAAAGATATGCGGCGTTTAAATAAAGTATGAAAGGTACTAGGTATGGTAATAAATTTGCATAAAAATTAATGGAAAAATAGGGTTAGATTATAACATAAGATGTCTATTTTGTGATACTGAAATTAATTATATAGGGTGTTTCACAATTGACGTTAATGAAAATGAAAAAAATCATTAAAAATACGATAATATATTTTGTCAGACCTCGTAGTTCACAATAGCTGTTGAAAATGGTACGCATCATCAGAGTCGAACTCGTTTCAATTGATTGGAAAACCCTTCCTTAATGTCCCAATAGGAATTTGAGATATTTCATTTGATTTTTTTTTTGAGCTCTTCGATATTTGCGATGGGGGTTTCATAAATTTTATTCTTTAGGTAACTTCAGAGAAAAAAATCTAAGGGGGTGAGTTCGGGAGATTTAGCTGACAAATGATGTTTTACTTTTTGTGAGATGATTCTGTCTCCAAAAAATTCTCTAAGGAACTCTACTGTCTCTGCCGACACATGCGCCCTCGCACCATCCTGTTGGAAATAGGCAAAACGTTCATCTTCTTCAAGCAGTGCAACAAAATCTTGAATGATTGACTGATACCGTTCAGTCTTTCTTCTTGGGAAAACGAGATTATGCTTTATGCAAACTAAATAACTTCATTTACACGTTGTCTACACTCTACCGCTGCTATGTAAACCGTTTTGGTCGATCATACGTTTTGCTGTTCAGTGTAGCCACTTTGAGTAATTTTCACTAACATCAATTTGGACTAGCAAAACGTAGATATATTAAGACAAAATCAATACCGTCGAAGTTCCAAAAAAGAATATTAAACATGTATGTTGCTGAAATCTGGGCATTAAATAAAGTTAACATGAATAAGTTATTCTAGATGTAGACTCCTTCGCTGGAGCTCCATGTTTTGTGCTACTCGGAATAATTTCTATAAACAAATTCAAACAAGTTTACCGAAACAATCTCTCTTTCTAATTAAGCCTCCTCATTCAATACCAATCAATAAATTTTTCTCTCTTCTAATTCGTATTAGGTCAGGACATAATCTGCTGCCTAGTCATCTCCACCGGATACGGCTGGTTAGTTCCAGTACTTGCCAGTCCTGTGGTTTGACGGCAGATATTAATCATATCATTTTTTCATGTAATCTATATAGTACACACAGAGATAACCTAATCAAGATATTATTACAGTTAGGTATCTTCCCTCCGTACTCTATTGCATACCTCCTATCCTTAAATAATCCTCTTGTGTTGATATGGCCCCTTATATATATAAATCCAATATTATTTTGTAACCTTTACATCCTCGTATAGTGTATTTTCCTTATATGTCTTAGTTTAGTTATTTATCTTTCTATTTTATAACTCATTTGTTAGCGTTAGCGTTTAGTTTATATAAATTTATATGTACAATGAGTAGTAACGGTTTTATAACCTAAACTCAATTAAAAATAAAGGAAAAAAAAATAGACTCCTAGAAAAATGGAACGAATAAGCTGGGTAGAAAAAAAAAATGGATAAGGAAAACAACTTGGGTTGGTCGTGTACTTCGGCATACGGGATTGCCTCGAAATATTCTTGAAGGTAAAATCCGAGGGAAAAGAACCAGCGAGAGACCGTGAAACACATTTATAACAACTGTGTTAAAAGATGCCGTCTTAAAGGACTACGCTAAATTAAAAAGAACTGTGGAAAACTGGGAAACATAAAAGCTTACTATCATGGCATGGCAGTGTACCATGATGATATATATATATATATATATTATATATAATATGTCAACGCACAATAGTGATTTATTTTTTTATTTTTTTACGCTCGTAATACGTAAAATTATTCGAGTGTCATAAAAAACTGCATTTGGAAATAGACAAGAATAACTTCATTCGATTTTGTTAATGCGAATAAGTTTGTAAAAATCCATGGTTGAAATTATACCATTCCTAGTGATATATTAATTTTAAAGGAAATATTCGGTTAATGACCGTGATAATGTTTTTTTTTTCAAATCTTACAATATTTAAAATCATAAATTCATTCTTTCTATTCACTATTTTACTACTAGTTTGCCAGTTGTATGATCGGCTACATAATCGAACGTACGTGTAAAAATGAGTTATCATTAAATGCGAAGATACGAATGTACGACGTGTGGATTAATTTTTCGCCGACAATCATAAACTATATAAGACAATGATATAGTCTATGTGTGTAGATCTGCGATAATATTAAAGATATATACTTTTATCTATTAGAAGTTTAAAAATTTTATGACGCTTCTCATCCGGACTTATTGTAAAAATTTTTGCGAAACATATCTATTATTGAATATATTTTTAATTAAATTCGTAAAAAATGAACGGAACCGGTCGCGCACCCAGGATTTGTATCTGAAGTGGGCTCAAACATGCCCCTCACCCTTCCTCGCAAAAAATTCGTAATAAAAATGAATAAAATACACACAGTCGAATGTGTAACGAAATTCAACAGGCAAAACAAACTATAAACGATCACGAACAATAATACAAGTAATAACAACAAAAAAACATAGTGGTCATGATTTGGGTCAAATTCAAACGCCGAACAATTCAACCAACAGTCATTTTTTTCCTTTGCTTTGCACAGTCAGCTGGATTTTCAGTCATCAGCAGACAGAATGTAACGAATATTTTCTAACAGTACTTTTTGCAATCTAGGCTGTTTTGCACGCTCTTCAAGATGAGATTTTATTCGTGATAACTCTCTTATGTTTCAACTATCATTTTAGCTGGGAAATTATATAGTTTTCTAAGCCCTCTAGAGCGCGACTGCTGCGAACTATTATTACCTTTGTTATGACATTCAAATTAAACGATATTAATTTTTATTTATAAATTATCATCATTATAAATTCTCTTATCTGTACGTAGGACAGTTATTCATTTCATAAAAAATGGTATAATTCCGCATGGAGCTTCCTTCTTGATATGTATTTTATACTTTTCTAAGCCCTCTGGGGGCTAAGCCCGGTAGCCCCCGTGGGTGCGCCACTGAACAGCACATTCTCGAAAAGTAACCTAACTCAAATTAAAATTTTGATCAAGAGTTTTAATAATGAGGAATTTGTTATAAATCCGAACAATAACGATAGGCGAATCGGAAATATTTTTAAACAAGCGAATATATTGTTATTTCTTTAAACTAAAAGTAAAATCAACCGATAATCATTAATTTTATTTTTATAGTAAAATGCCCAATATACAACAATAATTATGCGATAAAATCTATAAGTTGTAGCACAACTGCGGACGAAATCAGATTAGGGGGCCATACTGCAAAGATGTTAAATCGAAACTATTCATTCTAACATACACAGAATACAAAACAATTAAGCAAAAACCGAAGTCTTTCGGATTAACTCGATGATGAAAAAGCGTTGATATTTCCGCGCAATAGCTACGATCAAAATTAAAATCGAATTGTTCGTAAAAATATAAATTAAAATTATTAATATATTCGGTTAAAACAAGCACGTTTCGTCGCTAAATTAATCGTTTCAATAAACAACTAGACTGTAAATACATACCGACGCCCAGTGGCGTAGCCAGGGGGTGATTTTGGGGGTCTGAACCTCCTCCTTAGATTCAATCTGATAATAAGAAAATATATACTCGTTGTTAAATTTTGTTAAACAGATTTTTCTTTTAATTTTCATTTATTTTATTTAAATTTCGTTGTTTTTGAAGTAAATAAATAGTTTTGTACTATAGGAGGTACTAGAAGAATTTTGTAGAAAAACGCGAAGAATATATTTTAAATTTTAAATTTAGTTAAGTTATGTATTATTCCTTTAAAAAATATAAAATCATTTATCGTTTATTTTTTGGCGGAATTTATTGTACTTTGTAACCATCTCCCTCTGTCCTCAATAACATACTATTTAGTATTAGTGCGTTCCAGTGACGTTAAATATTTCTGCCGTCTATTGCTTCTAATAGAATTACATATTCGACGTGTAATAAGTATAAAAATAACTCTGGTGAGTTCGATTAGGACTTGGGGTTTAATCTACTTGAGTTTTGGTTATTTACTTAAAGTTCAATTTAATTTGGGTTTACTGTTATAATTTAGTTTTGTTTGAAGCCCCCTCTTCAAACAAGTCTGGCTACGCCGCTGTAATTATACGCATATGTACACATATAAACATATACATACCTTATATGTATACACACACACACACACACGAACATTTATGTACCTCATGAAGACAATTTGACGTTAAAGTCTTACGCACACCAAACGTAATCTTAAAGAACGAGGTAAATGAGACTGCATACCTTATAATTATGAAGTTGAACTAATAATAATAATAACAACACTAACAGTAATGATAATAACAATTGCAATAATACCGACAACGATACATTAATAACGAAAAATAAAATGTTGAAAAAATTTGAATTTTAGGAATTTCAAGATTTAGTTGCAAAAATAATCAGCAAATATTTAAGTAATAACTTTCTTCGTCTTCGCTTATAATAATTAGGTCTATTTTTAGCTCTCGAGGTAGTACATTAAATTCTATTGGCGCAGCATAAACTGCTTACTCATCCTAGTTTTAATAAAATGATATTCTCCGCTCGTTCTAGTTTTTCCTTTATTTAAGGATATATTGAACTTAGTATGATTTCTGACTACAAATTGCAACAGATATAAAATGTACAAATCTCGTATAGATAGAAGTTTATTCTTAACGTTTGGATTTTCATTAAAAATTATTCGATTTAACACATATACTTGCAAGAATTCATTATGATCTTAATAATAAATAAATGTGCGCTTACGCAATTCGAAAAAGTTTAATTTATTCGTGTAGTAGTTATGAAAAACACGTTTATAATCGAGACGACATAAATTTTGCGCTCAACTTTAAAAAAATATATAATAATCTTACGCAAAAAAATTACGCATCTGTTAAATTCGTTAGAATTATCTTGAATATCTTACATTTATATAGATTATGTGAAAAAAATTTCTGTTTGAATTCGAAATTTCTAATATAAATTTACTTACCGAAAATATCGTCGCCTGGATAAATATCTTCATCGTTCATTTCAACTAATTTCTGAAATAAAAATCAACATAGTCGCTTTAAATCCTCCACATTATTAAACGCAATTATATAGAGAAGTAATTAATGATAAGTAAAATCAAATCAACTAGATCAAATTTATTTATAATATTACACAATGTTACAATATTAACATTGTATATATTAAAAAATAAAATAAAATAACATTTATTTAGAATATTACACAATGTTACCATATATACATACATATATATATATGTATATATATATATATATATATATATATATATATATATATATATATATGCAATTATAAAACGCATAAACTCGCAGTCGGTAACATGTAGAAACATATTTACACATATACATACGTACCTACACGCATCAACGTAATAGTAATAATGATAATCTCGTATAAATAAATATACGCATACAGAAGTATATATATAGACACTTATATGTACGCATCCGAAAGTACATATAAAATCATAGTGTACATACAAGCCTACACATGTTAACACAACATATACATATACACACACGCACAATACATATGCGCCGTTAGAATTTAGATGTATGTACATTTTAATATATCCAATTAATGAGAGTAATGATAATAATATTAATATTGTACTTATAATTATAATATTATAACTGTAATAATAACAAGTAGAAGTGCATAAATGCGCGAGCACAGGACATTTTAAAATATAATTATACGCACGAAACTGCAATGTAATCTTAAATAACTGGGATCTTACTATAATTTACAAACTAACGAGTTTCGCGAACTGGGTAAAAATACGAAGATCTGAAATAAAAATTAGGAATAAAAATTGATGATAAAAATTTATAACTAGATTACAAAAAGTATAAAAAGCAAATGAACGAAATGTTAAATTATATAATTCTAAAACTATAAAAAATTTTTGCACATAATTCGTACTGTTTTTTTTTTTTAAATTATAAACAAAAGCTAATAAAATAATTATGATTTATAACTTAACTCTTATTTAAAACGTAAGAAGCTATTTATTTACGAGTCTACTTTTACAGAATCCAGTATTAAATTATAGTCCACAGCCCCTACGTATGCGGCCTGCATGCGACAATAGTACTTATTAAAGTGCGGTCAAGTAGTCATAATTATGGACAACGATTTAGCTGATATAGAGACAAAAAAAACGGTGTATTTTTCCTAACGATTAGTTATTAAAATATTTTTTATCTATATAGAACTATAATTGACAATCCTATACCGCCAACTTCCTTTATTATATTAAGCCTATTACAGAAAAGCACCATCGACTACTCTATCCTGAATATCTTGAATCTTCTACGAACGGGGACAAGTAGGTAAATTAGCACACAACATTCCACACGTCAATGCGAAACACAACCCGACTTTTCTGCCTCGAATTCGCAAATATCACAATGACGTACGTGTCCTATTGGCATGCGGAGTTTTCGCAATTCGACGATCGTTTCTTAAGTCCGCTCCGCACGATACTGTTCAATTTTCCTATAATCTCTTTAACATACGCACATTTAACTCCACTTTTTAGTAATGCGACAGTGTCGGCGAATGAAATAAATAAATTAAAATTTGTAAATAATGATTATTTTATTTGAAAAAAGAAAAAAGGAAATCCATTACTACGCCAAACTTTGAACTGTTTCTTTGTAATATGAGAGAACAATCTTAAATTTTATTTTTGTGTTTTTATTTTATATCTTTATTTTTATCTTATCACTTGATAATGGCGTAAATGCCGAAAAGCTTTGTGATTTTTTCGCAAAGAAAATGAACGTTTGTGATTTTAACTAATTTTGTAATTAATCGAACACATTTTCGTATTGGTAATTGTAAAAACGATACGAGCGTTACTCTAAAATCAACTTAAGGATCGCGTTATCGTTACCGATCGTTTCGAATACTAATAATAAAAATTAACCCATTCGTCCCTGGCGTCACAAAATCGCAATGTCCGTTATACTAATGCTCAAAAAATGAATATTTCGATTCTAGAAATATTTATACAATATATTAAAGTAAACTAGTCATCTGAAAAGCGTTATTATATACGAAATATTACTTTATATTTTTTCTTTAACTACTTCATCGAATTGTATAATTTTCGGAAGAAAAAAAAATGTACCTGACTAAAAGGGTCAAAGGAAAAGACTAAGCAGGTAAAAATGTAAAGTAATATCTCATCGTGCCTCGTTGCCGAACGTCGTGACTAGCCGTTGTACGTTTAAATTCTACGTACAAAATGAGCTAGCATTTAAGGCACTAATTAGTAATTATATGCAACCCAGATGCGCGCGCATATGATGCTATACGGAGTGGGGTGCCACTACATTCTCCGTGTTAATTAAGAATTATATAATGATGAAAAGTTTTCTATATCGCGAGCTGGTTTCGAACCCTGGACCGTCCACAGTTGATAGTCGAGCACTCTACACGCCACCGCGACGAAAGTAATATTTAGATAATTTTTAATAACGCGTTATTATAATAAATTTTTTTCTAATGTTAAACGAATGTGTCTTATTTGGAAAAATTTTGTTAGCATTAAAAGTCCGTTCACCGTAGAGGGTACAACGTGACTGACAAGGTTTAAAAGATCGACGCTAAATCCGGAACTGGTCCTCCAAATCGATAATTATCATCTCTATCGATGTCGATAATTTACCGTAATTTCAGTTTGCACTCCTCCGATAATTACAAAAGCAGAAATTTTAATATTTTGTATATATATATATATATATATATATATAATTTTTTAATTACGGCCTAGACCGAAAATGGCACCTTTTACTAACAAGATGAGATTAAAAATCGATATTTCGTTTCGAAATTAAATAAAGTTCTAGACCTACATATTCCGAAATAAATTTTTATAAATATAAAACAATATTCTGAGAATATCGATTTACCGTCCCGCGATTAACAATATTTTTAGAAATACATATATATATACATATGTGTGTGTGTATTACCTGGGCGATCAAGTTTTCGTTTGGTATTTATTTTTTTATTTTTTTTTTGTAAATCCAAAATGTGTTCGGAATATATGTTTAAATAAAAATCAGATACTATTAAAAATCGTTACACACATAACTATTTTAATAATTTCTTTGGTAAATTTCCGGAGTTATAGAACGAAAAAATTCAGCCTCAACATATTCGAAGAAGAATGTTTTTTTGGAAATTTTTCGATCGGGTTTTTCCCTTAAAATAATTCTTTCGTAGATTAAAAAAATTTTCCGGAATATCGAAAGGTCCGATTAAGTAAATCGAAACGATACTCGAGATATAAATTTTAATTATATTTACTAACACGTATGCGGTAAAGAACAGATTGCTAAGCCGAGGTGTAACATTCGAACGGTTAATGTGAAAGAGCTGAAAATTTTACGTAAATTTTGATGAAAATTTGAGTATAAGACAACGGGGAAAATTGAAATTTCCAAAATTTGATTGTAGCAAATACTCGCGGTCGGGGCCCAAATTTTCGAAATTGGTAATTTCCGCACAGGTTATTAAAATTGCGGTAAATATGTACAAAATTTCATTCTAATCGTTAGTGGTTGCCGGGGTAGCGGTGTATACATACAATATATATATATATATTTCTGATTAATATTATTTTTTGTTACAAAGTTTACATTTATTTTTCGGATAGTCTCATCTAATGCACCGCCGGTATGGCTTTTTATATATATATATACATATATATATATATATATGTATATATATGTATATATATATATGTATATATATAACATATATATATTATATATATAAATATATATACAACAATTGCTCATTTAATAAAATAATATATATTTGAACATCAACTTACCTCGTTTTCCTTCAAATCGTCTTGTAAAAAATAATTTTTATAATGTCCTTGCATTTTATCTATCAATTTTATTTATTTCTAATGATTTACTAGATTCTAATGTCTTATATTAATTAATTATTTTAAATTTTTTAAAAACACACACATACATAAAACGGAGAAGAATCGTTCAAAAAATAAAAAACACGATTGGGGGAATAGAACGTTAAAAGTTTACTTTTTCTTATTAAACTGAACGTTATTCGTCAACTTTTTATTTTTTTATTTTTTTGGGGGTGAAAAATAAGAAGAAAAAAATCAACGCGAATTTAAAATTCCGACTAAACTTCGGTCACGATGAAATTCAAAACGCGTAGACGAGCTTATAAAACGAAATTAATACGAACTCGGGAAACGTGAAATAGTTCTACTGGAATCATCACGCGATTAGTGGTATCAGCCGCCAATTCCAGATTTATAGTACCGTTCGGTCGATCATGGCGATACTAGCGACACAGACGGGATCTTCGTTAACTTCATGGAAACAGGTTGCGTTTATCGCAGTTATAATTAATTTATTTTTAACAGCGGACGATAATGATGGAAAGGAAAAATCGTTATATATTTATTTTAATATATGAGAATGATTATTTTCGAAAATAATGCTAAAAAATCGAGGGGATGATTTTTATAAATTACACTACTTAAAGGTCGCCTTTAATCGAGACACAGAAGCTGAACGGCCTGCTACAATTAACCGTCAACGATTAAAATCGCTCGACAAAATTCACTGTACATTTTTTTTTTGACTCAGTAAATTTTAAAAGTTCCTATATTTTTATTTACGAGTACGTGATTCGTATATATATTTGCTTTGTGTGTGTCTATTGTCTTGTACACTACTTACACTGTACAGCAAAATATGTACAGGTAAGTAGCCGCCTACCTCCGATACAGAGACGGCACTTGGTGATGATGATGATATGTATTTGGAGAAATTTCTTTCCTTGATGATAATAACGTTACATTTTTTGATTTTTTTTCTCCGTTAACCTGTTTATAAAAAAAATGCTTTTCAAAAAACTTATAATAGTTATTTATTTGAACATAATTCAAGTCAATTATTTTGCTTTTATATTTCAAGCAGCACCGTTGCGTAATGACAGTACTTGAGCGCTCTGCACGCACGACCTGATTTCGAATAGCCTACAGTTGAGAATTTTTAATGATAAGGTGTTTAGTCAACTTAGCTTCCCGTTAACTTGGTCGGTAAATAAACACCAGTTTACTGGAAATGAAGAAGCAGTCGAAGTCAGTGGCAAATTCCTTCCGTATTGGCCTGTCAGAATGTATCATTTATCTGATCCTCTATTAATCTTCAGATTGATTAATGTAGTCGTGCAACGTCCTCTACTACTTTTTAATATATATATATATATATGCGTGTGTGTGTGTCTATACATGAAACGTGTTTGCAGCGATTGAAATAATATATAAAAGGTCCGTTACGACACTATGGTTATGTATAAATAATAATAGGAGTTTATACTTGTTTTTTTTTCTTGGTAACTTGTTAGCTAAAATTTGCATCAACCAAATTGCTATTTCAACAAATTTTACACTTGTGGATCTCAGAGATGAAATATCTCGATGCCGCATAAAAACATTTTCCAACGATTACAAAATGAAAAAAAATTCGACTTGTATCTAATTATATATATATATATATATATATATATATATATAATTAGATACAATAATTTCGGAATAACCGCGTACAAAAACGGAAAAAACGATTTATTAATAACAGTAAAACGACATATTAATAAACCCGAGTTTACGTTTCAAGCAACACGCCGTGTCCATCATCAGTACTAAACTAAACTAGTTTCCGTCCTAAATCAAGAAAAGGTTAGTTCATTGCAGAAAAATCATAGTTTCACATGTACCAACTCTACCTCGACTATACGGACTACCGAAGATACATAAAGAAGGTGTCCTATTAAGACCTATTGTATCCTCAATTAATAGTCCGACATATTTTTTGGAAAGCTACATTGCAAAACACGTCAAACCTTTAATAAGAGGTAATGAAACGCAAATAAAAAATTCTGAACAATTCATTGAAAAGTTGATAGACTTAAGAATAAATGATAATGACATCGTGGTAAGTTCTGATCTAGTCTCGTTGATTACTAATGTGCCGATTAAAGATACTCTTGAGATTATAAAGGAACGCGGTATAGCTAGCAAAACAGCTACATTTTTTAACACAGTTCTTAAAGCCAACGCATTCGTCTTTGATGGCAAATACTATAGACAAGCAGATGGCATGGCGATGGGATCAAGATTAGCACCTGTCTTTGCAAATTTATTTATGAAAGAGGTGAATAAATGGGTGGCAGAGGTTTGGAAGCCTAAATGTTGGTTTAGATATGTGGACGACACTTTTGTCATTTGGAAAAATGCTGGAGAAAAATTATTAGAATTTTTCGGAGCATTAAATTCATTTCATGCCAACATAAAGTTCACTATGGAACGTGAATGTTGCGACGAATTGGCTTTTCTGGACGTTCTCGTGAAAAGGAACAATGACAAGAAGTTGTCTACGTCAGTGTATATTAAGAGCACACAGACAGGACGATATTTGTTTGAGGATACCATCACCTGAGTCAAAAGTTAGGAATTTTTAAAATTACCATGGCAAAAAGGGTATCCAACGAGGAAAATTTAGTAAATAAATTGAACAGAATAGAGCAAGTGACGGTTTGCAATGGGTATAGTAAGAAGGAAGCACATTTTCTGGTTAAAAAATTTAGCGGAAGAAAGATGAACGTAAAGAATTCTAGTTTCGACAAAGAAATATTAGCTACTATACGTCTCCCATTTGTGAAGGGCATTACAAATCTTTTGGGTAGAATATTGTACAGGAATAATATTAGCCCGGTGTTTGACATGTGCATAAAATTGCGTAATATGCTGAAGAATGTAAAGTATGTTATACCGTGTGGGGGGAAGTAGCGGATATGTACATAACACCATGCTATTGTAGTCTTAGCTATGTAGAACAAACAGGCAGAACTGTTAAAGATTAAGGAACATGTAGCAGACTATAATTTTGGGCGTGTCGAAAAGTCAGCTGCGGCGGAACATCAAACGGTTACGGGGCATGTAATACGGTTTTAAGAAACAACAGTTCTTGCCAAAGTAGATAGGTATTGTTAGGAAAGCCTTAGAGATTGAAAAATTCAAGAAGTTCAAGAGAGAGAATAGCTTCCTACTTGATCCAGCGTGGAGAACGGGGATTAGTCAATTAAGGACCTATCAGATGTAGTTTTCTCAATATAGTTAAGGTAGTATGTCAGAGTTAGTTTAGTTTCGTTCTGGTGATGGGCATGGCATGTTGCTTGAAACATATACTCGGGTTTATTAATACATTGTTTTACTTTTATTAATAAACCGGTTTTTTTCTTTTTTGTACGCGGCTATTCCGAAATTATTCTATCTAATTATGAATATCGACCGCAAAAATAGTTTTAAAAATTATATACATATATCTTCTTTTTGTCCTCAACCCTTAGGTTGGTGGGAAGTTACATTAAATGAATCCTGTTGCCTGCCATATTCTTTATTTCTTGATATCATCTCCCTTTTCTAACATCATCCATATACTTTTTCCGGAGTCTTCCACTTCCTAGTCTTTCTTCCATCATTCCTTCAATTATATTTGTGATCCATCTTGAATGCCTTAGCAGATGTCCATTCATTCTATTTCTTCTAGTACCTATTTCCGTAATAATATTTCTATTTTCTTTCGGTATTTTTAGCACTTGTTCATTTGTGATTTTCTCCGTCCATTTTATTCTTAACATTCTTCTCCAACACACCATATCTCGAACGATTCCATTTTTTAATATACGCTTTAGATATGGTCCAAGTTTCCGCCCCATATAGAGAAACGCTCCATTCAAATGTCTTAATAAAATGCTCTCTAGTTTCCAGCGAGATGTTTCTGGATGTCAGTAGGCTTTTCTTACTACTGTTATGATACTCCCCAAGTATGTAAACTGTTTTACTTGAGTTATTCTCATTTCATCTAGTTCTATATTTATTATTTGATTCTGATCTCGGGAACAGCTCATTACTTTTATCTTAATTTTCTTTATTTAAAAGCTCGTCCATTGTTTTTAGCTTTTTTTGTAAATCTTTTTAATTTTGTCCTAGCAAAACTATGTCATAAGCAAATATGATTGTTGAGTATATTTTTTCATTTATATTCACTCCAATTTCCGTATTCTTAAATTCTGCCATAACTTCTTCCATGTATATATTAAATATTGCTGGCGACAGACAGCATCCCTGTCTTACTTCTTTCTTTATCTTTATTATCTCCTTTCATTCTGAATACTGGTCACTTAGTTTTTATTAAGCTGATATATTATTCTTCTATCATTATAGTCTATTTTACACCTTTTAATGGCTTGGAACATAAGTTCCAGTCCACATTATCGAATGCTTTTTTATGTCAATGAATGCAATTATTATCGGCTTATTTAGTGCTATCGATTTTTCTATTATCAGACGGAGACTCAATATAGCTTCTCTCGTTCCTTTATTTCTTCTAATCCGAACTGGTCTTCCGATAAATTTTCTTCAATTTTATAATTTATTCTATTATACATTATTTTACTCGATATTAAATCTTTTAAGACTTCGTCAAATTCTGACCGTAATGTAGACGGTCCTTTTTCTTCTTCATCCACGCACTGTTCTTCTTCTATAGCATTTTTTTTCCTATTTTATTTTTTCTATTAGTATATTTCCATCTTTATCTTTCATTGAGCTTAGTGTTTTCTTTCTAAATTTAAATTGTCTTTGTATATCATTATACGCCTTTTCCATATTTCCTTGTCTATTTCTTCACATTGTTCTTGAATCCATTTTTCCTTTGCTTTTTTAGCTTCTCTGTTTGCTAAATTTCTCTACTTTTTAAATTCTTATTCATTTCGTGGTATTTTGTACTTCTTTCTTTTCCATTATTTCTAATACTTCATTTGTTATCCAAGGTTTGTATATTCTTTTTATTTTAAATTTTTCTGTTGTCTTAATTATTTCATTTTATAATAGCTCCCATCTTTCCTGTATGTTTCCATTAACATGTATGTTTTCCGCAATTTTGTCTGTCTCTTCTTTAAATTGTTTCTTACTCTTTTCATCATTTTTTGGTTTAATTATATTCCAGTTTCGGTTTATTACTGTTACCGTCCTTCTCTTCATTCTTAATTGTGTAGTTATCTGGTATGTGATCGGAATTTTGCAATTCTTTATTTAGTTTCGATATCTTTCCTTACTAATATGTAGTCTATCTGATATCTGTCTGTGTCTCCAGGTGCCATCCATGTGTACCTTCTTTTTTTCTTGGTTGCTTGAACAATGTGTTTGCAATGATTAGGTATTTATTTGTGCAAAATTCAACCAAGCGATCATCACCCCCTATTGTTTCTTGTTCCTAGGCCGAATTTCCCTAACACCATTTCGTCCTCTATTTCTCCCACTACAGCATTCCAATCACCCAGTATAATTAGGTTATCATAATCTTTTACTTTCATTATTACTTTCTTAATCTGCTCGTATATTTCTTCCACTTCCTCGCCTTTATTTCGTCGTGGGCATATGAATTATAGCTAATTCTTTTGGTTTAGTTTCCAGTTTTATCAAAATTATTCTTTCGATATATGCGCAAATGCTTTTGACTTTTTCTGTTGTTTTCTTACTAAGAACAAATTCTACTCCATGACCATTTGTTGACCCAGTATGTATAACTCTATAATCTCCACTTTTATAATCGCTTTCTTGTGTCCACTTAATTTCACTGATTCCCATTATGTCTATTTTTAATCTATTCACTTCTGCTTTCAAATTATCGAGTTTTCCACATTCTTACATTTTACGTTGAAATTTTATATATATTTTGCTCTTTGTTAATAACGTCAACCTCTTGGGTACTCTCCACCCGGACATATGAATGGGAGAATATTTTACGTTCGGAACTTTTTACTTCAGAGGCAGACATTATCATTTGATTTCACTTTTTTCTTGGAAAATCTAATGGAGTGCTTTTCCTTTGCCTTCTCCATCGCAGTCTATTTGCCGATTCACATGGTTCCCAGTGTCGCCAAATAGTATTCAATCTACAGCTGTTCCAATCTCTTTGATTTCCACCTGTAGATGATACTGAAAGAGTTGCTGCCCTCTTCCAGAGTAAGTGCTTATTTCATGGCGACACGACTCGCCATGTCATAATGATGTCATCGGGTATATGTATGGTTTTAATTTAAACAAGTTTTACTATTCCTTGCCTCCAAACACCGTCTTTCATTGCCACTCTTTGTCCGCGAATGTTTATTGGTTATTCACAGCTAACCTACATATCTGTAGGCCGTTCCATTATCCGCAACCTATGGACGCGGCCTGTTCCGGTTAGAGCTCCGGATCCTTGGAAGTACAAGTATAACATACAAGTACCCCCAAATATACATATATATAGTTCGAATTTGTTAATTGAAAGAAAAATTTATTTCAACTTAACGGAATTAAATTTACAACCCGATCTTTAATTGTTATAAAACAGTTATTCAAAATTAAAGGTTCTCTTAAAACTATTCATACTTGTGCTTTTGGAAACGAAATAATAATTTGTTCAAAAAATTAACTGATTCGTTCTTCATATCAACACTATCTATAGGTGACTCGTTTTACTGTACTATAGAATGCTATCGACATATTTTCTATAGATAGTATTCAGTATTGTGTCTGATTTGCGCGTATTTTTTTTTTAAATAGGGACAATAAAATTTCACGTTACGTAAGAGGTTAATGATTAATTTCACAGATTTTATATTCTATCTAAATAAAGAAATACAGTAACTTTTTCAAGTGCGCATTTTAAAATTTCAATAATGGTGCACTATATTATAAGATTGTACTGTTTTCAAAAATAGTCTAAGTTCATATAATTAGTTGTTCACAAAGGAGTAATAACACGTGTGAACTCGATCATATAATTAATAAGTCTTGTTTATAAAGTTTTTGAATGGATAATTGTTGAAAGAAGTTAAAATCCATTAGATCAGAAAATAAAAATCGAACGAGCATGTTTCCAGAGAGGAAGAGGCTACATCGATCAGATCAAGACCGTGTCGTACGCATTGAGATTAAGGAAACTAAAAAACCCTGCAGTAGTATTTATTCACCTCCCTTCTGCATATGATACAGTATGAAAAACAGAAGTCCTTACAAAGTTCTTGAAAGTATTACCAAACATAAAATTTTACAGGCTGTTGAAGAACACGATAAGTGAAAGAATCTACATAATCATTGCTGGCAAAAAAGGAGATATTGAATAGTCTTTTTAAAGGATAAGCACTATCACCGGTTTAATCTCTAAACATTAGACCTACCAAAAACAGTGGCAAGGAAATTAATTTATAAAGATGATATATCATTAACAGTTCAACATAAGAAGGCAAAAAACCACAGAATCTAGACTAAGAAAGGATCGGTGAAATAATTTCACAAATGTCGCGGGTTTAGGCTTAACAAAAACAAAATAGTAGCATCTCTTTTCCATCTTAATAAACAGTTATTCAAAATAAAGCTATATACAAACATCGATAGTAAGAAACTACAACATGTAGACACACCAAAATACTTGGAAATATACACGTATAAAGTACGTAACACTGCAGCAAAGATTAAAACTAGAAATGATATCTTCAATAATTTTCAAGTATAACTTGACGTACGAATGCGGCTCTCTTCCGTACAACAGCACTGGCAGGAACAGTAAAAATCAACATCAATTGCCTGACTTGTAGTCTTTATATAAATCTATTGCATGTCAATAAGCAGCAACGAAGGAATTGGGAAAATATTACAGACCCAATTCATCGAAATTTCAATGACCACGAAGACTGAAATAAAAAAGAAAAACATGTAACACCAGATATCATTAGAAATGGTTTTCATTTGACAAACACATGACAAGAGAAATGGTACAAAAGCAGCCGTGATGGCAATAAACTGATTGGACATCCCAATAGTAGACTATATGGTTTAAACCAATCCATAAAAATGCACATTCGGAAGAATCGTATAAGAACAGAACATTGAAGAACAAAGCCAAATTCTTAAGCTGCGGGGCCTTTTCAACGGCCAAAAATACGACTGTATAATAGAGTACCAGATCATTGGCCATATAGTAACAAAATGTCCAAGCAAAGCGCTGCAATTTCGATCTTATGCTCAGAGATATATGATAAGGTAAAGTACGTTAGTTTGATAGAAATATTTAAGTGATTAATTAAAACGCAAAGTAATTTGTCGTCGCTATTATAAATTTATTATTTGGCTATTGTTTTTTAAAAATTAATGAACTTTTACTTCACGCCAGTTATTTTTTTTTTATTTTGTGAAACTTTAAATGTTTTATGCAGTAGTACTATCTAAAAGCTGTATTAAATTGATCCCGTGTTATCCTATATACTGATAAATCTAGAATTGAAATATAACATTTTACATAAATTTCAGAGTCAAATTTAATAAAAAAATCAATTGAAAATTAGTTAAATCACTAATATTTATTTTCTTAAAGAAAACACAAAGCTTTTCGGCATTTACGCCATTATCAAGTGAAACATTTTAAAACATCATAATTTTAAAAATATAAATTAAATATAATTACTTAAAAATATGCGATGGTGATTGTGAAAATATGCTCCAAAAGTGCTGTCTGCTTCTGTTCTGTCTATTTATTGATTTGTTGAAATTTAATATCAATATATTTGTTTACTTCTTTTATTAAAAAATCACTACATTCCACATTATAAAAAATTAAAATTTAATAAAGATTAAATCAAACATTATACATTAATGGAATATAATAAGACTTACTTGAATATTATAAGCAACAAATATGATCACAATATAACAGTATAAATATTAATTCTACATCTTTGTTTTTGGTTGTTTTTTATGTTGCGAACAATTTCTTTTTTTTTTATAATAGGAGATGCGTGTATTTAAATTTTGTCTTCGATGTCAGAAATCTTAAATTTTTAAAAAATTATTTATTAGTTTCGATGAAACATAAAGTCGCGTATTTTAAAACTAATCGATTAATTTTTAAATAGCCGACCAGAGTAATTTTGAAACTTGTTAGTTGTTTATTTAGAAAAATAATTAGTTTTCTTGTTAGGTTGCTGAGGTTTTGTAACTACTTTTCTTTAATTTTTTATAATGTTATAAGAATGTGAAAATTAATACTTTTTCCTTGCCCAAAATGAATACGGACGGTTAGTAACTAATATTTCGTATTATACTATTCATAAATCTCTAAAAACGTATAAATATATTAATTTGTGCACTATTTGATAATTTCGAAAAAAATTAGAACATTGTGTTATATTTTTTAAGTATTATAATTTTCGCCAGTGTGACATTGAACATCCTACTCAGTATCCTCCTACATAAATTACATTTATGGTATTAAAATACGTTTACATTGATAAAACGTCATTGATATACGGCTTTTGTGGTACAAATATAATATATATTAGCGTGTTGTTATTATTATTGTGTTTTTAAATAAAATTAAAATTAGGCAGATTGTTTGAATAAATGGATAGTAAGTTTTCAATAAATCGCAATTTCCGCCTGTTAACGAAATATACACTTTATTCCATTATGAAAAATAGTGGCGCTAGATTTATATTTGTTGTGAATCTGCTTATGTTACCGTCGTTTAAATTTTACATATTTAAACATGTTAAAAACATTTTTGTATACATATATGCCGTGAAAAGTTGTTTTTTCAAACGTGTATTATAACCGTCGAAACTGTTAAAAAAAACATACTTTTTAAATTTAGTATTGAGAACCCTCTCTGCGGTTTTATATTTTTTAAATGAAAAATGATGAAATTTTATGAAAACCTTTAATCCATGTAATTATTTTATCGTAAATTATGCGTTCAAATAACCTATGTTTCTATTTTATATGTAGATGATGACGTTCCAGAGTGTCGTTTGCCGTGTGATTTTTGTCACAGGAAATTTAATCCAGATAGTTTGGTCAAACATTCGAGGGTATGCGAAAAAACCCTGTCTAAAAAACGAAAAGTTTTTGATTCTGCTAAACAACGTATACAAGGTACCGAATTAGCCGAATTTTTGCCATCGATAATACAATCGAAAAAGCAACATGAAAAATTTACATCGAACTTGAAGTCGCGTTCGCGTTGGAAAGAAAATCACATGGCTCTGATTAAAATAATAAAAGCTGCTCGCCACGATTCACTTTCTGACGGTTCAACTACGATAGATAACAGAAGAAATAGAATTAATTCCGTCACTAGACCCTTCAATCAACAAAAATGTATATATTGCGATAGAAGTTTCGGGCCGAAATCTTACGATCGTCATATGGAATGGTGTAAAGAAAAAAGCGCCCGTATAGATGCAAAATCTTCAGTCAATCAAGAAGCCAAAGAAAGATTAGAGGCTAGAGTAAAGGTTCGATATTTATGATTATTCGTTATTATTTTTCACTAAAAATAGAATTAAAATTGTTTTTAGATTAATTTTTGAAATTTTATTTATATAACGCATCTGAAGAGTAAGTTTATTTACACGAAATTATAACCTAAATTTATGATCGTAATATTAATTAAATTAATAAAATTTGTTACTTCGAAATTTGTTCTTCAGATTATGCATAATATAATTGGCAATTTTTACCCGATTTGTTACGTTTGTAGTTTTTTGACTAGATTCTAAATAAATAAAATACAAACAGAAGTTACAAATATAGAATAGAAGTTTATTTATTAAAAATGTTTCTCTCTGTTCATAAAAATAAATGATTTAATTTCAAAAGATAAGATTAATTGTATTAATTTAAACGTGATTACTTATTAAAATAAATCGTAAATTTTTGTTCGTAATTCAAGTTTATCGTTATAATAAGAACGAAATTAAAATTATAGTTCAGTATCGTGTAAGTTTATTATACAACAGTGCACTTTCCGTAATAAATGAGAATGTGTTAGCTGAACGAGTTAGATTGACTATACACAGTATACATGATTTCTCACTGATTTTGTGTATCTATTCTTAGTACAAGGCTCCAAGTTTCCGATCACGACGTAGTGTAACTAGGGAAAAATATGCACCGAAAGGTAAAAATGTGGAAGAAAGTACGAATTCTACTAAACCACAAAAAACCAACGATGTTACCGAAAAAGTGATTAGAGAACCCTCGACGATTTCAAATCGACCGCCCACTCCGCAAATGAAACGCTCCGGTTAGCATATCTTTTTCATTATAAACGTATATATTTATTTAATAGTTTGTCTTTTATCTACAATTTTTTTCTGAGAAGGAAATTCAAAATGATTATATAAGTTTTTAAATGATTTTTAATTATTCGCGCGAAGGAAAATGTAATGCGCTCTTAGAAATCTTTCTAGTTAAATTTTATTTGAGGATATACCGGATTTCTGCTTAATATAACAAAGTCTTTGAAATAATATTAAATTAAAACGTATTAAATAATGTTATTGATAAATAACAAATTCCTTGTCACGTGTTTAAGAATTCGTTTTGCGTTTATAAGTTTTACTTTTAGAATTCGATTAATCGTTTTAAATGTTAATATTCATTCTTAATGCAAGAATGCGTTTAAAGACATGGTCAATTCGTGCGAATAATTTTGAAGAAGATATTCACGTTGACATTATTATACGTGTAAATTTTTTAAAACAATAAGATTATTATAAATTCGATAAAATAATATTTTTTATATTTACGCGTGTTCGTAACAATCAACTTTTAATGTTTCCAGAAGTGAAATAACTGTTCGTTCTGTTATTTATGGAAAAACATACCATATTAGAACAATGATAAATACCAAAAAGGGAATATAATGTTTTAAATATAATTATCACCGCGACATTTTATAACGAATTACCAGAATTTTTCATAGATACTTTTGTTGCTAAAGTCGTATACATATTTTATCTAGATGTCCATTTACATCTGTTACGCGTACATGTTCGAGTAATTAATAAGTAAATCGATAGAGTGAAGTATAATTTTTAATAATGTCATATGTAATGTACGAATATTTAAAATAATTATGAACTTATACGTAAAGTAAAATTGATCATTCGACTTATTTTGTTTCTTAATAGTTCGTGCGGCCAATTAATTTAGTCGGCGCATGTTTTTAAATTTACTATGATAGTCGTTTTAAGTCGTTAAAAATTAGAAAATGTAAAATATAACTGTTCAAACTTTCGTGCTATACCAACTAATTATGTCGCTATTGTTTAAAATATCGAGCATTTTTATTACATATTTTTTGACATTGTGAACGTACTCGGTAGCGCGCTCGACCGTTTCTGATTAAATTCGAAAAATAAATGAATGTTTTCAGACCTTGAATAACCGGATTATAAGACGGTGGCTGTAAATAATGAACAGTGTTCATATAACATTATTTATTATTAATAAGACACAATTAATTATCGGTTATTTATTTTGTAATAACGCTGAAGGCTTAAAAGTCGTATTCGTGTTAATTTGTAAATATGAGATATATTATGTTAGAAAATACGATTTTTAAATTATTATTTTTAATTTTAAAGAAAAAAAACGGAACTACAGAAGAAAATTTTATTATATAATAAATGTATTCGTATTAATTTTGTAAAAGTTATGTATAATTTATCCTACCAATACGTAAGGAAATACATTTTTTAATTATATTTATCTTTATTTCGGTTATTAATTATTGTTATTTTAAATATAGAAAAAACGGAACCCCAGAAGAAGAATAACTTTATACGACAGAACGTGTTAAGATGCAGCTATAAAAGCCGATTACATGATAAGAAACAACCCGCGTAAGTATTATTTGTTAATTACTTTATAGTTTAGCGAGATAACCGATAAGCTGTTTCGGTATTATAGAAGTAATACCTGATTGATTCTTAGAATACTTTTGTACACACCCGATGCAATCCCCCCCATGTCAAAAATGGCTATTTCGAACGAGTTATATGAAATTAAAAATCCGCGGAAACCATTTTTGAAGATTCTATAGAGAAAGAAAATGATGAAGTATAGATATGACTAGATTGAAGGGAAAATAACGCAATTACGTAAAAATTGGGACGGAAAATATATAGAAAAAGAAGTAAATAATGATAATTCAACGGTTAGTAGTAAAATTACACTTATAAGAAAATGGATTCAACCTGATGTAACTGATGAATTAACCTTATAGAGAGAAAGTAGATTAGCTGCTATCTAAATGTGATTTTTCCCGATTTTTAACATGGTCCAGTGATGACCTATTCTTTTTTTCCCCCATTAATCAACAACAACGTATATTTCAACATAATTTACAGAGAATAGTCAAAAAACAAAAATTTTAAATAAACCCAGCATGACTCTACAACAGAAATAATACAAAGACCCGTAACAAATAAAAGAAGCATTTATACTTATAATGACGGTAAAAAATAATTTAGAAAAAAAAAACTGTACAGCAAAAAATAAAAAGTTATGATAGTAAATTACTAAAATAAGCGCCGTGAAACGTTACAACAGGTTATGTATGAGCCTCCTATGTTTGTATTTACTGTACATAAATTGGAGTTGCCTAGAATCGTAATTACCAATTAAACGTATTATCGTGGACTAGTCATCGCAGAACTTACGCGTTAAATTTAGTATATGATCCTTAATATAAGGCGTGTTTCAGTATGCGTGTCAACGATTTTGTAGTATCTAAGGACATTTAGTACACATCTGAGACGCCTGTTTTGAAATACTTGTAATTTGTTAAAATTTGTATTTGAAATAAAACTTCATACTTCTAACTAACCTACCCTAACCGAGTGCACTTTTCAATATAGCAATGAGTGAAGTTCGGTAACTTATACTTCAGTCAACATTGCAATATGATAAGCTATGCAGATGATATAATCCCTTAAAATGGAAGACATTCACGAAGTAAATGAAATAATAAAAAAAAAATGAGTAAAAACGCACAAAATCTAGGCTTATAGTTTAACATAAATAAAATCCAAGCACTATTAATTAATAAGTAGGAAACCGGATAGAAAAGAAATGATACATTGTATTGAACAGTATCCATACACAAATAAAGATCAAATAAAATTAGTTAACGGAAAAAAAATTCTTAGGAATAATTATAGACAATAATCTAAATTTTAATAAATACGTCGAATATATGATAGATAAAATTAAGAACATTTTCTTCGGATTAAATATATTCAAATATTTTCGGTTTCGAATATAAAAAAAAAATAATACTTTACAAAGCTATTTTCGGATCTATAACCGAATGCTGTCTCACAGTGTATTACGAGAAAAAGATAAGAATAAAATAACAAAGGAAAATATTAATAGGAACAATTTCTGGATATCTTTAAATTATACGTGAGTCAACATTATAGCAGGAATAATACCTATAGATTTGAAGTTGGAAATGATAAACCAAATCATTAAAGCAAGAACGAAATATATTTGACCGGAAAACTGTGAATTCAAATGGATTAACTGGCAATACAGATACGACAAATCGAAAACTGGCAAAGTGACACGGGAAATAGTTCCAGCCGTAGAAAATAGATTACAAATGAAACCTTTATATACTGATTATAACTTCGTACAATTTTTAACCGAACATGGAAATAATGGACCCACTTGATTAAAATTGCTAAATCGGATATCTGCAAAGACTGAAGAAAAATTAGATGATTCGTTTCATTCGATTTTTGAATGCAGCAATTTCAACGAAGAAAGTGAAATAATTAAAAAGCCGATAATTGAAATAACAAGACTTTTCGATCTAATCAGTTTTGTTAACCGTGTAATGAATGAAACAATACGTAATAGTTAATAATATCAGCAATTAGAAACTCTGGCTGAAAAGTAGCAATGTACAGTGGAGTTGAAAAAAGAATGTGGAAAAAAACTTAACCTAGTGTAACCGAACGAACAAGCGTTTTTTTTTTTTAAATAACGATTTCGTTTATATTAAAGTAATAACTATAATAACCTAATCGACACTAGCGGTATAACAGAGAAATTTCGACCTGTTTCATGTTTGTAAACATACTTATAAGTAAAATTTAAAGAGTATAATTTATAGTGCGTTTTATATACCTGTATGTTTCATACGAATTAAAAATTTTTATATTGTAGAAAAGACGTCGCGAATAAAATTAACGACGTAGTCGGTAGCCGATGCAATCTGCCGTACGTGACGTCGAAAAACACATTTTTTAATTACGATGGAAATATATCAGCTACAGGAACTCGAATTCAACCCAGTCAGCCGAAATCGAAATATAATGAATCAGTCGTTCAACAAAACAGAAACAATGAAACGATGAATTTCGTTAGAAGGTTTATTTCTACTTTTAATTTGTTCTATATATTGTATTCCTTTATTATTATCGTCATATTTAAACTATCACGCGCAAAGTTGAACATAAAAGTCGCGTTTAATCAAAATACTTTTTGAAGTACTTTTATTGTTCAACCGTAGTTGCGACAATTTTAAAATTTTCCAAAGATTTACTAAAAAAAGTATCGACCCGTCATACATTTTTTATCGCTCGTTCGATGGATAAAAATTTTATGTCACTAAAGAGAAAAGACGATAGCCGTTATTGAATTCATTAAGTTTCACGAAACATGTTCCAATTCATTCGTTGGTTTTCTCTGAAATTATTAAAATTTAAATTATTTTTCAATTTTAATATATTTATATATAAGTAAATTCTGTAAAATTGTTTTATGCGTACAAAAAAATATTCTTTATTTTTTGTCGATTTTTTAGTAGTAAAGGTTTTTTTTTTATTTGTTGTGTTGGTGTTTTTTTTTATGTCAGTAATAATCTCCCATACTAATACAGCTGTTTTACACGACTCGTATATTTCGTATATTCTTATAAGCTGTAAATATAAATTAGTATAATCTATATTTACAATTTGAGTGTACGCTGTTTAATTAAGCAGTAAACGTGTGTCTCGTAGGAGAGATTCAAAGTGATTGTTTAATTTAACGAAATATAAAGTTTTTACAAACTTATCGATAAAAATATTTATATTTGAAAATATTCGTTGCTTCTAAATTATTGTATTTCACGTCTTTAAAAACGTTGATAGTGTATTCATGGTATTTTCACCGTAGTGCCTTACGACTCCAACCATCACTCGATGTTACAACGTGAATACAAATTTACGAATAACCTGAATCGACCAGCCAGCCTATGTTTTGGAATTAATAAATTATTTTTGTGATACATTTTATCTTTGTTTATCATGTTCGTTGAACGAACTTTCACTACCAATAATATCAAATTATTACTTTATACATACAATCATAAAATAAAAAAAAAGGTAGTTATTTATACTTCCGACGATTATAATATTTATGAATACTTCCATCATTTGAAATATGCAACGCGACGAAAAATATGGCAGTAGTATTTGCCACGAATAATGATCATCTGTGATTTAAGTTTGATTTTAATGACTCTAATGAAACATATATGGGATTTGGAGAAAAGAAAGAAATAAGATAATGCGATGAGGTACGAATGCCTGAGTATAGCAATTAAAGAGAACACATAGTGTTAGTCGAGTAAAATATTCGTTAATTAAAATAATTTAACTCGGAGACGTTATAAACGATTATGGAGCGTACATTGTCTTCTATAGGGTGACCCAGAGGAGACGAACGGTTTTGTTTTTTTAAAAAGCGCAGTTGGTTACAAACCACGTGCCCATGTTTAGTGTACGCGCGAGAGATTCGTTTTTGTCCGATTTCAGTTATCATAGCGTCTTTTATAACGAGATGGAAAGCGCGTTTTGCTTGGAAAGTTATTTTCGACGTGAATCGATCACGACAGTGCAAAGAAAGTTTCGAAAAAAATTCAGGGACGCAATTTTTGTTGTGGGGATACGTTAAGAGCCACATTTTAAAAAAAAAAACACGTCTACGAGATCTGGAAGACCGAAAACTTTGATTTTAAAGAAATTTCCAAAATTCAGCGACCTATCCTCGAAAATGCTGTAAAAAGATTGAATGAATGTATTGTTGCAAATGTCATCTGAACGATATTAGTGTAACACAAATGATTGTAAGCTAATTTCTCGTTTTCCTATTTTGAAATAAAATTTCATTCGAAAATTTTGGTCGAGTAGTTTTTGAGTTATTCAATAAATACAACAAAACCGTTCTTGCCTGTTCTAGTTTTACCGTTATATTATCGAAAGTAATTGTTGTATAATAAACTATATATACCGCTATATCATCGAATGCAACCTAGGTAATCAATACAGAACCGTATATTATTGGCGAACGAATATTTGCGGTAAATAATTTCTTTGTAATTAATTTTTGCGTATATTTTCAGCGACTCCGAATACAATCCGTACGTTTCTGCTGAATTGCAAATGCAACAATTAATGAAAGAAAACGATTTACTCAACGGTTCGGACGACGAAGACTTGTTAAACAGTACGTTTATTATGTCGTCTCCGATATTGACACCTCCTTCGGCCACGATGACTAGGAGCGCCGATAGTTACCGCGATGAAAAGATGAAAAATAAAGAAAATCTCCTTAGATCTATGAGCAACAGTAGCGGCACTAGTAGCGGTAGTAATAGTAATCGGGATAGTCCGGTTAAAAAAAATTCTCACAATCGAATCGCCGCTAATAAGTCGACTAGACATTCGCCTTCGACTGTCATCGCTATGTCGCCCACTTCCGCGTTCTCAAAATATTCTCCGGTCGCTCGTTTTAAATTGCCTAATATGACGGAACAACGAGTAGTAGTCGGATCTGTACAAAATCCGATCAGTATGGATCGATATCGTTCTTCTTCCGGTAAACCTAATACGGATAATAATAATCCGTCTTCCGATCATCATTTTCTACCTCCGGTTATGTCGCGTTCGGCCGACGTATTCGACTATTCGACGATCGATAATCATTTTACCAGCGGTCGAAATCCGTTAGTGAGTTTAAGTAATCTTCGTCAGTGTTGTTACTACTCGTTTACATTTTTTCCGGTCTAGTTTTTCCTACATAAATTTCGAATTCCGAAGTATATCCTATTTGATCAACTCTTAGCAAAAATGTCGTCCTTATTTCCAGCACCATTTGAATCAGTATCTGAATCATGGTCTAAATCAGAAATTATTTATTCATATCACTTCGATTTTTTTTCTTAACAATGCATAATGCTCCTTCGCATGTGTGGGGATATATATACATTAAACATACATAATACATATGGCCTGACCTGTAAGAAGTAACTGCCGTTATTAATATTACCGTGTTCCTGCAGTACTAAAATCTGCATATAATTTCATGTTTGCGCGATAATAATTCATTTTCATCTAAGTTAGTGTTAACACAATATTGGCGGATAACTTATTATCGGCGTTATAACTCGGAGTTATGGTTAAAACACACTTCAATTATGTGTATGCATTATATATATATATATAAAGAGAGCGAGAGATAATAGTTGTGTATGTGTGTGAATGAGAAAGTTTTGATTCTCTAAACTAGTGTGGCTCTAGATGGTAACTCAATCGGGTTAAATAATTCCGCTGATACACTAATCTGTGCAGGCGATGAGGATGCTGAAAATTACAGATGATGTATAAAAGAGACAAATTTTTTGCGAATGCGCGAAAATACAGATAATTCCACATTTGGTCGATATGTGTAATATTCGGTAAAAGTCTTCATAGTTTACATTACCTGCAGATGACCCTAATCATGACTCGGTTTTTAATTTTGCATGATTGATAAGATTAAATAAAGCGCGCTAATTCAAAAAAAAAATGAAAATATAGTACGAAACATATAAAAAACACATGAAAAACAATAGTTAATCACACATTAAGCAAAATTCGTGGATGGACTCTTAAATGTGGGATTATCTGTATTTCCTCGCATTCGCAAAAGATTCGTCTCTAAAAGTTTCCATTTGTACATCATTTGTAATTTACAGCATCCTCATCGCCAGCACAGATTAGTGTATCAGCGGAATTAGTTAGTCTAATTGAGTTATGACCTAGGGCCACACTAGCTTAGAGAATCAAAACTTTCTCATTCACACACACAAACACACACCACTATTCTTTCTCTTTATGTCAAGGCGGTTGCTATTAAAAACCACTATTAAACACTATTGGAACGCTTTTAAAAAAAAAATTCCAGATAATTTTTTTATGAAACCCTAGAACCTGTAAAGGATACTACATAGACGAATATATCAAACTTGTATAGCGGTTCTGTTTGGCATTGCCGCGACTTATATTCCGTTATCACCATTTTAATCTAATAGAAAGACGGCCTATTTCTCTCTATTCGCGCGCATTATGAACTGAAAAACGAATTTATTACATCGTAATTGTAGAAATGTAGGTTTAGATATAAGCTCTCACAAAACAAAGCTTCTTACTAACAATACACTAGAAAAAATTCGGCTTAAGGGAGAAAAATTAGAATATGCGCAGGAAGCAATTAATTTTGGCCAGTGTTTATCTTACAAGAAGAATTACCGCAGCATGGAACAAATTTTGGAGTTTAAAAGGAATTCTAAAAAATATAAGCTGGAAAATTAACCTGAAAGCGAAAGTTAGTATTTTGGAAAAATGTGTCGTACCAGTTTTACCGTATGGGTATCAAATGTGGTCTATGAAAGCAGCACATATTGACAAAATTAGTCGTGTACAGAGAACAATGGAGAAATCTGTACTTGGAATTAGAAGAATTGACCGAATTCGTTCGGAAACCATAAGGCATAAAACCAAAATGAAGGATATTGCGAAGAAGGCAGTCAGCCTAAAATGGAATTGGGCTGGTCACATGGTTTGGCCGCAAATGTGACCAGGTGGATTCCGGAAGAAGTGTAGGTAGACAAGTGTTAAGGTGGGCAGATGATTTCAAACAGCGGATGGGTTCTACTTGATTGAAGCTCGTATAGAACGGAATGGAAGAAGACGTGCCAATTATACGATGTTCAAAACGATTATATTTATTATAGGTGTCTGGTATACACGCTTATATGTTATATAATATTGTTAGTATATTTATGGGTTGGCGAAATAAAGGTTTTATTTATTTATGAACTATGTCCGATTTTTAATTTTTCATTATTTATATACAAGATCGGTGGCAATTTCATACGGACAAGGCGTATTTAATTTTTCTGTAGTTTATATCTCAGGTCTCCTTCCGTATCGGACAGGACGCGTAATCGTGTAATGACGTCAATCGATAACGGCATAAATTCTTCGAAATCTTCCAGTACGTTCGTTTCATCGAATAACGGCGAATCACCGGTTACCGGCGACAAATCGAAACCGTCAAAATTCTGTCACGAATGCGGAGCCAGATATCCGGTCGCCATCGCCAAATTTTGTTGCGAATGCGGAGTTCGTCGTTTATTTTTATAATTCTTTTTTTATTTTGAACAACTAAATTTAAAAAGAAAAACACAATAATTAACGGATATGTCGACAATAATAATAATTTAACTTTTTCTCCGTGCGTGTGTATTAAATATTTTAATTATTTTAATTTTAACGTAATAATACATTGTCGGAAATCTTACCGTGTTTCGAGAAATTTTCCTAGGTTCGCACTGTATTAAAGGTGGTAGTTGTTTACGAATAAATTGCATTTATAACTTCCGAAATTAACTTTTCGTGTCTACCATTAACACCTAGTCAATAACGTAGAAAATTATTTTATCATATAATCAAGGTGTGACGTACTTAATAAAGATATTCCGTGGTTAAATCCGCAATTTTTAATTAATAATAATAATTGTCGAAGAATTCTAACGATTATGTAAAATTCTGGTTACTCGCAAACGTAAACAGACAATAAATGTTTCAATAATTGCGCTACTACCGAAGCAAAATGTTGTAAAAGATTTCAATTTTATTTTGAAATACTTCGTTTTATGTAGTTCAGACGACAATAGTGTTAAAATCAGATGATCGTGTGTTTTTGAAAAGAGAAAAAAAATAGTTGATACGTATTTCATTACGTCACCGTTTTATAGCTAAAACTTCAGTTTTTATTAAAAACTCAAAATAAGTCCTATTTATCGTACTTACTAAATACGATATTAAACAGATTTAATCGTTATCGCTTTTCATATTATTACACAAAAAAAATTGTTAACGGCCGATCTCCGATTTTAAAATATATATGTTCTCTCGCGCTTATCAAATATCGAAATTTTATTATTAAATTTTCGGCGAATATTACGAAGCGGTTAATTTAAAAAAAAAAAAAAAAAAAACGAAAATGTTACATTTAAAATTTGATAACCGTCTAATTTTGAAAATCAACTCTATTTTCTATACCTTATTTAATCAAATCCGTGTATATTAAAATCGAATAATTTTTATTTTTACATATGCGCTAAATACGTGTCGGTTTAAAACAAGTTGGGAATTTTTTTGTAATTAATTTTTTTTCGCGTATATTTTTCAAAATTTTTCCTGTTCTTAATTTTTTCAAAATTGACGTATCGTTGTAAAAGATTATTTGTTTTAAATGTATTTATGTAATATTCGTTTCATCTTCCGAACTAATATGTATTTTATTAACCCTTTCAGTCGTACACCGTAACATTTTTACACAAAATTATTATAAAAGTGTTTATTGTTGAACTGTAGATAATTTGAATGTATTTATTTAAATATTTTAAAAATTGAGACATTTCGCATTAATCAATAAAAAATTTTGAAATTTCACGTACCGTATATAGTGGTCATCGCGACTGAAAAGGTTAAAAGAGCTGCTGTAAAAATAATTCTGAATAATCGCGAATAATAGACGTCGACAGTGGCGTAGCCAGACTTGGTTGAAGAGGGGGGTTCAAACAAAACTATAATAGTAAACCCAAGTTAAATTGAACTTTAAGTAAATAACCAAAACTCAAGTAGGTTAAACCCCAAGTCCTAATCCAACTCACCAGAGTTATTTTTATACTTATTACACGTCGAATATGTAATTCAATTAGAAGCAACAGACGGCAGAAATATTTAACGTCACTGGAACATATACTAATAGTATCTTATTGAGGACAGAGGGAGATGGTTACAAAGTACAATGAAAAAATAAACGATAAATAATGATTTTATATTTTTTGAAGAAATAATACATAACTTAACTAAATTTAAAATTTAAAATCTATTATTCGCGTTTTTCTACAAAATTCGTCTAGTACCTCCTATATTACAAAATTATTTATTTACTTCAAAAACAAGAAAATTTAAATAAAATAAATGAAAATTAAAAAAAAAAACTAAATAGGTTTAACAAATGCAAAACTGCATTTAATAAGGAGTATATATTTTCTTATTATCAGATTGAATCCAAGGAGGTGGTTCAGTCCCCCAAAACCACCCCCTGGCTTCGCTACTGGGCGTCGGTATGTATTTACAGTCTAGTTTATTGAAACGATTAATTTAGCTACGAAGCGTGCTTGTTTTAACCGAATATATTAATACTTTTAATTGATATGAACAACTCGATTTTAATTTTGATCGTAGCTATTGCGTGAAAATGTCAACGCTTGTTCCTCATCGAGTTAATCCGAAAGACTTTGTTTTTTGTTTAATTACTTTTTATTCTGTGTGTTAGAATAGAATAGTTTCGATTTAACATCTTTCCATCATGGCCTCTAATCTGATTTCGTCCGCAGTTGTGCTACAATTTATAGATTTTATCGCATAATTATTGTTGTATATTGGGCATTTTACTATAAAAATAAAACTAATGATTATCGGTTGATTTTACTTGTAGTTTAAAGAAACAACAATCTTTTCGCTTGTTTAAAAATATTTCCGATTCGCCTATCGTTATTGTTCGGATTTATAACAAATTCCTTATTATTAAAACTCTTGATCAAAATTTTAATTTACCTCGAATTATAGCCAGTATTATAATTTTAAAATCGAATTACGTTTACTATTCGATTTTTTATACGCACTTTTTTTATATATAGTACTTATTAAAAGTACATATATATATATATATATATTATACGCGTATTTTGCCGTTTGTTTTGCTCATTAACGTATATTTCTTATATATAATAGTGTTTGTGTAAAGGTGATTTAAAAATATTTTATCGAAATTTACATTTATGTCGATTTAAATCTCGCATCAGTTTGTTGAATAAAATTTCGATATTTTTAAGCATAACGAAATTATTTCGTATACTCCAATGATGAATACGACGTTCTTTTTGTTCTTCCAAATTTAATACATTTTATATTGTTCCGATTTTTCTTTATAAAAAATATTTTAATCGATGAAAATATTGATTATTCGAAAAAGCGGATTGTGCATAATTCACACTAAATTTTGATATTATTACATATTAAAAGATAAACAGTTTTCGGATTTTATTAACCTAATAAAATGATGATTAAATTCAGCCCTAAATTGAAACAATTCGGTATGATTTTATTATAATATATGATTTATTTAATATTAATAGGTAATTGAGCTCGTTTTATTAAAAATTGAAAGTTTTTTTTTTTTATCAAATAAAGTTGGTAATCTTTAAATACGGCTGAACTAATAAATGTTTCCTTTTTTTTTTTTTTTTTTTTTTTTTTTCATCATCGGAACTAAAGTACACGTAAGTATATAGTTGTAATGTTTGTGATTTTTAATTAGAACAAATAATGTGGTTCAGTATGTTTAAGTTTTTTTTTTATATTTTACAAAGCTTATTTGCTCACTTTTTTTTTAATAATGTATTTATTTCAAAATACGGCAATGTTTGTAAGGAACAAAATTATTGCTCAATAATTTATAAAACATTTTCGTCGTGTAAGACAATATCAATAGGAAAAGATGAAAAATTTATTTAGTAAAGAATAATCAAAAAATGGTTTTATTTCGTTCACTTTTCCGATATTAAGAATTATTGTACTGAATTTTGAAAAAATTTATTCACTCGTTTTAAACTCTTATTTCATTTAGTGTATTGTTGGTTATTATAAAAAATTAAAGAAATAGTTTTTAGTTCTCGTTTAGTTTAATTCCCGTTTATTTACACTTACACGAATTTATCTTTCTCACATTCGTATTGTAAAATACATTGTAGTACGAAATATTAGAAGACTGGTTTTTATTCATTCCATAAATCGATTAAGTTTTAATATTTATATCCTTTGTATTCTTTTCGGTTTAAAATATACGTTTGTTTTTTGTAATTTAATATAATTGATCTTAAACTGTACTAATTTTTTTTTTTTTATGTTGATCAAAGTTTGATTTTTTTGTATTTATATCGACTAATGGTGGTAAGTTGATCCTATTAATATACGTTTAAATTTAAAAGTTGAATAATTTTGTGTAAATAAAAGTGGAGAACTAATTAATTAAATATTTAAATTTTCGTTTGCGATAAAAAACACGTACACTTTGCTTAAAGTAAGTCTTTTAAATATCCGTATCATCGTCGTAGCTGGTTCCAAGCATCGTGATGCTATGGATCTTCATGAACAAATGTGTTTAGCCGTCGTTGGATGCGATCTATGGCCCGGTCTGCTCCTAAAATTTTGTTTTAACTCTATCGAGATATTCAGTCATGATTATTTTTCCTAGTCCATTTTGTCGTATGATATGTCCAGCGAAGGTTTTGATTCGTTTCTCTACTACGACTTATAGCCTCAGATTCATCTTTACATCTTTGCGTATGGACGAGACAGTTCTTTTCGTAGTCTACGTTCGCCACAGCAGTATATTTCAAGCGCACTAATGCGTTGTATATCATTCTTCGTCCAACATTTTAATGCATATAAGAAGGCAGAGTTTTGTGCACATTGTTATTTCACGACTCTTCCATATTTTTTTTGTTGCGATAGCGCTATCTTCATTCTCCGTTTGATTTCCTCTGTTAGACTTCCGCCTTTTGTAATCAATATTTCTAAATATACGAATTTGTTCATCACTTGTAAGTCATATATACTTCGTGGACTCTGTGACTGATTGTTGTCATCCATAATCATTATCTGTAAACCATATTCTTTACTTGTTTTTCAAGGAAGCTATGCAGTGTTTGTTCCGATGAGACGATTATAACAGTGTCATCAGCATATTGCAGGGGTTATTGATTAATTTCGCTGCGATTTTTATTCCGTCTTCCAATTCTTCCAAAGTTCTTCGCATTATCCGTTCACTGTAGATATCGATTAATATTGAAATTAATATGCATTCTTGCTGTACTTCTTTCGCCGATTTCAAATCATCCGGTAGCTTATCACTTATTTCGACTCTGCCTCTATTCGATATATACAACGCTTTGATGAGACTAATTATGCGATGCGCACCGAAGTTATTTAATATTTTACATAACCACTGAACGCAGTCAAATGCTTTACTATAGTCAATGAAACAGAAGTATGAGGCGACGTTAAATTCTTTGTATTTGTCAGGAAGGAAACCTGTTTGTTCTGACGACATTTACAGTAATATGTACGATTTTCATCTTTCGTGAATAACTCGAAACATTACTTTGCTGGCGTGCGATATGAATGCTACTGTTCTGTAATTTTCACATATATCATCTCGGTATCCATTTTTGTCAATTAGTATATACATGGATCTTGTCCAATTATTAGGTAACCTGCGTGCGTCCAATATTCTCTGATCGATTTGATATAAGACTCTTCCATAGATATGTCATCTAATTTTATAAACATCACTGCGGTAATTTGATATTCTCCCGCTGCCTTTGGAATTCTTAATTTCTGCAATGCTTGTCTAATTTCGTCCTTTAACTAACAACGGCGGTTCCTTCTCGATTGTTGCAATTTGTGTTTCCAGTGTGTTATTTTCTTCATATTCACCTTTCCCATTGGATAGCCACGATGTTCGGCACGAAAAATACTTCTATGATGATATTGATATATAATATATATATAAATTTTACTAAATCATTTGTTAAAATTTAACGACGGAAATATACTCATGATTCTTCAAAATTTGAAAAATTCAATTACAATTAATTATTTTATGTGCGTTAAATGCGTAATTTTTTGACTCGGAATATTAAATTAATTTTGAAAATTTCTTACAAAATATTTTCAGAGTACGGACGTTCTATTCAAAGATATGGAATAATATTATATATATATATATATATATATATATATATATATATATATGTGTGTGTGTGTGTGTGTGTGTGTGTGTGTGTTTTATCAAGAGAAAAAAGATTCAAATCTTATTCGTAAAGTCAATTTTACAAAAATCTAAGATTATTTTCTTAAAATATGATCGGTTCTCCTCTTTTTTCGTATATTTGTATATTAATAACTCAAATGTGTTTTATCTGTGCCTTAATGCGTGCCTTATTATTTATATTAATTTCGAAAATTAATCGTTTGACACGGTGTATACAACTAATTATCGTGAAACGATGTGATGTTTTTTTTTTCTTTCCCAACCACTTTAATTTTTATTTTTATTTTTTTTTGTTGTTGTTAGACGTTATTTAACTTGTCCATATATATATTACCGTAATAAACAACGACTATAATTATATACACGAAAATAAATATTTAAATATTATATTTCTGTGCATTTCGATTCGTAAATAAGGTTATTTCGAACAACAAATTAGGTGTATAGTTACGAATGCACACACATTTATTTATGTATGTATGTGTATTCTTTAATGTATATAATATAGTTAACGAGTCTGTAATCCTTGTTGCCTATATTTTGCTACTTTGGAAAACGCGTTTTATAGTAAATTATATTACACTTTTGTTTAAATCCTATAGCGACCGAATAATATATTAGTGTCTATATTATGGGCTAAATCGCGCGAAAATCTACTTCACGAGCGAATTGTTAACTTTCAAATGACGTACTAAATATAATTACTTTTCAAATTCCGATAACCGGTTAATTAGACATTTTACTAGAGTTCAAATTTTACCGTTTTCCATTGAACTTGCCTATAAGAGGGCGGAATATTTTATGGAAACATCATTTTTGTCGATTTTGTTATGATTAATTTTTGCGAATGTGTTTGTCCGGAGTTTTCAAAAAGTAATTGCGAAAATGAATGATTATAAACTTTTTTTTTGTCGTGTACTACTGCTAGGGGTCATTGGATAAAACTTGTAACGAATTTTTGAGGTTTGTATGTGAAGTATCGTCCAGATTCAATAAGTGTCGAAGTGTTAAGGGGTCTGGACGAAGCGAGCGCCCAATGGTGGATTTTTTTATTTTAATAACATAATTACAACTGGCCGAGAGGCCATCTAGCAATTTTTATAAAATACGAAGTAATATGAGAGGGTTTAACACCCATTAGTGCTCCCCTAATGAATCATAGTAGAAATTAAGATAAATCAAATGTACTGGTTCGTTTCAGTTAGATTTTCTGAAAACTGTTATCTAATAAATTAATAACCAGTGTATTTGTATGAGACACCAAGCGCCTTTTTTATACTGCTCAACAGCAAGTTTGACTTCGTCTTCAACATAAGGAATGAGAAGATCGTAATGTACTATGTCGTTCGAAAAATATCAAGCAGGAGCAATAAGTAGCCTAATGGTCTTATTTCGGAATCGTTGAATCTTATTTATATAACTACTTCTTGTGTAGCCCCACAGTGTCAGGCCGTATGTCCACACAGGCTTTAATTTTATAAATTAAAAGCTTATTTTCAACAGAAGTGTCTGCCAAGAAGCCGGTATAGCTGCTTCAATTTGATATCAATATGTTTTCTATTCGACATGTGTGCTCCATGTTCAAAATGCATCCCCAGATATTTAAAATAACTCTGTTGTGTGATTAATTCCGCATTTAGAATTGGTAGGTAGGTTAAAGTATGACCTGAATGTATTTACATCCGTTAACTGCGATATGTCAACGTCTCGACCAGCTTTCGATTTTTGTTAAAGACCGCTGCAGAGTTTCATGGACTAGATTTTGCTCTTTGGCTACAGCTAAAATGACTGTATCGTTCGTGGCGGTGATAACATCGTCACTAGGTGGAAAATCGGCCGTAAACAACAGGTAAAACACTGGAGTCACTCCCTTGAGGCACGCTAGCGCAAGCATGATACATAGTGGTGTATTCATTTTCGAATTTTACTTGGCATGTACGATCCTTGATGCCCCATACCTTATCAAAGGCTTACCTACCTGGCATCTAGGAACACACCCAAAAATACTTGCTTGACATCAAATCCTCCTTGTATCGTATGTACAATTAAAAAGACACATTCGCAAAAAAAAAATGACACAACTAGAAATCCCATCTACAAGTCGTTATTAAATAAAAAAAATCAAAAAATCTTAATTCATTAATTGTACCTGCAATGCTTCTTGCGGAATCCAAACTAATGATGGGTAATAATATCCTCTGTTTCTAGAATAGGATTTAACTGCTTTAATATGATTTCTTTAAGAACTTTTGACAAGATAGATAACAAGGAAATAAGTCTGTATGATATGACCACTTCCGATGCTTTATCAAATTTAGGTACTACGACTATTTACGCCAGTTTCCGTGACAGAGAAATATATTACAGGCAAAACACTGCGTAAAAAATATTATTAATAAATAGTATCACTTTTTGTCCGGTAAGTCTGATAATAATAAGTCGAACCCCGGGCTTTTTTTACTATTTAATTTTTTGAGTATACATTTCATTTCTCCCGGGTACGTTGGCACAATATTTGAAAAGTAGCACTTAAAAATGTCATTATATCTTCGCAACATCAGTTTCAGAATTTGGTTTAAAAACTTCAGAAAAATGATTTGTGAACACTTCAGCCTTCTCTCAGTCATCCATAGCACATCGGGACTTCTAATGAGTAGAAAAGGTTATATTGGCCTATTACAAGTTCGAATTGCTTTCCGCGGGCTATAGTATAGTAAGAAGTTTTCAAGGGAGATAATTCTTGTAAATAGCGCTGTAGAGATTCATTGTTAATTTCTCTAATTAATGAATTAATTTCTTTTGAGTTTTTATTTAATAAAGACTTGTAGACTGGATTTCACGTGCCATTTTTTGCGAATATTTCTTTCCGTTTTTAACTAGATCCAGAACGTGACGCGGTAAGTGATTTACTTTTTCAGTATTTTTAATTTGCGTAGAAGATGTCCACGCTTTGCGTTGAATAGTTTCAGTAAAATGCTCTGTATATATCTGTATATGTTTCATTTTTCAATGGTAGTTTTAATTTTAGTTCGCTATCTACAGCTTCCCGAAATTCATTCCACTTGGTGTATTTATTATGCAGATTGGGAGGGCTTTCATTCCTTCTTACATCTGTACTTACCGTAAGAATTACAGAACTATGATCTGATCTTAGATCAAAAGATGTTTTAGTCTCGATATTGAGACAGAGATGCCTAAAAATTGAGTGCATTGGCCAATACGTTGACTCGCCTACAGCAGCACATCCTACAAATTTATCCTGAATTATTTTGTGCAGTATGCTACTTCTTCCATTGGTAAACCTTGACCCCCATCTCACACTCTGCGCATTCCAGTCACCGCCAGTTACGAACCTATGGCCTAAACTATCAAAATATTTAATTAATTTTTATTCTGAAATTTTTTGATTCGAGGGATAGCAGAAATCGCAATTTTGCGTAATGCTTAATATTATCTTTAATAATGACTGCGCTACCATTATGAGCCTTACCATCTGGTCGATTTGTTGAATATACGTTGTAGCCTGATATGTGAAAATAATTTTTATCTGTAAAGGGAATTTTTGAGAAAGTAATAATCTACATGCTCGAGTTTTGAAAAAATGGTTCGATTTTTATTTTGTAAGGCGCCATTTGCGTTCCGAGTTGCTATTCTTAAAGATGAAATCATTATTTAATCAGTTTATTTGTTAGAGCAGTTAGCAGATTTAATACAAGCGTATTTTATTGAATTAGCTGATTGAAAATAGATATAAATTCATACGAAAAGTTCGTATTTGCTAAATCTGAACGATGATATTGAGGTTTGCTATTTTCACTAGTATCATTTATTTTCGACTGAAGTCTTATTGCCGACATTAGTGAAATGTTTTACACGATTGACACTATTTGCACACAGCTGCTGCATAATTGACGTGTTGGTTTCTATTACCCGAACTATTTATAATGGTTTGGGATTTATTTTGGTATAAGTTATCATTGACAATTTTAATATCAGTTTTCTACTTTTTTTCATAAAGTTTCAGGGTCTTTTCTACATTCAGCTGAACTATGATTTTGTCCGCATTTTACACAGATTGACCGCGTATGTCTCCAAGATTGACATCGTAGACATTGAGGTATGATTTTTTTTGAGTGCGGAGCTTCAACTTTCATTTTTGAACACTTTAGATCAAAAACATCTTTAATCAGTAGGTTCGAGGTTTAAAAAATGCAAAGGCAACAGTTCTTTCGTGATTTTGCGTCTAACGTATTTTTTATTTCATCCTGCGTGAAATAATGATGTAGATGTCTTATAACAATTTTATACCCCTTTCTTGTTTAAGTAGGTACGTGTGAAAATTTACGACTTCACTTTTAAATGTAATGACAAGCTGTTTTAGGAGCCACGAATCAATGCAGTGTGATACGAGATAGAACTAAGATCACCAAGGAAAAGGATAAAGCTTCGGTTACTATACAAGCGATAGGACGATCAAAGTTAAAGCGACGTCGTTGATTTATATATTTCACCTAAACTTAAATTCTGCGTTACATCCGGTGGCTACGATACACGTGAGCGTTGAAGCGATGACGCTGAGATCAAAGGAGTCGCCGTTCGCGAAATTCAGATTTATTTTTACTGTCGCTCAAGCGTTGTTCTGCTGAATGGTATGGTGCGTATAACGGCTTGTAAAATGAATTTAAGTGATTTAAAAACTTATAATATTAAAAGTTCGATTAGAACTACCTTATGGAATGACTTATAAAAATTTTAAAACGACTGCCGCGCTCAATAATTCATCGCTAATATCGTAGCCTTTTGGCCGCTCACAGCTTAGCATTCTACTGTTTGTAGCTTTGTAACTTACTGCTCTGCGCTTCTATCGCAACTGAAGCCTAAGAGTAAATATGTCTAAGATGATTAGTTGTAGGGACAGTTAGTTTGCGAAAGGTTCTATTCCTTCTATATTATAAACTATTTTTATTTTTTTTTTAGTAGATGTTACGCATTAATTGACAAAATTTTAAGAGCGAAATATTCGTTTATGTTTGTCACTGATAATAAAGTTCAATGCCTCTTCGTCTTCTATGTAACTTATTATTGGTTTCACTCGTTTGAAATACCTGATATAACTCCATTTAAGTATTATATTTTTTTTTAGAGATGTTTTTTAATTTTTAGTTAAGAACGAATTCATTGCTCTTTCTATATTACTAGGGTAAATAGTCATAGTAAATAAGTTATATATATATATATATATATGTTTTCTGTATGCGTGTTAGCTCTCTATTTAAGGATGAATAAAATATGGTAGTAAAACATATGTGTAGTAATAAAAGAATGCGTATAAATTATGGAGAAAATGCAAAATATTTCAAGTAAACCATAATCGCATAAATTTTGTTACGATTATCACCGTCAAAATTAAAAATAAACGAGTATATAAACAAGTTCATCTTCTTGTTCGATAGTATTTAACCTTGAACGTGAACTTAATCACTTGTCCAGTTTGACCATTTATTATTTTCCGGTGTAATTATTATTGTTACTCGGCACGTAGCAGACAGTTTCTTCTTCGGAGGAAAAATGTAATTTTTTTTTTCTACCGATAAAATTGGATTACCAAACCGGTTTTTCAGGATGCCTACCATTTTATCATCTGGTATATTACCTATTGCGGTTAGATGTAAATGATCGAACTTATTAATACGAGAATCGACAATACGACGCCATCGGGCTTTTTCTAGGTTTGAAATGTAAAACGTAGTTTCTTAGCCTCTACAAGGACGAATAAATTACCAATACAAATAGAACTTTTACAGCCGTTTAACTTTTGCCGAAATTTAAGACGCACTTAAAATTTTACCGTTTACGCTGTATCGCGTTGCCACTAATTTTTAATGACTTTCGGGATACGTATAGTATTTCTACAGAAGGATACTGCAACTAAAGTTTATAAACAACAAAAAAGTTGTTAAAATCTAAATTTAATATAAAAGACACAACTTTTTTTAGGCATTATCAAGTGGGCGTAAAAAAAAATAAAAAGATAAAAATAAAATGTAAATTATATGTAATATTTATTGTGTATGCATGAAAATGATGTAACTGTCGAAAAGCTTTGCAATAAAAAACTTTTATAACGATTCAACCGTGTGTATGATTTTGTTTTGTTTATAATTCATAAAATCACTAATATATTCAACATTTAAAATAATTAATTTAAATATACAATATTACGAAAAATAGCAATGTGAAAAAACGGTTCTTTATAAAATAATCTGATAATAAACGTGGTAAACAACACACTCAACAAAGGGGAAATTATACATTTAACGCTAAGTAGCCAATAAAATATATATTTTTTTTTTGTTTGACATAAAAATTGATTAAATTTATAATATATCGTAATAAATTATTTTTATCTCTTCCGTTTATTATTTCCATTTTTTTCCCCTAGTAGTGCTCTTATTTTATAATGATTTTCTGTAAAGTTTGATTATTTCGGTTAATGTTATTGTTTCTGCGTATTAATTCTTTACAGTGTTGGTTAAATAACGATTGTTCATCATTGTTCATTTATGAATTTTAATATTCTTTAAATCTTATCGTGAATACGTCATATATTCACTATCAGATTATTTTATAAAGAATTGTTTTTTTTTTCACTTTACTATTTTTCGTGTAATATTATACTTCTAAATTAAGTCTTGCATTTAATTTTATTTTTTGTTTTCCGTTTTTTATTTATATAAACTATATATATATATATATATATATATATTTGTATATTTTATTTAAACCTCATTATTTTCGTTTTTCCAAAGCTGATTTCAATCCTAATTTTTTCCCTTCTCGATTTAACTCAACATATTACGCATATTTCCAGTTAAGAGTTGGCAAGCAATATTTTATCATCTGCACCTAACCTAACGCCAGCATTTTTTATTTCATGATTTCTTCTGTGTATATGTTGAATAATTCCCTACTTCACCCCTCTTGTTATTGGATATCTTTTAGTCGAGAGTTCATACGTATAAGTGAAATAAAATTTTCGCTAACAGCTTTAAATGTGAAATTTCGGATTTAGGTACGGTCGCTATTTTTAACTTTTCACTTCGGAGTATAATATCTGTTTTATAGCTTTCAGCTTTATCACATACATTTCAAGAAAAAAATTTATTAAAATTTTAGTTTTAACTTTTAAAACTTCGCGTTTTAAACTAGATTATTCTTTCATAAATTTTAATAATTCCGCTAAAATCAGCTATGTAATGATTTATTGCTAGTTTTCGTATAAGTTTACTTTTAGTGTTTAATGATAATTTAACCTAAAATATTTTGCGTTTTGTATACAGTAGATTTTCAAGATTCTGCGTATTTTTAATGGTATTTCAGGATACACGATATTATAATATTATTTTCTAACCTGTTAACTGCCACATGAATAAATGGAACGAATTGATACGCTTCAAATAAATGTACTCATCGTTCAAAAATATCGATTAAATATCGTTTTTAACGTTTTATTCCGAATTTAAAAATTACAAACGCGATGAAGTAAATGAAAAATGACGATTAGAATTCAAATTCTGTTTTTGTAGTTGGTCTTCTAATTAATGAACTAAATAAATACAAAATCTAGAATTTGAATTTTAATGATGTCTCACATATAAACACGTGTCTCGAATATATCGATGTGTTTTAACGCTAAAGACGAAATTAAATTAAATAATTCGTCAGTTATGTTTACTATGAAACGAATGAAAGCGCATATTTTTTTTTTTTTTTAAGAAAATGAACAAAAAAAAACACGTTTTAATATATTTTTTGGAAAAAATGTTCTCTTTTAAGAAATTCGGTTAAACTTAATCGCTAATTGTTACACCATCTCCGAACATCGGCGATTATCGTATCCATTGATATTTCTTTATCCTGTATGCCTCGAAGTTCGGGAGCTAGTACCATTTAATCGCACGTGCTTCTCTAAAAAAGTTTTCGCTTTTACCAGGTCGTCTTTGATCTGTTCGTATTACACAAGACAGAAGAGATAATACTTTTCACGGTGTCTTTATAACCCTTTCAGTTACACATTATATTTTCACACAAAATTATAAATTTTATACAATACGTCTTCTTTTTAGGTTTCACGTACCATGTGTAATGGACATCGTGACCGAAAGGGTTAAGTAGTATTTCAATTACAGATTATATGAAACACCAGCTCGTTTCGTGTTTAGCATATCTTTAGTCAAGATAGTGATAGTGGATTTTGAGTATACTGCGATAATATTTCGATGGTTTCAATCGTAAATTCTTAAAATCGATTTTATTCTTACGTTGGAATTAGAATATATTTATTTTAAATTTCTATTTGATAGATAAATAATTAATTAAATCGCCTTAATGATCTACTTCGTTATATACGTTATACTCAAACCAGATTGAAGTATAAAGCACATTAAACATTAATTTTAAACGATTTTTTCAATGGACGATTTATATGGAATTTTTAAAATTTTTTTGTAATGAATATTATTTCATAATTTCCATATTTATTCGATACTTATGATAGTCGAGTAGAGAATACGAAACAAAACTGTCAACGATGGAGAGATAAAAAAATGCATCGCTATTTTAAAAATAAATGATTTATTAAAAGTATAATTATTTAATTACGTCACGCGTGAAAATTATACATAATAAATAACTTAAAATCTACTAGTGAATGTAACGATAGTATTAATTAATTTCCTAATAATAACCGAATTATTTAGTTTTTATTTTTTTTAAATTTTATTCCTATATTTTTCTATACTAGAGATGATGACCGTTAAACTAGAAGAGGAGTAGCTTCTTCTTTTACAAATTCGTTTCTAGGTTCGATCACAGGTTTCACTTCACTAGATGGTTCCTCGACGGTGGAGCCACTTTCGATATCACCTTTTTTCGAATGTGACGACGTGTGCTTAACGATTGTCGGATGATGCTTATGATTTCCTTCGTTAGGAATATGATGATGCTTTTCTTCCGGGATGATGGAAGGAACGTGATGATGACGGTCAGTTTTTGGTACATGTTTATCTATCTTCGGAACGTGATGATGCGTTTCAGCCGGTACAATGCGATGATGGTTGTGTTCTTTCCGATGAAGCGTCACTGTAGGATGATGTTTTTCCGTGACAGGAGTCTCGGGTATAATTTCGTGTTCTTTTTCAACCGGTTTGATATGGGATTTTCTTTCGTGCTTAGGCAGTATTGGTTTGATGTGAGGTTTCTCAATTTCTACCGACGGTCTTAAATGATGATGTTTCTCCACTTCTGTCGTTGGTTTTACGTGATGATGTTTTCCGATTTCTACGGTGGGTCTTAAATTATGTTTACGAACGCCTAAACCGGTCGTGTGAGGTGTTTCTTCCTTCACAATTCCGGGAACAACGTCGTCGGGTTTCTGAACTCCGACTATACCGTTTTGATCGTGATGTTTATCGCCGTCGTTGACTAAGTGATGTCCGGCTTGTTCGTTGATTAAAAGATGTTTATCTTCTCCGCCGGTCAAAAATGGTTTTTGTTCGGGAATATGCTTTTCATTATTGATTAAAGGAAATTCCGGTTGCTTTTCGATCGGTTTGGGTATATATTTTTCAGTATTAATAGCTGATAACTCCGGTTGCTTTTCTATCGGCTGAATAGAATGATGTTTACCGATCACTGGTATATGATGATGATGCGAATTACGTTTTTCGGCCGATTCGGACTGAATCGAAGACAAACTTTCTTCAATTTTTTTTTGTTCTTCTACAGTTGAAAAATCTTGTTGCTGTTCTTTGTTCACGAGTAAATGATCTTCCCGGCGATCGATTTTCTTCTCGTGCTGGTAAGGAATTGGCGTGTAAAATGGTTCGTGGAATGGTGGTACGTGTGGTAGAGGATGGTGTTTTTCAAATTCTTTATCGTGCGAAAATCCGTGTTCGTGGTGTTTATCAAAGCCGCCAAAAGGTGGTACTCCTCCGTGTTCGTGGTGTTTATCAAAGCCGCCAAAAGGTGGTACTCCTCCGTGTTCGTGGTGTTTATCAAAGCCGCCAAAAGGTGGTACTACTCCGTGTTCGTGGTGTTTATCAAAGCCGCCAAGAGGTGGTACTACTCCGTGTTCGTGGTGTTTATCAAAGCCGCCAAGAGGTGGTACTCCTCCGTGTTCGTGGTGTTTATCAAAGCCGCCAAGAGGCGGTACTCCTCCGTGTTCGTGATGTTTATCGAAACCTCCGAAGGGCGGAATGCCGTGTTCGTGATGTTTATTAAATCCGCCAAATGGCGGAACACCGTGTTCATGATGCTTATCGAAACCACCGTGCGGGTAAGGAATTCCATGATGATGCTTGCCCGGTTCCGGAAGAATCGGCTTTAGCGGTTTTTCTAACGGTGTTTCTTTTTTTTCTGTATTAATTCCGTTCACTTCACTGCCAGCAAACGATCCTTGTTGATTCGTATTCGTTCCGCTAACTCCGCCTTGAGTTGGAAGGCCACCAGATCCTTGAAATCCGTTATTTATCCCGTTTACAATACCGGAACCGTCACTTCCAACTGATCCGTCATTTGCTCCAATAATTCCGGTTCCGGGAGATACGCTATTGACGTTTGTACCTTGATCGAATACCGCCGGTCCTACATTGTTTGTACTTTGCGAACCGCTTCCAAAACTACCCTGGTTTCCAGATGATACGTCGGAACCACCACCACCACCGGCATTGCTTCCGCCAAATGAACCGGCTTGATTGAATATATCGAACAATGATCCGTCGTTGTTAACGTTTCCTCCAACGCCTAAATGAGGAAAAATATCGCATTTTGGTAATTTCGTATCTCATTAATATTTTCGACAATATTTATTACGTGTTCGAATTACATCTGTAAGAACTTCTTTTGTGTAGCGGCATTGACTGTGTACTTTGATTATTATTATTACTACTTTTTTTTTAATAATTGGAATCCTAATAGATTCATGAATAATCTTTTGCGATATCCGATCTTGATAATCGATCTAAGCACTAAAATTCTGTTCATTCGGCTTTTCTTTTTAAATTTGTACAACTGGTCGCTTCCCTTGGCTTGTTTCGAATATTTATACTCTGATTACGTCGTAATAAGTGTTCTAGACATTTAACTCTCCTTCTTAATGTTTTAATTGAAGTTCTCGATTCGTGTATACATTTTGTCGTTTGTCATTTTCTGCCCCTAGCTAATTATTTGCAAGCTCCGCCTGTACCCATATTTCGAAAACCTTAATTCGGTCACATTTATTTGCTTGTCGTCCATATTTCTGATTATGCTTTCACGAAATGTTTTTTAGTTTTTATTTTTATATATTTTTTTTTTTTTTTTGTGATCAACCAGGATTTATTTTTATTGAAATTCACGACGAGAGTTAAAATCTAAAATTCTCGTGCTTGAAACAATATTGAAATATAACGCTATCGATATTTGAATAATAAACGAATATATATATATATATATATATATATATATATATATATATATATATATATATATTTACCTATTATTCAATATGACTATAATAAAATGTAGATTCTAATCTCTAAGAATTTTAGTTTCCGATAATAATTTTCTGAAAAATATCGAATTTCCATACAAATTTAGTCTCCGAACGAGTGTCAAAAAATTAATTTAATTCTAGTGTGGAATGTAATGATTAAAAAAAATAATAAACAACAAAAAAATGGTTAAAATCACCAAATTTTATATAAAAAGATCGCAACGTTTCATTGTAAAGAATTTATTAAATTCGACGATAAAGTTTGGTGAAGAATTAGTTTTAAGAAGTATATTATAATTTTAATCAATTTTTATATTAGACAGAAAGATTTAATTTTTCTGACTATTTAGTCTAATTGTTTATGTATAAATTTCATATTGCTGATTTGTCGATTGTGTTGTTCACCACATTTACTATGAAATTATTTTATAATAAAATTTTCACTTTGCTATTTTTTATAATATTATATATTTAAATTAAGTATTTTCTTACATTTGATTTTGTCGCAATTTTTATATATTTTTATATTTTTTACGTCCGCTTGATAATGACTTAATAGCCGAAAATCTTTGTGGGGGTTTTTTATACAAAATTTCGTTTAATTACTTTTTTGTTGTTTATAGTTTTTTTAAAGTTATATACACGTATTATATAAATAAATTATCATTCTGTTGAAAACTATTATATTGCGAAATTTTATTTTATCACTACCGGTGATTGGAGAGTAAAAATCTAAAAAGACATTTTATTATTAATTTTAGGTTAACTATATTACGGATAGGTGCTAGATATAGAGTATTACGTATACGGTTAAGAAAATGAATTAAGAAATAAAAAATTATAGTCAAATTTCGAATTTGATATCCGTTTTGGATGTCTCGAGATAATTTTCTGTTTCAAGGCGTTCATATACAATTTTTTTTTCAAGTTGAATCATTTCAAGCGTCTTTTATATGGAAAATAAATAATGTTATTCATGTACCGTATAGGGAGAATGCTGTGAATAAATCGATTAAACTTCTATGTTAAAAGTTCTCGATTCTAATAAAAAAAAAAAATTATATATATTTTCGAAATTGGAATATTTTACGACAAAACAAATATTCTTTATTTTAAAAATAGATAGTAACGGTAGCGTTAGAAAAAAACCTGACGTACATAGAACACCGTTCAGTACACACGAGCGGTTTGTTTCCTATTAAGAACCACCTTTTGTATAGGCTTAGACAAATTGAGATAAGACGTTCTTAAACATCGACGGAGTAAGTTTGTTGATCTTATAAATTTAAGCGACTATTTTACCTCGCTTAAATGACGTATTAAGTTGACTTTATTTATAATATATTATTATTTATTTTTTTTTTTTATCTCCAAAAAACTAACCTGTGTATAGTGTTGAAGAATCGAAACAAGGGAAATGGTGGTTTCCGCCTGAACCTAAACAGAATTTGAACGAATTCGATCATCTTTCCCCATTTGATATTAATTACATTTATTCTCGTGTTCATATTTTGTGCGCGATTGTGTATAATTTGTATAATATCGGTTATATTAAATAATGTCACTAACAAGTAAGAAATTCTAAATTCTATTATATGTTAGGTTGTATAGACCTAAATTTGTAAGAAAATTTTTATTAACTGTAATCCTGTATTTTCAACTATAGGTTTAAATATAATACTCTACTTCTAACTATGAGTTTAAATGTAATTGTGCACTTTTAACTATAGGTTTTCTCATTATAATTCGAATATATATATATTAAAAGATATAATTTTTTTTATGTTTGAGTACAATTTAATGAATAATGTTGCATATACGTAATAGCATAGTTTTTAGGACACACTAAGTATTAGTCTGATATGATTGCGTAATTTTAGTTTTCATTATTATACTACAGTATTTAATTAACCCCGTCAGTCACGTACTATAAAATTTTGACACAAAATTATACATTTTATACAAGCGTTTATTATAAAATACCGCTTCTTAAGCGAACTGTAGATAATTTTATCAATGTATTTATATAAATGCAAAATTAAGACATTTTACGTCAACCAGAAAATATAGAATTTTGTTAGCATTATTAAAATTTCATGTACCACGTGGTGGACATCATGACCGAAAGGTTAAAGTAATTTTTTCTAATAAATAAAAAAATCTCATCTCGATAACGTTTTCCTACGTGTAAAAACATAAATTTCTTAATTCTTCTTCTTATGCAACTCATCACTTTTAACAAAATTCGACGAAATAAGTAGCCTCAGTCTTCCTGATAGAATAATTAGACTACATCTTGCGCGACTCAGGCCACGTCTTAATATTTTTTCATTTTTTAAAGTCAAGAAATCCTTCCATTTTCCCGTATACTGTTCCATGTCTATTATTACTTCGTTTTCATCAACTGTGGTCTCATCCTTTTTGTCCATGGTAACCTCCCAGATTCGTTCGAACAGCGAGATACGCTTTTTTATCTGTCATGCCGCGCATTCATATAGGTCGTAATATATATATATATATATATATATATATATATATATATATATATATATATATATAACACGTTAACATCATCTCTTTGATTTCTAAGTTTAGAAACTCTTCACAAATGTGAAATTTAAAACGCTGATAATTATCAAACAGTATAGGAGGTTTATTATGGTTTAACTAAATCGTTAATTTACAAAATGTAACGCATTTTCGGATTTAAAGAACAAACCTAGTTTACCGAAAATTCGATTAATATAAAATAAATTCATATTTTATATTTTTGCTCTATTCGCCGCGAAAATTTGAGTGCGTATTATCGTTAAAATAATAATAATTCACCCTTACCACCTTGTCCGCTGGTAAATCCACTTTGGCTGTTGCCAGTTCCTTGCACGCCGGCTAATCCACTCTGACTGCTAGAAACTCCTTGTACGCCGGCTAATCCACCCTGACTGCTAGAAACTCCTTGTACGCCGGCTAATCCACCCTGACTGCTAGAAACTCCTTGTACGCCGGCTAATCCACCCTGACTGCTAGAAACTCCTTGTACGCCGGCTAAACTTTGATCGAACCCAAATGTTCCCTGTCCACTACCGATTCCTCCGCTATTCCGACTATTTCCGATTGATGAACCCCTCGAAAAGCTATTATCCAGAACGTTTGTACGTCCGCCTTTCGAATTTCCTACGCCGCTACCACCTGACTGACTGTATGCCAGTACGAATACGTTCAGTATTACGGATAAAGTCAAGTATAACTGCAATTTAAAAAAAAAAACATACTAAAGTGTATTACGTCATTTATTTAAGTATAGCGATGTGGTCGCGTATACAACTTAAGCGTATTCGACGAAGAAAAGATCTCGAATTAAACTAAATGACGAAAAATGAACGAATGATGACAATGATGGCGAGAGGAAATTAAAGCGGTTAAAAAAATTAACTTTCCGATTCAACGCAGTTTTTACGATCTAATTTATTTTGTTTCGTTTCATTGAACCCATTTGAGTTAACCCTCAACTGTAAGAATTTATTGTAAAAATTACGTATTCCAGAATGTGGAACGAGAAATAAATGTAGTTTATCGAATTTTTATATAATAGGTAAAAATTAATTCTACTTACCAAAGAATTTAGTTTATAACAGTTAAATTGCAATATAAAATTATGTGTAGGATTTTATGGTATAATAAAAGATATACTGCTCTTTATTGATTCTTGCCGTCTCTAGCAGAGACTTAGTAATATAGAAATGCCGTCATTATAAATTAGTTTACACCACCTATTTCTATCGCACATTCATTAAAACTCTTCCCATTAAAATCTTTTAAACCATCAGGCCCGCGACCACAAACTCGTTTTCGTATGTAGAACCGCGGGGATATATCGTGTTGTATCAGATGTAACGTTATATAATTTTAAATGCAGAAAATTTATATACATATAAATCGGATTTTCATTTAAATTTTCTTTATAATTATTATTATTTTTTAAAATTAAGACGATTTAGCTGGGGTTTAAATTGTTTAGTGATTTTATTATATTACCTTCATTATATTAAATAGATTATTTTTAATGTTGTCGAAATTAATTATTTTAATTCGATCGAATTCATCTTTTGTTAACATAAAAAAAAAAAAGATTACAATTAATAACGAAGTAATCTGCCTCGGATATCTAAAAGTGAAATACCCGAAGTCACAAAATTAAACGATTGATCTCGACGTACGAAATCGAATTATGAAATATCGATGGCAAATATTCGAAAACAGATTTTCGATAAGAAATTTTTTTTTAATCTTTACTGCCCGTTACATAAAACCAAAATTTAACTTACATGTTTGAATATTTATTTATACACACATATGTATATATATATATATATATATATATATATATATATATATATATATATATAACATATATATGTGTACACATATATATAGAAATTAAATTTATTTATTGTTATTATAATTAATAAAATCTTATTTTAATTTTAAAAAATTCTTTTTAAATATCCTGTTGTTTTTTTCTGGATCAATTATTTTTCAAAAAGAAAGTTATTTCAAGAAAATGTTGATGTTAAACGTGCGAATTATTAACGTTAAGTTCTATATGAAATTAATTGAACGACGTTATATCAAAATTTAATAAAGTAGTCTATATATCAAACAAATAATTAAAAAAAAAAAAAAAAAACATATAATTATATAACGTGTAATAATATTTTCACTGTTAACTTACAATTTTCATCGTGTCCATTATTAAAGTTAAGCGCGTAAACGTAAACACGTGTATTAATCTGTCTATAGTAAACGAATTCGATGTACGTATGAAGATGATTATGGTTTGAAACCGGTATTTATAATAAGTTACTTCGGTTTCAACAATAAACAACCTTATTAGAGAGAAGGGGTATAGAGGGTTGGTGAAATAAAACGGGGATCGAAAGATGATTCTGAGATCGGTGACTTGTAGTTCGTAATGTTCTAACCGGAATGCGATAACTTTATCGAGAAATTGGAAAAACCGAAAAAAGTTTCGTGATTTCCAACGTGAGATCGATTGGTTGGATTTCATTTCTGCGAAATCATCTGGTCGATAGTTATTCTTTGTTTTCCCTATTATTACGCTAGAAGCGACGTATCTAGACGTCGTTGACTGTGGTTTTCGTTAACGGTACTACGTGCCGTTTGCTATTTACTCATCATTATTATTATTTATTACTAATTAACATTGAAATAAAATTATAAATCTCTCTATACTAATATATTCTCTAACAGCGCACGCACATAATATAAATATCACTTTAATTAAAACAAAGCAATTATGCATATATCTATATGTGTGTGATATGCCGCTACTTATTTTCACATATACGTCGTTGATTAGCTAAAATTTATAAAAGCAGCCCGATAAATGTTTTTATAAAGTGTCTAAAATCTGAAAATTCAAGTTATTTCCTATATTTCAGCTCAATAGTAAACAACGTGAAGACATCACGAAATATAGTAGAAAAATATGACTGAAATCCAGTGTGAAAATCGGTTATTAAATAATACGGATAATAATCTATTCAGCTTGACATAAATTTAAAAAAACCATAAAAATACAGAACAACCTAAAAAAAAATTATAATAGATCCATAAAAGTAGTTAAAAAAAATTTAGAAAAACAAAGAAAAAAAAATAAAAATTTATTATCCACATCCAACAATCATAAATTACTTATATTCCGGAATATCACCATCCTTAACGAATACATTAATTGCTATAGACTTGTCTTTTAGATTAAAATTTCTTTCATTATTATATAGCGGACAGTCAAATAGTATGTGCCGCGCTGTTTCTACTCGGCCACAGGGGCATTTATCATCGTTCTCTAGGCCAAATCTACGAAGGTATTCGACGAGTTTTGCTGTGTTCCGTTAATAACTGTGATGTGTAAAAGTTTCATATATTCCAGATTTCAAAAATAACTGATAACTTCGCGCAGTGGTGCAATGTTGGTATATAATTATATGTATATGTGCGTGATTGTTTGTGTTTATTCGATGTCGTCTCGATGATAGCACGTGTGAATTATGTAATTCTAGATCACTTATTCAAAATATGAAAATTACGTGTAAATATTTGTAAATTTTTATTTCGAATCATGTACGATATATCATAAATATTTTTATAGATATATATAAATTTTGTAATTATTTTATAGTAAACTCTTTGAATGCGTGTGCGAATAAATGGTTCATCGGAAAGTACACAGTCCGCACGAATAAAATTGTAAATGCGTATATATATATATATATATATATATATATATATATATATATATATATATATATATATATATAATTAACTTTAGACTACTCATAATCTGAATGTTTTTGTAAGGAGACGGGCCTGATTAAGCCTAACGGTGGTGCAGGGGATGTCGTCATCCAAAAATAATATGTAGTAGACTTTACTCACGGAAAACAAATTTTAAGAAAATAAATGAATTAATAAAAAAAAAATGTTCTACACGTACATTCTCATTCGTCAATATCCCAATTAATAGTCCGCCGAATTTATTATCGTTTATTTTCGTTTCTAACGAAGTAAAATAATAATTATCGCAATATGATTAATTTAAAAAAAAAAAAAACAATAAATAAAATAATATGAATAAATAGATAAATATGTATAAATAAATAGATAAATAAGTGAAAAAACGTACGCAACCTAAAAACTTATACGAAGCTATACGAAGTAGTTTATTAATTGTCTGTTTGAAATGTAACTATTACAAAGTTTTTTCTTTTTTGGCCCAGTTTTCACCATTCGGCCAGTTTAGGTGAACTGTTCGGACTATAAACTTATATTATTGGCCTTAATAAAACTATATAATCTACGCGCATCCAAGGAGATAGGATCCACCATAAGTTCTTCAAGTTGTATTGGAAGTGTATTCCTTGTCGATAAAAGTTCACGAATAAAGCTGTTTCTATTTTTGTATTTTGGGCAGGACCAGGTCTGATGTTCAATGCTATCTTCGATATTACATATCTCACAAACTCCCATTCTGATGATCCCCAATTTGGCAAGATGACTAGGTGAACAGTTATGACCACTCCTTAGTCTGACAAACACAGATACAAAATCTGTATGGAGTAGATCCCCATGTTTAAACCAGGGCTCTTTTGGAATTGTCTTTTGGATAGTGGCGTATCCTTTACCTGTTAACAAGCTTTGAAATTCAAAATACTATTGAAAAGAACGGTACAACATTTCCTTAAGCTTTGGTATTAATTGTCTCCATTTAACGTGAATAGCTGGAATTAGATTTGATCGAGTAATCGCATCCGCTACCTCATTTCCGCGGACACCACAGTGGGCAGGGACTCAGTTAAACTTCACCTTAGTTCCACGCTTGTGAAGTTGCCAAACCCACTGTCTTATTGATATCTCTAATATACTCATTGAAAATTCCGGGAGTCTAGATAGTTATAAAAGAACACTCATGGAGTCAGTAAGTATTAATATATATATTTTTTTTATATAATCTAATAAAAGAAACAGCCTCGTATATGGCATACATTTCTCTAAAAAATGATGAACTTGCATATGCGGAACAACTTAGATATGTTTCTACTGTGGTAAAAAAAAGCGGCTGTATATCTCTTTTTAGAATGTTCAATAGAGCCATCGGTGTAAATAATTTCATAATCGTTGTACTCCTTCTCCAATACGGACTCGACAATGGAATTGTTAACGCCATTTGGTAGACTTTTCGATGTATTTAAAAAACTGGAATCTACCTGTAATCTAGACTGTAGTATCTGGAAGGAAGTCTTATAGAAGGGATCTAAAGACGTCTGTACTAAACTTATCTCGTGTAGTTTGTTACGACTATGAATGAGTGGAGGTAAATTTTTACCAAGCAAATATTTATTATTACGTGCTTTGTACATACGAGTAAGTTGTTTGTTGATTATGTGAGGGAAACGCTGCCTGACTCTAAGGTAAAATTTGTCGGATATAAATTTCTGTCTTAGCGAAAAAGGAGGCTCCGCAGCTTCTGCCTGTAAGATATTAATGGGAGTGGAGCACATGGCGCCCAGGCGTAAGCGAAGGGCAACATTCTGTATCAACTGTAATTTTTTTAACTATGTTTTATTAAAAGTAATGAACGGCGCAATATAATCTATATGGGATCTGATGAGTGATTTATAGATCTGAAGACCTACTACTGGATGAGCACCCCACTTCATTTTGGTAATGGCTCGTAATATAGTCCTTTGTTACACTTTTGTAACAAAAATCTGGTCTCTTCATTCCATGACATTTTAGGGTCAAACATTACCCCCAGGTATTTGGCGGACTGCTCAAAGACAATAGACTTTTTATTAATGCGCAGTAGTGGTGATCTACGGAAGAATTTTCTTGTAATTATCATAAGCCGACTGAACATCCATAAAAACAGATACGACACTCCGTTTATAGGCCAGATGATTCTGAATATATAATGTAAAAGAACTTAATGCATCAGTAGAAGTAAATCCTTTTCTAAAACTATATTGGGTGGTCGAGAAATTTGTTTGAAGTTATAGGCCCACCATTCTAACCTGAACTTCAGAATATTTTCTAACGTTTTCCCCATACAAGACAATAATGAAATAGGTCTGTATGATTTATGGTCATCAGGATTTTTTCCCGGTTTGAGTATAGGGCAAACATAGTGTTCCTTCCACTGAGGGGGAATGTATCCTGTGTTTATCGATTTATTATAAAAAATTAACAACATATTTTTAGCTTCCTCCGGTAGCTTTTGTATCATTTTGTATGATATACTACTCCTACCATTGTATCTTTATTATGATCTAGACTACGAAATAATTCCTCTTTTGAGATAGAGTTTTCAAAAAAAGCGATAGACATACTCCGTTCGTCCATCAGGCCTGCTCCATTACAAGGGTCGACTGGGCTTTAAAATTGTTGTATAAAGCTTGTAAGCCACTGGGTATCAGTTGGGTTTACATATGTAGGAGGAAGGCTTTTTAATTCTCTGCCATATCTCCTTGGTTCCCAAACTTGGACTAATACTACTACAAAATTTTCGGAAGTTTTTCCTTTTTTTTTTTTGTTTAATAAATCGTTTCGTTTTGGCTTTGTTGCCTTTTATACTGTATGTAATTCTCCATCGTAGGAGATGAATTGTAAATTGCTAGTGCTTAGGTTAAACATGTAACATTAATTTGTACCTAACGTTTAACGACATTGTTTGAAAATATGTACACTGTTTTTTCGAGGACACAACGTTTTGTTGATTTTCATAAAATCAAACGTTCCGAGATACAATATATTGCGCGCCTTTTTTGTTTTCGCGATATGATCCGATAGTGTAGGCAAAGAACGTTTATAATTTTGAGCGTTACCTTCGACAATAAACTGACCTTTACTTAAAAGTAAATAATATTACATTCAAGATGAATAACGACTTCTGTCCTTTGTACCTTCTCCTTCCTCAACATTAACAACAACGTAATCCTCTAGCAGGGCCGTCTTTCAAGGCCTAAAATAAGACGGTGGCCTTTTTTCTAAAAAAAAAAATCGATTTCAAATATTTAATTTGGATGTCAATCTTTTTGAATAATAAAATGTATCAAAAAAGAAAAATAAACGTACTATAAGTTTTTTCATTTCTAACACTGTTAAGAAAAATAATATTTTCAAAATAGAAGTCAAATGAAATTTCGTTAAATAATTATCAACAATTTTTATTTCAATAAGCCAAACTATTTTAAAATGGCTAAAATAAAAGATTTCCGAAACGTTTAAGACACTAACACAGTATATGCGTCGGAATGTTTAGCAATGAATTTAGGTAAAGAGCTGAAACAAATCAAAATGAAGGGAAAATCAAAAGTCTAGAGCAGAGATGTGATCAGAAAATGCGGAAAAAAGTAATAAGGAAATATACGGGCATATTGAAAATATTATAATCACAATGAAAAAAATAAGATTAAACTATTATGATCACTTAAAAAGAATGGAGATTAACAAGAAGAATTTTCGAATACTTTGATAAAAACCCTAGGACGCAAATTGCCTGGTTCCGGGAAATTAAGATGTTGAACAAATTAACGTCGTCACAGAAGAAGACATTATGAATAGGAGAGCAGGTTCAAAAGCATTAATAATTTCCAGAAGAAAAAGTGAAGAAGAAAACTGTCATTAAATGGACAGTTGAAAGGAAACGAAAAACATAAGCGATGAAGAAATACTGGAGTGTAAAGAAGAGGAACAGCCATATGAAAATATTTTACCACGTGGTCCACAGCTGATCAATTAGAATAAAGAAGTATTTACACTCCTTGAAGTAATAATTACGAATATCTATTTTCAACAAATTCTTGTCCTACTTTAACAATATTATTTTTTCTACCAGAGCTCGTACGAGCACAATATCTGATGTCGTCTGCTAGCGGAAAAGGAAAAACCTGATAACTCATATTTTACTTGTTGAATTTCCCGTTAATCTTTTAAATTTACCACCATCCAATTATGCACGAAGCGTGCGTTGTGCGTAGACTGAACATAATTAATTTCTATTAATTTTGTATCAGTTTATACTATTTGTACAAGAAATAATTTTTTATTCGTTAATTTATGTATTATTTTTACTACTATTTATCACTCAAGAGGGGCCTCCTTTCATAGCTCGGGGCCTTAGGTCCGGGCCTGTTAGGCTTATGCATAAAGACGACCTAATTTGTTTGAAACTCTATATAAAAAAAAAAGTCACTTTTAATAATAATTTACAAGTCATTCAAAATAGATGCATCGGGTATATTCTCAATGCACCCTCTATATGATAAATTGACAGCATGCGTATACGAACTTGCCCTACATTAGAGATTTCGTTCTATATCGATTGTGACTTTTTTTTAATCAGTGTTCATATGAAAGTGCTCATCTCTTCGATTGCTAATTACGATTCTAGGCAACTTCGTTTTGTATAATGTAGATGGAAAACTTATAACATTATGTAACAATAAATTATATAAATTATGATAAACTTATGTATTGTCAGTAAGCCGTTTTGGCCCTTACGTTACCTCAATATTTATATAAGAACAGAAGACTGAAATAATATATCTTAGCAGTTTAAACTTAAAATATTAACATTTTTTGATAATTAGTAATTTAATAAGATTCCTCTATTCTGTTGTCGCACATTTATATGTTTCCTGCAATATTTAATGCTTGTTTTTTTTTTTACTCTATAGTCTTATTTCAACATTATGGTATGGTGTTCCGTTACGCAATGTATGTAAGCATATTATATTTTATGTATACACAACTTTATGCGAATATATTCGTTATTTATTGTTGTTTAGGTATCTTTATATGTGGAATGTAACGATTTGTTAACAGTGTAAATGGCGATTTCATCGTGCATACATTCCTTGTGTAGATAAAAATCATTAAACGTATTAATCGTGACCGTTATTGTAATTTTCTAAATTTCATTCGGGTTTTTACGTATTATTTTCTAAATATTTCCCTGCCTGATTACTATCGTAATTAACACTTTCATGCTCATACATAGACCCCACAACGATAAAAATTTTTGGGCTCTAGATGATCGTAAGTGTTTCAATTAAAATATTTTTGAAGGTTTTTTTAAAAACAAATCCACTTAACACGCAAAAAAGATAATTATGGTGTATTCAAAAATATATAACGGGCATATGAGATTAAATTATGAAGAAATTATTTATAAAAAAAAAAAGAAATTAAATTGACAACATTGGGCATATAGTTATACATTGTACATGAAAGGGTTAAAAAAAATTAATTTCTCCTTTGCTACATGATTTTCTCACAAAAATAAACAATATACTGGATTGTTTAAAAAGAAATAGTCGCAGCTAATACGACGAACGTTTTGTATGTAGCTAGAATATAATTAAAAAAAAAAAATACCAATATAATGAAAAATCAACTATATTCAGTTTTAAACGTGGTAAATGACAACATCGAAGAAAAGCACGCGTGATTAATGTTGTGTATGACTGTGTGTGTGTGTGTGGGCGCTCATGCATTTATACAGAACGATGACTGGCTATTTAAACCAGATTGATATTTTTATAAATTTCGAGTAAGAGAAGTTTTTTTATTCAGTTTTATTTTAAATATACCGTTAGATAATCGAATGTTGGCCATCTAAACCACAATTTCGTACAAACTTCTGATGTTTCACTAGAAAAACAGGCTCTTGACCAAATAAACTTTCCACACTATATTACCTGGAAATGTAGGATTTTTTTTTCATTATTGACTATGTTTTTTAGGTACATGTGTATATTACTTTCAATTATCAAAATTTCCCTATTTTTCACCTTTGTTTTTTTCATAATCATAATGAAAACTAGTCTAATAAAAATGAATGTTGCACGCGTTGTATTATATTTTATGTATTGGTGTGAGTGATGTCTGTAGTTCAAATTTAAAATCTAGTTTATAATTACGTCTTTGCGCGTTAAATTAAATCAATAAATAGTTAACACAGACCACTGTATATTGTAATAAATTAAATAAATTAATAATTTACATATACACAGTAACATAACACTAAATAGAGTATAGTAACATTAGAAACATACATACGTAATACATGCGCTTAACGTTTCCCACAGTCTTTTATACTATACATTTACTATATTCTAATAAAATGTTTTACAATTTAATGTATACTTATTGTGTCCGAGGCGTAATCTAGAAATAGGCACAACGTGAATTCTAAAATTTGTACACCTTCATTTGGAATTATAATGAAGTATTGTGAAAACTTAAATCCCACGATATTCTGACAATGAAAACCCGCTAGTTTTTTTTTTTTTAATTTTTCAATGTTTATTTTTTAATACAAAATAGAAACCCTTGTACTTTTTAAGCGTAAGTATTGAAACTTTAATCCGCTAAAATATTACGATTTTGATTTTTGTTTTATCGTATGATTTGTTATAAAAAATTAAAAAATATCTAATAATAAAATAACCATACTAATTTACCAAACACTTATTAATTGTTCATTGTGTATCTGTTGATTGTATTATTTATTTATTTATTTTTTTTTTTTTTTTTTTAAATAAAGATACGATCTTAACTCATCGAAGTTAAATAAGTATCAAATTTAGTAAAGTGTAACTTACTAACAAGATATTATCCTGTTAGTCAGCTTATGGGTTGACGTCGGTAGTCCATTGACCATAACTACGAAAATTAGTTTATTTTAATGATTTCATGATAGGTCTGCCGGGTGACGCCTTTTAAGACGTCTGATGTCTCGACTAGTATCTAGTAAATTGGTAGCTTCCATATTGACATGTTGGTGTAGTCTCTTCTTGTGTAACTTTCTAATCTCCTCGTTTATAAGCGGGATATGCAAGTCTCGATGAATATCATCATTTCTCGAATAACGACATGCATCGACAATTGCTCATAGTACTAAGTTTTGTCTAGCTTGGATCTTTGCTCTAGAAGACCTGCTGGTACAGCCTCATAACTGCAGACCATACATATTGGCTTTATGATCTGCCTATACAGTAGACATTTGTACCTTACGTCTACAGGCGATTTCCGTCCAATAAGTCAATATAACTGTTGAGTTTTCTTCTTTATCTGTTTATATTTCATTCCGGCATGTATTTCCCAGGTCAGCCGCTTATCCAGGTGCATACCAAGGTACTTGACTGAGTCGACTTGTGGAACAGGTTTACCTCCTAAGTACATCTAGTAATGTATATCTGTTCGTCGGTATGTGAAAGTTATATGCGCTGATTTTTCTTCATTGATTTTAACTTTCCAGTTTGATGCCCACTCATGCACTTTGTTCAAAGAGTTTTACAATTTATTTACAGCTTCAGAATGACTACTGCTAACGGCTAATATAGCTGTATCGTCGGCGAATGTAGCTGTCGTCGTTTGCGCATTCGTTAGTAAGTCTTCCGTGTACAGGAGATTTAAAATTGGACCGAGAACGCTTCCCTGCGGTAATCCGGGTTCTATGTTGTAGGATGCGGAAGTAGCATTTTCTTGCTGTACTTTAAATTGTTGTTCTGATAAATAAGACACGAGCAAACGGCAGATGTTACCTGGCAGAATTCGGCTTAATTTATAGGTCAGCCCATCGTGCCATACCTTGTCGAAAGCTTGCGCTACGTCTAAGAAGACGGCCCGGCAATATTTTTTTTTCTCGAATGCTCTATTGATTATCGTTGTGATCCTATGCACTTGATCAATTGTGGAGTGCTTCCGTCGAAACCCAAACTGATGTACTGGTATATACTCTTCAACCATAGGCAATAGTCGTTTGAGTAATAATTTCTCGAATAACTTTGATATAGTTGGCAATAATGAAATTGATCTGTACGACCCTACATCAGCGCCTGGTTTGTTATGTTTTTTTGCCATAACGATTTGCGCTATTTTGAAACAGCCTGGGATGTATTCTAAACGTAGACAAGTATTGAATAAGTATGTTAACATAATTGTACCTTTTTTTTGTGAGTTCTTTTAGAACTCTTTTTTAGTTTTTTTAGAATTCTAGGGGATATGCCATCAATACCTGGAGCTTTCCGAGGATTCATATTATTATCTATTTCAGATACTACCTCATATGGTATAAATATTTTCACTTTTTCGTCCGTTTTATAATTAATGCTGATATTGATAGTGGAGGTCATATTATGCGGTTTAAATACCCGAGATAAATGGCGAGCAAAGCATTCAGCTTTATCAACATCTGATCTTATCCAGTTTCCACCCTCATCTTTAACGGATGGAGCATGTGTAATTGTATGTTTCATTTTTTGTGTAGCTTTCCAAAGAGAATACTCTTTATCTTCGAAGGGACTAAGATCTTTGATGTATGCGGTGAACGTTTCTTTGCGAATCTTTTTTATTAACGCGTTAAGTTGGCGACTAGTTCGATTAAATAGATTTTTATCACGTGGACTCCGCGTATTTTGCCATATGCGTCGGGCTCGTCTTCGTTCAGCGATCTTGAGTCGTACTTGTAATCGGTACGCGATTTCTTTTGATTTATAGCTTTCTGGTTCGTGTGTAGTTGTGTTGGCTGCTTCGAGAATTGCTTCAATGAAACTTTTTGAGTGTTCTTCCAAATCTTGTTTTATTTTCAATCGTATTCTAAGGTTTATTTTCTGATCTAGTTCTTCCCGAAATTTATTCCAATTTGTTAGATTATTAGTGAGGTGTCGTTTCTTATTTCTTCGTATGACTGTTGCACTCTGCGTCAAGAGAACTGAAAGATGAATTACACCCTCGACGTCTATGTAATTACTTGCAACACCTTTTATGATAAAGAAATATACGAGATCGGGTTTTTTTCGCCTATCGGAAGGCCAGTATGTTGGTTTTCCTGAACTTGCAAAGCTGCACTGAAGTATTTGTAAGGCTTTCAGCAGTTCCTTTCCTTTTATATGGGCAGGACTTTGATTATGTATTGTAACTCGCCGTGAACCCCCATGCTTGATTTTTAGCATTGATGTCTCCACAAGCGGTTACCGTAAAACTTTAAAAACCGTACATATATTATGTTTTGGTGGGAAGTATACCGCTACAATGTTCGTAACTGCACTGCCCATCGTTATTGCTACCGATACAGCCTGAGCATATTCATAGAAATTTGGCTGTTGGTAATGCCTAATATTTTGTCTTATAATGACAGCTGCACCACCATGCGCTCCACCATCAGGATGCGGTGTGTGGTAAATTACAAAACCTGAAACTTTTGGGTAATTTCTGTCCGTAAAATGGGTCTCGGAGATTAATGCTATATCAATCTCGTTAATGTTGAGAAATATCTCTAACTCTCTTAATCTTTCAAGATTAAACCCATTTGCGTTCCACGTAATTATCCGAAGAGAAGAGTCAGCCATTATTTTTATTATACCTCTTTCGGCGTTGTTTTGCAATGGTTGAATGTCCACCCCCAGATTTCTGGTTATGTTCATCTTCTAATTTGCCTAATCTCGTAGATAGATTCCGAACTTCTTTTATAAGATTTTCTACACTAATGCCTTTGTAATATTATTGAATGCATCAGTAGAAGGTTCTAGCTGTGCCTGTTGGCTAATTATTGAACATTTGTCTGAAGGTTGTATAGTTATTTGTTTTTCATTTGACATTACCACTTTTGCATAAGTAGAACCACTTTCAACTTATTTACCTGTCACTGGTGTTTTCTGTAAGCGCTGAACTGCTGTTAGCTTTTGAGCTCTGTATTTCTTTTCTATCTCGCGATATACTTCACAGCCCTTATAATTAGCTGTGTGATCTTTTTTGCAACATTTAAACTTTCTAGGGTCCTTTTCCCTGCAAGGGTTTGAGTCATGATCACCAGCACATTTGAAGCATTTTGTCAATCTACCACAACTCTTTTCGGTATGATTCCACTGTTGGCAGCGTTTATATTGTGGTATTGTACTAGTCCTGTGCGGTGCTTCTATTTTAATCTTGCAATAAGCGATATGAGTCAAATTGTATATCTCTTTGTTGTCGTTAGGTTTTAAATCAATGTAGAATAAAGGATAATACTTCCTTTGTCTATCAATTATTTTGTTATCAAAGTCCATACAAGATTTTAAATCCATATAGGCATTCTCATATTCAGGACATTCTTTGGAGTAAGAAGCATGGTCAACACCTCAATATATTTTTGAATGATATCGCCATTACATAAGTTCTTCTTATAATTTATTACTGACATAAAAATTTTAGATGCAATAGATGAGGAGCAAATGGAGTTTTCCTTACAGCTTTTAACAAGCTCCATGCAAGCATAAGTTGCTTTACAAAATTGTTCTGGGTGACTAAATTGATGGAATCTATAAAATTTTCTTGAATTAATCGCATCAATGAACGGTACGTCTTGTAGTTAATACGCAATCGTAAATCTGCAGGCAAACGTTGGTATTGCGCAAGTGTTACTTGAACATAGTACAGGCGTGTTTTGTTGTTATTTTGTTAACTGAAACTTGAAATATCTTTTGTATCTCCTCAGCTAACTGGTGACAGTCATCCTTTGTTGCAGTGTTAGTTATGCATGTATTATTAATATTTTTTATAAAATGTGGCATTAATTCTGGATTTAGAGTGAAATACTTTCTGCTTAAGATTTATATCAAATTTACTTATATCCTTGATTTAATAATTTTATTCTTAGGTACTCTACTAGTACTTTGACCAACCAAGGTGTCACGATACTTTATATCGAAACGGTGCACCTGATATAAATTTTTAATTATATTTACCAACACATACAGTAAAAACCAAAATTTCTAAGCTTATTACATGTGAACTGTTAACGTAATCGCGTTGAAATTTTCAACATACATTTATGTCAAGAAAAAAACTATCCTGTTATTTCGTCGACGGCCCTAACGCATCAAAACGTAACTTTAAATTCTAATTTCTGTCCTATTTGTGATATCAATGTGAAACAAAGCTTAGAACGAATCCAATAATATATATAAGCTTTGCGAACTTCATTATTACTGCTTTAGAGTTAAATTGGAACATACAGACAAAAATTTCACTACACTTTTATATATTAGTGTATATACATATATATTTATTTATTCAACGAAGTTAACGCCATTGAAATAAAACTTTATTATATGCAATTATTAGGGTGTAAAAACCTTGAACATTAATTTAATTTTTGAAATGTGTATTTTCAAATTAATTTCGTAGAGTTTGTTTTTCAAAATTTATAATAATTTTTAGGATTTGCGCAAATTTATTATATTCCTGTGATTCATATAATTATACATGGTGATTTTCAGCTAATTATTTAATTTTGTCAAATTCATGATGTAAAAGCCTAGCTTAATAATTTGAAAATAATTTAAAGTATTTGCTTTGGAAAAGAAACATTTTAAATCCCATAATCAATGGCGACTTGTTATTTTTTTTATTATAACTAATCTAAATGTTATCACTCTTGTACATCATCTATTTATTATCAGATGATTAATCTGGTTCAGTAAATTTGTAGTTTGACACAATAGCAAGTCATCGTTTCAGGATGTTTTTGTTTACTTGATAATTTCATAACAATAAGCTGTTAATTATAAATTATTAAATTATTTGCCGCAATGGAAGAATATACAACCGGAAACGAAATTTTAGCAAAAGCGCTGAAAGCACAGGTAATTAATTAAGAATTAGTATAAGGTGTATGATTATAAACTGAAAAATATGTGCATACTTTTATGGTCGCATTTAACTTGTATACTTAATATGTAGGGAGTTGAATATGTTTTTGGAATTCTTGGATTTCCGGTTGTTGAATTAGGCATTATAATGCAGCAAGTCGGATTAAATTTCATTGCCATGCGAAATGAACAAGCTGCTTGCTATGCAGCACAAGCGATTGGATACTTGACTCAGAAACCAGCAGTTTGCATAGTTGTTTCTGGACCTGGCCTTCTTAACTGTATAAGTGGAATAGATAATGCAAGAGTGAACTGCTGGTATGTTGAAATTATGATGTATGACGTTTTAATAAATTTTCTCTTATTTCATAAATATTTATACTTTTCTACACATACATTTTTATCTTCATATTTTTGCTTGTTTTGAAATATCCTTGCATCTGTCACCAATTTTAGTTTTTAAAATAAAATAATAATTTATATCACGTCCAGCTTTTAGTATAATTAACAGAACATCGTGATGAACAAATACCGCTGAAAATAGGGAAATTTGTATAAAAAAATTATCAAATAATATACACATTTACTTAAACTTTGACAGGTAAAACCAAATATAGATAATACACAAACATTACCTCTAATGTGTGAAGTGACACAACTTATCACTTTGACGTTATTCAATAACAAATTAATTTATGAAAAGGAACATACAAATGAACGTATGATATTAAATTACTTTATAATGTACCGCTGTTTGTAATCCTGGTAGCATTTAAGTGTTACAAATATTAATATATCAGATTTTTAAACACCTATGTTTGTATATCTTGAAAATGAAATCATTAAATTGTATTTAACTTGTTTTTCGTTCAGTTCACGAATTTAAAAGTTTGTTTGCCATTTTCTGCTACGTATTAATAAATATTTCATATTTTTAAACAATTTGTTTAGGCCTTTGATTGTTATTGCCGGAGCAACTAATGAAGACCACGAAGGTATCGGAGGTTTTCAAGAATGCCGTCAAGTTGAAATATGTAAACCTATTTGTAAATATTCCGCTAGACCTCCTCGTCCCGAACTATTTCCACAACATGTTGAAATGGCGTATCGCATTGCTTGTTATGGTCGTCCTGGTGGGTACATACAAACTTATTATTTCACATAAATACTTGTAACTTGTTTTTAGAGGATTTATCAAGTCAATTCGTAATAACGTGCAACTTTGTTGTTTAAGAAAAATAAATTTGAATTTACAGCTTTATACTTGTTAAAGACCAGTAATATGAATGACACATTATTTTGGGTCAATGTTATTTTGTGTAGATGTAATTTCTTTAATAATTTCTTTTTCTCTACTTATATAATTTTAAATTAAGTCGTCCACATTTGTTAGAAATAATAGTTTATTTTATAAATTTCAGGTCCTTGTTATTTAGACTTTCCGGGTAACCTACTCGCCCAGAAAGTTCCCGTGAAAAATGTTCTTAATGTTAAACCATGTCCATCTCCTCCATTAATTTATCCTAACCCTTCTTACATTAAAATGGCCGTGGAAGCATTGCGAACTGCCTCAAAGCCATTAATAATAATAGGAAAGGGTAAGCATAACAAGTAATTTTATATTTATTTTGTTTGTAGTTTGTAATTATAAAAATAACTAATTACAAGTACACCTAAAAATTATTTCAGTTGTTATAATTTAAGAAATCAAAGATATATATATATATATATATTAATTTGTGAGCTCAATGGATGTTATATTTTATTAAATAGTAAAATTACGAATTTCAGGGTGATAAAATTATAAAGGAAGCGCAGAAATTCAACCGAGTTCTTTAAATACTTATGAACTAAATTTATAATTTCATTTTAGTTTCATATTTATTTTCTTATTTAAATTTAAAGTAATGGGAACTGAAAAAAAGAGCTAAGAACAGAAGATTTCGAATAAAATTACTATTTATCAGTTGTTAAAAAATTACAAACAAAATTTTTAAAATATTTTTGTGTTAACACTTTTATTGTACATTTTTAAATTAAGAAATTTTAAAATTATGTTAAACTACAGTATAATTTTTAAATTACCGAAAAAATACTTATACGTTATGAATTTATTAGATTGCATTTACGTTTTTAACATCTTTTTATTTTTACTTTTAATTTAAGGTGCCAGCTATGCGCGTGCTGAAGATTCAATCAATAAATTAATTAATATTTCACGAATACCGTTTTTACCTACACCTATGGGTAAAGGAGTTGTACCAGACAATCACGACTATTGTGTAGCTGCGGGAAGAACATTCGCTTTACAAAATGCTGATTTAATCGTTTTGTTGGGGGCTCGTCTTAATTGGATTCTTCATTTCGGAAAACCGCCTCGATTTCAGCGAGATGTGCTGATCATACAGGTTATTTCACGTCTACGATACGTTTCTCTGAATAAACGATATTGTAAAATCGTAACGAAATAATTTTTGTTTTTTTAATTCATTTTTATTTTTATTCTGTCATTTTGTTAAATTTATTAATTTTTTGTTTCTACTTCGTCATTAATGTTCAATTTTTCATTACCAGAACAACATAATATGACGCTGTTGTTGGTTGTGTAGCAACGTGTTTGTAGTAAGTTCCATATGTACTATTTATCGGCATATCCCTTCTGTATAGTTCCATCTCTAAAATGGTAAGTAGTCTACTTCAAGACAAATCTGTCAAGTACATACAATCCGAATTCAATTGCCAAATATTTGCAGACGCATATAAGCTTAGACTTTGTATTCGGAACTCAGTTATCGGAAGCGTATTGCAATTTCAACTCACAGATCTCATGTTAATTTTTAATAGAAGTGTACGGTGAATGGGATTTTCTGTTAAGGGATTTTAGCCGAATCTATCTGATTCAGATGGGTCGAATACCCGCCAACTCGTTTTCAATTTATATTCATTAAACCGTCCGAAACGCATGGTAGCGAGTGAGTTGCTAATAGATCTGCCGTTAATATTGCAGTAAGATACTTATCAGCGTTCATTATTTATGTGTAGGTAATGATCATATAATTGTAGACGTTTTGTTATTACTTTCAACGTAATTTTATGTTCAGATTGATATTTGCGCGGAAGAACTTCATAATAGTATTCAAGCTCATATTGCGATTCAGTCAGACATTAACGTTGCTGTACAGTTGATAACGAAAGAAGTACTCGATAGTGGTTGGACATATGATGTTGGTAGTTTGTGGTATTCACAATTACGAAAATCGTGCGAGAAAAATGTGTCATTTGTTGAAGTAAGTTTTTAATTTCTTCATTCTCAGAACGTGAAATTAATTTGTTTGATGTGACGTATGCGTCAGCTGAAGTTAATTATAGCATAATATTATGTATTAGGAAAAGTAATTATGATTTTACGTCTATGATTTTTTCAGTGTAAACCATGTTCATATTTTTTTCACGTAACGTTTCGGAAACACAATTTTCGTTTGATTATGAAAATCAACCATAAAAGTTTGAAAATTATGATTTTATTCATTTATAAATATATATATATATATATATATATATATATATATATATATATATATATATATATAATGCGAATAATTTAATTATACACGTTCACTTAAAGAAATAATGTAAAATTATGACACGAACCAGATAACCACAATTAAAAATTATTAATACGAATTTAAATTACGTTTAAAATTTTTATCGTAAATATTAAAAAAAATAATAATAATAAAAAAATGAACTAAGAAAGTCTCTTTATAATGGAATTCTACGGTTATACTATTATTAAAATTGAATCATCATCATCATTTCTCCTCAACCGCTAGATTGGTTGGCAACATGGCCTGCAGCTAAACAAATAATTTCCTGGCAAGAACAGCTTCTTTTATCTTCACATAATTCTGTTCTTTTATTATCGCGTTCATAAATTGGGTTTTTGATCTTCCTCTTCTTAATTTTCCATTTGCTTTTCCTTCTATTAAGTTTTTTAGCCATCTACAACGTCTGATTTAATGACCGATCATACTATTTCTTCTCTTTTCAATCGTGTTTATTATCTCTGGTTGTTCTTCTATTCTTTTGAATACCTCCTTATTTGTGATTTTATCCATCCATAATATTCTCAGCATCCTTCGATAGCACCAAACTTCAAAAGCTCGAAGTTTTAATTTTTCTTTTTTCCATAAACTCCATGTTTCACAGCCGTATAGTGCAACGCTCCATACAAAAGTTTTAACGAACAGCTTCCTTATGCGTAATGAGATATTTCTCGATGTAATAAGCGTTCTTTTTTTAATAAAAGCATTTTTAGCCTGCGCTATTCTTTTTCTATTCGTCCGTTGTATGTTATTAAACTGTCAAGATAAGAAAATTCTTTTACTTGAGATATTCATTTTCCATTGAGGACTATGTCTATATCTTTTGTGACGTCATTTGCACATATCATTACTTTTGTTTTATCTGAATTTATTTTCATTTTACATTTTTCTATGAATAGCGCATTCAAGTAATTAAGATGTTGTTGCAATTTTTCCTCTTCTTCTGCTATTAAAACAATATCATCGGCATACCGTGTAGTTCTATATATTGGACTTGTAGTACCAATGTTTTTCTTTTCTGCAAAAGCTTTCATTGCTTCCTCTATGTATATATTAAAAATCATTAATGACAAGCAGCACCCTTCTCTTTTCCCCTTTTTTATTTTAGTTTTGGCTTTTTTGTCTATTACTGCTTCTTGATTCTTATGTAGTTGGAAAAGTATCCTTCGGTCTCTGTAATCTACATGTATATCTTTCAAGATTTTGAACATTATATTCCACTTGACATTAATATCAATGAAAGCAATAAACAGTTTTTTTATTAATCTCTAAATTTTTCTCAATAATTAATCGTAAAGTTAATCTTCTCTCGTACCCTTTCCTTTTCTGAACCCAAATTGCTCATCTGGCAGTTTCTTCTACCTTTTTTTGTATACGACTATATACAATTTTTGTCACGATTTTTAAAATATGCGGTAACATACTTAGGGTTCTATGTTCTTCGTAAGTTTGAGTATTTATTTTTTTGGCGATTGCAATTATATCGGTATTTTGAAAATCTTTCGGAATAATTCCGGTAACATATATTTTATTCATCAGGTTACACGGCCTCTTTTGTTCTATCTCCTACTTTTTGGAGAAGTTCCCCTGGTATGTTATCTATTCCACACATTTTCCTAGGTTTCAAATCGTTCAATGATTTCTCAAATTCTTCTCTTAATATCACAGGCCCCATATTATCCTCAGGTACGTGATTTTCTTCTTCTATAGCAGAGTTATTAAGTTCATCATCGTAAAGTTTTTCGATATATTGTTTCCATTTTTCTTGCATTTCTTCGCTATTGATTAGTATTTTACCCTTATGATTTTTAATGTTACTTAAATTCTGTCTTCTGTTCGAAAATTGTCCTCTTATGTTATTGAAAGCCTTCTCTGTATTTCCGTTCTTAAAATTTGTGTTTATTTCCTCACATTCTTGTTCAATTCACCGCTCTTTTGTTTTTCTTGCTTCTCTATATATCAAATTTCGTATTTTGTTATATTCAATTCGATTATTTTCAATTTTACATTTCCATCAATTTGAGTATTTCTTCCGTTATCCATGGCTTGTATCCTTCTTTACCTAGATGCTTTTCCGCTACTTTCTTTATCTCTCCTTTCATATATTCCCATTGTTCGTTAATACTTTTCTTATTGTATTTATTACTGTATTTGTTTCGTCTCCAAATATTTTCTGACTTATTTTATCCGTTATTAATTTGTTAATATTCCATCTTTCATAAAATTCAATAATGATTATAAAAAAACGACAAATTGGACGGTTTTTCCTTATATCTAAGCTCTTTCCTGCATCTGAAACTTGTGAAATAATATATACATTACCAATTTTACGATAAGAAATAATTTATTATCTATTTTTTTTTTACTGTATTATATTAAATTGTGGTGATATTACGTAATTAAACTCATTTTTTGGAGAAATTTGAGACTAAATTTCATGTTATAACTTATAACTCGAACATAATACTTATCGCATAAAAATGCGATGTAAAAACTCGTAATGCATAGAAAATTATTTTTTATTTCATTTAATTATATAAATTTAATTATGTTTTTTAGTCAATGATACAAAATCCTAGTGGTCATTTGAATTATTACGACTCTTTACAAGCAATTTACGAGAGTTTACCAAAAGGTACTTGTTAAATATTACGATTAACACTGTTATATGTACAGAGTATTAGGTTGTATCGTATTTAATTAATTTTTTCTGATAAAGTAAATTTTTTTTTTTACAAAAGTAGTTATTTAAATAAAATTTTAATAAATGATAATTCGATGTTAATACACGAAGTAAACGTAGTGAAAATTAAATATAAACGCTTAAATGTGATTACTTAAAAGGCATCGTGTAAATATTTAAAACATTACGAACGCAAGTTTCTGTAAGAAAAAGTTAGAAACTCGTGTAAACAACCTCTTAAATCTAAAGCTAATGTTTATATGAATTTTTTTGCATTTTTAGAGATTCGAAATTTGTTTGAATGGAAAAATGACTGAATATATAAAATTTAATATTTCCGATACGTATTTTAAAAAATGAAAATTGCCAATTACACTTAAAACAACGTCATTTTTAACGTGAAAATTATGCAGACTTTTTTGGAGGGGGGATACGTGTTTCTCGTAACGTTCATTTTTTCGCCAATTTTGTAATATTTTTGTTCGTTATATTAAAATTTAAAATTAAATTTTGGTTTTAATTATTTATAAATTGTATGATAATTGTCAGTAATATTTATCCGTATTTGTTTATTGACAGACACGATAATAATAAATGAAGGTGCGAATACAATGGACGTAGGTAGAACTATGATCTTAAATTGGTTTCCAAGACATCGATTAGACGCCGGTAATTAATTATCCGACGAATGAACTTAATTTCGCGTGTCAATTGTAATAAAACGAGTAACATTTTAATTAATTTTAAATAGGTACTTACGGAACTATGGGTGTCGGTTTAGGATATGCTATAGCTGCGGCCGTCTGGTCTAAAATTAATCGGCTGGATAAAAAAATTGTGGCTATTGAAGGCGATTCAGCGTTCGGCTTTTCGGGTATGGAATTAGAAACAATATTCAGGTACGTCTAACGATAAATCAAATCTAATTTAGTCGTATTAATCATATTACGCGGATTATATAGAAAATCGTTAAGTGTTAATTAAAAGTTGTATCTGTAATCGAGGAAAATTTTCAGGCACGCAAATACGAAATATTTTCTTTCTATAAACGAAATAATTATTTCTGTATCGTGGTGTTTTAATTTTTCGGAAATGTTTTTAATTACAGATACCGGTTACCAGTAATAATAATTATCATAAACAATAACGGTATTTATAGCGGTTTTAAACCGGACGATTACGAATTATTTCGTTCTGCTGATGGCTTTCCGTGGCAGAAGTAAGCGATTTAAAATGTTTATTTCGATATTAGCATTAATAGGCACATGTGTACGTAATTACGGATTCCGAAATCCTTTATTTATTCTCGTTAGAGTCTATTTTTAGTAATTTCTTCGTTTAAAAACAACGGGAGTCGACTTCAGGTTAATTTATTCTGGTCGAAGGCCGCTTACACGCATTTAATTAATTATTTCAAATTGCTTCCTTATCGTAGTTTTTTACATTCCGTTATAGCTTATTCGAAACCTTTCAATTTTACGTTATCTTTTTTTCCTATTTTTAACCACGAATTTATGCGTCGTATACGTGCAGATATTTTAAAATTTCGTTTGATATATTTAATATGAAAATTAGTACATTCGTACTTTTAAAGGGTGACCCAGAGAAGACTGACAGTTTTGTTATTTGAATAGCACAGTTGATAAGACTGGCACAACGGAAACCACATGCTCTATGTTTCCTATACACACGAGAGTTTCGTTTTTTCCGATTTCAATCCTAAACGAGAAGGAGTACTTATGTGAAACGTTAACAGTGCAAAGAGGGTTTCGAAAAGAATTCAAAGTTACGTTATTTTTTTCGTGAGTATATCTTAAGAGCCGCACTTGCGAAACACGTCCCTGAGATTTGGAAGACCTGAAAAGTCGTATCTTTGAAGAAATTTCAAAAATTGGTCGACCTATACTCGAAAAAGTCTTCGAAAATTTTTGTAAATGGCGGCCATCTGAACGATATTGAATGATTATAAGCTAATCTCTCGTTTTCCTATTTTTAAATAAAATTTCATTCAAAAATTTTGGCCGAGTAGTTTGAGTTATTAAAAAAAAAAAAAAAACTTCTCTGGGTCACCCTATATTATAAGTTGATACACTGGCTTTCATGTATTAATTTGTGCACCTCTGTGTATATGTAGACTTATTGTTGTTTACATTCTTATGCGAGTCTTAAAATTATTTTGCTTCGCAAATTCTACTGTATGAAAAGGTCATATTTGTAATTTATGTTTCAGATATTGTTGTTTAATCGTTATACAACTTTGACTAATTTGTATATTTGATTTAGCTCACGTACATGATGCTATACATCTAAATATTTACTTTTGTTGCTTTATTTTCCTGAAATATATTGATTTATCGATTGATATTTTATTTGGTACTCCTGCTCGAAATATTTTTTGAATATGTTTATATTATCAAAAAAAAAATGAAGTTATTTAAAACGTTCGTATTTTCAATTAAAAATTGAACAAAATTTCTTAAAACATTACGTCGTTATTACTTTTTCTATTTTTATGTAGTTTACCACCTTCGTCGTTAGAACCGGAAGTTGGGTACGAAAATATGATGTCGATGTTTTTTAAGGAAGGTCATCGTTGTAAAACAGTTACTGAAATTAAACAAGCCATAAATTTGTCTATACAGGTGAATATATATATGTTTTTATTTTTTTTTTCTTAATATTACATAAAATCAATACTCATTAACGCGTTGCAAATTATTAACAATACGGTTTGCATTTATTTTATGTTTTAAAATGGAATTGAAACGGATTATATGAAAAACACTACCACTATTAAGCATAAATATAAAATACATTCGAAATTGTTCCATTACGTTAGATGACTTAAAGAAATAATCTGTTACTCGTTTAAAATAATACGGAAATTTTGAAATTTTTACTGTTTGAAGTTAAACTGAATATTCATTACTATTTGTTTATTATTGGCAGCATCTTAAAATTGGTAATATATATTTTTTTTTTTTATATAGTCTCAATGTTTTTGTCTATATACGACGATTTCGTATCGACTGTCTGCTTCATTAGTATATATAGGTTTTCATTTTTTGTTGAATTTTTACTCTATTTCCCCAATCGATCTTTGATAATATATTCTTCACAATTTATCTGTTTTATAAATTTTCTTCGCTTCTAAGTATCACTTATATAAAGTCCAACGTGCCCTGAAATCCACTTAAAAACGATTCAGTTCGTTTACTTAGTTTCCTAATTATTACTTCTATGTTACTAATATTATTTGGTTATGTGCTTTGTAATTTACTACATTCCGGATTGTAGTTCTAAATGGAACGGTTCACAGGTGACGGATAGCAGTGCAATGAGATTCCAGGATACAGATGAACAGTTTGACGAACTGTCTAATAAGAGTCTGCAAAGGTCTAATGACTATCTTCCTCTCAGATAATTTTGGCTGCTATAAAAGTCTTACGTTACCTCAGTAGCAACCGGTTGCTTTGCGCATAGTATATTGATCTAAAGGCTGAGGGAAATACCAAAACCACTACCTCGTGGATATTTGTGCAAGAGCTAAGAATGTTAAACCTGAATAAAAAATCCGACGGAAAACACGTGGAAAATACCGTTGTACATAAACCCAATTAATCACAATGAATAACGTAAACCATGAAACTTCAGAAGACTAAATCAGTTTTATCATACACTTGTATAACTCGACAGAGAAAAATGACTTGATTATCATGGGAGATTTCAATTCCAACGGAAAAGATAAAGAAAGTGATTTAGTTCGTAATTTTAACTTCGTCGTGGGAAATGAAAGGGGTGTCCGTCTCGCGCAATAATCGTCATCCTCGGCATATACCTGGAAATTGTCGACCAATTATCCCAACAATATTATTCGCAATAAAGTTGATTTTACCGTAATCAACAAAAAATATTATAGTATGTCAATTCACTGAAGGCAGATCTTGGTGCGGACTTTAAGTTAGACTACAATCCCGAAGTTATGAAAATGCAAAGAATGGCTAGCTTGAAAAGCCTCAAATCTACCTGTAAATGTAGACAGACCAAACGACGGATTTTTTAAACTAGAGAATACAAATTATGAACAGAAATACGTCAAATTAAAAATTCAGCACCTTTTTGGAATAACATTAAGCAGGTGATATTAGTTAGATAAACGAAAAACTGGATTAGTTAAATGTTGAAAAAGAGCAAAGGCGGTTGACGGATGAAATTTTCACCATGATGGAAAAAAAGCACTTCATTAAGAACAACGCCGTCGAATATATTTTAAAAAAAAAAAAACAAAACAATGCAATGCTAAATATGAAATCTTAGGATTAATTATTCAAGGAACGGTCATGTGGGAAAGAGATCTTTTCTGTACTCCGCGTATTTTAAATAACTCGCTAAACAAACGTGGAGTTTGTCATTTTATTAATTACACCCGTATATCTTATGGGCGCTCTTTCTTGTTTCATTTTTCCTTCGACCATTTCTACCAGAATTAGTTTCTATCTTGCCGTATAATGTGGCCAAAGTATGTAGCTATTCGTCTCATCGCTATATCGCATAGATGCATTTCCGGACGGATTTAATTCAGGATTGAGACGTTTGTTCGTTTTTGGGTCCATGGGACTCCGAGCATCCTTTTCCAGCGTAACATTTCAAACGCATTTATTCTTTGGATATCTGTTGCTTTTAACGCCTAGCATTCCGATGCGTATAGAAAGATTGTAAGACGTGTATCCATCGTAATGTCGTGACTCTTCCTGAATTTTGTGAGTTGAGTCAGTGCGAGCTTAGCGACTCCTATTCGTCTTTTAATTTCCTCTGTCGAGGTTCCATCTCTGTAATTATCGATTTTAGATACACGAACTTATCAACTATTTGGAAGTTGCCGAAGGTGTATGTATAAAAGGTGGTCTCAATCGGGGACAAAAACTAGTTTCTCTTGTGACGTAACTGTGTGACCCGAACCAAACTATCTGCTGTACACGGTATTACTTCGCGCACATTAGTATAATAATTATTATTTTTCTATCTAGTCGCTGTTTTTTTTATAATTTTTTAATAAATTAGTATGAAAACTAATGGAATAATATATCACTCGTTTCCTAAAAATCCTGAACTTAAAAAGCGATAGGTTAATTTATGCAAACGAAGTGGTAATTGGAACCCAAATTCGTTTATATTCATTCGGTTCATTTTTCAGAAACCGACTATGAACGTGATTTAAAATCCAAACTTTTAAATGTACCAACCAAAAAATATTAAAGAAAGGTGCAGTTCCGTCATTAAAATTACCAAATAATATATCAAAATCCGCACCACCGAAATTAGATAGTAATAGAAAGCAGAGATTGGAAAAAAGGGAACAACACTTTATAATTAACGACATTCTAATTGAAAATGACCACAAAATATTAATTTAAAAAAAAAAATTTATAAAAAAATTACTACATTCCACATTATAAAAAATTAAAATATTAATTCCCAGGGATCTGTAAAAATAAATGCACAAGAAGAAACTGCTAGTTTACATAAACAAATTCATGAACTGAAAACAATGTGTACTTTGTATAAGAGAAAATTGTTAAAACAGACTCGGACAATTAATAAATTCGGACTCGTTTATACATGATAGAAAAAGGTAAAAACTGCATCAATAAAAACCGTAATTCCATTAACAAAAATCGAAAATTTCTAACAAGAAATCAGCTGAATTTACTTTATAAGAAAAAGGAGCGAGTAAACTGGAGTACAGAAGAAATTTCTACTGCTTTTACGATTAGCAGAAAATGCTACATATACTTAAGAGAGAGCTTGAATTTTCCTTTACCGGGGATTTCATCACTGCATGACTGATGTCATCAACATGATGAAAATTGGAGGTAATAAAATCGAGGAAAGAGATCGTTTGGCAGTATTACTCTTTGATGAAATGAAGGTTAATGAATTTTGTGAATATGATAAACTAAAAGATGCAGTTGTTGGTCCTCATTCACAAATGCAAGTTATCATGGCAAGGAGCTTGTTTGGTAAATGGAAACAACCTGTGTATGTGGATAAACGCATGACTCCAGAAATATTGAACACGATAATAAGTAAATTAAACGCTGCAGGATATAGAGTAATAGCTTACGTCTCAGACTGCGGCGGAGGTAATCTATTACTATGGAAAAGTTTAGGAATATCGATTGAGAAAACATACTATATTGATCCAGTTTCTGGAGAAAATATATACTTTTTTGCTGATGGCTCACATTTACTTAAATTATTAACAATTTGGTTTTTGGACTAGGGTTTTTTATTAGAGCGCGGTACAATCATAAATAAAGAACCAGTGTGTGAACTTATTTTTTTAACGAAAACTGAGATAAATATTTGCCATAAAATAAACAATCTGCATGTAACTTACCAGAATGTTCAACGACAAAATGTTAGGCTTGCAACGGAACTGTTTTCACACACTGTAGCTACTGCATTAAAAAAGTTCAAACCATAAAACAAAATGAATAATACTGAAAAGACAGGCGAGTTTATACAAATAATTAACAATTGGTTTGATGTTAGAAATTTCTATTTACCATTTTCAAACATACCACATAAATCTGGTTATGGTTTAGCTTTAGAAGAGCAGAATAATATACTGGATGAAATGTATAATGCAGTAATGACAATGAGGTGTATTTTCAAAATTTACTGATAAAATTAGCAGAAAAATATGATGGAAGATATTTATTAACTCATCGTCTGAATCAGGATGCGTTGGAAAACTTTTTCTCGCAAATAAGAACAAAGAGGGAATTAATCCTATGAACGCATTATACAGAATTCGTTTGATAATGCTAGGTAAAAACCCTGGAATAGTACAAAGCAACGCTCTCAAGATATTCGTTGTAATATATATGGTTTTAGCCTCTCATGGATAATATGCAACATTACTTTGCTAGCATGTAACATCAAAGAGATATTTCTGTTATTTTGGTATGTATTTCGTGATTATTTTTTGTAGATTTGGACGTATATCGACATTGTCTAGTCATTCGTCCATATATTTTCTGGCATATATTATATATATACGCGTACAAATTTTTTGCGTGTTCGTATTTTTTCTCTTGCACATGCGCGCGCGGCTATCCGTTATTTCGTTCAAATCTTCGCTGCACAAAGGATACGTATGCGACGTAGATATGAGAATGAAAACATTTGATCAAGTTAAAAATAGAAGAACGTACGTCCCTTTTCTAAATTTGTACGAAGTCGTGAGTTATTAAATAAATGTGTTTTTTTTTTTGGACAAACCGTCTTTTAGTTTCATTTCTTCCCTGCATACCAAGGCGCAGATTTTTTTTAATTATTACTTATTACTCAATTAAAATGTATATTTTTTTTATTTTTCGTAATTTCAAATTGAAAACTAAATAAGTTTAACAATAACGGGCATATAATGATGGCGCGTTTATTATTTGAATAATTTCAGAAAACCGACGAGCCTTCCGTTATAAATATTTTGATAGATCCTAGCTCGGATCGAAAACCGCAAAATTTCGCCTGGTTAACGGAATCTAAATTGTAATTTTTTCCTTTAAATCAGCACACATGGGTTACACACGGTATGTATATTAAATAATAACAGTCGTATGTATCTAATCGAAGTGTATATACTTGTACGTTAGGGATTAGTTTATTAATACTGTGATTTTTGTGAATTTTAATTTAAATTAATATTTTTTCACTTTATATTTTTTAATATTCACTTGATAATAGCCTAACAGTCGAAAAGCTTTGTGATTTTTCATAAACATTTTAGCGATTTTTACTTGCGGTTTATTTTATGAACTTAGGTTGCCTTTTAACCCTTTCAAGCACCAGAATAGACAGTAAAATATTAGCCAGTCATGCGTAAGATTTTTTGCAACCACGTTTCATTCAAACAAGTACTATAGAATCCGCTAAGGACGTGATGATGGATGTGTCTTGTTGTACTCATTTGCATTTACAGATAAGTGATAATTATGACGGATTATTTTTCGAAATGATGTGATTACTTTTGTTTTCGTTTATAACTATTTTCCAGTTATGCGACCATTCGGTAATTCTAGTTGAAAAATTAATTTACGCACGGATTGATAAAATAATTTATGAACAATCTATCATTCTCCAACAATAGTTTACATTTCGATCTAGACACTCTACTGTAAGAACATAAGAAATATATAAGGAAGCGATTTTTTCAACGTTACCTCTGATAAAATCTGGCACGAGGGCCTGTCATACAACCTGAAATTCTTTCTGCCTGATTCTACCGCTTAATGTGATCACATACTTCAGCAACAGGCAGTTTCAGGTAAAATAAGATGTATATGCAATTTTAGCTGGAGTCCCACAGGACAGTGTCCTGGGACCTCTGATATACAATCTTTATACAGCAAATTCGCTGACAATTGCATTTGCTCAGATAGCAACATTTGCGGATGATACTGCGATACATCAGATAAAAGTATTGACATTACGACATTGCAGAATAGTGTAGATTTGATTAATCAGTGCTCACAACACTGTAAACTTGCTATTAACTCAGATAAGTCATCATATATCACGTTCTTTAATAGAAACACCACACAGCAAGCGGGTACTAATCGACAATAAAGCGATTCCAACGACCAATGAAGTGAAATATCTAGGAATTTACCTAAATCAACAATCGATATGGAGATCGCATATCCAAAAGAAAAGAAAAACTCAACATCCGGGCGAAACAACTTTATTAACTATTAAGTTACCACTCCAACTGTCGCTACAGAATCGTCTGTTAATATACGAAACTGCCCTATGTACAGTATTGTCATACGCAGCGCAGCTCCGGAGTCACCAAACAAACTTATTATCTAGCGTTTCCACAGAACAAGGTGCTGCGCCTAATTTATCGAAAGCCATGGTACGTGTCCAACGAAGTCATGCATCGGGATTTGAAACCCGATTCAGTGGATGAAATTATCCGGAGGCTCGCACAGTCTGACGCGGTTATAAAACTACCCAAATCATCTAGTAGTCGAATTTTCACACATAGAACCGTCATCAAGACTTAAACAAACTAAAATAATAAATTGAATTCTGTAATCCTGTGTTTAAATTCCTTAACTGGAATTTTACGTTCACGACAGCGTATGATCGAAGATTAACTGAAGATTTTCAGAATTAAAGGTTGGTATTAACAAAATAAAGCGTTTATGATAAGTATAGATCGAACAACAGGTAAAAAAAAAAAAAATCCGCTATCAAACATTTAAGACCTATAAAGAAAATTATAAACTTCTAACAGAAAATAAAAATTCGCGTGATGATATAATTATTCCTATTGCTTGCGACATAATCAATTCTCTTTTATTTGTATTTTTGATAATCGAAGGATAAAGATTCATAATCGTTGATGATGAGAATAGAACTACTTGTACATTTATGAGAGAAAAAATTAGTTGCGCGCGTATAAGCATAACTATGTTCGATATAGTTAAATTTATTCTCACGTACTCGGGAGCATTTAGGACTAAATCTACGCTGTTTATTTGGAATAACTTAAATAACCTTATACGTCGAGTTATTAACATAACCAAACGCATACGAAAGAACTTCGCTTCGTGTATAATTAGTTTACGTCGATTGTTTATTAAATTCTGGGAAAAGCGTAAACATCTTGGGAGCGAGTTTTATTTATGCAATATGTAACGTGCGCATTGAAGTTTTTAATCTCTTATCGCGTGTGAATCCGAAATTCTATTAATACGATTGTTATTTAATCAGGGTTAGTCCGGAGTTTAAATTGATCTTTTTCAGAAAATTATAACTTCAATCTTAGCGTCACTGACTGCAATTTTCCATTTTTTATTCAAAAATTTATGAAGTATAAACGATAAAGTTTCTGATCGATTGTTTCTAATTTTAACTGATTACGCGTAAATTGCAGTATCGGTCAGCGTAGTATATTTTATTTCGTCTTATCATCTTCGAATATTGTCGAAAGTTTCATTTTCGGATTAAATAGAAAATAACGATCGTAAATTATGCAAAATTCGGCTAATATTTCACAATAAAGTATATAACAAACAATCGCTTATGTAATAATTTTAGTAAAAGAATTGTGTGCGTCATATTAACGATGAAAATGTTATCTTGAATATACAAAAAATTAAAACACGTATGTGTAATTATTACGTCTAATGTTGTAATAAATATCTAGAGACGCGTTTCCGTTGTTTGTCACTAGTTTTCTTATGTACACAGCAGATTATATTATCTTTTCGTATTACGTGTATTCTCTTAGTTGGTTAGAAAATCATCTCCGCGCGGGCATATATATATATATGAATATTTAGGTGTTTGTTCTGTTTAGAAGGTTCAGTTTGTATAATATCGTGTTTTTACTTTGAAGGCAACGATGAAGATACTTTGGTATGCATGTTTTTTTTTTATTATTTAATTCGCGATTTTTTTTATCAGCGTTATTCTTATGATTGGAGATTTTTCGGCTAAACTTTAGTATTTGAAGAATGTGGAATGTAGTGATTTTTATTAAAATAAACAACAATAAACAACAAAAAAGAAGTTAAAATCACTAAAAGTTTTTTGTTTATGAAAAATCACTAAGAAAAAACTTTTAGTGATTTTTAACTTGTTTTTTGTTATTTATTTCAAATTTTAGTCAAATTTAAATTATTATTCCTGTAATAGGTAATAAATGATACGACAGTACTTTGTAATGTCGTGCATGTCTTTATACAAATGGAATTGAATAATGTTATGACGTGGAAATAACGTAATTCTAAAATAGCAAGCGTATATATAGGTAGAGGATTGACACAATACCCGAGGAGCTGATATAGAGGTTAATTTTAAGAAAGGTGAAATTATCGGTAACGAGGCGATACAAATCCATTGTAATCGAAGATAAAATTAAGAGTAAACTTTGTTTCTTTAAGGACTTACGGGCAAATTTTTCAATCATAAACTGACATGGTAAACGAGGTAGTAACGAATAAATGGCAGAGGAAATATATTAACGTTTATAGATTAAATAAATCATAATTTATCACGACTCGAGTTTATGGAGACATCGTTTGTTTTAGCAAAATACTCCCGTAAATTGTGAATTTTCTTTTCAATCGTTCCTCAAAAATCTATTAAAAACGAGTGTGTCACATCATAAAGTTACGGAAATTGTAATATTTCGTAAAAAAAAAAATGGAGTTATCTTAATAAATAAACAAAGAATTTAAAAAACTCAATCGTGAAATAATTTTATTCGATAATTTGCGATCGAGATTATCAATTTGTTCAGTGAGATAGGTAGATCGTAATTTCAACGCAAATTAGATGTACCGAGATCTTAATAAGCGTTCATTTATATTCACATACAGTATTCATATTTGAGAAGTGTGTCAACGAAAGCAATTTATTTATGTTTAGAGTGAATAATTTACTGATTTAGTTCACCGTTTGTCAGTTACGTATTTAAATATCGAATTTTTCATCTTATCATCTGCTATAGTCTAAATTGTAATTAGTGTTGTCAACGTTTTCCCTCTCTCTGAATCAGATTATATATATATATATATATATATATATATATATATATATATGTGTGTGTGTGTGTGTAAATGTTTATCTTGTGCTAACTAAAGTATTAAATTTATAATCGTTTATATCGAACGTTGGATTTAAAATTGTAAATTCTAAATTATTATCATTGTTACGTAATTTCTAATTTACGCATATAAAAAAATATTTTTCAAATAAATTTAAAAATTCTCGTAATAATTTTAGAATAGTCGAAGTGAATTTGTTTGTGGATAGTGATTATTCGTGCTTGTATATATAATATATATATATATATATATATATATATATAATATGTGTTTATTTTATATTTGTTTTTATAGGTCAATTGTACTTATAAGTTTTCTCATATTGGTCGTTACAGAATCAAAAAAATACGATAACAGTTTAAAAAATAATAAAGAAATGTAAGTAAATAATTTTGTTTGATTAGTATTAATTGTTGCTAATTTACGATTTGCCGCGTGTACGTGTGAGTGCAAGTGGATATTTTTAAATATCAAATGACGATAACCTATTTAATCCCCCTTTCAGTCATACATTATAAAATGTTGACACAAAATTATATATTTTATACAGATATGCCGCTTCTTAGGTGAATGGAATATAATGTTCGATGTATTTGTATAAATATTTTAAAAAGTGAGACATTTCACGTCAATCAGAAAATAAAAAATGTTAGCATAAATTTCATGATCCATATAATGGACATTGTGACTGAAGGAGTAAGATATTCGATTTTTAAACGAGACATAAAGAAACGTTAGATAACGAAAAATATTACGCGTCCTGCTACAGATAAAGTTTGGTAAATTTCTACATAACGGATTATTAAACTTTGTGTATTGACAGATTTTGTGGGTAATATTTATTATTTCGATAATCTCTACTCTACTTGTTTAATTTATTTTTCATTTCATAGAATACAAAACAATTGTTTTAACGTAAAAATTATGTTTTACAAAAAAATAAGAACCTTTTAAATGTGAAATCTTATAGATGTTATATTTATCGTTCGCATATTTTTAAAAACAATCAGAAAAGCGTTATATGAATGTTAATATGTGGAAACTGTTAAGCATTAAATGAAATATTTACGTAAAATAACGTTTAAAATTCTCTAGTCTTAAGTACACTGGATCATTATTATATATATATATTTTTTTTTTTAATAGCTCATCTAAAATATTTATTTAAATTTAAATATATCAATAATTACTTCTAAAAACTATAATAAAATGTGTAAACGATATAAAATTATGTGTATACATAATACATATATGTAATTTTATGTATATATTTTAATATAAATTAATACGGCGATCTCGCCTACACTATAACATATATAACATATTACGAGTATGCAATTAAAAAAAAAAAAACAAAAACGTTTTTATATATAATACTTTTATATTTATGTATTGATGAAATTTACATGCGTCAAAAAAATTTAAACTTATAATTCTGAATATTATCTTTTTATATAATGATTCTAAGTAATAATTAAGACCCATTAATATAAAATTAAATTTAAAAAAAGTGAATTGTAACTTTTAATCTGTAAGTTATTTAAGATTACTTTAATACGGAAAATCTTGCATAAAGGATAAAAGGTACTCCAGATAAAATGCAAAATATATTACATCTTGTTAAAGTAACATGATTTGTAAATTAACCCTCACAGTAATACGAAAATATATCGTAGTCTACGCGCATGATCTATACAGGTTAATTGATACATCACAAAAAAAAAATCCGACATAGCAGAAAAGTCCCCTGACGACATTAGTTTATTCAATAATTGGAATGCACTAATACCGACATGTGTCGTTTGTGCCGTTGTTAGTTTCGTTGGTGTCATTATCGTTAAAAAACAAATTTTGGGGGCTAGAGAAATGGTAGCCTCCATTTTGAATTTTAATTTGAAAATGGTTTGCGCCGTTAATCTTACCTATGTGATGGTTTGTGCAACTTTCTCAACATATATTTGTGGAATAATTTTTCATATTATTTTTTTTTCTTGCAACTTCGAACAGAGAAACGACCGTGTTAAAAATAGTTTGTCCACGCAGGAAACCGGATTCCAAGAATACAAAAACTTACATCTTGCGTGATACGCTTTATTTCATTAATTCGCGTTTATTTTGAACTTTAAACAACAGAAACATTTTTAAATATCCCAGGAATGAAAACTAAAATTCACTACATAATCGACACAAAAAAAGAGTAATGTCGATTTTTAAAAATAAACCTCATCGACAAAATTTCATTTCTATACATCTAAAAATATAACTATATAAAATTACGAAGAAGCAAATCAGTAAAACCGTAGCAAAAATTTAGTGTCTAATTTGCAAATAGGAGAGTCAATGCTTCTCAAATTTGTTTTTTAAATATCTCGGGAACGGAAATGGCGCAAATGAGACATAAATGATTTTCAGGTGTCAAAACTCGAAATTGGGGCTGACGATCCGAATTTAATATTTTGAAAATGAAAACGAAAGACTAACGACACGCACCATTTTCAAATCAAAATTCGAGACGGGGAGCAAAATTCTCGAATCCTTGTAATTTAGGCATCTCTGTAAGAATAATAAATATATGTTGTATCGACTGACCGAACAGAATAACAACTAAACAAATAATAAATGTAAGTTAGTAGATGCGTTACGTATTGTATAAACCTAATTAATAACAAACTCTCGTATTATTAACGAAGCGAATTAAATTAAAATATGGTCCAAACAATTTTTTTGTATATATATTTTTTTAATCGAAATATTATCAATTTTTTCCCAGAAATAAATACTCGTCGAAATCTGCGAAAAAAGAGAAAACGACGGAATACGTAAAAGCGAATAAACAGAAAAAACATAAAAACGATCGTAATGTCGATAATAAAATCGAATCGAACGTTGTCGAAAGCGAGACACATAATGAAAAAGTAGCGGAACAACAAGATGAATTAGGACGGATTAAAGAAACAATTAACAACGATCCGAAACAAGGCCAAAAAAGTGACAGCGGTGGAAATATTTCCAAGAAACGTGAAGGAAAACCCCCCGCTGAGAGTGAACAGATTAATAATAATAAAAAAGACAAGAATCGTAAAAACGAACGTAGTAATAATAATAATAATAATAATGTTAAAAGTTCCACGAAAGACGTTAAAAATAAGAACAATTTTAACGACGGCACTAGCAGACAGAAAAGGCAAACCTGTTCGCAACGCGATGATGTAGTCGAAGTTAACGAACTTGCTCAGAAACCTGAATTAAACGATAAAGAAGCGAAATTAATTAAAACCGATAATCCGGCAATAGTTTCAGAAAATTCCGTTCCAACGAGTAACGAAATCTCCGATAATAACGGTAACAGCACTAGTAATAGTAGTAATACCGGTAAAATTGAATCTAAATGTAACTGCGCCGGCGTCGAAGAAAATAGCGTAAAAAATTCCGCTACGTGCGAAGAAGCGGCCGTTCCGTATGTTGCTAATTTAAACGACGAACGTTGTATCGATAAAAAAGAAATAGTTCGATAATTACATTCTCCCGTTTCGATATTTCTCGCGATTAACCCTTTTTTGGCTTTGTTATTTTTTCTTAAATGATTAAAAAAAATTAATATATCGACCTTATAAATGACGAATATCGATTAAAAAAAAACAACCGCCTTATAAAATAATTATAATTTTCCCGTTTCGATACTTCTCTCAATTAATTATAATTCCACAATTTTTTTTTTAATCATTAACTCTTGTATAGCGACATTGTTGATATACTCGGAATATTTATATACATATATTTAGCCAGTATATTCGCCAGTCTTAAGATTTAATTTCTCATCGCTAGAGGAGATAATAATTATTTTTATTTTAACCATGATAATTTTCGTTTATGTGAAATAAATCATATAAAAAAAATTGTTTGTAGAAATCAAGTATTTTTCGTAGTGCTGGTAGAATATAATATAAAATTATTATTTTCATTTCAAACGAAATTTTTAACTAAACGCTTAAAATAACGTATATATTTACGTGGCCGCAATAAAAAGTTGTATAAAACATATATATATATATATATAGAAGGGCGGTATTTATTTATAATTTACTCCGGCAAAATAGCTTGCGTTACTTAACTGAAATTAATCGTAACGCATATACAGGGCAGCTACAAGGTGCGGACATTTTCGGGGCTTTTAATCGCGCGTACTTGTTTCAATTTTTAAGTATGTTTCGGATTCTTTGATGCAGATGGTTCAACATTCTATTTTTTTGTTTGCCATTTATCCTCAGTCAGTTTCTAATTATATTAACTTAATTATTTCGAGTATCTGATCTTCTTTATATCTCTTGCATAGTCGACCTGTCTTGTCGCGTTTAATATTTTTGTTGTGATATTTATAACAATAACGGTTGAATAATACGAATTCGTACAACGATAGGTACCTATTTACAATAAGACCAAATAGCTTAGGATATTTAGTACTTCGGAACATAGTAACTTTTGGAACATACATATGTGGAGAATATACAGTAGTCACCCCCTCACCCATTACTATCAATTATAACCATCTCTAAATTTCCATGGTTCTACTTTTCCTTTTTTAAACATTAATCCTAAAGGAATTGTACTTATCAGCGTATTACGATTCGGGCATTACTTGTTATCAGGTTGTCTATTCCTTGTGCAACTTAGAGAAATTCCTTGCTGTCCTCTCAAAACTGAACGTGCAATTTACAATCCTGAACATGTTTTCTTCGAATGCCCTTTAATAACATTATGTTTTGAACTATACCTTAAATTACTGCGCTCATAATGTAATAATCCTCCACAATGTATTTTTTCATCTTGAGAATTTACGTGTGTTTCCAGACAAAATTCTATAGAAGTTGTCCACGTTTGAGTAAGTTCGTGCGTACATCATCACGTTGGGTAAGCTGTGAAGGCACCCTCATAAACATTAAACCTTGAGTTGGAAGTATTTATATATATATATATATATATATATATATATATATATAATATATATATATTTTTTTCGCCTTGGTCTGTTACTTTGGACCTGAATTGTATGCACTATTGACAACAGTCAACTACTTTCAGTTACTTAATTACAAAAATCAGTTTAAATCACTAAAAGTTTATTTCCTTAAATTTCACAAAGATTTTCGGCAACTACGCCATTATCAATATATTTAAATTAATATTTTGTGTTTTTTAATCTTTATTTTATTTAAATATCGCTTGATAATGGCGCAGTTGCCGAAAAGCTTTGTTAAATTTAAGGAAATAAACTTTTAGTGATTTAAACTGATTTTTGTAATTAAGTAATAAAAAATCACTACATTCCACAATCTAAACTTTACTTTCAGTTAATACAGATCGTAGTATGAGTCCATACTAGGCTTAAAGGGCTCACTTTTTTTTTACCTAGCATATGTGGCTACGCGAATACATTGTATAATATGTGTGTGTTGACGTGTAAATGTTTTTATTATGATAAGTAACAATAGTTGAATAATACAAATTTATTACGCAACAATAAGGAAAATATTTCATCCAATATGGCATATTTTTTTTAAAAAAAAACGAAGATACAACAAACTCGTTTATATATTTTTTTAAACGATTAAAAATAGATTACTTTTTCGTTATACACCGAAATATGAAACACAAATGAAATTTTTTAGGATATATAAAACTTTTGGTATAAGTTTCATAAAATATCGTAATTTTTCCATTTAAAATTAAAATTTACACATTAGAAAAAAATATAGCGCCGATTGAAATTATTTAACTTGAAATAAAACTGTCGTGCTCTTGAGTATGAAGCCAATTCGGTTGGCGTTTATTCAAAAAACTCGAGATACCTTCTTGAGCATCTTTTAACGCGATGTTCTGTACCATAACATTTTCACCGCATCTGGAAATATTACATATTTAATGTGGTATATATTTTTGTTTTTCAAAAAGCAAATTAATAATAATTTCTAAACAATGTCAAAAAATAATGTTTATTTTATCTAAAATATTTTAACGAGATAATGTAGATAAATTAATATCGCCGTTCTTTTTACCTTTATAATTTTTATAAGTTAATACACATATCAACAGCAATGCACAGCTAATGCCTTGCAGTATCTAAATAAAATGGATAATTGTTTTCATTTTTATTAATTAGCTGATTAACAAGACTAAATAACATACTTGTACGCGGCGCAGGCAGGATTTGAACGCAAGGATCAGAAAACTTAATATTAATCTGTATTGAATTTTAAATATATATATACACATATACCAGGGTCAATTAAAAAGTAATGCCTCCGCCTCTCTAAAACCGGGTCTATTCGATATAAATAAATAAAACAAGTTTTAAAATATAGAAAAAAGTATATTAAATCGAAATACATTATTACTTTTCAACGTAGTCGTCTTTTAGCTCGATACATTTTTGTAAACGTAAAGTGCATTTTTAAAATCCGTTATTAAAAAATTATTCGTCTTCGTCTGAACCATTCGTTAAGAAATTGCTGAACTTCTGGTTGCCCTTAAATCGGATGGCGCCAAATCAGGCTATAAGAGGATTTCAAAATTCAAGTGCTCGATTCTTGCATTTGTTTGAGTGCTACAGTGATGGCGCGCATTGTCGTTATGCAGCAAAATAGCGAGTGAAAATAGGATTCTTCGAATTCTATTCTTTAGTTCCCGTAATGTGACGCAGGAACTGTTAGTAGTAGAGCGAATCAGTTCATCAACTCTCTGAATACTGGCATCAGTAACTGCTGTTTCGGGGTGCCCGATGATAATTTATCAAAAATTGAGAGAGGTCTACGGTTCAAATTGGTTGCAGTAGCAACCGACCGACGGACATTACTCATTTCGACCGTCAATTGCAACCAGCAGTCGCTAGTACAGCCCTATGTGTAAACTCTACATCCATAATAGCATTAGATGCAAAATCACCATATAATGCTGTATATGGCTTTCCGGTGCCAGTTGCATCGAGCGTGTAACCACCAACAGTTGTAACTAAGCATTTCAAAACACTTTTTTAAAAATATTTTATGAAAAATATAATTCAAATTCACTTTCAATCCATAAAATAATTAGTACTTTTAAATATTTTATTACATCACCAATTTCTATACAGTTCTGGATATTTCTGATGGTTGTGCAACCATGCAACCTTTATGTACGAGCCGCCACTGATACATATATATATATATATATATATATATATATATATATATATATATATATATATATATATATATATATGAAAAAAGATTTAAAAACCAAACTTGATCATGTTCATGTGACATAAATATAAACATGTATCGCACTCATGTATTAATTTATTTAAATGTGATCAAAACACACAATCTGTTATTTCTTAGTTATAAACTAAAAATAGCCTTTGTTATTTCTTATATAATCGAAAATGCTGGAAAAGAATCATAAAGACAAGACATCAGTCTTACAACTATGATGATACAATAGAAGATCAAATTGGTGAAGTAAGACTAACATCAAAAATAAAATGGACGTGACGCACTAATTTAAACGGTTATGAGATGCCGATATTAATATCGTTTTCAAATAGTGAAAATCAGACGCAAACATTGAAGGGCCTGACCTATTGTCCATTTAATTAATTAATCGCTTATTCCGATCCACCGTTGGATATATAATCTTTCTCCTAATTACTCCATGCAATCCGGTCGTTACCCTTGTTCAGCCACTTGATGTCAGCTATTTTACGTATGTCGTCTTCCTAGCGGGCACAGAATCCCTCCCTAATTTGTATGGTCCATCTCTTGTCTGTTCTTCTAGCTACATGTCCTGTCCAGTTCAATTTCAGCTGCCCTAACATCTAATACTTCTGTCTGTTGTCGAATACATGTGTTTCATTTTTCCCAGGACTAAAATTCAACTTTTCCCTGTTCAAATATTTATTATATTGTTCTCTGAAAAATCGAAAAGTTCGTAAAAAGTAGTTAAAAATGTATGTATTGTATTTTTTCTCTCGAGCTTAAATTAATCTAGACATTATTTGGTCTCATAAATAAGATAATTCAGAGCTCTTTCTATTTCACGCTGATTAAATAATAAGTTTACCTTATTTAAGGAGTGTTATTATAAATTAGGACTCTACGACGTAATCCTGTTCATTGTTTGTAATGATAGTCAAAACGCATTAAAATAGAATAGCGTATATTGTAAGATATTACATAAGTTATGTTATATATTTAGTTGTACGGATAGAGATGACTGAAGAAGCAATTCAAAAATAGCATATGAATTAGAAATGAGTTAGACGAGAGATCATTGAGTTTTGCGTATTAGTTCGGAGTTCGTAATAAAATACAAACCGTGATCCATTTAACTTTATAAATTTGATCCCAACTGAATGAATTAATAGAATGAATATTTACAATTGTATTCAGATTTTTATATGAACTCTGTAAATGACAATAATAAATATCATACATTACTATCAAAATTTGAATCATCCCTTACGGTTAATAATCTGACATGTTATAACTTCGTAATGACGATTACGTAATTTTTTTAATAATAGGTTAGCACAAATAATAAAATATAAACTATAAGTTTCATTAATAAGCATGAAAATATGAAGTTAATAAATCATTCTTTATATATAAATTGCTGAACTAGTTTAACAGCGTAATTTTAGTCGTTTGTGATAATTATAATTTTTAAAAATGAATGTACAAATTTTTAAAATCTCGAGCCGGAATGAATTGATAATTACAGGTAAGCAACTCGGTATATCGTCTACACATTGGTTACTTATTTCACCTGTGTAATTCAAAAACGTTTATAACTGATTTTAACTAAATTTAATATTCCTGAAAATCTGATACTGCTTCAACCAAATTCATATTTTTATAAAATCTAAATCAAAACTAAGTACCGTTCATATTTTAACATTTGAGAATTGTAATCGCCGAATGTTAGGTATACTTCGTAGTTTTAAAAGTCAATATAATTATAAGAAATAATGCAAAATTAATGTTGTTGTTAGATCACATTATATTTAACGTGATAAAGTTAAATGTGCGCGGCTGAAAGAAAATAGGTTTATATTGATAAATTGATTTTAGCTTCGATTAATAATAATATTTAGTTGTAATAATTACTCGTAGTTAGTACGTGCAGTATCGCGTTGGGTAGGCTGTAAAGGCACCCCCATTAAAAAATAATAATTATCATAATAATTACTCGTAAGCCGTCTTCATATCCATTTGCATCTGTGAATAAACAAATTTTTTTCCCAGTTCAAGAACATATCGACTTTTAGAACTGATTGCGTTTGTAATAACGTCAATTTCACTTTCTAATAAAGTTAAGAAATGAAATTAATAAATATTCTATGATTATTTAATGCCGATTTAAAAATATAAATCACCTTTAAATAATTTTAAATTGTAATTGTTGAACAAAAGATTTTACTATTCTATAATTATCGAGATTACAAATATGGTAAAATAAAAATTACTCAACGTATACATACTTAATGTGTCTTCGGTTACAACTTTATAAATTAGACCACTTTGTAAAGCTTGCGACGAGTTAATCGGCAACCCAGTGAAAAGCATATGAGCGAGTACAGTTCGTGGTATTCGTTTGCTTACGGGTACGCTTGGTGTTGAACAAAATATTCCAATATTTGCTCTGCAATATCGAACAATAAAAACTTTATGATACATAAATAAGAAAAAGCACTCTTCAAAATAGCTGACACATTAGAAAGAGCGTAAATCTTGCTTATTCGATTATGTGCGCTGTAATATATTTTAGCGGTGTTTGTTTTGAATTACCTAAAAACCATTTTATTTAATGAGCCATAAAATAGATATATTTTAAATTTTTTAAAAATAGGTGATAATAAACTTCGGTCCTCTCAAGACGGAAGAAGAAGTTTCAAAACAATATGTACAAATATACTAGTTAGTAATTATGACGTGTTTGCAAAATTTTTAAATAAGTATAGGGTTAAACGTCACTAAAAGATCAAAACATATACAGTTCTCGTTACTTCTACCGCTTAACTTAATCTATTTATTTATTTAGCGGTAATATTTGAAGCAATAATGTAAACGAGGTTCCTGAACATTTTATTTAGCAAGATATTAAAATCATAAGGTACAAAGCTTATAAAATATCACTTATTACTGTAATTACATTTATTCTATTTACTTTCTATTTTAATGTAAATCAAAGTATTTAAAATTACCCAGGCAATGCGAAAGAACTTCTTTCAGTGCAAATTGCTATATCACATGCAGCCACCAATTGGCATCCTGCTGCGGTAGCGATACCATTTACAGCTGCTATAACCGGAACTGGTGATTCTGTTATTGCATTCATTAATGTCGTACATGTTTTAAAGATGGTTCTAACTGAACTTGCAGAAGTTCCGCTCTTGAAAAAAAAGTAATGTGTTAATATTAATTATATCATTAATCGATCATGTTAATATATTCGTATACATGAGAATAACTTAAATTATGTACTAGAAGATTGTTCACGTTAAAATGTCTAAAAGTCTATTAATAATCCAAATAAATATCACGATTATCGACTAATTAGCATAAAATATTCATTTAATCGAAACACGGCTAAAAACGTAGTAGCAATTAAAATATTTAGACCATCGAATTAAAACGAAATATTAATCGAAAACCCTAATTACCAATTCCTTCAAATCGTGTCCGCAAGAAAATACATGACCATCAGCAGTAAGAACGATACTTCTGAGATTAATGTCATCATCGTTGAGGGTGATACCTTGATGAAGATCCTTCAACATTGATAAAGACAAAGCATTTCTAAACAAAAATTTTATAACGTACATAATGCGTATAAACAAAGTATATATATGTATAAATATGGAAAATATATACCGACACTGCACAATGGGCTTGAATTTTTTCTACATTCCCTACAACTTTAAACGTATTTAAAGAGCGAGTGACATTAGTATTTCATCTTTTTCTTTGTATATAATTAAATATTCTCTTCTCTAGTACTTATTTGAAAGTGTTAAATAACGATTATTTGATTCACTCGTTGGGAAAGCAGTTTCATAGTTTATGGGTGTCTGTGTCTTGTCTATATTCCTCTAGAAAATCGCATATTTTTATTTCTCTTTTTTTCTTTCACGTTATTACAAGTGTAAATAATGATCTACAAAAGTGGTCAGACGCGATAGATCTGTTTATTAAAAACATCCCTAACTTAAGTAAATTTCTAGGGGTATGTTATGAAGTTTGCATAAATTACGGGGTGTCATGTTTTCGTAAAATCTCAGTTTTGAAGTTTAAAACATTAATTTTTTGTATCAGACGTCCCCAGCTTCACGATAGAGTGGTGTTTTATTTTAAATATTATTCGAAATTATATATTTATTGCTTTTAGTAAATAAATAATGCTTCTGATTTTGTAGTTCACATATTTTCAAAACTCACGTTCCGATGAATTCGAAGTTTACTAATTGGTTAGAGTGGAACTGCAGTCTATACGCATATTTTACGCCATAAGAACTAGCTGTTTTTTTAAATCGTATCTGCACCGGAATTTTGATAAACTATTTCATTTCATATAGTTTGGGCTTTCAACATAAAAGAGGAGAAAGATTGTTAAACTTTAGTAAATAATACAAAATAATAATCGAGTACACAATATTCGAACATTACCCAAAAAGATTATATACTTGAAAGACACTGGAATATAGAGAACGATACCATTATAGACTATGTATTAGTTAAGAGACTATGTAGAAACCAAATCAAGCAATGCAAAACATATCTAGGAGTAGATATCGGAAGTGATCATAACATGCTAATAATGGGAATACACCTAAAGTTTAAAAAATTTAACAGAAAAACAAACAACTCTATACTATGGGATTTAGGGAAACTAAAGGACGATAAAATAATGAAAGAATACCAAGAAGTAAAAGAAAAATTGAATAAATAAATAAATAAATAAATAATATAAACATAATCGAGAATTGAAATCTTTTTAAAAAAATAATAACAAATGCAGCAGAAAAAACATAAATGAAAAAAAGTATTAGAAATCGTCGATCACAAATGAGATGATTGAGTTCATGGAAAGACGTAGATAATTTAAGAATGTAAATACAGAAGGAAAAAAGAACTACAGTAAATATAGAAAGAAGGTAAACAGAGAATGAATCAAAGAAACCAAAAATAGCATATGCAGAAAACGAGTTTTAAACAAAAAAAATAAAACAAGCAAAAGAGAAGTATAGAGAATGCATATAAACAAATACGGACATATTTCAGAGATTTTAAAAACACAACAAATAGAATCAAACTTGAAAATAAAAAGATCGCAATAGAAGGTAATGGAAAGGCAAAAAGTTGGAAGAGATTATAAAAACTTTATATAAAATAAAAAGAAATAAAAACAAAAATAACACGCAGAAAAATAAATATATAAGAGAAGACAAATCATTAGATGATATATGACCAATAATAACTATGGAAGAGTTTGAAAAAGCTCTGAAAGAACTTAAGATAATAAAAACCCCCGAGTATGACATCAGCAACGTACAAAAAAAAAACCTTAGATGAAGACACGAAGAGAAAGGTATATGACTTAATCAATAAAATATATGAAAAAGGACTAACGCCAAATAATTTTAATATCAGTAAGATAGTAATGATCCCAAAGGAATGAGGAAATCCGAAGAACACTGTAATGGTATGTAACAAAACAGAAGATAGAAAAGAAATGAACATAAAAATAGATGGAGAACAAATAAAACAAAAATATTTGGGTACCATTGGTACAGAAGATGGAAACAGTAAGCCAAATTTAAAGGAAAGAATTATTAGTGTTCAATACTTATTAGCATCTAAAAATATACAAATAGAAATGGAGAAAAGATTTATTAAAGTATTCGTATCGAGTATACTGATATATGGATCAGAAACATAAAATTTGCACAAAAGAATAACCAATCAATTGAAAGCATTCAAATATATATTAGCAAGGGTCAATGAAAAAAAGTCTAATAAGAACACTAAAAATAAAGAGACTTAAATGGATTGGACATATATATATATATATAGAATGAATACCTAGTGCAAGTAATAGAAGGAATGGAAAAAACCAAGAGGAAGACCGAGGCAGAAATACATAAAACAAATAATAAGAGATGTAAACGTAGAGAAATATGGAAGTATGAAGAAAATGGTTCTATAAACATTAATCATAGTTATCCACCAACCTATTAATAGATTGAGGAATTAAGAAGATATATGTAGGTTGATTATCCTATAGTAGGTAGTTGAAATAAATATTTTTATTTTGTACAACAAACCGGGTTGCTAATCTTTGTCAAAATTCGATTGTATATGAAGAAATACACCAATACAGTGCATTTGTGATTTTATACTTTACACAAATGCTCTTTATTACACTAAATATTTTGCTCAAATGTAGAATGATGTTTCCTGAACACAAATTTTGGTTTGGTATTATACTTTTTTACTTTTACCTATTGGAATTAATCGTTTCAATAAAAGCTTCTCGACGATTTTCGACAAGATTGTTGAATCAACCCGATTCATGTACCAATTTGTCAGGTTTATTAATTAGACTGATCTCTTCTACCTTTCATTGCGATCAGAAATGCTGATTCGTAAACTATAATTAAAAAGGGAGGTGATAAATATATATCCTTTTTACATAATTATATAAAATCAATGCTAGGTGACAGATAGTGAATTTTAGTTTTAAAAAGTAAACATTCGTTTATAGTAACTTAATGTTCATCTATTTTAAATCGAAAACACGAGCCTAGAAGTCATGGGTAAAATTCATATGAACTAATTTAAAACTGTAATGGTGAAGGGAAAATCAAAATAAAAACCAAAAAAATCGTTTTATTCTTTTTAGTAACAATTTTTCGTATAATTTTGAAAGAACAGCGAGTAGAGTTATTGGACAATACAATGCAAGTTTTTCAGCAGGTTTTTGAAGTTTTTTGACCATAATAACTTGTGAAAATCTGAGCTGAATTAGGAAATATGTTAAGTGAATTATAGCATTGAAGGTATATGTGAGAACGATTAATCCTTTCAATTATCTCTTTTAGTATTTTTGAGGTTATTAAATCATATCCAGAAGTTTTATTTGTGTTCTTTAATTATTAATTTGACATATGTAATTCATGTATTAGCAACGAGAGACTGTAGACATTCTGCACAAGGGTGAGGTTGGATTACATCACTTAAGTAATCACCAAAATACTTATGCCTTTTCTTGATCATTTCGAGCCCATTTACTATGTGATTTTCTGATTGGATGTGATCTTTCTGTTGGTCTTTTAAATTTCTTTGCTGATTTCCAGGCACAAATAATTATTTTGTTTCAAGGGTGATAAATTTACTAAATACTTAAATGATTTGTTTTTTAAATTCTTTAATAGGTGTTTAACACGTTTTGTTTGAATATTCAGTTTGTATTTGTGTAATGGGTTCCAATGTATTAAGGCTATTTCTTTTTTATTTTCTACAGTATACAATATAACTGGTTGATGTAAGGCGCTCCTTGTACAGTTTTCATAAAATGTTCCACAACTTGTTTATATGATTCATAGTTTTAAGTGGAATTTTTACATTTATTCTATTTTCTATTATTTCATGAAAATGATCCCAATCCGTCCATTTATTATATAATTTGATTTACATGTTTTCTTTAAAATATTTTCACTAATAATAAGAACCACTGGGGTGTGGTCATATATGTTATTTTCATTACACATACCTTTTTTTTCCATTGGCAGTCCTTTTACCATGAAAAAATCTAGTAAATCTGGAACTTTATGTGGATTGGTGGGACAATAGGTATGAGGAATGTACTATGCACATGTTTTCACCAATAGCCATTTTTAACTGTCTACTGTGAAGGACAGTTAATCTTGAGCCAAAATAGATATTTTTTGCATTAAAGTCTCCTCTGATTATGCATGTGTTACCAAATGTCTTCGAAAATTCATTAAATAATGATTTAGTAATCATGTACTTTGGAGAGCAATAAACTGCTGAGATAGCGATGTCACTTTTTCCATCTCTTTTTTATAGTGGCTTGTAGATTATTATATTTGTAATTTCATAGTACATGATGTGTAATGTTTTTCCTTATTATAACTCCTGAGCTGCCATGTGCAGTGCCATCAGGGTGATTAATGAAATATGAGTCATGAGAAATTTGCAAATTTGGCGCATGTTAAGTGTGTCTATGAAATTAATAGTATATATACATTGGATTGCATAAGATACATTTGTATTTCATTTGTATGATTTAGAATAACATTGCAACAATTTTTTTTATTAGTTACTACTCTCACAATCAGTTGGATTACACCATTTAGTAGTTGAGTTTGCTGATACATTACATCTTTGAGTAGGTCTTTTATTTATGCCATGAATATTTGTAGCATATTTATAATTTGTGAAGTAGTATCAAAGTCAGGCGGATTTTAAACATTTTGCTGTTTTACTATTTGTGAATATGTCGGATTTTGTGACGCTTGGTCTGTATAAATGGTTTGAGTCTGTGTAACAAAATTAGGCTAATTTCCAGAGAGTATCGAAGTGCTATTAGGTGTTGATTTCTTAAACCATATTTGCTGAAGTTTTTTGTATATTACACACCCTTTATAATTGCAAGAATGACTTCCTTGATAGTTAGCAAATACTGGCGCTTATTCGCATTTCTTTTTATAGGGTGCTGTTATGAAGACCACCACATTTAACACACACACAAGCTTTCCCACAATAAGCCCGTGTGTGATTATATTGTTGATAGTGAAAAAACTGGGGAATATGTTTTTCTTTCTTAGCGCTTAAACTTTAATTTTTATTTGGAGTAATGTTTGCAATTTATATATATCACTATTATTGTCCGGCCGCTCTAAGTCCGCAAAATATAAAGGAAACGGTATTTTACTCACTCTATGTTTAACATTACTTGTGTCACACTTTATGACCTAGTTCTTCAATAGCTGTCTTAATGTTGTTTATGTCGATAGAATAGTGTAGGTGATAAATTACTATGCAAAAAATTCATTCGGAATTGTTACGTTATTAATATTATAAAAATGTATTATTAGTACTAAAATAACAAGCAACACGTGCATGTCTTAAAAACTATCTAAATATAAAAATCCGTGATCTCCTTAACGAGATACAGTGTCTCCACGTTACAGAATTACACATATCGATAGTACAATATTAAATATATCTTAATCTAATATAACAGGAATTCAACTATGTATGATGTTCTACTCTCTCCTATCATAAATATTTAACTAGTAAACTATAATTGTTGGAATTGTTTGTTTTAATTAGCACTCGATTATCCGTGAGTGACTTACAAATATAAGAGTTAAAAGGCACAATTTTGTTAATATCAGTTAACATTTAAGGATAGTTAGCCACACCATACACTGTAATTGTAGGTGTTATTTTCTGTAACTACATGTTGGTTGTCAGTATTATTTTCTATTACAAGAGGTGCAAATCTATTAGTATTTCTATACGAGCTATCAGTAATATTATCAGAAGAACTACTTGTTGTGTTTTATTCTTATCTTTCATTTTTCGCTACTTGCCATGGATGTTTATTTGGTTGAACGCGTGGGGCGCATTATTTACCCATCGATTATCTATATTCGATGTCGTTAAACAAGGTGAGTATGTGTTATCACCGCAACCATTGTTAGTAATGTTGTTAGATAGATCATTAGGATTTTTATCACCTGAGCTATCTAAGACGCCATTATATGATGGATGCGATGGTGTTGGAGCATCTGTTGTTACAGGGTTTCTGTCCTTGTCCCACTGATGGCTAGGTTTCGATGAATGAAGTGTTAGTCATTAACAGGAATTACAAACTTAATTAACTTGTTATAGTTTATAAAGCGAGATAAACGCAAGAATTAAAACGTATACACTAAAATACTTCGCTATTAATGTTCGTGTTAATATAAACTAAGCGTATTAATATATACAGTTAAGTTTCAGCATCCATCATTAGATGGAATGCTACTAATTACAAAACTTATCAAATAGTATCAGCTAGGTGTAAGTTAACAAAGACATTAAAACGAAAGAAAATAATTGTTTATTTTAAACATAAAGTCTGAAAGAAGTATAATTTATTTTAAAAAGAGATCCGTACTTTATGTTCAGTTCCTTTAATAAGTATAATTAGTCATTTTAAATTGAGTGTCTGATAAATAACGGGTTTTTTGTTTTGAATATGTTAATTTAGTAAATTCTGAGTTCCCGTAGAAAAAATTTCACCAATAGTCGTTTTTATGCAAATGCGATTTGTGCACTAAAAATGACAAATTTTGAAGACATGTGTATAAACTCAAGTATGCCTAAAAACTGCGCAAACATCTAATACGTAATTATACTACATTATTGAATGCGTACAATTTTTTATACAAATAAAAAAATTGTTACCTGCTTTTACGGTTACACAAATTAATATACCTAACACCATTTTCCTCGCTGATCTCAATGTTTGAATTTGAGTTAATACTGCAATAATACCTAGGTTTGGCGTACGACTGTAAAATTTCAATATTTTATTTACTCCATGAAGGATACCAAAAATTTTAAACAATTTATTCCAATTTCAAATTTTTTTTTATGATGTTTTGTTTTATAAGAATTATTATAAAGTTACCGTTCTTTATGCAAAATTCAATAATACATACATTAAAGGGTTTCCATAAATTAGCAATTCGTAATGATTTCATTTTTCTGTATATATAAAACATCGATCATTAAATGAAAAACAGAATAGTAAATACACAGCTACACTTTTTGTATTATTACTTTATTACGAGTGACGTAATGCACTACTTTTATGTTAATATGATAAATCATAAGTCGTTCATATACCTACATAATTAAAATTATACTAGTTTTGTAAATAAATGAGCAAGTTTGAACTACATAGTACTTAAAAAAAAACGTTTAGTAAGTTTTTAATACTTAGTACATGTTTTGAATCAGATAAAAATGAACATTTTTGTAAATGTTTCAAGATATTTTGTTATCATTTTGATCTCGTTTGAAGAATGTGGAATGGAATGATTAAGTGAATTTCACTGTCAGATTATTTTATTAATACTGTTTATCATTTTGCTGATTTTTGTAATTGAAATCTGATATTTTCATTTTTTTAAATATTTACTTGATAATGCCGTAACAGCCGAAAAACTTTGTAATATTTCATAAAGAAAAAATTTCGAGTGATTTTAATTTCGTTTATAGTTTTATTTTGATCGTGGCTTGTAAAATGTAACTAATTGCATAATAAGTTTCTGTATACCATTTTGCACAAACCTCATTGAAACCTAATTAGTAATTATTAAACAATACACATATTTTAACCAAATGATGTAGCCAAAAAACAGAGCGTCCTTTGATTATTTATTTTTCAAAATATTAGTAAATGATGATATACTTTTGTTATATGTAAATTGAAGATTTATAATGTTTAAAATAATTTTAAAGTTCTGAGTTTTCAAATTTTAAAATAATTTATGACTAGAAATTTTAAATGTAAAAAAATAAATTTAAAAATGTCTTATTTAATTAGTAAATTCTTTAGATTACGTTATTTTCCTATTCACAACGAGACGCCTGTGCTTCCCGGTCGGTTATATTTGTTGTGTAATGTGTTTGTGTGATGTGTTTTACGTTTTAAGTTTTAAGTTAACTTTGTTCTCAATTGTGGTATTTATTTAATTTTTTGTTTTAAAAAAGTACTCATTATATTTATCTCGCTTATCTGATATCTAAGGTAATATAAGGCTCTTATAATGTTTATTATTTATTACATTATAGTTATGCACGGTACTATTTAATTGTGTACTTCCAATATAATCTAATCGTACAATTAGGAATAATCATTTTGTTAGCAATCGACATCTCTGAGTATGGATACAGAAGTAGAAAACCGAATTCTGGAATTTTTTGAAGGATTTGAATTTGAAAAAGGACCTGTTAGTATGGAACTAATGTCAGAAGAAATCACACTTCAACAGGTAATCGTCTATTTTACATAATGTAAATAGCAGGATGATTTTATTAAACCATAAATTCTGAAGTGTTGATCTGATAATGTATTCCGACAAAATTACAACTGTTATTGTGTTATGAGGAGAGATAATATTTCCGTTGATATTGATTTCGGACTTAGTATTTTGATCGTCACTAATGTTTTTTGTTTTTTAGATAATTAGTTCATTAGTTCTTTTTAAACAAATTGTATTTATGTGATTCATTTACCTAAAAATAAATAAAAAGTCCAATAATATAAGAAAATGTACTATTTGTAAAAATATCTTCTCTTTTCCTCCCAAGAACAGTATTTATATCTCCGTTTTCGAAGCTGTAACCGTCTAAAGTATCATAACATATTTATAACTTGTGGGAAGTAGTTTTGTTAATGAAAAAATATAACATCAGTATATATATATTTTGTTTTTACGTAACGGCAACATATACATGTTTGTTAATAATTACAAATAGTATTTAGAAATATTGAAAACAACGAAAAAATGTTAACGCAATGACCGAGTCCAGTAAAGCAACTAATTTTTATTTAACTGAAACTTTAGTAATTGTTTTTTTAATCTGTTGAGAGATTAGTACGATCTAACATAAAAAGTAAAGAAAAAATTTATTTGTATAAATTTCCTGTTCTGCTGCAAGATTGATTCGTATCCAAATATTAATAGTATACAAAATTTTTAAAGATATAATTCATTTTTATTTTAATAAATTTTGGTGCTGACCAATTGTAGGGTTTCGCTTAGTATGTATTTCCTGATGTAAATATGCAGTTATTTTATGCCTCATGTGATATATTTAATGATGTTTTATTTTATAGTATCTGAAAGTATATAGATACATTTTAAGACGACGTAACAGGATCAATTTTTTAAAAGCCGGAAACATATTAATTTCCTTGACTTTAGTATTTGCACACAAGTTGGACAATTTTCATGAAGGCGTTCGTAAATTTCTAACATCCTTACAAAAAATAGTGTAAGTAATATAAGATTTATTTTTTATATAATTACATTGTTTATTATTAATTTTATCTTTTATAATTGATTACATTGAAACGTGATTTATTTATTAAAACATAATGTTTTAAATGGTTTATTAATTTTAATATCACATTTAAGTTAAAGTTTCGCGTTACATTTTTGAGAGCTCATAACCATAATATTTAATATATGCTACGAAAAATTCATCTTAGAATTTAGCTAAATTTAGATTGTTGATTCCCACTACCGGCATGCTCTTTTCAAATATTCAACATTAAAATATTTTCATGACACGCAAAAATGAATGTTTATATAACCTTTTTAATGCAATTAAATAATTATTTCATCTTTTGTCACTAGAGAATGGCAGTAATTGCCTTTATAAAATAATTCTAAGACAATATTAAATAGGAAATAATTTAATAACGTATACAACCTGTCAGGGTAAATTATAACACTGTTATTTTCCAAATCTATCAACAGTAGGTCATGTTGGGAGTATTTTAGCCAGTTGTGGAGATTTCGGATATTTTTGGGTAACTAAGGTGCTAGAAATGTATACGCATGACTACACCGGTGTGATAAATTTTCGCGCAAATCAAAATATATTTATATATTAGATATTATTTGCTCAAACTTCTCTATTTGACCACTATTAATATTTAATTTTTCTATTCTATTCCATTCCTGATTATATATATGTGTGTGTGAATGTTTACTTATTACCTCCGTTGGATCAAATATAATTAACTGAATTATTGAAAGTATATTGTTATTTACATAAATTACGGTTTTAAATTGGTTTCTATCTGTTATACATATGAAAACCAGATAATTTATATACTTTTCCCGTTCCTTGCATACGTCATATTTTTATTATTTATTACTCCTATCTTTGTTACATATAAGGTGTCAAGTTATGTCCTGTTCTTAGTCCTATTAGATTTTAATATAGTTCGTTGAGCAATATTTACATTCAATCCAACTATAATTTGATTTTTAAATATTTCTGTATTGGGTGAATTTTCTTAATGCATGTTTCATTCTTTTTCATTCCAAGAGCTTTCATTTTTGAATAGTGCTCGATATGGTACATTTTATTATTATTCAGTTGGATATTTTCTTATAACCTCATCTGTTATTTATTTAATCTTCTTTTATTCATCATCGTAAAATTACTTTCGATTTTGTCATATAATATTATCATAATGTTTGTTTTGTTAGTATATGTATTACTGTCAAGCAGCTTGTTTTTTTTTTTAATTAATGTAGTAAGTGCAGTCCAAAATATATGCATTTATATTTTTGTGTATGTATGTATATAATTATGTAATTTAATTAATTTTTAGGCATTTACCAACAACTCCAGTTTCTGATTTACCGGTTCCTAAAAGATTTTCTACAAAAAGAAGATTAGATAAAGAAAACGGATTTGATGTGTTCGATGATTTATGTCCCTTAGAGTCTATTAGTAATTATAAAAATTTTGATAAATGTTTTTTATTTTAATATACTGCAGTGTTTTTTTTCTCGATATTACCGTTTAGTGTAAATTTTTCATACGTTCCTTCACTACTAATTCTAGATAAACGTATAAACGACAAAATCTTGAAGGATGATAATAGTGGCTATAAAATGGTTCGGGCAAATCGAGCGCCTTGTTTCAAAATTCAACTTAAAGATAAGCATGTTCCAAGTCCAGTGTATAATTCTCAATTTGAAATAATAGCTGAGAAAAGAGATTTAAAGTAAGTATTCTTTTCACGTTTTTAGGCTTGCTTAACACATTCGCTGCGGATGACACGAAATCGCGTCATTGGGTTAATTAAATTTAAACTGCTCTCAGTTACTCTGTATTAGGCGTACATGTGCAGTTTTTTGTGAGTGGCTTTCATAAGTGTTGTATATTTTAACATTTCGAGTTGGTGATAGATTGTGAAGGTGTAGGACCATTAAATTTGAAAAATCTCGAAATTGCACTTTAAAACGTAAAGATCTGAGACATCTGACTCAAAATGAGTTGGAAGCATATTTTTTGGATTCTGAAGAGGATATTGATGATCCTATACATGATTTTTATAGCACTGACTCAGACATTGAGGATGATGTTACTTCTCAGGATCTTGAAATTTCATATACAAGTGTGCACACACCTTCTGAATCGGTGATTGCTCCAACTGGAAGAAGAAAAAGGAATTGAGTTCAGTGGGAGAAGCGCTTTTTCTTATTTTAATTTTGCAGGAAACCTACCGATTAGTTATTTTAATATACTCGTAGATGACATCATATCCTTAATTCTTCATGAAATAAACCGTTATGCTTGAGACCTGTACGTTTCTAACAGAAGAGAGTTTTCTCGAATTATGAATTGGTTTGAAACAACAATATCGGAAATGCGTTTATTTTTTGGGTTATTACTACACATGGGATCAATAATATTAGCCCGAAATTCAGGATTATTGGAGAAAAGATAGATTATTTAATATTACTTTTTTTTCTGCACATATGTGCCAGGGGCAAATTTCTTATATTGTTGACATGTCTCTACTTTGCAGAAAATCTCAACCCAAATGACCCTAAATATAACGACAGACATTCACCCTGTAATAACTTATTTTAATCAAAAAAGGTCTGATGTTTATTATCCAAAAGAGAATTGTATATTGATGATTCCATGATACTGTGGCGAGGGAGATTGATTTTCCGGCAGTATATAAAAAATAAGCGTCATAAATATGGCATCAAACTATATACTGACAGAACCAAACTGAACAATATTACAATTTTCTGTATACATTGGTGTTTTAGATTACTTTGGTGGAAAAGGTCATGCAGTTGATATAGTCTCCTTATCAAGGATGAAAAATTAGATGCAGGACATTCAGTGTTCATGGATAACTATTATAATAGCTATCACTTATGCCACATTTATTGTGCAGGAATGCTTCGTCTTGATCGTAAAAAGAACTAAATTGAAGACAGGCTGCAATGGAATTATGGTGGGAAAATAGCATGATAAACGCGATGTTTCCTATATTTTAACCGAATTTTCGAATAATTTAATAGAATACACTAACAAGAAAAACAAACAAAAAATCAAAACCAGAATTTATATTTCATTTTAATAAATAAATATATGCGTGGTATTGACAAGCAAAATTTAAATACTCTCCTACTACCCATGTTCAAGAGGTGGTATAAAAAGTTAGGGATTCATGTTTTCAAAATGTTACTAATGAATTCATATTTTTTTGTACAAAAACTATCATCATCATTAGTCGCATCAGTCTTTTGGACTGTTAGCGCTGCAGCCTCCTTTTCCATTCACCTCTCTCCTCCACCGTAATTTTCAAATCGCGATAGGTGCCCATTCCTACGCTATCCATTATTTGTCTGATGTAGCACTTCCTTGGCTGGCCTCTTCTTCTTCTACCTTCTATCATGCCTTCCAATATTCGTAGAACCAATCCACCATGTCTTATCACATGACCTATCCATCTATTTCTTCTTGTGCAGAGGTGGTTATAAAATTCTTTTCTTCCTTTCATTTTTTCCATAACTTTCTTGTTTGATATTTTTCGGTCCATTTGATCTTCATCATTCGTCTCCAGCGCCACATTTCAAATGCTTCCAGTTTTTTAATATCGACCTTCTTGAGTATCCACGTTTCGCTTCCGTAAAGTGCAATATTCCATACATATGTTTTAATTAATCTTTTCCTCAGTTCTATTCCGATATTACTGCTGAGTATAATTTTCATTTTTAATAATTGTTGCTTCGCTATGTTTACTCTGTTTTTTATATCTTCTGTATCGTTTCCATCTTGCGACACAATACTTCCCACATATTTGTATTTGGATACCTGTTCCAGTTTATCACCATGCAATTTAATATCGATAGTTCTATCCTGCCTAGCACTAGTTACCATTATTTTGGTTTTATATTTATTTATTTTCATGTTTATTTTCTTTAGCTCATCTTTTAATATTTTCAATCCGTTTTCTAACCTTTTCCCGTTTTCAGCTACAATTGCAATGTCATCTGCGAATCGGAAGCAGCATATATTTTCTTCATTGACAGTAAGCCCTTTATCCTTTCCTTTCGTAGCGTTTTGTATGGCTTCTTCTATGTATAGATTAAATAGCAACGGTGAAAGCTGGCAGCCCTGCCGTACTCCTTTTCGGATTCTAGCTTTTACTTCTTTATCATTTATTTTCAATATCCCTTCTTGTTTGGTATACATCTCGTATATTATTTTAATATCTCTGCTATCTATTCCAATTTCCACCATCTTTTTAAACATTATGTTCTAGTTTACTCGGTCGAATGCATTTTCCAGATCAATAAATGCTATATACGTATTTTTACCAACTTCTAATCTTTTTCTTATTACTGATTTTAATCCTAGTATTGCATCCCTAGTAGAATTGTTTCTCCTAAAGCCGAACTGGTCTTCTCCCAATGCAATATCAATTTTGTTGTATAATCTTTTATATATAATTTTCAGTAATAGTTTACTCGCATGCGTTAATAACGATATGGTCCTGAACTTCTCACGTTTGCATTATTAACTTTTGGTATAGGGATTATTATTGACTTTACAAAGTCTACTGGAACTACTCCTGTTTCATATATTTGGCTGATTAGTTGGAATAATGTTTTCTGAGCTTCACTACCAATGTTTTTTATTAATTCTGCCGTAATATTATCAACTCTTGTAGCTTTGTTATTTTTTAACTCTCTTACCGCTTTATCAAATTCTTCTCGTAGTATGCTAGGACCTTTTTTATCTGCATCGGTTTCCTCACCTATCATTATTTTCTCATTTTGTTTATCTTCTTTATACAGTATTTCAATATATTCTTTCCATCTTTTTGTTATATTTTCACTATCAATTAAAAATTTTCCATTTGCATCTTTTATTGCACTATTTCTAAATTTGATTTTTCCGTTGTTAGTTAGTTTCTTTATGTTATACGCGTGTTGTAACTTCCCTGTATTTAATAATTCTTCAGTTCTTTGACATGATTCTTCGTAATATTTCATTTTTTCTTCTCTACATTTTTTTGTAATTAAGTTTTTGAAGAATTTTGTATTTCGCTGTTCCATTTGTTGCTATTTCTCTTTTGTGTTTTCTTCTTTCTTCTATCACTAGCATGATTTCCTCTGTCATCCAAGGTTTTTTTGCTTCATATGTCTTCTTTCCTATTACTTTATTCGTTACCTGTAATATGCATTCCTTTAACTCCTTCCACTTTAGTTCTACATCCATGGAGTCGCTTATCTTTATTTTGTTTGTATTTTCTTGAAATTCATTTCTCTTCGTGTTATTCTCTAGTATTTCTGTATTCCATCTTATTATATTACTTTTTATCTTTCCTACTCTTTTCATTACTAATTGTGTCTTCATTAATATAGGATTATGATCGCTTCCTATATCTGCACCAGGATAAGCGATACTTTTCTTCACCTGATTTTTATACCTTGATTTTACCAGTATATAATCTATCTGGTATCTACCTTGATTTCCTGGTGCAACTAATGTGTATCGTCTTCTCATGGGAGCTTTAAATAATGTATTAGTGATTACCATGTCTTGTCGTTTACAGAATTCTACCAGTTGTTTACCGCGTTTGCTTCTTCTTTCTAATCCAAATTCTCCTATTATTTTGCCTTCTTTTCCTTGACCAACAACAGCGTTCCAGTCTCCTATTATAATGGTGTTGTCACTGGATTTTAGTGAGCATAATATTTCTTCTATTTTTTCATAAACTTGTTCAACTTCTTCATCTTTTGCTTTTGACGTTGGCATATATACCATTATAACAGTTGTGCTCACTTGTTTTGTTTTCATTGTTACTACAACTATTCTATCACTTATTTGTATTACCGTTTGCACTAATTTTCCCAATTCTTTCTGTAGAATTATAGCTACGCCCGCGTTTCCATTTTGTGAACCGGAGTAGACAACTCTATATTCGTCACTCCAGAAATCTCCATTACCTCCCCATCTAGTCTCACTTACTCCTAAGATGTCTATATTCATTTTCATTTCAATTTTTACACTTTCTAGTTTCCCTGCTTGTAATAGTGTTCGCACGTTCCAAGTTCCAATTACCGTTTTGTTACATTTGTCCTTTAGACATATTTCATTGACGGCATCCTTAAGGGTACTCTCCACCCGGACATACGAATGGGAGAGTATTTTACGTCCGGAATTTTTTGTACATAAGGCGGACATCATATTTAGCTGCTTTTTAGGAATAGTACAGTGGTGGTTTTCTGTTGCCTTCCACTGGATTTTCTATTAGGGTTTTCTCCCTTAGCCTTTGGATCAACATCCTTACCGCAAGGCAGCGGGTTGTTTTGTTACTGAGGAGGTAACTTAAAGGCTTTTACGGCGACCTTCTGTGAAATCATAAATTATACACCTTTAGGCTAGAGATAATAGAAAACCTGGTTCACCTCAGTAAGAATTACGAAGCATAATAAAATACCAACATGTTCTGGGAAAAATTTCCAATTCCACCAAACAAAAAATCCCGGATTCGAAGACAATGCCAATAACATAAGGAAAGATACAATTTATTTCTGTCCACAGTGCCCCAATACACCTACATTGTGTATTGGAGAATGATTTTCAGATTTTCATAAACAATTATAAATATATTCTTTGAATCCATAAAGGGCTGGTTCGAAACATTATATTTTCCGTATTATATTTTAATATACCTAAAAATACATTTTTAATTTAATTATTTATTTATTATAATTTTGGTTTGCTCATATTTTCGTTGAAGTATATTCTGGTACTTCCCGATAACTCAAGTAAAAAGTATTAATCACAAAACTTCAACATATAGATTTACGTGCAATTTTAAAAATTTGAAATGCGCCGTGTATAATTGTTATAATATATGTAAAAGATGATTTAACAATTTTAAATAGAATTTGGGGTTATTTATGTGAACGGCCAGTACCACAATCACATGTATGTTATCCGTGTACACACAATGTAGATGATGCTCATACTGCTGTTGATGATTTTAACCAGTCGGTTATTGAGACATATTGTCCAAGTGCTATAATGGATCGTAGTGAAAGTAGTATGTCACCGTCACATTTTGACGAGAGTATCTTTACAAAGGCATCAGAAGATGACGAGATGTCGTTAATGAATACTACTATAAGATCCGATGCAGAAATGGAAGGTAAGTTTTTTGTTAATTTATTTTATCTGGAAAATTCATGCTGGTATTTAAAAGAAACGCGGTGTATCTTTATAATTAGAAATTGTAATTTTTGCAATTACTGATGGAAATTAAAATATCAAACTATAAAAATTATCAATAAAATAGTCCTTTGAATGTTCTCGGTTTTGTGGATATACATAATTGTAGAACCATTTAGCAAAAATCTTAGTCTATATGAAAATCTTTTTTTAAATATATTTCTTGTAGCTTTCATTGGAATGTAATATTTTATTTCAGTTTAAACTAAATTTTAATAACTATAATTTATGTACAGACTTAAATTAAATTACTTTTAATTTGTGCTGACCGTGATATTTTTTCGAGTAATAATAATTTATTAACCATCTGTATTTAAGTTTGATTGAGTTGTTATTTTGGGGTGCAGAGTTTAATAATCGGGTTACTGACACTGACACATTTTGCCCGAGTGCTACAATGGATCGTAACGAAAGTAGTATAGCACCGTCACCGTTAATGAATACCACTAGCGAGTAGTAATAATTTATTAACCATCTGTATTTAAATTTAAGTTGTTAATTTTTATATAATTTTTATTGTTTTATCTAATTATTTTGGGGTTTAGGAAAATATAGATTCTTTTTTTTTCGTATTTGCCTGTTCAAATTAAAAATAAATAAATTTATTTTAAAAGTAAACTAATTTCTGTTAGCTGCTTTAAAAATTAAGAAACACATTTACTACCACTAAATGTGGCTTTAATTTAGTAATCGTATTCTATTTTTAAACTGAATGCAGAAGTGTTCATTGTATTATTTATATATATATATATATATATATATATATATATATATGTGCGCGTGTGTGTTTGTAGAAAAATTTGTATTACTTTTAGAAGAGTGTAATGAATTAAATTTATTCATTAGACATACGATCATAAAATTCTATTATTTTTTGTAACCTTTTCTAAAATACTGATATAGGAATTCTTAACAATTGTAGTCTATATTTATTCCATAATTTTTATTAATATTTGTCAGAGCCATCGACTTTAGTTGTTTGTGAACTTGGACAAACAGATGTCCTCGAGGATGAAGGCCGCCGTCCATTTTTCAACTGGTTACAAAAATTTGCAAAGCACATAACACCTGAACTTCCTAATGAAGCAGTTCATGATATTATGTAAGTATCTTTGTAATATTATATAGTGTATATCAACTATCGTAAATAATCATGCAATGTCAGGGATATGTATATAAATTAGCTGTGGCTAAATATAAGATAACTTCTTAATTCGTGTTGTTAAATAGTTGACTTTTTAAATTCGTTCCATGAATAATGTTCAACGCACGTTCACAAATGTTAAGAGAAATTTACTGAAATAGTTCCGTAATATTTCTCATTTATATAAATTATAAACTGCCTATGCGCAGATTACATTAAATTTTATGAATTATACGCGACGTAGAAATATTTCTAATATATAATATTGTTAATGTCTCGATAATTTTTAAAAATGTATTGACAAAAGTAATAAATAAAGTTTATTCTCTATAATGTATTGATAGTAGAAATAAAAAAAAAAATGTAACCATTAGTAAATAAAACTTTAAAAAGATAAAATTTTCCTGCATTCATCACATCATCAAAGGAAATATTTATGAAACTAATTCTTAAAAATGTTATATATTTGTTCTGTTTACCAAAGTCAACATTTTTAACAAATTTAGACGATTAGATTTTGTTATATCTTTTTTTATTAAACATATATTTCTTATTTTAACACATGTTCTTATCTATAAACGTATTTACAACCAAACTAAATGTAACAACTCAAGCCATCCACACACTGTGTTAATACTTTATAATATTTTAAAATTTAGATATATCACTCTCCCACACATAATTTGAAATTCAAGTGAACAATAGGAGTGATACTTATTATTATTATTGGCAAACATAATCCTGTAAATATCTTGGTGGATGATGTTGCCGTGTGGATTTTCTTTGTTGTATCTGCACTGGTATTGATTCTGGAGTTGCCACTTTCGCTTCAGTAACTGAAGTTTCTGTTTGGAACTAAGTTTTCTGTCGCCACCATTTTGCTCTCTTGTGCATCTGTTGATGTTTGACTGTGACTTTGTGTTGGCATGTTCTTTGGTGGTGGAAGAGGTAGCTTGAAAGAAACGATTTTTCGTGGCTGCTGAAAAGTTACCTCTGTCTTCCGTAATTGGTTGATATGCCTTTTTTGTATGTGTCCATTATCCAGCTTTACTTCATAATGTAGGTTTCCCATGGTTTTTGTGATTACTCCGGTCGGCCATTTTTCTTTACCAATGTAGTTCCGTGTTAACACCCTTTCTCCCACACATAATTTGCGTGGTACTCGAGCATTTTTAACTTCCCTGTCTGTAGGTCCTGTTGACTGGATGAGCAGATCAAACTTGGTGCGTAAATTACGATTGAAATAATTTTCAGCTGGAGTGAGTCCATCATTTAGTGGTGTTGATCGCATCTTGTAAAGAATTCTGCGAAGCTTTTCAACAATTGGTAAATTTTCGTTATCCATAGCCTTCAGCTTATTCTTTACTGACTGAACCATCCTTTCTGCAAGACCATTGGTTGCTGGATTGAATGGTGCACTAAATTTTTGTTTTATACTATGTTGACTACAAAAATCTATGAATTCCTGGCTCTTGAAAATGGTAGCATTATCTAAGACTAATACTGCTGGAATTCCATGTACAGCAAATATTCGTTTTAGCGTCTCTATGGTTGACTGTGATGTTGGTGGCTTTGTAAATATCTCTGCAAATGGAAATTTAGATTTTCCATCAACAGCTATCAATATGTAATTACCATTAACTAGGCCAGCAAAATCCATGTGTATTCTTTGAAAATTCTCTGTTGGTGTCTCCCAGGTATGATATATTTTCTTGGGCTCTTTTTTGTACTTGAGCACACTCGGGGCATTTTTTGACAAATTGTTCTATTGCTTTGTCCATTCCTTTCCAAATAAACATAGCGTCTAGCTAGTTGTTTCATTATGGTAATTCCAATATGTGTCTCATGGAGTTCTTGAAGAACTATCAGTTGTAATGATTCAGGTATAACTACCCTATTGTCCCTAAAAATTATTCCATTTAACAATTGAAATTGTCCTTCTGAATTTTCACCGGATAAGAGTGTAATTTTGAGCTGTAACAGGTGGTTATCTTTTTCTGTTTCTAGCTTGATGTTTTCCTTGTTGATTGCTACTGAGCTGATGTCCTGAACAACAAGCTCTTAGATTTGATTAACCTCTTCTTCTTCTATGTCATCACTTTTGACTGGAGAACGGCTAAAGTAATCAACATTTGACATTTCTTCTGTAGGCTTGTGTTTGATTGTATATTGAAATTCTGACATGTGAGAATTGCCGATGTTATAGATGGTAAATTTTTATTTGGATGAAAAATATGATATAAAGGCTTATTATCTGTTACTAATACAAATTTCTGGCCATATAAGTATTTGTACAGTTTTTTGAATGCCCAATATATTGCCAAGGCTTCTCTATCCAATTGACTATAAGATTTTTCTGTAGTGTTAAGAGAACGTGACTTAAAAATAACTGGCCGTTCCTCTCCATTATCTTTTTTATGTGCTAAAATTGCAGCAATGCCCACTGGAGAGGCGTCACATGTTAATATAATTTGTAACTTAGGATCAAACGGTCTAAGTACAACATCACTTGCAATAATATTTTTTAACTTGATAAATGATGCTTCTTGTTGAGGTCTCCATGTGAACCTGGAATTTGCTTTTTTAAATTTCCTCAATGGATAAGTGATGATGCTTACATCTTTGATAAACTTAGAATAATGTTCTATCAATCCCAGAAATTGTTCAAGCTCTTTTTTATTTTTTGGAGTTGGAGCTTTCAAAATACCTTCAGCTTTTTCTGGTGATTTTCTTATAGCATTTCTGGTGATGTGGTACCCTAAGTAATTTATTTCTTGTTTGAAGAATGAACATTTATTTTCATTTACATGTAGATCAAATTTTCCAAGACGTTCCAAACATTTATATAATTGTTCACGGCGCTCATTAAATGTAATACCATAAACTACAATATCGTCAAAATATGATACAATGCCATCAAGGCCCTGGAGAACTTGGTCTAGAATTTTATGAAATTCAGCAGGTGCTGATTTGATTCCAAATGCTAGACTATTAAAACGATAAATTTCACGATGTGTTGATACTGTTTGAATAGCTGCACTAGCTTCTGAAACCTGAACATGGTGATAGGCTTTGTACAGATCAATAGTACAAAAATAACCAACATCCTTTAACTGGTGGAAAACTTCTTCAATCTCCGGTATAGGATAATGGTTGTTTTGTAGCCGGTGATTAACGCCTATGTTATAATCAATGCACATACGAACACTTCCATCTGGTTTTGGAATGAATAATGCAGGTAAACCTCAATCACTTAATTGAGTTGGAGTCATAACACCTGAGGTAATTAACTCATCAAGTTCTTTTTCTGCTTTTTCTCTGAGTGCAAAAGGTAAAGTCCTGTGCTTAGTAAAGACTGGTTTAACACCTTCTTTAAGTTCCAAATTACAAATTAAGTTTTGTAATCTTGCCAATTTGCTGTTGAAAAGTATTTATAAATGTTTCTTTTAAGATTTTGACTTCAGACTCAATTGCTTCTGAATGTGCTAAGTTACTTTTTATGTGGTTTATGTTGCCTGGTTGTTCAATATAATCACAGTTAAGTAAACTAATGTTTAAACCATGTATAAAATTTCCACCTAATAATAGTGTATGATTATTCTTCACAATGTATACTTTACCTGTATACTTTTGTTTTCCATGGGTGGCGGTGAACATCACCTCCCCAATTGGTTTAAATGAGTGATGTGTAAATGAACGGAAAATCTTGTCAGATTTTAAAATTTGCTTTTGTAATCCCAATGCCTTCCACATTGATAATGGCAAAATTGTGTAGCTTACCCCAGAATCTACTTCTATGTAAACCGGTGTTTTCTCAAGTTCCACACTTGTATAGAATTTATATGGGCGTTCCTCATCAATTAGGTTATTTACTTCCACATAATTTGTGATGGATGACTGATTTTTGAGCAATGTGGTTATACATACTTTTTCTACATGTCCTTGCTTTGAACATCCTTTACAGTGTAATTTATTTCGATCTATTTTGCATTCTTTTGTAATGTGATTATCCTTGCCACAGCGTTTGCAAAGTCCTGCTATTCCAAGCTGCTTAAAATCTACTCGTTTTTGTGAATGAGAATATTGTCGATTGTATTTATTTACTTTTTGGCCTGATGGTGATTGTTGTCGTTGCTGTTGTTTCTTTTGGTAAGAACCATGACGACTCTGATGGCTATTCACATTGTGAACTTCAGCGGAACCACTTTTTGATAGTGTTTTATTGTCTAATAATGAAGCCTCCGGTGAAAGTGCAAGTTGAAAAAGAGCATTAAAATCTTTTTCACCGCTTTGTAATAATCGTTCTCTAATATGTTTATTTGCTATACCTCGAATAAACTGTGGTTGTAACAACAATTCTGGATTGTCTGCATTGCAATCCTTGCAACGTAATTCACATGTAGTTACATACTGTTTTAATTCCGCAATGTAATTTGAAATCGACTCAGATTGTTTTTGCATTGTAGATAACAATTTATGCCTTTCTACAATTGGGTTTGGCTTCGGACATAAATGAATAGTCAATAAATCAACTATTTGTTTATATTTAATGTCACTAACTGCCTTTGGTGCTACTAATCGCGATAATAATGAAGCGAAAGTGGGAACTCCAGAATCAATACCAGTGCAGATACAACAAAGAAAATCCACACGGCAACATCATCCACCAAGATATTTACGGGATTATGTTTGCCAATAATAATAATAAGTATCACTCCTATTATTCACTTAAATTTCAAATTATGTATGGGAGAGTGATATATCTAAATTTTAAAATATTATAAAGTATTAACACAATGTGTGGATGGCTTGAGTTGTTACATTTAGCTTGGTTGTAAATACGTTTATAGATAAGAACATGTGTTAAAATAAGAAATATATGTTTAATAAAAAAAGATATAACAGATTTTTTCAGTGATTATATAGTTTATGCGGCGTTAGTTCGGTTTCCGAATTTATGCATTTACAAAAATTACTCATTCATTACTTAAATTTCGCTATTTATTTATTATACTTTAGAAATGGTAATACAAGGTCGACACACTGGCCTCTATGTACGGAGCAGACTTATAAATTAGAGTCTGACCTGCGGTTTTTAAAAACGTCTCTAGAAAATAGGGTAAGTTCACTTTCAGCTTATTTTATACAACATTTTGTGTACTTTTTTTTAACTTAATCAAAATAGCCATCTACGAATTCATTGCGCTAATTTGTTTGTTATATTACATAAATCAATCCGTTTGTTATATTTGGCAAGGAAAACATTTTTATAAATTAAAAATTACTATGATTAGAAGATAGTGATTACACTTGATGGAATTACGCAGGATGGTTAAATGGTAAATAGAGAAATTCGGAAAGCTAAATGAAAATATATTGACCAATCATCATTTTTTTGCGTCTCCTTTCAGGAGGTTGCGCGCCAAGAACCATTAGCCGTCTTATATTTTCCTGTTTCTAGCTGCGTTTATTTTTTCGTACGTTTCATTGATACCTAGATTGGTTGTTATGTACACCATCCTCTTCCTTCCTCTTGTTGCCTTTCCAATTATTTTCCCTTGGACCGTTAGCATAAAAATGCCTTCTCGTATTTTGTGTCCGATATATTTTCCATTTTTTTCTTTAATGTCTTGGACGATAGTGAGTTTATCGACTTTGCATCGATTCAGTAAATTTTGATTAGAAACGAAATCGGTCCACGGAATCTTAAGCAGCCTTCTATACGTCCACATTTCGAAGGCGTTTAATTTTTTCTCGATTTCAGCATTCATTGTCCAAGATTCTGCTGCGTATTTCAACACGTACTATACGTAACAACGTGCTATTATTTTTCTTAACTACAAAGCCATCTTTTTGTTCTTTAATATTTGTCCCAAATTTATAAAAGCTTGCTTTGCCAATCCTATCCGTGATTTTATTTCTTTCACATCCCGACCGTCATTTGTGAATATTGCACCCAAATACTTAAACTCAGTTACCTGTTTTATTATTTTGTTGTCAATTTTGACTTTTACGTCGTTACTAATATATTTGGAGAATTTCATTATCTTCGTTTTTTCAGTGTTTATCTTCATTCCATATTTTTTTCCTTCCTTATTAATAATATCCAATATCCTTTGCATTTGTTCTTCCGTTTCTGCGATTATTACCCTATCGTCTGCGTAACTAATATTGTTGATCACCTTCCCGTTTATTTTGAAGCCGATTTTTTCAAATTTATAATTTTTGATTACCATTAAATAATCGCGGTGACAATGGGCACCCTTGCCTTACTCCTTTATGTATTTCACACATTTCAATGGAATAATTATTTTTGATATTAATATTGGCCGTTTGTTCCCAATAAATGTTTTTAATTAATCTTACATCATTTTCATCTATATTATATTTCTGCAGAATATTTATTAGCTTTGTATGAATTACTCGATCAAAAGCCTTTTCGTAATCTATAAAGCATGTTATTATTTCCTTGTTTTATGTTCACGTTGAATAATTAGCTTCAGTAGCGCTACAGTCAAAAGTAAAAAAGCACTAAGTACTTAAAGAGACATGAATAGTAAGTTGTTGGTTGATGATAAGAATATTCTTCTTTTTAAATTTATATATAACGGTTTACAACATTCGTTGAAGAATTACATGACAGTAATCATCTAACCCATGGCCTAATTTTGACAGAAGAAGCTGAATTACAATAATATGAGAATCATCTGTTCGAAAGAACTCCAAATGAACTGAAGGTTAAAGCGGTAGGAGTTAATCAAATTACTGAAGAACTACTTAAATTATTAGATAAAAAACTCCTCAAAATATAATATTTAATTTATTAAATGAAAGGACACTTCCAAAACACTTAGAACAAGGTTTGTTGGTCTGTATACAAAAAAAATATAATTCTCAAGAATGTTAATGCTGAGTATATTATCTAGTGCTATCAATATTCCAACTGAAATTGTAGAATTGATAAACAACTTCAGGGATTACCATTTTGATTTCGAACGGAGTGCAAGATGTAAGCTGCTATACTTTTCCAGCGTTTGATCAGCGAGGATTGCTAAAAACTTCCCTATATGGTTTGAAAAAAAAAATGAAAATTACACAATAATCAACACCCACTAGGATATTTAAAGAAAGAAAAATAATAAGTTATTAAGAAGGTACTAATTGATGTAATAAGGTTGTATATCACGCATATATATATAAATATGTGGGTGTGTATAGCTGAAAGTAATCTACAAAATTTATTATAGATATTAGTATACAATGGTTGATAGGTTCATTTATTGTTAAAACACATGTCTCACTGGGGGCAAGGTGAGTTCATGTATTTAATTTACCGTTATTTAAAATTTGCGTTATGTAGAAATCGTGAACAAAGAATTTGTATTTAATTTTTCCAACGAAAGTGAAAAATAATGAAACCTTTATTGCCAACATTGGTTTAAAACTACTTTTTATAGGGATTACTTTTCTTAATAATAAACTCTAATAACTTTGTTAATATCCTTGTCAGTTTTAACAATTATACGTTTCATATTCTTTATTATTCTAATAGAACCTGTGTGTAACAGTAACAGAAATACCTGAACACGTATCCAAGATATTTAGGATAATAAAAAACTTAACAAATAAAATTGATGGCGTACAAAATAAGTTGTGGCATTGTTATGTTTATTGTTTAACAATACATATTTTGTTTTTAAGTGTTAAGTATGAATTTTTAAGATGTGCGCTGATGTAGCAATTTTAAAATTTTTAAACGCAACTTTTACTCTTTGTATAAAGATTTATTAATGAAGTTAGTTTATATTATTGATTGTTTGAAGTTGTGTGAATACAAATTTATTAAAGTTTTTTTTATTGATTTTACACAATTTTGGTAATAGTATGAATGACATAATTTTACAAATATCAATGTTTATCTTTCTTTATGTTTCAACTTTCTGTCAATCTATGAAAGATGATGTATACTTTATGTGCCCTTATTATATGGTGAAGACATTAATACTTCTTTATAAATTTTGTTAATATATTTTTACAATACACTTTTTTGACTTTCTCGGTTACGGTATGTAAAAAAATGCTGTCATTATGATATTTGAGCACATCGACTCCTCATTAAGCTTAATTTCAGTATAATATGCGATATAACACGTCTTTGGAAATTTACTATGGATTATAATTTTGAAAATATTTAAATGTGTTATGCATTAGGAATCCATAAATGAAGAAGAATTACTAGACATTTTCAAACCTTTCAAAAAATACTTACAAAAAGAATTAGAAGACGCTGATTTACTTTGGTATTTGATTAAATTAACGGTGGAGTTTCCTATAACAATAGTTAGAACTACGACAAGTATACCTTCCCCGAGTTCAAGCACTGGTGAGTATCTTGAATATTAATTTATTTTCTTGTTGAATTTTAACATAAATTTTTTGTTATTGTTAACTGAAATTTTATTTTTGATTTTGTTATAAATGTATGTAAATAAATTTTTAAACTATAGTTGTGTACAAATATAATCGTAGAAACTGTAAGTGTGATAAAACATAATTTGATGTGTTTTATGTGCTTTCGTTAGCTCAGGCTGTGTAGAAAACTTTTCCTTTTATTATATTGCGGTTTGTTTTCGAATTACGAACACATATTTGTGGATATTTTACTATCAACATGAAATTATAAAGTCAATAATTATTTTAATATTCAAATTGGAAGTTGTCCCTAATAATGTAACTTGAAGTATATATTTTTCTATTAAAAATTTGTTATTGTACGGATATAGTTTGTTTTAATAAAAAATTGTTTATATAAAACATTTTATTTTCTATAACATATCCAGACATATTTCAATAGATTTATCAATACTTTTTAAATTTTCTTATTTTTTGTCGAATTGATCGACGTGTTCTCTTCTCGGACAGAAACATAATTAAAAATTATTTTGATAAAATTCGTTAATAGTTTGTGGGGAACGTAATTGTTACTTAAAAGAATATATTTCGAATCGGTATATTAATATTTTACTTTTTATATTTTTCTAACTTCTGTAAGCTTATTTTAATAATTTCTTTCATTATCATACGTTTAAAACAGATCCATTGACCTTTATCTTGATTTGTGTTTATTTTATTTGAAATCATTAATGCGACAGGTTTTGGTCGGAAACTCAAATATTCCATTCTTACACTCGCTACTAGACATTTAAATTATCCATTTACGTAAAATTTCTAATATCTGAAATCGTTATTTTTTTTCGACTTAATTTTGTTTTTAATGTAATTTCGGTTTTTATTTCATTTACCTCGCTAGAGTTTCATATCAATCAAGTTCAAGTTGATACACCACACGCGATAACATTTAAAAAATCCAATAAAAATTATTTTTCACCGGACTAACTTTTCTCGTCCGTAATATAATAAATCACCATTTTCGAAAGTTTACATATCATGATTTTTACGTTTTCAAAATTTTTTAGAAACTAATTCTTTCGTCGTATATTATATAAAGCGATTAAACAATGCATAAAATAAAAATGTACAATTAACAGTAATGATAGAAAAAAGTGAGTTTATTATTTGATTTTTACTTTTTATAATGCTAATTTATAAAATATAATTAATATGAATAATTTTCTGATATTTAATATGCTTGTACATAATTATTGTTACAGATCTGGATCTCGAAGATAGTTTTTCAGTTTCTGACGAGGATGGTAAGTTAGAAACACGATTCTTTTGTCATTAAGGTTTTGAAAAATTATTTTGTAGAAAAAAATATATATTGATTTTCAAAATTAATTATATTTTATTTAAATTTTACTATCTTGGCGACCATTGCTCTTTTTTGTTTTTTATTTTTATTTATCGTGTTTTTCCAGAAAATATATCAAGATACAAATCACATACAATTACATACGTGACTATTTTTATCGTGTAGAATTTCGTTTCTTAGATTTCCGAATTTATAACAAATATGTCCTTTTTTCGATGAACGTCAAATGGGGCACTTACTATTTTTATGGAAATAAGAAGATATAAAGTTTTAATTATATTTACCAACGAGTATGTAATAAAAAGATAATTTCTAAGCTTATAACATTCGAACAATTAATGTAAACGATCTGAAATTTTCAACGTATATTTAGATAAGTTTCAAGAAAAAGACAACAGGAAAAAATTTACATTCAAAATTTTATAGACAGCGCACTAAGGTCAGACCCAAAATTTTAAAATTCCTATTACTTAATAAATTACATGTATGTACGAAAGATGGCTATTATAAATTGTTCGTTTAATCAGAAAAATAAATTTAAGATAAATCTTGTACATGGTGAATTATCTATATAGTAAATTTTTTTCTTATTTAGAATAATGAAATAAAGTAATAAAAGGAGCTAGTTTTTAAGTTTACGTTACACAATACGTTATATTTTTTTTAGGATTTCGTGGTTGGGAAGTGATTGATGAAAAAAGGGAAGAAGAGCGTACTATCCCAGGTAATTTAACTTGTTTGTGTGTTTTATGTTTAAATTAAATATATGTTTATTTCTGCTATAATTTCGTGATTTTAAAAATAATCTTTTAGTTTTATTATTTCTGTAGAATATAAATAATCATATAATATCATATTGCTCTTATTACGATGTCTGAATTACATAACATTTCTAACTTATTTCTTGAAATCAGTAATTATTATATTTTATGTTCCATTTTTACGTTTTTAAAATAAGATCAAACTCAGAAGGATATAGGAATTTTTGTGTAATTATTATTAGCCATGTTAATTTATAATCGTTTCTAATACTTAATACAACTTATATACGTATTCAATATATTTATACTTATACACTATACATATCATATTAACATACGTATAAACACATACATATATGTTACTTATAATGATAATTATTTTATTAATTTATCTATTGTAATGAAGCCGCACAACAATTAAAAAATTATGCGAAGGAACACACGTGCTAAACACCCGCCAAATAATACAAATCTAGAACGATCGGAATAAGCAACAGTAAAACTTATGTCCTTATCACAAAATATGCTCGAGAAGTAACTTACTAAAGAAATATATGTTTATATCAATACAGGGAAATGTGTTCAAAAGAAAATTCCTGGTAACGGTCTAAGACCTCCCTTAAACGGGCCTATTCAAACCGGTTTCAAGCTATTCTGTGGTAGTGTTTATTACCAAGTATTTTGACAATATCATATTCCTGTTTTAATTTTTGTCTGCCCTGTTTTCTTTTATTAGAACTAGGTCAATCTGTTACTATTTTTGTTTATTTACCATTTTCAATTCTATCTATATATCTTGTCCAATCTCGTTTTAGCCTTTTTATTACTTTGTTAAAATTATATTTGAGCCTATTCCTCATCTTTGTAACATTTATTCTAACAGTTAACCTTAATAAATAAAAGACATCCCATAAGATATTAGTTGTCTATGGGCATATGACACGTTTCCAATATAAGTAGAAACCGATTAAGTGGACTCAATATTTAAAAATAATTACGGGATCAGAATAGCTGTTAACGCAACGTAATAGAATGTTATAATTTATAACTCTTAATCTACAAATATACGTTCATTAAAATTTTATAAATATAGGATTATTTAGATGTCATGTATTATCTTTTAGGAGGCATCTCTGTTAGACTACTCTATATATATATATATATATATATATATATATATATATATATATATATATATATATATATATATATATATATAATTATTATTAATATAAACATAATAATTATAAATATAAAGTTCCTACTGGATAGCTTATGGAGTTACCTGTAGTGGTTATTTATATATTTTCATTCATGATGTTACAACCGATTGGCTGCCCCAACACAATATTCCTCCATAAAATGTGGTCACTGAGTGCCTTCTTCAAATCTGCATATTTCGTAAAACTCGTTTGCTTTAGCACCGTATCGATAAATATTATTTTAGGAGGTCCACGTGGTCTTTTTCCTAAAATTTTCTCGTCTATAGCAATATTGATAGTACTATGTCGGTCCACATTACATGCCCTAATCAACCAAGATGAGTTTTCCGTATCCTGTTAAGCATCGCTTTTTCCTCTCCGATTGTAACTTTTTCGGTTCAACTAATTCGTTGCAGTTTTCGCCAGCACCACATTTCAAATGCTTCAAGCCGGTTTCTTAAGTATCCACGTTTCTGACTCATACAGCGTTATTGACCAGACAACGGTTTTACGTAATTCCAGAGATAATGAACGCTGTGCTAGCAACGAATATTGTTCTTTAAATGCTGCTTTGCCCATCGCTATTCTTTCATTAATTTCTGATGTACAATGGTGGTTATATTTTATTATCTGACCCAAATATTTAAAAGATGTTACTTATTCTATATCTACATTGTTCAACATAATCTTCATTTGTTGCTGCTTACTACTTATGACCATGATTTTCGTTTTGGGTATATTTATATCCATCCCACATGATTCCTCATATTTATATACAATTTATTGATCATTGTTGCCAATTCTTTCAGGCTTTCTGTTAATAGCACTTGATCGTCTACAAATTTTATCCAATTAATTCTCTTTCCGCCACATTTTAGTCCATATTTATTTTTATCAAATGTTTTTTCCAGAATCATATCTCCAAAACCATTTAAAAAGTCGGGTGATAGCAAACAACCTTGCCTTAATTCCATTTCTTATATTTATTCTCTCCGATTAAATTCCATTGAAGCGAACCGCTGCTTCTTGCTTCTTATATAAATTATATATTATTCTTATTAAGGTTCCTGAACATTATTCGGTTCGCCGTAATAGTGTAAATAAGTCTTTCCACTGTACTTTATCGAAAGCTTTTTCGTACTCAATAAAGACTACATGGAGACACCTGCCTTGATTTATCATACGCTCTCCTAGCAGTCCCAGAACCGCTATTACATCCCGTTTATATCGACTTTTTCTAAATCCATATTGCGTTTCTCCCACATTTTTTACAATTAAAATTTCTAATCGTTTCTTCATTATATTCAATATATATTTGACCTTAAATACTTTATGTACAAAAGTTGGAAAATATTCCAATAGAACTATCTTATTGAAAGTCAATGAGCAGTCTTATACGTTAATCTTAATTCATTATATTTAGAACATACATTTAAATAGTACGCAATAGAACCATGCCCAGTTAATATCTGAGACACGTAAAAGTTAATATTAAAATTTTTATCTTTAAAACGAGCTTAGATATCAGGAAAAAACTTTTAATTAATTTATCCTTAGCTTCTGTATCATATGTAGATTTATATTAAGTAAGAATTAAATTATTGATATATTTGAAATTATTACTATTCGGTTTACCATAGTGAATTAGTTTGTTTTTGATGATAAGGCATCTTTTTTAATATATAAGTCCATTGGCAATACATATGCTAAAAACGAAGATGTTACGTCTATTAGAAATTTTCTACAATATATTACTAATAAATAATAAACCAAACAAAATATAACACAATCACTAAAATTTTTTAATCGCGAAGCTTTTTGACAGTTACGTCATTTTCAAACACGCACCAAAATTATTACATCTTTATTTTAGTGATTGTGTTATATTTTGTTTAGTTTATTAGTAATTAATAAAATCACTACTCTCCAATATATTCAACATATTACTAATATATTGTTTATTTAAAGTGGGGGTATTATGTATCAGCGAAATATGAATATAGTGACTGTATTAGTTCTATATATAAAATTTGCTTAGCTTTGTAATTTAAACACCATAATTTTGCTTTTCGAGATTTAACAGTATTTGTTAACTTTATCATGTATATACGCTATGTGCTTGGAGAAAACTAATTTATTGTCTACAACAAAACTCTAGATATTTATGAAACCGACAGGGATAAAATTAAAATTATTAGGCTTAATATTATTCAATATTATTTGCTCGTATGTAGAATAACGATGTGTGACAACCATTATATGCGATTTGTTAACTTAATTTAAATTTAAAGAATCAACTATTAAACAAAGCAACTACCGCGTTACGTCTATCAACATGAGCGGAAAGATCAACTTTGTCGGACGTAGGTACATTATTAAATCATCCGCGTAACTGTACAATCTGATGTTGATATAAACTGCACATATTGCGATGAATTATTGAATATAGTATGTTCCATAGAACTTGTGTCCCTAGGAAAACGACTAACCTAGAAAAGACTTAAACTTTATAATAACGAAACGAATAATCAAGAAACTATTTGTATTTATTCTTTAAAAAATATGAACACACATTCTGTAGAAAGTTGAACATTTACAGTGCTGCCAAATACACTACAACACTGGTTTTCTTTATGTACTTAAACAAAATATCTTGAATTAAAAGAAATTTAAAGGTTAATTAATACAATACTTAATTTTTATTTTTGTTTATAAATTTAATCGACCTGGAGGTCTGCATTGTCTCTACCTGATATCATTGTTCAAGCTTCCAGCTTTTTTTCTACTCACATCCTCATTTTTCTCCTTTCTTTCAGTTCTTGGGCTCTTTCCTCCTGTCTGTCCTAATTTAATAATTTGATCTTCACGTTTTTTTACTATCTCTCCATTTTCTTTCTGATTTTTAACCATCATTTCTCCTTCCTTTTTTTTCACTACACCTTTGGACCACTTATCTTCTTGTCCATAATTCCTCATTAATACATTGTCTAAAAGTTGTAATTAAATCTCTCGTTTCCCAGTAAAATATTTATTTTATGTTTCTTATGTTTGTTGTATTATTGTTCGTAATTGTCTATTCAGGTGCAATAGTGTTGGCGGTTTCTTTGTTGTTTTGTAATCCAATAAATATCTTGTTGCTTCTTCCAAAGTTGCTCCTGATGCTAACATTTTCTTAAATTTATTTTTAAAATTCCCAACAGAATTTTCGGCTGCACCATTACTCTCAATATATTTGTGTTTCTTGATTTGGTCTCATACGATATTGATTTCTGAATAGCTATCATTTCTGCCTTGCAAGAGGAGTATATTGATGGAATTTTAACTTTTCTTTTATTATCCAGAGTTTTATTATAAAATGCTGTCGAATAGTAGTTTGTTTCCATATTTGTCGGAGCATCTGTGTGTGTATATATATATAACTCTTCTACTCCAAGCCTGTGAAAGCCTGGGATTAGTTATAACAAATACGTTATTCGAACTTAAAATAATTTACAAAGGCACATGGGTGCATCCCAGGTCAAAACACTGGCATATGATTGACTTCGTAATTTTACGTCGTGAATTCAGGAACGAAGTAAAAGTCACAAAAGTAAGAGTTCTCGACGGATCATAGGTTGGTTAGATCAGTAATATCATTAAAAGCACGAAACGTATTGAAATATCATAAGCCGAAACCGACGCGGTACAACATCGATATCTTGAGGAATATTCAGGAACGTAATGCTATAATACATCACATTGATCAAATTTTTGACGAAGATAATATCGATTTTACCTCAAATAGCGATACAACTTGGGATACTGTGAAAGAAATGCTGCACAAATGTTGCAACGAAGCACTAACAAAATCCAAGCGAAAAACCCAAGATTGGTTTATTGCAAATGATAAGGTAATTAATGAGTTGATTGAACGTAAGAAACTAGCATTCATTTAATGGCAAAATAATATAAACGACGCCAATCTTAGACGTGAATTCGCCGAACTAAAAGCTGAAATCCAGAGAGAAACACGTCGGATGAAAAACAAATGATGGGAAAAAGCACACGAGATTCAGGCATATGCAAACTCCGACCATTATAGAGATTTCTTCTCATCATTGAAGGCAACATACGGACCAGTGCCCTATAAAAAAGCCACGCTATGTGATGAACATGGAAATATTATAAATAACGAAGAAGAAATATCACACAGATGGAAATCTTATTTTAGTAATTTGCTAAACAATGATACTCATGTAGACTTATCACTTGTGGATGAAATACCGACTTGTGATCAATTAACTGAACTAGATGGGGATATATCACTGGAAGAAATAAAAGTCGCAATAAATCAAATCAAAAACGGAAAAGCTGCTGGTCCGGACAAAATACCACCTGATATACTTAAACTAGAAAGCAAAAACATGATAAACGCTTTACACAAGCTCTTCTCGACTATGTGGTTGGGTGAGTCTACCTCTAAAGACTTCCAAATTGTCGCCATAATACCAATATATAAAAACAAAGGCGATAAAAGTGACTGCAACGATTACAGAGGAATCGCGCTACTTTCACCAATAGGCAAACTATTTGCAAGAGTAATACTCAATCGCATTACACCGGTTTTAGAACGTTTTCTTCCTGAAACTCAAAATGGGTTTCGCTCGGGCCGTGGCACAATCGATTCCTTATTCTCGTTAAGACAGCTGCAAGAAAAGTGTTACGAGCAAAATAAGGATGTGTACATCGCGTTCATTGACATTAGCAAAGCGTTTCATACAGTTCATAGGAAATTGTTAATGAAATGCATGAAGAAACTAGGCTGCCCGCCAAAATTTTTTCGAATGCTTTCCTTACTACATGAAAATAACACAGGCACTGTATTTATACAAAATCGCGAATCAGAGCCATTCAGAATAAACACAGGAGTCAAACAAGGTTGTGTGTTAGCTCCGACACTTTTCGCAGTGTATATGACATTTATACATACACTTGCACTCAAGAAACTAGGCTCCACTAACACAATAATAAACAGTAGATTCGATGGTGGTTTCTTCAACTTACAGCCGTTCTGTGCTATCTTCAAATGCTCGCAAACAGGAATTGTAGATTTCCAGTACGCGGATGATTGCGCTGTGGTAGCCCACGACTTGCAGGAATTGCAGAATATATTGCAGTCGTTAGAGATGGTCTATAATAAATTTGATTTAACCATAAACCAGAAGAAAACTAAACTGCTAGTGCAACTATCACCTTCAAATAAAGGAGAAAGCGAACATGTGCTTAAAGTAAACAACACTGCAATCGAACAAGTACGGATCAGAAACCTGAGCTCCATGCAAAAAAACATACGCTCACTTGAAGCATTCCACCAGCGTTCATTGCGCAGAATACTGCGTGTCGGATGGCAAGATTGTGTGTCAAACCGTGACATTTTACAGCGGGCAAATTGCCAATCTATTCAACTGTTGCTTTACAAGAATTGTCTACGATGGGCCGGACACGTTATAAAAATGGGTGAAAACAGGATTCCCAAAAAGATTTTCTATGGTCAACTGTTGGATGGAAAGCGTCATATTGGACGTCCGCGATGGTGGTACAAAGACTTCTTAGGGAAAATATTTAAAGATTGCGATATAGATCCGAAGAAATGGGAGAAAGTAGCAATAGATAGGAAAGGATGGAAATGTGCAGCTATAAATGGCCTACAATGTGCGGATAAAAAAGCTCAAACCGTGGCAGATAAGAAAAAACATAATCACGTGCTCAGGGCAGGAATAATATCCAGCAACACTGGCACCTTCAAATCTAACGTATGCAGCAAGGATTGTGCTGCGAAAATCGGGCTACTTATTCACCTCAAGACACATCAATAACGGATGGTACTCCATACTCGGACACGAGTGAATAAATGATATATATATATATATTCGTGTTCCGGGAATTGTCTATGATTTCTTTCAATAATTGTATTATTTATATTGAGTGAACCATTTATGCCGAAAACATTTGTAGAAAAATCTATGTTCAACTTGTTGATAATGTATTTATATAGTGTGTTGTAATACGGGCGTCGTAATATAACAAGTTGTAAGTTCTTTATAATTTTCACGGCTTATGATTAAAGATGGGTGTATCTTATTATACCTATATCGACTACCTGACACATATGTGTATAATTTTGGAATAAGTTTATTTAAAGGGCGGTTTCGATTAGTTTTACATTCTAAATAAAATTTGTCAGTAGTTATTTGTAAAAATTCTGTCGCTTCAACCTGAATTGAATGATTTGGGTTTGTTATTAGAACTTCTAATGGATTTTTAGTGCAATATTTTGCAATACCTCTAATGCTTTCATTTTTGATTTACTGATTGATGTGATAATTGGTCCTAGATAATCTATTTGTGATCGTATCAGCGCTTTGTAATATTTGTTTTTGGATGACTACCTCAACTAGTTCCATTTAAAGCTCTAGGTATATTTAGACCATCCTAGCATTTTCTTTTAATGTAATTTAGTTTGTCTTTCCAATTGAACTTTTGGTCCAATATCACTTTCAAGTATTTTATTGTTTTGCTGAAATGAATCGTTTTACCTTTAATTTTATCATACGGACCTTCAATTACTCTATGTCTGGTAAATATCATGCCCCTTTAGTTCTTCACATTGATATCAGTTATCCTATGGTAATCAAGGAAAAATTAGCTGAAAAACGCAGAGCTCGTAGAAAATGGCACAACACCAGGCATCCGTGTGACAAAACTTTATACAATCGAATAACTGGGCAATTAAGAAGGCTTTTGCAAAATGAAAAAAATAAAAGTTTACAAAGTTTCTTGCAAAGCCTCAGTGCTTCCCAGGACAGGAATTACTCCCTTTGGAAAGTAACTAAAAAAATTTAACAGGTAAAACAACACAGCCCACCTGTTAAAAATGCAACAGGCCAATGGGCAAGAAGCGATACTGAAAAAGCTAACATCTTTGCTCAACACCTAGCGGACGTATTCCAACCACATCCGTCTGAACCTAGAAGTAATTACGAGCAACAGATCTCAGAGTTCTTGGAATATATTCCTGATGATCAACAATGCATTAAACCTGTATCCCCAAAAGAAGTGTGGCATGAAATTATAGCCTTAAAAAGAAACAAAGCTCCAGGTCATGACTTAATAACAGCCAATATCTTAAAAGAGCTACCGAAAAAAGGAATATTGCTCATTACGTACATCTTCAATGCTATATTCCGACTTAAGCATGTGCCAATCCAATGGAAAATGGCTCAAATAATTATGGTGCTTAAACCTGGAAAGCCTCCAAACGTCGTCTCATCCTATAGACCAATATCGCTTATGCCTGTGTTATCCAAAGTCTTCGAAAATGATTATTGATCAAAAGAAACCAATACCAGATCACCAATTTGGTTTCAGAACCAAACACTCAACTCTTGATCAAGTTCGCAGAATCGTCAATAAAATTGAAAATGACTTCGAAGAGAAACGAATTTGTTCAGCAGTATTCTTAGATATTTCTCAAGCCTTCGACAAGGTCTGGTATGAAGGACTGCTTTATAAAATCAAAAAATTGTACCCTATAGTATGTACAAACTAATTTCTTCTTACCTAAACGAACGATTTTTCAAAGTAAAAGTTCAGGAAGAAGAATCCAAACTATACCCGATACGCGTTGGTGTCCTGCAAGGCAGTGTTTTAGGGCCGCTGTTCTACATACTTTATACAGCTGACCTTCCGGCTTCAAATAGCACACTAACTGCTACTTTTGCAGATGATACTGCTGTGTTAGCTTCCGATACCTTCGAAAACGTTGCCGCTAGTAACCTGCAGAATTCCTTAGATCAGATATGCAAGTGGACAAAAACGTGGAAAATAAGTATAAATGAAAACAAATCGGCTCATGTAATATTCACAAACAGAAGAACAAATAATGCTCCGGTTACAATAAACAATAATCAAATACCAATACTAGATGAGATCAAATATTTAGGTATGCGACTCGATCAGAAACTTACGTGGAAACAACACATCATTGCTAAAAAGAAAGAGATTAACCGTTTAATAGCTTCCATGTATTGGCTTATTGGAAGAAACTCGACGTTAACGATCGACAATAAATTGTTAATCTACAAAGCGATTATTAAACCAACTTGGAGCTATGGCGCCCAATTGTGGGGTTGTGCAAAAACCACTCACATCAAAATAATTCAAAGATGCCAAAACAAAATACTTCGTATGATAACGAATGCGCCCTGGTTCATAAGAAACGATGACTTGCATAGAGACCTAAATGTTCCTACTGTAATTACAGAAATTAGACGGTATGCACTTCAACACGAAGACAGATTACATAGGCATCCAAATACGGAAGCAATTATTACATTAGATAACCTAAATAACACAAGAAGGCTGAAACGGAATAAGCCTTATGATATTGTTTAAACAAATTTTATTAATATTCTTCTGAGGCTCCTGTCACTGGACGGATAACCTCTTCACGTTAATTTTCTTTCATATATCAGAATTACTGGATAGTCCAAATGGACTAGTTGTAATTATGTAAAAAAAAAATAAAAAAAAAAAAATATTGTACTTAAAGTTGTAACCATTTCGCATTCAATATTTTCTATTGCTTTTGTAATATATTTCATAGCTGCACGCAATATAGACGCTGATGTATATATTACCACGTCATCGGCGTATTGAAGAATTCGTTTTTTTTTTTTGTATATTTTATCAAATTTTCCTGTGTATATTGAATATAAGATTGGACTTAGTATTGATCCCTAACATATTCCTTTGCTGCATCGTGCACTACTCCATAACTTTCTCAAATATTTTACAGTCAGGTTCCTGTCTGTAAAGTAATTTGTAATCCAATCTGCAATATTATTTGAAACTTAATATTTTAATCGTGTTTTCCTTAATATTTTTATATTAACGTAATTATATGCATTTTTAAAATCAATGAATATTGCTACTAAGTAATAATTTTTATTTGAATTTCAGTGTTCAAAATATTTAGACAATTTTTTGTACTATAACCAGTACTAAAACCAAATTTAGTGTTAGGGAATTTATTTGTATTATTCAGCCATCATTCCAATCTATTTTTCACTATAAATTCCATAGTTTTACCTAGACATGACAATAGTGTTATTGGCCTATACGATCTAAAATCCTGCCTATTTTTATTTTGTTTTAATATTGGACATACGAAGTGAGGTTTCCAGTTTTGTGGGATATAATTTTAAAAGAGTGAAGAATTAAATAAAATCAATAGCATATCTTTATCTTTTACATTTAATCGTCTTAAAGCCTCGTTAGTAATTTCATCCGGCCCATTATAGTATTTTTTTGTGTTCTAAGCTTTTAGTTAACGCTTCTTGATTAATTTGCACTCCTCCTTTTTTTTTGTTTTTCAAGTATCGTAATTGCCGTTTGTTTCTTAAAATTCTCGTTGTTCTGAGGTGTTGGGCATTTATTAAATATGCTTAACGTCAGTCTCCTTTGAGTAACTACTTTGTTACATTTCGAATCCCACCACGTGTTTGTATTTTTGTGTATATTTTGTTTTCTTTTAACATCCTTGGGGGGGATTCCTTAGCGGGGTAGCTTTATATATTGAATTTTTAATTACATTATGTATAATTTCATATTGTTCTGTTACTGTCTTCTGCTTAAAGTCGTTTATATTTATTTTATTACATTCTATGTGTAAATGCACAGAATATTTTCCCCAATCTGTTTTAATTTAGAGCGCATTGGTTACGTTTATTACTATTGTTACCATTGTTATTATCTCTACAATTATTGCCGTTATCCTTATTTATAACTTCTATTGTTATCGTTTCTATTGAAATTTCGTAATTTATTGAGACATTTCATTTAATTAATATTGGGAAATGCCCATAGTGTCTTTGATTATTTCGTAATTTATTTTTGTTGCAAGATTTTGAGTACAAAAATTAAGATCTAAGTTACTAATTCGTCTTCTGTATGGTGCGAGATAAGTTATTTCCGAGTTATTAACAATAAATATATTTTTATTACATATAAAGCCATAATTCTTTACCTTCTTTATTTTCATTATAACCTAATAATATAAATCTGTTAGTACTAATTGCCGTATTATTTAAAAGAGTGTGGGGATTAGCATTTTCGAATCCACTCGACAGCGCAGCATATATACTTATTATTCACATAGAACCATCATTTGTTTTTATATTAATCATATCTACTTTGTTATTTATACGATAAATATTTTTCCCGTTAATGTTATAGAATTATGAAATAAAATAGCGTTTCCACCATCCCTTTTGTTTCCCTGCCTATCGCATCTTATTATTTCATATTCTTTTAACCATAAGTGGTTATTATTTTGTAGACAGGTTTCGCTTAGGAAGCAAATATGACTTTTTTATTTTTTTAATAATCTTTTTAACTCTATTAAATTTAAGTAAATTTCTTTACAATTCATTGCACTATATTCATCATAATTGTGTAGTTTTGTTAATAATTTGTAGTTTTTATTTGCTATTTTCTTAAAATGTAGAATATGTGTTATAATTGTGATTAAGTTAATACTTTTAATGTGTTTTTATTTATCTATGTCTTTAGCTATTCTATTTACTGGTTAAATTTCATTTACTATTTTCTTTCTTTATAATTCTTTGTGTTTTCTCGTTTTTGTTTATCAATTAGGATATATATTCTTATTATTATTACTATAATTGTTATTATAATGAATTACTTTATTACTGTTATTACTACTTATATTTTTATTTTGTTCTGTAATTTTTGTATTATTAATGTTGTATTTTATTCTGTTTGAATTCTCTTGAAAAGTCTTTTGTTCTTCTTTTATATTAATTTTAAGGTTAGTATTTCTTTTCATTATCGGTCCGTTTTCGGCATCATTGGTTGACGAAGAAGTGGCCTCTTCATGTGTCCTCTTTTTGTAAGTACCATATTTACCGTGTGAATAGAATTCCTCTTTACTATATCCTCTTTTCCCTTTGGTGTGCCTAACTCTGTATCCTGTTGTTGACAGAGGAAGATCTTTATATTCGGGAATATAGTTTGAAGGATCTTTTTTATCGTTTATTTCGGGAACATCAACATCATAATTTTCTAGTGCCAGGTATCTATTTGACGTTGTAATTGCATTCGCAAATGAAGTATTATTGTTTTTTTGTACCTAAAATTAGGGCTACTTCTTGATAGGAAAGATTTTTGTAAGCCATTATTGTTTTAATTTTTTCTTGTTCGATTCTTTCTGGACATTCTTTATCCGATGAAGGCTGACTTCCCTTACAGTTTAAACATTTTATCTCGTTATTAGGGCATTGTTTATACTCGTGATTATCTGCGGCACATAAATTACATTTAATATAATTAGCTTTGCAATTATTGGCTGTATGATTACATTTTAGACACTTGTAACATTATTTTACCGTTTGGACGAAAGGTTCACATGTAAAATAATATATATAACTCGGGATTGATTGTCCTTCAAAGAATATTTGTACTTTTTGTGTAATGTATATACTATTTCTTCTTCGACTAATTGTCTACGTGTGAAAAGTTTAATTTTTCTTACTTGATATTGCCCACTATTCATATCTTGAATCAATTCTTCATCCGTAAATTCGGTATCAACACCTCTAATTACTGCACTTCTAATAAATGGGAATGAATGCATTATATCCCAGTTTTTTAATTTCATAATTGTCAACAATCTTATTGGCCATCTCAACGTTTTTACAGTATATAATCACCTTTGCTTTACCTATTCTATTAATTTTTATTATGCCGTCTAGAAATTTAAGATTTTTAATTATTTTTGTGATTTTACGGTTACCTATCGCGGTGAAATTATTTGTCTGTATAATTACTTTGAATTCTTTTTAAATATGTTCATTATTCAGTGAATATTTTAATTTTTCACTATGTTCATTATCTGTTGACCTTATATTATTATTATTATTATTATTATTAGTGCTCTTAATATTATTGTGTTCATTTTTAGTATCGTTTTCAATTTTATCAGATAACATCGATTCGGTACTATTGTGCTTAAACTGGTTATTTTCATTCTCACTCTAATCATCATTCTTAACGTCTATATCTTCTCTGTTCTTAGTGTATATTTTAGTAGAAGTATTGCTGATATTGTTTTGTATTGTGCTCGTTTTAATAGTATTTCCTTCTTTTCTTGAATTGTTATCGTCCTGTCAGACCACCTGATACCACTGGCATCTTCCTTAATCAATTGATTTTATCTCATATTTAAAAACTATTATATATGTACCCGATCTGTGTAGTGTAAAAACGTGTGTGTCTATGTGTGTACGATTATATTTATCGAGAAAATTAATTCGCCTATAACATTATCAAGCCACGAACGCGAAAAAGACAACCATTAACGATATACTGTTATATATACATTGTGTATATATATATATATATATATATATATATATATATATATATATATATGTATATATGTATATATGTATATATATGCATGTATATATATATATATATATATACTATTCTAAATAATTTCTTGAAGATATTGATTTTAATATATATATTATTTGTATAATAAGGAAGAATTTTAAATTACAAAATAATTTAATAATTAATTTTATTTGATAATTAGGTGTTGCGGAAATTAATGTTACTGAAGCAACTAATGCTGCTGAAACTAATACAGATATTGCAGAATATGCACAAGATAATATCTGCGACATTCCTGAAGAACCTGTAGAGACACATCCTGTCAGTGATGGTAAACATTTGCTTCGCATATTTAACGAATTACATTTTCAAGACTAATTAAAAGCTATTTAACAAAAAAAAACTATTTATAATCTAATCATAATTTTTATAATTCATGTTAGAACTCTGTTCTTCATGGTATCACATTTGGTTCTATCAAAATATTCATGATATCAGTGAAAATCGCGAACAAAATTATTTTACCAGAGTTACCACAAATAATGAAAGTAACATTGAATTCAGTCATGGATATGACCTATCAGCGTTACAACAGTCATTCATGCGTTTAGAAAATATGTTTACTACACCCTTTAATGGCATGGAGATTATGTTCAACCGGTTGATGGATGTACTCATAGTTCTCATGCTAAAATTAATTTAAAAATGAGCTTAATACGAATAGCTACATGGAATATAAACGGGTTGATAAAGCGTCGATCCGAGCTTAAAATGTTTATTCTTAGTCAAAAATTAGATGTAGTGCTAATTTTAAAGACACACTTTACGTCAAAAAATTATTGTGCTTTGAGGAGTTACAACTTTTGTCGGGCTGATGACCCAAGTGGTAAACCTCATGAACGCACAACAATTCTAGTACGTAGTAATATAAAACTATGAATTCAGCTGTTTTCAATTACCTCACCTTCTAGCAATAACTATAAAATTAATTGATGAGACTGATAAAAACTTAACAGTCTCATCCATATATTGTCCACCAAGATATAAAATTGAACAGGCCCAATTTCATGATTTTTTCAACTCATTAGGCAATAAATTCATCGTAGGCGGAGATTATAATGCTAAGCGTACATTTTTTGGCTCAATACTAACAACGCCAAAAGGACGGGAAGTATTTCAGTGCGTATCAAAGTCAAAATTTACAGTGCTCTCTAGTGGCTATCCTACATACTGGCCCTCAGATAGAAATAAAATACCAAATTTACTTGATTTATTCATTTGTAACGGTATTAGTTATATTCTAATGTAGAAACATCATTTGACTTTTCATCGGATCACTCTCATATAATACTATAAATAAGTCAGTTAGTAATAATTAAGAAAACTAACTTTAAATTTTATAATAAAACTGACTGGTACTCTTTACACATGTTGGATTGAAGAGAATCTTGTTCTAAAAATTTCATTAAACACAGGCGACGATTTTGATGAAGCGATTGAATATTTTAATCATACATTACAAAAAGCGGCATGGTTAAGTACTCCAAACGGGACTGCAACTCGCGATATTAACTAGCCAGCATTATTAGAGAAAAAATCAATGTCAAAAGAAAAATTAGAAAACTGTGGCAGATATCAAGATAGCCGGCTCACAAAAGTGATCTTAATAAAATAACCAAAAAATTAAGCACATTATTGAAAATGTATGAAAATTACGCTTTAAGGTCAATTCTTTCTAACACGGGCACTAGAAATGACTATCATTCATTGCGAATAGGCACGTAGCGATCTTGAAAGGGTGGAAGTTTTTTGGTTACATCTAAAGGATGTGTTTAAACCACATCCACCCGATAACGGATCGGATTTTTTCTATAATCAAATTAAGTTCGACCTAACTGCCCCCTTCCAAATGTCTCTTCCAATAAAACCATTTTCTCCGTCTCAGATTAAGATAGTGATTATGAGTAATTTATCAATGCACAAGGGTATGATCTAATCACTGGAAAGATGCTTAAATTCTCATCGCGAAAGGGTATAGTACTATTAACAACAATATTCAACGCTATCAAACGAATGGCCTACTATCCATCACAATGGAAAATCGCACAAGTAATTATGATACCAAAACCAGGCAAACCTATCTGCGATGCTTCATCATATCGACCTATTAGTCTTCTATCGATAGTATCAAAAGTATTCGAAAAATTATTGCTACCCGAACTAACAAAACAGCTACAGGGTATTCTACAATGAACAAGTTCATAGAGTGCAACAATACATCGGTAATTGTTTTGAAAAGCAGCAGTATTGCTCTGTAGCCTTTCTGGATGTTAGTCTGGCCTTCTATTGTGTATGGCATGAAGGGTTACTTTAAAAGATAAAACGCACTCTGCCACATCCTTACTACACGCTGCTGTCCTCATACCTCTCACATAGATTTTTTTCAAATTAAATTCGGTAGTGATGTATCAAAATTTTATCCTGCCAGAGCTGGGGTTCCATAGGGTTCAATTTTGGGGCCAACCCTTTTTCCTATATATATCTTTGAACTTCCTGTGAATACAAGTGTGGAAATAGCGGCATTTGCCGATTATGCAGCATTATTCGCGAGAGATAATGATTCGGTAGCGGCGTCAGAAAAATTACAGCGCAGTTTAAACGATTTGGACATCTGGGCACGACAATGGAGAGTTAAAATTAACTCACCCAAGTCAGTACATGTTAGATTTACAACTAGGCGGAACACATGTCCACCTGTTCATCTTAATGTCCGACTCCACAGGAAAATAAAGCCCGATACCTGGATATGTGGCTTGATCGTCGCTGTACCTGGAAGGAACACATCAGGATCAAAGTTAAATAAATAAAACTTAAACTGCGGAACATGTACTGGCTCCTGGGCGAAAATTACGAATTACCCCTAAAATCGAAATTATTGCATTACAGGGCAGTTATTAGGCCGGCGTGGACATATGGCATATCACTCTGGTGGAGGGACAGCATCAATATCAGGTGCAGCGATCTCAATCAAAAATACTAAGGATAATAGCCGGTGCACACCCTAGTATATACGAAACGAAAATTTGCATAAAGACCTAAAAGTACCAAATGTGCTTGAAGTAGTTCAAGATAGCAGTAAAGGTTACCTGCACAGATTAGAGGGTCACCCTAACCAGCTGGCGGTAGATTTATTAGATTATGTCAATGAACCTCGCAGATTAAACTATCGCACACCCTTCTTCTCAACCGGTTTGAATGATTGGAGAGGAAGTTCGGAGTGTCACTGTTAAATGACATCTCCACCAGATTGCAATTTATATATATATATATTAAAATGTCTTCTTTTAATACGATCTTATACGAAAATGTATATGGGTATATAAATAGTTCATGCTTCTACTGTGTGTTATTAATATAAGAGACCAGAATATTATAGTTCGAAACTATGTTAAAATTAAAATTATTCGATAATAAAAATTGTTAAATGTGTACATAAGGTAGATTGTTCGCAAAAATTGTATTTTATTTTATTTTTTAATTTTTTAAATGATTTGTTTTTATTTCATGGTATCAGAAATATTCGGTGGAAGCGTGGAGATGGAGGAATCTGTTCTTCCTACGTTGGTAATTATTAAAATTCATTTAAATATTCGTTAACATGTAGTCAAAGTTAAATCAATTATTTAAATAGGTTCTATCGTTATTTTATTCTAATAGTGCATAAAAGTGAAATTTAATATCGAAAATTTCCATAAAATTAAATTTTAAAACAGCAAATATCACAAAGATTTATCATGAAAAGTGAAAGTATAAATATGTCAGTTGTGATAGATGAATTTGTATTTGTACAAATTAATTTGTTCGTTGTTTTGTACAAATGGGGGAGAAATTTTAAAAAATTTAAAGAATAACTAGTTTTTGGATCGTATTAATTTATTGATTTCTATCAATTCAGAATAAGGAAGTACAGCAGTGGCATGAATATTTAGCTCCGTTTATGGACGAAATTCAAGGACAACGGAAGAAGGCCGAGGTTCCTGCTGCATTCAATAGAAAAATCGTGTCTGCGTTTACGTCCGAGAATGGAAAAACTACATTACCTTTAAAAGATATTTTGAAAAGTCAGCCAACGGATGATTATGCTATTACGTTTGTCTCTATGTTGCATATGGTAAGTACTTTTATGTTTATATCAGATGTTGTGGCGTGTACTTTTTATTCTCGTTTCTATTTAAGGTATCGACATTTTATAACAGTTTAATTTTATCGTCTTATGGTTAACAATACATATAACAGTTTTCTTCAAAATGAATCATTGAAAGGGTATAATAAAAAAAATATAGATTTAATTTTTTCAGTTCGATTATTAAATTTGTTATATTAGCATGTAATTCATTCTTCGAATTTTAGTTTTACTTTGGAATTTATTCAGTAATCGCAATATTTAATCAAGATAAAAGAATATTTAAAAAAATCCATACTTTGGAATACCGTTTAGAAAAATCTGGGATTGTTAATATAACACTCATAATGCGTATGCAAAGGTAAATTATGTTATAATATGGAATGTAGTGATTTAAAAAGAAAAATCACGAATTAATTTATTTTTTGTCGTTTATAAATTATGTTACGTTTATTATATAATATTTTTGTTATGTGTGTATATTTTGTGCAAAATTTGTAAAGAACACAGTTGTTGACAGGCTTATATGATTAAAATATTGTATTATTTACTGATGCGTGTAATAATTACACCAATCAATACCTTTAGCATATTACATGCTGATATTTAATGATCAAACATCGCATTAACATTCCATATAATGTTAATACTTTTTACTAATATTATTGCTTTATATGTACGACATGTTTATTATCATATTATTAATTTTTGTAATTAAGTAAATCTCGAAATAAATTGTATTATATACAGTGCTAATATTTCTATATTAATATTTTGTACATGTCATAATTGAAACTTGTAGAAATTTAACTAATATAAAACATTTTAAAATCAAAATACTGAATGTAGATAGAGCATTTATTTTACTTGTGTTGCTGATTTCTATTGATAAATAAAAAAATAGTATAATTTACATAAACTATTCTCGGATTTCTGAGAGTAAATTAATTATATGAATGTTATATCTTGGTGAAATCATTACTTTAAAAATACGAATACTTTAAATAGTATTTTAACGTGTATATTACAATTTTATTTATTACTAAGTCGTTTTGTAATTCTACATATTTTGAGAATTCAACTTAAACATATTTTTAACAGACTTTAATAATAATCTCTTATATTACCTAACGTAATCTTATAAACCTGTCAATAAAATAATATGAATCGTCATTTATGCATTTACAATAATAATAATTTTTATTCTGTTCTTTTATAGAGATGCAATTAATAATTTATTCGAAAAATTTATTACATATTATTTATGTTAACGGTTTTCATTGTGTACTAAAATTAATTTCTTCGTTAAATATGACTTCAATTATAGTAACATTATAATATCGTTTTTCACAGGCGAATAATAAACAATTGCGACTTCACGTATCGTTACCAACTGGACGAGACTTCCTTCTTGACGAATGTGATGTGACGTTAACTAAACATCGTCTAAGTACCGCTAGCATGGTTAGTATTGTAATTAATTTGCTATTTTCATCTTTACACTATTATCTTCTCTAAATTTTAGGATTATAAAATAAATTTATTCTAAATGTATCATATTGTTTCCTGTACAACTGACCAATGTTCTGAGATTTTATAGATCTCTCTGTTTTCGACGCAATAAAATTCATATTTCCTGTGTTTCTTTAGCGCTTTTCATCTTTCAGGTGTTAAAACGAATGCTTGTGAGTCTTACTGTGAGTGGGCATAACATTACAATTTTGAACTGTATTAAATAGCAATTTTAATTTTTCATGCTATTAGGACTTTTTAACGTAATTAATGAGCATAATATTTAGTAATTTGGAATTATAGGCATATTTATCTTATTAATTATTTGATACTTATAGAAACACGATTTAATGAAAATTTGAGTTTAGAGATGGATTGAAAACATTTAATGTTCTGAACACACAGTATATATCGGAATAAACAAAATTGTTCTACCATTGTATATTTCGCAATTACATACGGAATAGGAATATATTTTTGATGATCGATTTTATATTTTTACCTCGAGAAAGAAACAGTTGTTCATTTTTATGCGATAATGGTTTATTCCACTGTTAAATTGTTAACTATAGGATTGCTTCGTCCTGTAGAAGAAACAATCGCATGTATCATCATCCTCTGATAACCAGACTTGAACAGTCAATGCCTCGTGCAAACTTAAACCGATTAACTACTTAAGTAGTCAATTCAGCGCGTTCTAGACTTTACTTTGTCCATTCACTTTCTTAGTAACTATCGGGTGTTATAAACAATTTGTATCGCGTTAAATGATCAAAAAGAGCTCATCGCATTTGAATATTCAATTTATTGAAAACGTTCGTTAGTTTTTTGGTCTATCCATGCTATTTTTAGTTATCTGCTGATATATTTAACGATTCAGGATACCAGGATACGCACGCATAAGTGACTATTAGATATTTTGTCTTATTACAGTATTATGCGCTAGTGTCAGTTTATGCGTTGTGTTTGGTACACAGTTTCCATTATTAGTTAATATTGAATCTATATAAACTTATAATTTTGATCTTATCGCTATTACTTGTTATCATAGTTTTAGTCTTTGCATTCACGTGTAAATCGATCGCGTGTGCTGCTAGTTAAGGGCGTGATGTGTAAATTTTTATAACGATATGTTATAATTATAAAAATAAAATAATTCTATTTATAATGCTCAAAGAGACGTTGTTTCATTCTGTAAGAAAGTCATAAAAATGCTAAAGGTATCATTTAATTTTTTAAATTTTATCAGACGCGTACATTGTCGTAGTTTTCATATCATAGGTTTTTTTTTCTAATGTTATGCTAGGATTGCTGAAATTAGAAAAACAAATCGTGTATTTGATCCAATTTCAATGTGTACACGTAACTAATTACATAGTGTAGTAATGGGCATGAGCCTCACCTCGACCACAATTTTAGAATTAAAATTTGTGCGGTGGCAGTGTCGTAAACCTAGCATGCTAAAATTGTTTTATATTAATGACGTATTTGAAAAAAATGTTGCTATTCTTCGGCATGTTTCCTCTATATACACATACATACATATATTATTATATATGTGTGCGTGTGTGTATATATATATACATAATGATTTTATTTTTAATTGCTGAAAAAAGAACGGTTACGAAAAACTACACTCGTCTTTGGGTCTTGTTTAACATTTTTCGTTCTTTATTATATAGTTTTATCATTTTTAAAGACTATATTTTTTCACTTTTAGTTAAATTGCAATCTAACTGAAACAGCTAATAAGCAATTGAGATGCGACACAATAAAACGGACCATGACGCGTGTGAAATGATCGCCCGCTGGTAACATTCCGTATTATCACTACCAGTTAACGATTACGGCGTAGGAGATCGAGGGTAGTTAGCCGAATGATTCGCTTGACTTCGTCACTATTATCTAGTAAATGTAATACCCAACGGATTAGAATGTCTATCTAGTCTTTGCAAGTACCGATGGTTGTACGTTCGTATTTCATCTTTGATCTCTGCGAAGATTACCATATCAAATATACCAGGATGCGTTAACTAGGGATCTCAGTACCTTAGATTGAAATCGCTGAATAATTTTGATTATTTAACTGCCAGCTGTTCCCATAATTGTAGTCCGTAAGTCCGCACCGGTTTGAGCATGATGTTACAAAGTATCAATTTAGAACTCAGCGAAAGCTCAAATTTCCTTCCTAAAAGCCAATACATCTTGTTGAACTTGAGTCTTAGTTCCTTACGTTTCTTCTGAATATGATCTTTCCAGCACAAGTGACTGTCTAATCACGTGTCAAGGTACTTTGATTTTTGTTTCTTGTGGTAGAGGCCCATCAAAGTATACAGGAGGACAGGTGTCGCGTCTAGTCGAGTGTATCAGTCTTTAATTATTTTAAATGGTTTCGAACATTTTTTCCCAATTACCATATCGAAAGTTTGATATTGGAATAATTTTAATAACATACTAAGCTACAATTTTTAAGTTTTGGATCATTTATACTAATGGTGTTAGAAAAATTACGAGAAATATTTGCTGTGACGTATAATGTAGCATAGCATTACTTATTTTGTTGAAATAATATGCTTACTTTAGTTGAATTTTGTTTTTGATTGAACAGGATCAATCTGATTCAGAACTTCCGGAAAAGAGACAACGCTAATAGTTTCCTGTTAGTATAAATTTATCATAGTGGTGAGATCTCATCATTTCTATATTGTAAAAAAATATATAAATTACTCTTTTTTGAATTTCTGTGTTTATTTATTTTCGATTTAATTTGATACTAAAATGTTTATACGCGTTGACTTTGTTTTACATTAAACGCTTTCATTATCAACGATTAGGTAATAAAAATCTATGTATTGAGAAACCTTATCAAATAATTAGAACATTTAATTTCTTTCTCCCCTCTTTCACACACACACACACCCGCGAATTCAACCCGGAATAACAAACTGAATTGAGACAACACTTTCTAACGGAAAAGTTCTCCTTGCATACTATAGGAAGAAAAATAAATATATTATATCAAGAAAAATGGTTATATCAACATAAAGATGATGCATAGTGGATAAATAAGGTATAACCTCCAATTGTCAGCAGCTACGCTGGAACCAAAAATTTCAATATACTAAAATGTACTAAATTATCGATGTACCAAATCCTATATGAAGCTATTTCAATGCATATATAATTAGGTCTCGATAAAAATGAATTGAAGTTCCAAATTGCGGGAAATAAGATATTTTATGAAATAAAACAAAGACAGTTTCAGGATTTTATAATTATTTACGCTGATAGATAAATCTAAAGATTGGTATGTAGCAGCTTTTTACATACAAAAAAAAGCAAAGCATATAAACTGTCTTATGCTGACTCAAAAAATTGTAATCGTCAGTGTTTCAGTGAGTGGATTACAACAACTATAAGTAATGAAGATATGTTGAACATAGTATATATTGCCAGATTAGAAAAACAATAGCGGACATACAGAAATGAGGAAACGAGATACATTTCAAGTGGATACCATCGTATACAGGAATATTTGAAAATTAAGTAGTGGACACATTAACCAGAAGTCTGAAATAGAGGACAAACGGATTGAATGGACGGAATACATTACATGTATTAAACAGAAAGCGAATGATGCGTAGAATCAGAAATATAAACTGATATCTACAACCAAAGGAAATAATTACTACAATATACAGCCGAATATTCCCAAATTATTTTGATTTCAAATTGGCAATTTAGAAAGCAGCTACATTAAAACCATGTTAAGAATGAGAATGGGTCACATGCGGAGTGTTATAGCTGGACCATATATATATATATTAATTCAATTTATCCTAAAATTAATGAATTTACGCACTTTTTACTAGAATATGAAGTAAATATTGCTACTATCTGTGAAACTAAACTTGATAGTAAAATATATCTTAAAGTCCCAGGTTATAGAATATATAGGGTAGACAAAAATTGTAAACATAAATCTTGGAACTGTTTCAATAGCAACCATGCTGGAACGTCTTTGTTTGAAGCCTCGTTGAAATATAACTTCCACATATTGTCACCAATTGATCCTACATATATACCAGCACAACGTAATCAAAAACCTAGTATAATAGACCTAATATTAGTTAAAAACTTCCACAATATTACCATACCTACATCATTATCACTGTTGTCTTCTAATCATAATCCCATTCTATCTTATATTATACCTAATGTCAAGCACAGCACAATAATATCACCTAACAAAATTTTTCTTTATAAAAAAGCTAACTGGAATCTATTCAAAACACACATTACAGACTTCATACTTGCGATGATATTGACACTTGTGTAACTGAATTTAGTAAACTTGTTTCGAACGCAGCTACTTTGATTATTCCAAAGATTGTTGTTTCTGGCTATCATTCTAAGTCCAGTGTACCGCCTTATATAAAAGAATTTTATCTCTAAAAAATTACTACAGACGACAGTTAACTAAACACAAATTTACTCCAATGTATAACAGTTCAAGGTGTATGTATTTATTATTAGTTAAGTTTTCTTCTCATTTATTAGTCAACTGGAAAAATAGTAAATGGAGCAACTTTTTAACGACTCTTTCCCCAAGTAATAATACTTTATGGAAAGTGAACAAATATTTAACAAAACGAAACCAATTACTACCACCAATTATCGATCCACTAACAAATGAACAGGTATATAAACTACGTGATAAATTAGAATTGCTGGCTTCACATTTTGCCGGTGTTGGTAATCGTTATAATAACTTAATTCTGCGTACACACTACTATAACATACGTAAAGTGATGGCACGTCAACTAGCCCCTTCCACTTCCCCAGTAGAGATATTACTTGCGTCACCATCTGAAATTATTAAATATATCAAATCTTTAGGAAATAAAGCATCCTGATGATCAGCTTTCTGCAATTTTAATTAAGCAGCTCCCTCGTAAGGCAATTGTATACCTTACCAAAATCACCAACGCCGTTCTCAAAACTACGTACTTCCCCACACCCTGGAAAACAGTCAAAATCATAGTTATACCGAAACCTGGCCGTGACGTTACAAACATCAATAACATTCAACCAATTAGTTTGCTATGTACTCTCAGTAAAATAGTTGAAAAGGTTATATTACATCGACTGCAAACTTTCTCTACAACAAAGTGTTTCACCTTACAACTGTTATCCGTCGCTATCGCTAGGCCCTATTTTAACAAGCTTATGTTTGTTTTTGCGCAACCTGAACAAATTTGGTTCAGCGTTTTCCAGATTGAGAAAGCATTATTCGCGTCTGCTGTTGACTTTTCCTGTATTTCCGTCATAGTCGCTGGTCCAGACATTTTTCAACCCGCACACAGGAATATGCTTCGGAATCTCCGTCGTTGTAGCTTCCCCTTGACTTTAGTCATGAAGTCACTGCAGTATGCATGAGATGTTGTGTACTTCGAATTTGCTTTGTACTCTGTATCAGTAGCAACCTTTTTATGCAATACCACTAATAGTATATGAATGATCTTTCTTCATAAGACATCCAATGATAATAAACGCCATATCATTTACCGCTCCTTCAGATCATGTTTTTAGTTAAAACTGTTTTTAATATTTTCGACGTCATGCTTCTGTCCAAGGTTATGTCTAAGTATTCTTTTATAGTTCCGTAGCTACACCATTCCACTGCACATTTAATTTCCGTATGGCTTCACTGTTTCTTAGATAAAAAACGCATACTTGTGTTTTATCCAGATTTGGAATTAATAAATTATCTGCATAATATTTGTCCATATTTTTCAACGTCTTTATTAGAGTACATTCCATATGAAATTTGTTAGTTTGGTAAGCGATGGCGAGATCATCAGCATAAATTAAATGGCGCGTCTTCTTCCCCTATTGGTTGGCTATTTGTATCAGTATTAAAAAGTGTCGGTTCTAAAACATTCTTTTTTGCAGAAAATCGTTTGTTTGATATCTCGTACGGCTTCGTTTTCCATTCAGGGTAACGTAAAACATGTTGTTTTTTGTCAAATGATCTTCATAAATTAAAAATCTCTTGTAATATTGTAAATCTTCTGTAACAGGAAAGGATGATTTACTGTATCGTACGCTGCTTTTAGATCCACATTTATCACTTTCTCAAACGATTCCAACAGGATGCTATAATTACTATATCCCTGGTTTAAATTCATCAAAAACCTTAAAAAACAGTATCAAGACAGCTATGTAAAAAGTCCATTTTGCATCAAAGGCAAATGACCTATTACAGATTATAGGAGAGTTAAGGTAGATGGACAACTTCGTTTGAAGAAACTGATATATCCAGGAACAGCATGGGCTCTTTTAAAAATATTTCACTGAGTACACCAAACCAGGTCGCGTGTCAACTTGTTAGAAATGGCGGTCAAAAAAATTCCCAGAGTTCAAACTCGAGCGTAATAAAAATACCGAAGAAAATAATTTAATCGCGAAACACCTGGCGTTCAAACACTTCAGAAAAATAGCTGGCAATAACTAGTAGACCTATATAGTACCATTGTTAGCGAAAATAAAATTCCGATTAAGTGGAAGAAAGCTCACATAGTATCGATGCTTAAACCGAAAGAATAATGCAAAAAGGTATCGTCCCGCTTCTTTACTGTGTGATACGTTTGAACTCTTCGAGAAATTTTTGCTAGAACGAATAGGTACAATAATATATGAAAGAGTTATATTTGAACCAGGACAGTCCTTCTGTTCATGTGTTGAACCTAAAATAATATATGGGGATGGGAATAACAAACGAAACAAAAGGTCGATTCACACTTAACAGCATATTGCAACACGACCAAAATTGCTTAAAACGGGTATATATGCACGTAACGATAAAGACACCGACACAACACGGAATATTTCTGGAAAAAAATATGATGTCTGTCGTCGCTTATTATCGGCCAGTGTGAACAGACGACGCAGGAATTCATTACCGATTATTTCTGTAAATTCTATTATTAAATTATTAGTTTATTTTTTCATTAACCTTAGTTTATTTTTGCTTTAATTTTATGTTTGTGAATTTGTAAAATATAAATGTAGAACTGTTAATTAAATATGTTCGTGAGCGTAATGAAATTTACGATTTATACGTTACACAAAGAAAAAGTTTGGTAACAAATTTGAAAAAAATTGAACTATTCTGGTTAGCTTGTTGATTTTTAAATTTAATTAATTACACCTAAAAATTATTATTTTTTGTTTAGCAATAAAATTTATTATGATATTTACAATGGTAATAAAACAAGTTAAATATAACAAGCGTGAAATAATCAATTTCGATTATTTCATCCAGTCGACCTGGCCCTCCAGTGAACAAAAAAAAAAAGGATCTAAATTTATCCTTAATCTGAAAAAATGTTTCGATTGCATTTCCTCCTTGTCACGGTATTGAAGAAAGGTTGATAGATGTTTTGAATTCAACTTCACTTTATTCGTAATCGATGCCGGTTTTTTAAATATAATTGTACAATACGCAGGGTGATAAAACAATTCTGTCAGCGTTCTGCGGATGTAAATGAAGTATTCGATTATAAATCCTAAATTTTTGAGACAATATACCAAAAGCATTTTCACTTACTCGTCTTGCCTGACAAAGTCTGTAATTAAAATTGTATTATGAATTATCACCAGATATCCGGTTTCCAGAGTAAGGTCTTAACAAATAAGGTTTTTTAAAGGAAATGCTTCATCTCCCATAATGACGTAAGCCATTCTTTCATCAGTGCTTGGAAGTGGAATACCGTCAGGAACATTAATTGTTTTATTTTTAAAAGCCTTTCACAAATTCGATTTCGAAAATATGCCTCTATTATCTTTCTTGTGCGAACCGATATATACAGCTATAAAATTATAATGTGCGTCATCTAATACAAGAAGTACAATTGAAAATGTTTTTTTATAATTAAAAAAAAAAAAGATCCATTGTTTGGCGGCTATAAGCGCCCCATACAATTTGGAAAATTCCATATAGACCAAAAATGGATTCAACGTCTTCTCTAATTTTTTAAATATGTTTGTGACACGTAATATCTATCGTTTGTACAATTACCTTGAAATCGGTAAAATCGTCGCAACTATCATAATACAACACCGGAAGTTGATTATAAATATTACTACTACCACCACTATCAACTCACGACTACAATTAATACTGTTATCGGCAAAATTGTTTTTATCTTCATTCGGAACTGCCCTTTGTTCGGAATTAAAATTATCATTAGTACATTTATCAAATTTATATTTTATTCATAATTTTTTAATTTATGAATAACCCATATGGATAAAAAAAGCGCATGCCAATAAGAACAATAAGAATTTGCAAAGATAATACATAGCATATTACCTTTGCAGCTACTGCTGCACTTATGACGCGAACGTATTTTGATAAACTGGTATTGGTAGTGGTCCAGTGGAGATGAATTTATATATATATATATATATATATATATATCCGTCCGTTATTTTGACGACGCTCTTAATGCAACAAAACGTAGTTTGACAGGTGGATGTTTGAACAGGGTACATATATATACCCATATATTTTGTTCATCCTATGTATTCCGCTCGTTCACTTGCTCTTTTAGAAGTTAACTTCCCATATACAATGCGCCAATAGAAGTTTCACTTCAAAAATTGTGGACAAGAATCGTACAGTTAAAAAAGGAATTCAAACTATATATATATATATAATACAATATCGACATCTGTGCTCAAGTATAGTTGTCTGCATGAAAAAAAAAAACAAAAATAGAAAATGCGAGCGAGAAGTGTGAGATAAATTCAATATGTGCTGGACAAACACGTCCACTTATACAGGACAGCTACAAGGTCCGGACCTTTTGAGGTCTTTAATCGTGCGCACTTATTTAGATTTCTAAATATGTTTTGGATGCTTTTGACGCAGATGGTTCTCTACTGTATTCTATTGTTTGCCATTTAGTTAATTTGTTTTATCAAGTTAATTAATTCAAGTGACTGATATTTCTTACATAGTCGGTCTGGCTTGTCGCGGTGGCGTGTAAATATTTTTATAATAATATACCAATAATGATGGAATAATACGAATTTCGAGCAACAAAAGAAATCTAAGTTAAAACTTCTAGCCTACAGTATTTTAATATTATACATTAAAATGGTTTTATTATTGTTTAATTGGTGAACTAAATTTCAGTTGTGTTTGGTCCATTAAATAATTCTTTATATTATATTGTACGAAATTTAATAATTGTAATTCGTATTGTACATGGTATAAAAAGAAAAATTAACAATTTAACGCCTCCTAAATTAATAGTATAAGTTTATTTTTTTTTTTTTATTTTGTATAACATTATTTTTGTATCTTTATACGCCTGTTAAATATTAATTTAATAATTTCGTTTCATTCAAACATGTTACATATTGACTTCATCGTTTATACAATCACTGATGGTTTCATCTTTTTAAAATGTGTTTTATAAAATTGTACGCCATAAATTTCGCTTTTAGTTTTGTGGATAATTCTTTTAAAATACATATATACCGATAAAATAATCTAAACAAAATGTCATTAAAAATGTACCTCAGTACACATGTAAATTTACAGTGGAAACAACTGAACATAACAGCAAACGTAAATATCGACAATTGTATTCAACTGTAACGTCATTATTTCTAATATAGTCACCACCAATTAAACCTGTCGGTAGTGGATTTAGATGTGATCTTAAGCGCGGTGCATACGTTTCACTATATGTTATAATATATTTTACAATATCAATTTGTGGGACCCTATATATATAATGTCGCGGTGGCGTAGTTGCTAGAGTGCTCGACTGTCAACTCGATGGTCGGGGGAGTTCGAAGCCAACACGTGACATAGAAAGTTTTCATCATTATTTAATTCTTAATTATTACCGTGAAGGCAGTGGCACCCTACTTCGTATAACATCATATGCACGCGCATTTGCGTCGCATATAAATAGTATCTCGAATGTTAGCTCATTTTGTACGTAAAAATGAACGTACAATAGCTAGTCACGACGTTCGACAACGAACAATACGACGATGATTTTATATATATATATATATATATATAATTTCTAATATACCATGGTGCATTGATTGGAACGTAGTAACGTCGACGGGAACCTTTCGATTTTAAATATACTAGAGTTATATGCCGTACACTACAGTTGTATTCTTATGACTATACAGGTTTGAAAATAGCTCTTGTATAATTTATTCTGAATTAAAGGTAGCAATTTTCTTCTTGTGAGTCAGTAATGCTTGCGGCAGCTGATTTTTACATTGCATTGTTTCTACTGGATCCTGATTTAGGGATAGTATTCCCGTTTTATGTTCTCAAAATTTGCTTTAATAACGTTGCAGTTGAGTATTTTTTACTGCGAATTTATTATTTCCCCTTCCTTATAATATTTCTTTTAACTTTTGAATACTGTTTTAAATAACATTAATATCTCAAATGTATGATTTCAGTAGCGGATGTGCAACACGGGCTCATCGGGTGAAACCCGTGGCCCCGCTGCTGTTTCTCCGTGAACTACGAAAAAATATTCCACATAACTGCATTATGTAGCATTAACTATAACAGAAGTAAAATCGGCACCAGTATGCGCTATGCCAGGTTTACTGATTATGCGCCCATCCGCCCATATATGATTCACTGACTAAGCGGATTTGTATAAATTTTCCTTTTTACATAATAGAACACGCAATTCTCATACCTGGAATTAATGATATAATAAATGTAACTAATTACATAATAAGTTTTTATAGACCATTCTGCACAAACCTCGCTGAAAAATTAACGATGCTAACCAAATTACGTAGCCAAAAAATAGTGTGGTCTTCATTCTTTAGAAATAGTTATTAGTAGTCAGAGATACACTTTTGTTATCGCTTGAAAAATGTGTAAATTGATGATTTATAATATTTGAAAAAATCTTATTGTTCTAAGTTTTTAAATTATAAAATAATTTATGACTAAAAATTTTAAATATAACAAAATAAATTAAACGAATTTTAATTTATTTGTAATCCCATAGATTATGTTATTTTTCATTGTTCGGTACGCAGTGCGTAGTTTCTGTTTCCCGGTTATATTGTGTATAATAATTTTAAGTTTGAAGTTGATGTGAAGCGTCTTTGTTTTGAATTATTTCAATAATTTTTAAGTATTCACTAATCACTATTATCTGAATATCGCATTAAAATATATCTAAGGTAATATAAGATACTTATAATGTTCATTATTTATTACAGTATAATTATGCACGGAACTATTTAATTGTGTACTTTCAATATGATCTATTCGTACTAATAGGAATAATCTTTTTATTAGCGATCGACATCTCTGAGTATGGATACAGAAGTAGAAAAACGAATTTTGGAATTTTTTGAAGGATCTGAGTTTGAAAAAGGACCCGTTAATATGGAACTAATGACGAAAGAAATCACACTTCAGCAGGTATCGTATATTTTATTTTGTTAAACTATAAATTTTGAAGTGTTGATTCCGACACGATTACAACTGTTATATTATGAGGAGAGATCCATTGATATTGACTTCAGACTTAGTATTTTCATCAACAATAATGTTTTTTGTTTTGTAGATAGACCACTAGTTCTTTTTAACAAAATTGTATTAATATGATTCATTTACCTAAAAATAAATAAAAAGTCTAATAATATAAGAAAATGGTACTATTTGTAAAAATATCTTCCGTTTTCTTCTCAAGAACAGTGTTTACATCTCCGTTTTCGAAGCTGTAACCGTCTAATGTATCATAACAATTTATAACACGAGAGAAGTAGTGTTGTTAATGATAAAATATAACAGCGGCATATATATTTTGTTTTTACGTAACGGCAAAATGTACATGTTTATTAATAATTACAAGTAGTATTCAGAACGATCGAAAACAACGAAAAAATGTTAACGCAACGACCGAATCGAATAAAGAAATTAATTTTAATTTAACTGAAACTTTAGTAATTGTTTTTTTAATCTGTTGAGAGATTAGTACGATATAACATAAAAATTTAAAAAAAAAATTATTTTTATAAATTTCCTGTTCTGCTGCAAGATCGATCCGTATCCAAATATTAATAGTGTACAAAAATTTTTAAATATGTAGTTCATTTTAATTTTAATAAATTTTGGTGCTGACCAATTGTAGGGTTTTGCTTAGTATGTATTTCCTGACGTAAATATGCAGTTATTTTATGCTTTATGTGATATATTTAATGATGTTTTATTTTATAGTATCTGAAAGTATATAGATACATTTTAAGACGACGTAACAGGATCAATTTTTTAAAGGCCGGAAACATATTAATTTCCTTGACTTTAATGTTTGCGCACAAGTTGGACAATTTTCACGAAGGCGTTCGTAAATTTCTAACATCCTTACAAAAAATAGTGTAAGTAATATAAGATTTATTTTTTATATAATTGCACTGTTTATTATTAATTTTATCTTTTATAATTGATTACATTGAAGCGTGATTTATTTATTAAAACGCAATGTTTTAAATGGTTTATTAATTTTAATATCACATTTAAGTTAAAGTTTCGCGTTACATTTTTAAGATCTCATAACCATAATATTTAATATATGCTACGAAAAATTCATCTTAGAATTTAGTTAAATTCAGACATGTGTTAGTTATTTTTTCCCACAAATAATTTCTGATATCTACGTTTTGATTTTTACTTGTTCGTTTTTTCCCATATTTTATTCGTTTATAATTTTTGTTGCAAGACTGATATATTGTGGTGGTTCGTGGGTAAACATTTCCGGTACGATTGTTGATTCCAACTGCCGGCACGAACGTTTCAAATATTCAACATTAAAACACATTCATCACACGCCGAAATGAAAATTTATATAACCTCTTTAATACAAATAATCAATATCGCTAGAGAATGGCAGTAATTATCTTTAAAAAATAATTCTAGGGCAATATTAAATAGGAAACAATTTAATAACCTATACAAGCTTTCATGGTAAATTATAACCGATTTTTTTTTAAACACGTATATTTGTAAAATAAACAAAAATCAGTGCATGCACATTCGTACTCTTACACATCCCTTGTTAAAATTTATTACATTCCATCAAGCAGTTGCTTGTCGACGGATTTATTATAATATGTATTTATTCACTTTCTCTCGCATTCAATCTGCAAAATGTACAATTTGTCTTATAATCTAATTATTTATTTTATAATATTTTATTTTAGTAATGTGCAATTTGTCTTATGAGCTAATATATTATATTGTTTCTTCATACGCACACTTTTTTATTCCTCAGTCACTTATTCACAATTTTCGTAAAATTACTTTCGATTTCGCCCTATAGTATTCTTATTCTTCTCACTATATCGCTGTAAAGTATATTTCGTTCGTACGTGTATTTAAGCAACTCGATATTATTACAAAGTACATTTCATTTTATTTTTAATTTATGTAGTAAATGCAGTCTCTGTGGCACACATTTATATTTTTGTGTATGTGTATAATTATGTAATTTAATTAATTTTTAGGCATTTACCACCAGTTCCTAACGGATTTCCTACGAAAAGAAAATTGAATAAAGAAAATCGATTGGATGTATTCGATCCTTTATGTCCATTAGAGTCTATTAGTAATTATAACAATTTTGATAATGCTCATTATTTTAATATGCTGCAGTATGTTTATTTTTTTTTCTTTTATACTACGGTGTAGTGTAAATTTTTCACACATTCCCTCACTACTTATTCTAGATAGACGTATGAACCAAAAAAACTTGAAGGATGATAACAATGGCTTTAAAATAATTCGGGCAAATCGAGCGCCTTGTTTCAAAGTTCAACTTAAAGATACGTATGTTCCAAGTCGTGTGTATAATTCTCAATTTGAAATAATAGCTGAGAAAAGGGATTTGAAGTAAGTTTCTTTCCACGCTGTTATGCTTGCTTAAAAGTACTAATTGTAGAATAAAATTTTCACGTATAAATCACAAGTTTGTTACACAGATTAAACCTAATTATTAATTTCATTAGATTTTAATTTTTTTGAGTACAGAAAAAACTGAGCTTATGAACATCAAAGTAGAGTTCGTACCATCAATTTTTATTATAATAAGATTCTTGTGAGCATGAAAAAATGATTGATTCATTTTTTAAATGAATCAATTATTTTATGAAATGAAAATATACGGACGAGGTTAGTAGGTATGATCTACAACACTTCAACATTCTAGGTTTACGTGCACTTTTCAAAAAATTTGTAATGCGCAGAATATAATTGTTTTTATAATAAATGCAAAAGATGATTAAGTTTAATAACTTTTAATAGAATTTGGGGTTATTTATGTGAACGGCCAGTACCGCAATCACAAGTATGTTATCCGTGTACACATGTTGATGATTTCAACAATCAGAATACTGACACATTTTGCCCAAGTATTACAACGGATCGCGACGAAAGTAGTATGCCACCGTCACATTATGATGATGGTACCTTTACAAAGGCATCAGAAGATGACGAGATGTCATTAATGAATACCACTATAAGATCCGACGCAGAAGTAGAAGGTAAGTTTTTTTTTAATTTATTTTATCTGAAAAATTCCTGCTGGGCGCTTGTATTTTCGAAATTCTTCTTTTTCTTCTAGTAGCATCTCCTTGACAGGAGTTAGCCTACATCATGACGGACATCTAGTTCTGGCGTCATTTATTATGTCTGCCACTTTCTTCTTTCCTCCAAAACTGGTTCTTATCATCTCAAGGCGCTTCCTTCTATTTTTCCCTGTAACGCAACCATAAAGACGCCACCTCCTCTGATTTTGTGTTCAATCTATTTACATTTTCAATGTGTTATGTCTTGTACCAACGTAGGTTTTTCCAGCCCACTTTTCTGCAGCATATACTATTAGTCTTCCTTTCTGTCCGTGGAATTCGCTATATTCTTCTGAGTATATGCATTTCGTTTCACGCTTTTCGTATTCAACTTCTCATACGCATATTTCAACACAGACGTGACGTTGCACTGAACTATTCGGAGTTTTAATTTCATATTGTTTCCTATCCTTTAACACTAATGCTAGATTTTCAAACGTCCGTTTGGCCATGCGATTCTTGTTCCGATTTCCATTACATCTATTCCATTATTAGTCATAAGTGCTACTAAATAACGTAAGCGGTCCGCGTTTTCCACAATTTTATCTTTAATTTTCAAGACTGCAACTTTGTTACTCGATCTCGTGAACTTCATAATGTTGGTTTTCTTTATATTTATGGTTAAATTTTCCCCTGATTTATCTAGCCTGAGACAGAGGACGTCCTTGCCGAACCCAGCTCATTCTAAAAATTTTTTCCGGGTATTTGCCATTTATTTTCACATTTGTCGACTGCTCCCTGTATAGTGTCTTCAATAGTCATAAATTTTTGATTTTCGCAATTACTGATGGAAATTAAAATATTAAACCAAATCAAAATTACCACAGATTTTATAAAATTTAGTCCTTTGAATCGGTTTTATCTATATATATAATTGTAAAACAATTTAGGGACAATCTTACATTTACATATAAGTCTATGTGCATTTGTATGAATATCTTTTTTTTTATATATATTCCTTGTAGCTTTCATTTTAAAGTAATATTTTATTTAAATTTAAACTAAATTTTAATATTCTATAATTTATGTACAGATTTAAATTAAGTTGCTTTTAATTTGTGCCGACCCTGATGTCTGCGAGTAGTAATAATTTATTAACTATCTGTATTTAAGTTTGAATTGTTATTTTGCGGTGTAGATTTTAACAATCGGGTTACTGACACTTTTTGCACGAGTACTACAACGGATGGTAACGAAAATGGTATGCCATTGTCACATACTGACGATAGTACCTTTATAAAGACATCAGAAGATGACGATATGTCGTTAATGAATACCATTATAAAATCCGACATAGAAGTGGAAGGTAAGTTTTTTTAAATGTATTTTATCTGGAAAATTCCTGCTGGTATTTAAGAGACGCGGTGTATCTTTATTTGTTTATAATTAAAAATTGTATTTTCGCAATTACTGCTGGAAATTGAAACATTGAACCATATAAAAATTACCATGGATTTTATAAAATTCAGTCCTTTGGATGTTCTCGGTTTTATCGATATACATAATTGTAGAACAATTTAGGAACAATCTCGCATTTACATATAAGTCTATGTGCATTTGTATGAATAACTTTTTTTTTTATATATATCTCTTGTAGATTTCATCGGAAAGTAATATTTTATTTCAATTTAAACCAAATTTTAATATTCTATAATTTATGTACAGATTTAAATTAAGTTACTTTTAATTTGTGCTGACCCTGATGTCTTTGCGAGTAGTAATAATTTGTTACATGTGTGTATTTAAATTTTGATTGAGTTGTTATTTTGCGATGTAGATTCCAACAATCAGAATACTGACACTATTTGTCCAAGTACTACAACGGATCGTAACGAAAGTAGTATGCGACCGTCACGTTCTGACGATGGTACCTTTACAAAGACATCAGAAGATGACGATATGTCGTTAATGAATACCATTATAAAATCCAACGCAGAAGTGGAAGGTAAGTTTTTTAAATTTATTTTATCTGGAAAATTCCTGCTGGTATTTAAGAGACACGGTGTATCTTTATAATTAAAAATGTTATTTTCGCAATTACTGCTGGAAATTAAAACATTAAACAATATAAAAATTACCACGGATTTTATAAAATTCAGTCCTTTGGATGTTCTCGGTTTTATCGATATACATAATTGTAGAACAATTTAGGAACAATCTCGCATTTACATATAAGTCTGTATGCATTTGTATGAATTTCTTTTTTTATTTCTTGTAGCTTTCGTTGGAAAGTAATATTTTATTTCAAGTTAAACTAAATTTTAATATTCTATAATTTATGCACAGATTTAAATTAAGTTACTTTTAATTTGTCTGACCCTGATGTCTTTGCCAGTAATAATAATTTATTAACCATCTGTATTTGTTTGATTGAGTTGTTAATTTTTGTATCTTTTTTATCGTTTTATCTAATTATTTTGGGATGTAGGAAGATTTATATTCCTTCGTTTTGCATATTTGCTTATTTCAATTAAAAATAAATAAATTTAATTTAAATATAAACTGGTTCGTGTTAATTGATTTAAAAATTAAGAAATATATTTGCTACCACTGAATGCGGCTTTAGTTTATTAATCGTATGCTATTTTTAAATCGAATGCAGAATTGTTTACAGTAATATATATGAATATATACGTGTGTCTGTAGCTATTATAACGCTGAAAAATTGGTGCCACTTTTAAAAAGTGTTGTGAATTAAAAGTATGATGTTAATTTTTAACGCTCTATATATATAACCATATAATAATAAAATTCGTAAAATTCTTTTATTGTTGGTAACCTTTTCTAAAATGCTGATATAGACATTCTTAACAATGGTAGTCTATATCGTTTATAATTTTTATTAATATTTGTCAGAGCCATCGACTTTAGTTATATGTAAAACTTATACAAACAGATGTCCTTGGGGATGATAGACGCCGTTCCTTTTCCAACTGGTTAAAAGAATTTGGGAAACGCATAACACTTGAACTTTCTAATGCAGCAGTTATTACGTAAGTATCTTTGTTATATTGTATATGGACTATGGTAAATAAAAACACATACACATTTATATATATATGTTTGCATATAATTATAATTGCTATGGCTAAATATAAGATAACTTCAAATTAATTAGTGTTGTTAAGTAATCGACTTTTTGAATTCGTTCCATAAATAATGTTCAACGCACGTTTACACGTGTTAAGATTCTTTAAAGTGTTACGCATTTATTATGTTAATCAAAGTCAAAATTAAACTAATTTCCTACAATACCTTTTAACATATTTCTTTAAGAAATTATATAGTTTATGCGATATTAGTTCGGTTTCCGAATTTATGTATTTATTATTACTTAATTTCGTTATGCATATCATTATACTTTAGAAATACGGTGCAGTCTTGTGAATTGGAGCCTGACCTGCAGTTTTTAAAAACATCTCTAGAAAATAAGGTAAGTTCACTTTGAGTTTATTTTATACACCAATGTACTTTTTTTTAACTTAATCAAAATAGGCATCTATGAATTCATTGCGCTGGTTTGGTCTTGCTTATTGAAACGTATTATGTTTTATTACATAAATCTACTCTTTTATTATTGTGTCCACCGACAAGGTTAACTATAATTAGAAAGTTTTTTTTTTTTTTGAAAATACAATGACATGCATGCAGCGAGTTCTAGCATAGTTACATTTGACAATTTGCAAATAATTACTTAGATTTGAAGATAATGATTACATTTTATGAAATTACAACGGATAGTTAAATAATAACCAAGGGGAATGTAACAAATATAGAAATATGGCAAATAGATAAATTCGGAAAGGTAAAAAAAAAATGTATTGACCAACAATTTAAAATTATATATAACAATATGAAGAAGTTTAATACTGGAACAATAATGCTCTAAAAATACCTATGAGATATAAGAAAAAAAAAAGACTTAAGTACTTTAAGAAACGTGAACGATAAGTTGTTAGTATGATGATATTCAGAACAGATAGAAACAACACATTGAAGTATTACACGACAGTAACTCAACCCACGGTTTAATTTTGAGGGAAGAAGCTGAATTACAAAAATATGAAAATCGTCTGCTCGAAAGAACTTCAAATGAACTAAAAGCCGTTGGAGTTAATCAAATTACTGGAGATCTACTTAAATTATTAGGTTAAAAAATCCCTCAAAATATAATATTTAATTTATTAAAGACGTCCAAAACATTTCCAACACGGTTTGTTGGCCTGTATACAAATAAGATGTAAGCTATATTTTTCCAATGTTTGATCAGCGAGAAAACGATGGATATATCGTTGATACTATTTAACAATTCTATCGTTTAGACAACGAAATATTTAGAAATGAATCGTAATGTGATAAAGATAAATGATAAGATTTATAAAGTAATAGACATAGTTAATACCTCACCTACAGATGAATGAAGGTTATGGTTAAGTTGTGTTTTGTAAACAAAAAGTCCAGAAGATTTTCTACTTTATTTTCACATACACACACCCACATACGTATATGCGTGATATACAACCTCATTGCATCAATTAGTACATTCTTAATAACTTATTATTTTTCTTTCTTTAAATCATCCAGTCGGTTCCATGGGTTTTTGTTATCGTGTAGTGTTATTTTTTTTAAATCATATAATCTTGAAGTTCACAAAACATCATCGTTAATTAGCAATTTTATATAAATTACAAAATTTATTGTAGATATTTGTGTATAATGACGGATAGTAGTTAATTTATTGTTAAAACATATGTCCCACTACGAACAAGTACAGAATTTACCGTTACTTAAAATTCGCGTTATGTAGAGAGTTGTATTTAATTTTTTCAACGAAACTGAAAAATAATGAAATCTCTATTGTCATTGTTTTAAAACTATAGTTTTGGAAAGGATTACTTCGCTTAATGATAAACACTAATAACTTTGTTAATATTCTTGTCAGTTTTAACAATTATACGTTTCATATTCATTATTATTCTAATAGATTCTATATGTAATAGTAACAGAAATACCTGAACACGTATCCCAGATATGTAGGATAATAAAAAACTTAAACAAAATTGATGGCGTACAAAATAAGTTGTCGCATTGTTACGTTTATTGTTTAACAATACATATTTTTTTAAATGTTAAATATGAATTTTTAAGATGTGCGCTGATGTAGTAATTTTAAAATTTTTAAACGCGAATTTTACTTTTTATAAAAATTTAATTAATTAATGAAGTTAGTTTGTATTATCGATTGTTTGAAGCATTTCTTATATGGATACAAATTTATTAAAGTTTTTTATTGATTTTAAACAATATTGTTAATAGTATGAATGACATAATTTTATAAATATCAAATAACTAATTTTGTTGTTTATCATTTTTTTTACGTTTAAACTTTCTTTAAATTTGTAACAGATGATGTATACTTTATGCTCCCTTATTATATTATGAATACATTAATACATCGTTATAAATTTTGTAAATATATTTTTATAGTACACTTTTTTTTGACTTTGTTGGTTATGGTGCGTAAAAAAATGCTATCATTGCGATATCGACTCCTCATTAAGTTTAATTTCAATATAATATGCGATATAACACGTCTTTGGAAATTTACTATGCATTATAATTTTGAAAATATTTAAATGTGTTATGCATTAGGAATCCATAAATGAAGAAGAATTACTAGAAATTTTCAAACCTTTCAAAAAATACTTACAAAAAGAATTAGAAGGAGCTGATTTACTTTGGTATTTTATTAAATTAACGGTAGATTTTCCTATAACAATAGTTAGAAGTACAAGTATACCTTCCCCTAGTTCAAGCCCTGGTGAGTATCTTGAATATTAATTTATTTTCTTGTTGAATTTTAACATAAATTTTTTGTTATTGTTAACTGAAATTTTATTTTTGATTTTGTTATAATAAATTTTTAAACTATAGTTGTGTACAAATATAATCGTAGAAACTGTAAGTGTGATAAAACATAATTTGATGTGTTTTGTCTGCTTCCGTTAGCTCAGGCTGTGCAGAAAACTTTTCGTTTTGTTATGTTGTGATTTATTTGTGGATCTTTTTCTATCAACATGAAAGTATAAAGTGAATAATTATTTTAATATTTATATTGGAAGTTGTCCCTAATAAAGAAACTTGAAATATATACTTTTCTATTAAAAAGTTATTATTGTACAGATATAGTTTGTTTTAATAAAAAATTCGTTGATATAAAATATCTTATTTTCTATCACGTATCCAAACATATATCAATAGATTTATCAATAAATACTTTTTAAATTTTCATATTTTTTGTCGAATTGATCGGCATTTATTTGTTCTCTGACAGAAACATAATTAAAAATTACTTTGATAAAATTCATTAATAATTTGGGGGAAACGTAATTGTTACTTAAAAGAACATATTTCGGTTCGGTACATATATTAATATTTTTCTAACTTCTGTAAGCTTATTTGAATAATTTCTTTTATCACACGTTTAAAACATATCCATTAACCTTTATCTTGATTTGTGTTTATTTTATTTGAAATCACTAATGCGACTGGTCGGAAACTCAAATATTCCGTACTTAAAGTAGCTACTATATTTTCATTCGTGAGTTCCTTCATTTAAATTATCCATTTACGTAAATTTTCTAATATCTGAAATCGTTTTTTTTTTTTTAATTAATTTTGTTTTTAATGTAATTTCGGGTTTTATTTCATTTACGTCGCTAGAGTTTCATAAAATTCAAGCTGTTACACACGATAACATTAAAAAAATCCAATAAAAATTATTTTTCGTTCATATAACAAAAATTCTCGTCCGTAATATAGTTAATTTTTTTTAGAAACTTAATTCTTTCGGCGTATATATATATATATATATATATATATATATAAAGCGATTAAACAACGCGTAAAATAAAAGTGTACAATTAACAATAGCGATAGGAAAAAAAGAGTTTATTATTTGATTTTTTTACTTTTTACAATGCTAATTTATAAAAGTAATTAGTGTTAACAATAATTTTCTGATATTTAATATGGTTGTATATGATTATTATTACAGATCTGGCTCTAGATCTCGAAGATAATTTTTCAGTTCCTGACAAGGATGGTAAGTTAAAAACACGTTTGTCATTAAGATTTGTCGTGTAGAAAAAAATGTAAAAGATACTGATTTCAAAAAATTTTAAATTATCTGTTATCTACCTTCACGACCGAGGTGCTGTTTTTTTCCTTTTTTTTGTAAAATCTTTTTTTTTAGAATATATGTTTAGATACGAATGATATACTGATTAAATATTAAAAACCATTGCATACATAATTAAATCGTGCTGAGGTTCGTTTCGTTAATTTCCGGATTATTATTATTTTTTGTTTTAATTTTTGACAAATATCAGAAGAGGCATAGCGTTAATATTTTTTGAAAATTAAATTTTGGAATTTTTCGATCGGATTTTTTCCCCTTAAAATAATTTTTTCACAATTTCCGGAGAATCCGATACCGTAAATCGAAACGTAATTAAAGATATAAAATTTTACTCATATTTACCAACGAGAGTATGTAGTAAAAAATAAATTTCTAAACTCAGAACATTCAAACAGTTAATATAAACGAGTTGAAATTTTCAACGCACATTTAGATAAGTATCAGGAAAATGACAACGATAAAAAATTGAAATTTCAAAATTTTCACTACAGAACATTTTCAATTACTTAATAAATTACGTGTATGTAATTTTATCCAAATCGTCAGAGCCGTTACATATATATTAATTACTCGTTTTATCAGATTGTCAATCATTATATGAAAATAAGAACGTATGATTATTATTAGCTACGTTAATTTATAATCATTTTTAATACTTAACACAACTTATATACGTACTCGTATATGCTTATACATCTATACATATAATATTTACGTATAAACATTACTTATAATGATAATTATTTTATAGCCCTGGTAACGGTCTAAGACCTCGCTTAAACGGGCTCATTCAAGTCGATCCCAAGTCACTTGGTAGTGTTTATTACCAAATATTTTGATTCTCCCGTCTTAATTTTTGTCTACACTGATAACTACATAAATCTGTTACATTTTTGTACATGTATCATTTTCTATAAAAAAAACCTACATGTAGCCTTTATTCTGTTAAAATTGTAAGTATACTTTAGCCTACTTTGTAACAGTTATTCTATCAATTAGAATAAATAAATATCAATTACTGGAAATGGATAATTTTGGTATTCATACCTAAGCCTAATTATAATATATAATAATAATTCTATCAATTAACCTTATCCCAACCAGGATATCTCCAATGCTTTTTGCATTTTTACCTGATAATGCTCAAGTTTGACAACCGTATGTATGCGTCAGTAAGGCACAGATATTCATTTTAATCTGTCACTGTATTTTCCAGTAATAAAAGTATTTTTTAAGAATATATAATACTCAATTTAATTTTAGTATATTAAAGCATTTTCAAAAAATATAAAATGAACAAAATTTAGGAAAATAAACAAAGAATAAATATTCTACATTGTAATCTTGGAAAACAAAACACGATGACTATTGTTCATGTTTAAATTGTTGCGTATTTAATTGTCCAATTAATAATTTATTAAGAAATTATAAAATTGGATAAATAATATATAACATTACGTATATAAAGATATAAATACAGAAACATTTAAAGGCGCATATAAATATTAAAATTACGTTCAAATTTATATAAGTATTGATTTCATTTGTCTCAAAAACGGTTAATCATTTTAAAGATGTATATCATATTTCGAATATTAACGTTTAAATGAAACTTTAAAGAAAGATTTTGTACCGCCGACGATAGATTAAATTATATGATAATAATACGAATTTCAAAAATGATTTACAATTTATTTAAAGTAAATTAATGAAATAAGACAAAATATACTCTGTAGAATAGACTTCGCAGGATAAAACTTTTACTAAGAATATCATATTTCACTGTCCGTTTCTCGGATCGGATCGAGTTAATCTCAGCCATTTTTAGCGATCAGTAGTTCACTTTTGTGTTTCGTAATCATTCAACGCGATTTTTTGGTTGATCCTGGGTTGTATACGTACATGCGGGTAAATATTATCACGAAAAAGATTCCGACTGGGGAAAACAACCCTTGAGGATATATTTTTTTATTTATTAAAAAAATAATTATGAGATCAATTGCAAATTATAACTATTCATATACAAATACACCGCTGAAATGTTAAAAATAAAGAATTAGAAGACATGTATTAATTTTTTAGGTGGTTCTTTGTAAAATACATAAACAGGCGAGGAATGGTTATATATATGTAGTAGTGAAACAGAATTTTTAAACATCGATAACAGTTATTAAAGCGTTTCAAATTACCTTTCACTAATAGAAAATAAGCAGGTGTTTTTACCGGTTTGTAATTTATGCAGCCATTTTATAATTTGTTGTTCGTCTAAATAATTTCTAAAATGTATATTACTTGAATAATAAGTCAGAATTTTAAATTACGAAATAATTTAATAATTAATTGTATTTTTCATTTAGGTGTTGTGGAAACTAATACAGGTATTACAGAATATGTACAAGATAATATCTGCGATATTCCTGAACAACCCGTAGAAACACATCCTGCAGGTGATGGTAAATATTTGCTTCGCATGTTTAACGAATTCAAAATTAATTAAAAGCTATTTAACAAAAAAAATATGTTTATAATAAATTAATTTTTAATCACTTTTTTTTTTTAAATATGGTTTTACACAAAAATGTGTACATGTATGTAGTTCTTGCGGTTATATAAGAAATCAAAATGATGTGATTCGTAACTATATTAAAAGTATTCTCTAATAAAAATTATTCGATGTATACATCAGGTAGATTGTTTGAAAAATTGTGTTTGTTATGTATTTTAATTTTTTAAATGATTTATTTTTATTTCATGGTATCAGAAATATTCGGTGACAGCATAGAGGTGGACGAATCTGTTCTTCCTACGTTGGTAATTATTGAAATTCATTTAAATATTCGTTAACATGTAATCAAAGTTAAATCAATTATTTAAATAGGTTCTATCGTTATTTTATTCTAATGGCGTGTAAAATTAAAATTACGCACGATAATGTCGAAAATTCGCATAAAATCAAATTTTAAAAGAGCAAATATAACCAAGATGAAGGGTGAAAGTATAAATATGTCAATTGTGGTAGATAAATTTTTATTTGTACAAATTAATAATTGTCCGTTGTTTTGTAAAAATAGGGGAGAAATTTTAAGGGAATTTAAAGTACAACTAGTCGTTGGGTCTTATTAATTTATTAATTATCATTTCAGAATAAGGAAGTAGAACAGTGGCACAAATATTTAGCTCCGATTATAGAAGAAATTCAAGGACAACGGAAGAAGGCCGAGGTTCCTGCTACATTCAATAGAAAAATCGTGTCTGCGTTTACGTCCGAGAATAGAAAAACTACTTTACCTTTAAAAGATATTTTGAAAAGTCAGTCAACGGATGATTATCCTATTACGTTTGTCTCTGTGTTGCATATGGTAAGTACTTTTATGTTTATATCAGATGTTGTGGCATGTACTTTTTATTCTCATTTCTATTTAAGGTCTCGACATTTTATAATACTTTAATTTTATCGTCTCATGTTTAACAATACATATAACAGTTTACTTGAAAATGAATCATTGAAAGGATACAATAAAAAATATAGATTTAATTTTGTCAGTTCGATTATTAAATTTGTTATATTAGCTTGTAATTTATTCTTCGAATTTTAGCCTTACTGTTTTACGTCGTAATTTATTTGGATAGTTTTGAATACAGTTTAGAAAAATTTGAAGCTGTTGAAAATTCATTGTTAATTTTACGCTTATAATGCGTGTGCAAAAGTAAACGATGTTACGTTTATTATATCATATTTTTGTTTATGTATATATATATATTGTATTCTTTAATGATGCATGTGATAATCCTAATCAATGCCTTAAGCACATTACGTGCTGATATTTAAGGATCAAGAAGTGTATTGGTACTCCGTATAATGTTAATGCTTCTCAAATTTTGCTAATATTATCGCTTTATATACGAAATGTTTATTATCATATTGTTAATTCTTGTAATTAGGTTATTATCGAAATAAATTGCATTATATGTAATGATAATATTTCTGTATTAATGTTTTGTATATGAAATAATTTCAAATTTACTGAAATTTAACTAATATGAAACTTTTTAAAATCGAAATACATAATGTAGAAAGAGCAGATATTTTATTTGTGTTGCTGATTTTTATTGCTAATGAATAAAGATATATAAAAAATAGTAAAATTTACGCGTTCATATATATAATCTACTCTCGGATTGTGGGAGAGTGTAAATTCATTGTACGTTATAATTGTTGTGTCTTTTTATTAATTAATGAAATCATTACTTAAAATTTAAAAATAAACCTTTAAATAATATTTTAACGTGTATATTATGATTTTATTTATTAGTAATTACCGTATTTACTCGGGTTAGACGCGCATCCGAAATTTTAACTTCAGTTTTTGGAAAAAGTAAATGTATAGCCTTCAATGAATTTTTCTTACCTTTTTTTTTTTTTTTTTTTTTCAATTTCTGATGGGACAGGATCATCGTCGTCCCATACGGCTCAATCTTCACTTCCATCCAAACTATTTGAAATGCAGTATTTGTTGAAGCTTTACAACCAAATCAATGTCAAACTCGGCGACCACAGTCGTCATTCGCTCAGAATAAAAATCAAATGAACTTTGAATGATCGACTAATACAAACATCGAGTGGGCCGAGTAGTGATGTAATTTCAGCAGAAATACAAACTTGCACTGTTTTTCCTTCTCAAAGGCTTTTTTTTTACATTGTGCGTTACGTGTCTGCGGGAACTGTCGAATACTAACATACTTTTCGGTTAGGCTGCTCCTACACACATAAACTAGCGAGTTATGCATTCATCCTTTTTCTTGACACTTAACAATAACATCAGCAAGTAATTTTTCACCCTTTGGTAGGACTTTTGTTTCAAATATAATAAATGGTGGAAGTTTATTGCCATCTGAATACTGTAAACATGACCGTACACCGCTGTTTTTCATAAGCACACACTAACAGTTTTTTTATCGGATAGCATTAATTGTCGAATCTGCTGGCATGTCGAAGTAAACTGGTGCCTGATCGGCATTTCCTATTTGCGCCATTAAACAGTTATTTTATTCTTGTAACTGAATAACGTGTCTTTGGAAGGCTGTTAATTTTCTATGGTAAATAGATGTACGTTTACTTATTGACACTTTTCAAGCCTATTCATAAAACGATTTACCATCCTCGACTTGCTTTAAAATTCGGTATTTGAAGTTCTCTTACGATTTGTTTTAATTGTGTCATTTCTATCAAAACAACAAATCCATGCTCGCGTCTATCTTGATCTTCTACTGGGGTAAACTTCAAAATTCCGTCGTGAAACGCTCTTCTACTTTTGCTACCATTCGTGAGTTTCTCTTTTTTCTTTCTCCAATCTCTTATATATGATTATGGAATATTCTATTGACGGCCTGCCGCACGATTGCCGACTTTCTTTTCATCAACTGTAAACGAACGCAAACTCTTTACTGAACTCATATTAACAAGGAAACCACGTAATTCAGTTCTTCTAAATCAAAGTAAATGCTGTAACGTGTTTAACTGAGACAACTTATGTCCATAAAGAATGTTGCGACAATTACTACAACGGAAGTGACTCAGCGTAATCATTCGCCTGTATCCATTATATCAAATACCGGATGTGGTTCAGTATAAACTTACTAATATAAAAGTATCTACTATTTCGATAGATTCTCACGATTTATTTACATTATCGGTGCTGTCGTATATTAGACCCCTGAATCTCGTATATTGGGTGGTCTTAATTTGGAAATCTCCGCATACCACGCGCACACTACTTTTTAATGATCGATTTTAAGAAAAAAGTCTTACGTAATAGTTTTGTATTTTACACATTTTGAGGATTAAACTTGTCCTTATATTTAATAAACTTCAATATTTTCTAATCTAATCATATCAGATAGATTCTTATAAACCTGTAAATAACATAATAATAATAATTCCTATTTTCTAAATTGATAATTTAAATACTTTGCTACATATTAGGAGCTCGCGTATGTAAAAATGTGATAACAAAATCTTGTTAACGGTTTTCATTGTGTACTAAAATTAATTTTTTCGTTAAATACGACTTCAATTATAGTAACATTGTAATATCGTATTTCACAGGCGAATAATAAACAATTGAAACTTCATGTATCGTTACCAACTGGACGGGACTTCCTTCTTGACGAATGTGATGTGACGTTAACTAAACATCGTCTAAGCACTGCCAGCATGGTTAGTATTGTAATTAATTTGCTATTTTCATTTTTACACTATTTTTTTTTTTATTATTTTTTTATTTTTGCAACGGAATATAAAAACATCAGATACTGCAACGCTCGTTCGAAATAAGTCATTCGCTTTGATAAATTTTCTACAATAAAACATTTTTAGTGTGAATTGATCTTTACCACAAATATGGAAAAAATTTATCCGAAATATATTCCTAACCAATGTTTTAAGTCTATTGTCAACGCTAACAATTCCTGTTTTTCTGACTTTTTCATCTTTCAAGTGTTAAAACGAAGCGGATGACCGTATTAATTGAAAACATTCGTTAATGTTTTCTTCTATCCATGATATTCTTAGTGATCTGTATGCCTATCTTTCAAATCCGTCTATTTTGTTGATATATTTCACAGTTTAGGACACCAGGTTGCGCATGCATAACTAGCGATTGGAAATGTTTGTTATACAGTATTGTGTGCTAGTGTCCATTTACGCGTTATGTTCGGTAGACAGTTACCATTGTTAGTTAGTATCGAATCCAGATACATAAAGTTGTCTATTATAGTTCAATTTTGGTCTTATCGCTATTTCTTGGTATCACAATCTTAGATTTAAAAAGAAAATAATTAGTCTATTTATAATGCTGGAAAAGTAAAGTTTCCGTAATAAAGTCATAAAAATGCTAAAGATATAACATTTAGTCATTAAAATTTTATCAGAAACGCGTATTAGATAAGCAATTATCGCCGTACGTTGGTTTTTAATGTATATCAGGATTTGTGAAAATAGAATAAGAAAATGTGTGTTTGATCCAATTTCAATGTGTACAAGTAACTAATATCACGTGAGCCCCACCTCGATCACACAATATTAAAATTAAAATTTGCGCAGTGACAGTATCGTAAACCTAGGAAGTTCATGCCAAAATTGTTTTATGACACACTTATTTGAATTTAAACGCGATAAAAAAAATAGTTGTTGCTATTCTTGGATGTTTATTTTATTTTTTATATATATATATATATAAACGTTTAAAAACTATTTTTTTATTCAGTAATAAAAAAAAGTTTTTAAACGTTATTTTTAATAAGCATGTGGACTAACAATTGGAGAATATTTTCTATTGGGTTATGAAAAACTAAACTCGTCTTTGGGTCTTGCTTCAAATTTTTTGTTCTCATTATACAGTTCTATTATTTTCAAAGATTAGTGTATTGTCGTTTCTTTTAATTATTGTAAATGTTTTCGAACATTTTTACCAATTACTATGTCGAAAGTTTCGTTGTGATTAGAATAAGTTTAATAACGTGGTAATCTAAGATTTTCAGTGATTTCCCGTGACGTATAATGTAGCATTACCGTTGAAATAATACGCTTATTTTAGTTGAATTTTGTTTTCGTTTGAGCAGGACGAATCGGATTCAGAAGTTCCGGAAAAGAGACGGTGCTACTAATAGTCTCACCGCGGATCTCATCATTTTTATATTGTAAGAAATATATAAATTAGTTTTTTTTTTTTTACTTTTCTCAATATAATTTCATACCAAAATGTTTATACTTGTTGATATTGTTTTACATTAAATGTTTTCATGAACCACTATTATGTATGTGATTATTTGTATAACATAATAAATATATAATAACGAACCTTTTTGAATAATTAGAACATTTAAAGTAAGAGAATTCCCTAATTGTGAACTGGTTATTTCTCTCTCTTCTTCCCTACACAATATTACGTGTGATAACAAAACAATTATTCCTATAATTTGCTTCTTTTAACCGCAAATTAAGAAAAAAAATCGATAGTAAGATAATAAAAAATGTAAATATGACAATTAAAATTTTTATTTTATTTCGAGATACTAATTAATAAACAGTCTTAAATAGTATAATAAAAGTGAAATTATTAAAAAATAATATTAAACGTAATATACAACGAATAATACGAAACCGTTTACGTAATAATGTGATATATATATAGATATATAAATTATGGTAACGTTTACATATTTTAAAACGTATGCATGTTTTTATTCGCAATTTTTTAAAATAAAAAATATATTATTTTTAAAAATATATACAAAGAATATACATGAATATGTTTATTAATTAAAACTTTCATGGCAAGAACGTGTTCCGTACGGACTTAATAATAGGTATATACATATAATATATTTTTGAGCATCATACTTAAAAAAATACGACTGAATTTCTTACCTTAGTATAGTTGTTTAAGACAATCGGTAGCATTGTAATAATCTATTACAGACGGAAACTTACGACCGCCAAATTTATCTACCACAAAAATAAACTCGATTGACAATTTCGCGAAAAAAAACCTATGACCTGGAATAAATGTAATGATTTATTTATTCTGAAATTGATTAAATAAATTTCGTGGATTTTACGATTAATTTATACACATAAACTATTGTCGCTATATCGTTATTAATACACATTTCAATAGCGAATTCGTTATTTTCACCAAACTTAGATTTTTTTTTTTAATGAAGCGGGAGGGGAAAATCTTCAAAAGTTAGATTAATAATTACGGATTAAGCTAACGTTAATGATTAAAATCAATAATCCAACATAAAATAGCATTTGTACGTTGGTAGAAAACGTATAATTCTTCAGAATTCACGAACATATTAGTACACTGTTGCACATGTATATATAACACGCCTACATAAGTTCGTGTATCGATACACTTAAAAATAAAGATTCCTTGTGGTGTCTGAATAGTCCGATTTAATCATCTCCATTATCGTTTGTAATATATAATAAACAATTTAAAAAGTTATTATACATTGCGTTGCACAACGATGAGAGAAAAATATGAGCACATAACAGGGACAATTTATACACATCAGTTGACTAATACAGTATAGGAGTGGAGTGTAATTAAATTTGACGAATTTCAATCTATTCAGTTCGAATCTTTCACGAAAATTAAGGACAAGGTTGAACCGTCCGACTATGTTACGTGGACTATAGCATATTCTATTTCATTTTAAGCCACTTTAAGAGATATTCATTTATAATTTCTTACAATTGTAGCCGTCTCGTGTTATCCCATATTGCAGCTGCGAGTTTATATCCGCTAAATTCTAGCTCGATTTATTTATTTACAATAATTGAGCTTAAGTCTAATAACCAAAATTACCCATTGTGTGCACTGTTAAAAATTCAAAACAAAAAAAAAAACAAATTCAAAAATGAAAAGAAAAAACGAAAGACTAATTTTAGAAATAAAGACGTCGGTGGCCAGAGCCGTGAGGATATCGTTGTTATTCAGAGCCAATAAGTAAGTCACCGAGTAGAGTGGGTTGGTAAATATTTAATTGTAAAATTTTTTTTATAAAGGTATCCTCTACCTCTGGTATACAAATCACAAGCAAAAATCACATGATTAGCATCGGCTATATTTCCCGCATGCACAGGGCAGTATAAAGATGGAGTGAGATTGATAGAATACAAATGGCTAGGAAGGCAATTGTGGTTGGAACGAAGTCTGACCAGGATTGAAAAGAAAAGTCGAGCTGAGAGATTTTAATGGATGTGGAAGGGAGGTTAGGTTGGATGGATCTATAAAAGTTAAACCGTCTTTTACAAAACATAGACTTCCATCGATGAAGAAGGTCTGCTCGAGCGGATGCTACTAAAGAGGAGGAGGGAACCCTCGGAATGAGAATACCCTCCAATGCACCAAGTTTTGCAGCCCGAAGCTCGATAATACAGTTGTTTTGTGTAGGTAGTGTAAGTTCTTGAACGATTTTATCTAAAATTCCGTTTTTCACTCTACTATTATATTCAGCTGTAAAACTCTTAACGGATCTAATACTTTAGACAAACTATTTTGAAACGACTGTTAATCATAAATACAGAATGTTCAAATATACAGTTGTTGGTAAGCTCTTGCTGTATTAACCGTACTGTTCAACTGTAAAAGATTACCAAACGTGTGACGCGATATGACGAGGAACGTCCAACAATATTACCCGATGATCCAAGAGATAAAAAGTTTTATATATATATATATATATATGTAAATCATCGTTTATCCTCAACCGCTAGGTTGGTGGGCAATTTATAGGGCTACTTATGTTATATAGTGTAAGCAGCATACAAAATAATTATATATAGCGCTAGCGCAGTTAAACGCATATACACTTCCCTGGGAGAACTGACTGCAATCGCTTTGTTGTTATGACACAATGCAGCCTCGCATGTGCTTATAGTGTATTATTACTAGCGTGTATGTGGTGGTTTGCAATTGCCTTCCATTCGAGAATATAAGGATTGCTTATATTTTCATTTTCTAATGATGATATTTTTTTTCGTCGATCGTATTCGAACCCGGTACCTTCCGTATAGAAGTCCGTGCTCTTAGCCACTCGGCTATTCCGAATATATATATAAGAAACGTTACACGCTTGTATTTACTAAAAATGCATCAGTATGAAATTAATGATTCTCATAAGTGTTCCTATTTCTTCGTGTTAACCGCAATTTATTTACATCCTTTTATATTTCATTTATTTTTGAATTTCAATATAAACAAGTATGTCGATTATGGCCTAGACTATACTTTTATTAACTATTTTGATATAGTTTTTAAAAATACTATTTTAAATTAAATGTATGTTTATTATTAACATGTTTCCTTTGTGTTTTCGTAGATTCTAAAATGTTTAGTAACTTTTACACGGCTACTTCGTATATAGACACATACAAATTTAAACGATAATGTGTATGTGGAGTATAAACATCATCCTATAAGATTCAATTAACCTAAATGGCACCAACGTTAAACAATGGATAACAAGTTAACGTATATGTTATAGTTGTGTTTTTTTTTTTTTTTTAATTTTCGTGCCAAATTTATACGGTATCTAAACTGGAAATAATATTTTAAAACAGTAATCCTTTATTTAATTATTTTATCGATAAAAAAAAATAATTGAAGATATTAAGTAGAAAAATATATGTCATGAGTTAATTTGAAGCGATTTAATTGAATAAAAATTTAAGTTTGCAATTAAATAAAAATATGATATAGTATTGTCAAAATTATTAATAGTTTAATCTGTGACGCGTTTTTAAGAAATACAATAAAAACCTTAGCTACTATACATAAGAAAATCTTAATATTTAATAGATGTACGGCTACAATTTAAAAGTAACTGATAGAGCCCACTTATCTGAAATCTGGTGTTATACACAAGTAAAATTATAAATTATAAAAAATTTTTAAAATTCCATTAATTTTCCAACAAACTTACCGGGAACGATATACCACCATTCTTTCATTACTGGATGACGAGACCATAAGGCAGTTTTTGCTGTGTTATATTCTGTTGAATTCTTTTCCAACTATAATTAGAATTGGAATATTTCTATTACTATTTTGTACAATAGTTACTGTATTTAAACGTAAAGAAAAAAAACTAATTAAAATTACGTAACAAAAATTAGTGCACGGTGATTTTCACTGAAATAACAGTGAAAATAAAATTGGGACGCAGTTGCATCGAAACATTTAAATAAAAGCGAAATTATATTTTTTTATTACCAGTTTCTAGACAATTTCTATAGACATAATACGTGGTATAGTCATTTAATGTTATCGATTTTTTTTTTATTATTCCAGAAGAATTAGTCAAAATTGCAAGAAATAAAAACCGGGTTCAACAGATTAATTCGATGCGAGAGATGATGGTATTAAACAATACCCGAATCGGGTTGTACGAGTAGAAGAAAATGCTTTCTACAACAAACTAATTTTATGTGGATGTGTTTCTGAAATAGGAAAGTTAAAATTTAGAAGTTTAAATTAGTTTGAATTCATGCATAATTTATTCGTCACGGTTGGAACGGGTCTGTGAAAGGTTCTAAGGACTAAAAATAAAAAAAATAAGATAAATTTACGACGTATAACATTTCATAATAACTAAAAAAAAAAAAAACCGCTAGCAAACAATTTGCGATAACATTTAATGATATGTCTATTTTTAATGATTATAATGATAAAATTTAAAAATTCCCTGGTATAATAAATTCTTTATACCGGTGTAAATCGTCCTGTAAATCCGGCTTGAGCGCATCGTGGATCTTCGGTATCTAACTTTTCTTTTATACAGTATTGTTCTTGATCTAATGTCATAATGACCGAGCACGCATTGTTTTTCTATAATAATATACATACGTGCAAAAATAAAACTTAATTTATTCAAACTTAAATTTCAATCAATTTTATAGAAATGAATACATCAGATATTGAATATTTTTTTTTTTAATAAAGATTTTATTGGGACTGTAAAACTAATTACATTTACCATAACTAATTATAGGAGGATTTCACTAGTAGTTAAATTATTTTATAAAAAATAATAAAATTAAATATTAATAAGATCCAGCTGATGTTTTCTTTTCAGCCGACGGGTGTCGTTAGAATCATCTAATAGTAAAACTGCTTCAACGTTCAAATGGAGGTGAAGACGATGAATTGTTTGCCTTCTGGTGAATGATAACAGGAACTGGATCGATTTTAAGGTCAGTGCGAAGTTCGAGACAAACCAAGGTGCTCTTTAAACTATACGCATAAACTTGTTTTGAAATTTTTCAAGAATTTCGAGATTAGATTTGGCTGCGGTTCCCGAGTGCATCATAGTTCCATGTTGGTCGGAAAATTGAAGTATAGACGAGCCTTTTCGACACTTAGCTCAGAATGAGGCTGAAGGAGCCATAGAAAGTTGAAGAGCCAAAGGTCCAACATTTTGCGTTTTCTTCTAATATGTTCGTGTCAATTAAGCTTACAGTAATGTTTACGAGCCTTAATAAATCCGCCAATTTAATGTGACAGTATTTTCGACAGTTCGTCTGTTTCTTTTTCTTTCTTTCTTTTTTTTTTTTTTAATGGGACTTTATTTGCTAACAAGATATTCATCGAAAGATTTCCAGTCAAGAAAAACGTAAATCGATTCTTATACCTGAATAATAAGAAAAGAGATCAAATAGAGACTTAAGAAACTCAGATCCCATTCTACTGTAACTAGAAATTACTTTATTAGAATTACTCGAAAATTCATTCATTCCGAATATTTGCGTAGAACTTTCCGCATGATTTTTATTTCCCTTTAATACGACTACCATATTACTTGGAAGTCACCGCCTGCATTTTGTTGTCTGTAACCGTTAATATACCGTTCAATCTTTATCTTTGTGCATTTGGAAATTTCAGATCCTTCATGCCTTTATAACTTGTACGATTCACAAAAGAATGTTTGTTTCAACGAGTGTTTTCAGTTATTATGTAAAAAATTCAAATCGAAAATTTCGATTACAATTATTTATTCATCGGAGATCTATAATGTTAGAATTCGTGTATACGGTGTTGATTCGTTTGGATCAACGTAACCACAGTTGTTCTTTTGCAAAGTTAATAATTTTATACACTTATACATTAAACTAAAGCTAATGAATAATTATGTAAAAAATTAAGTAAACAATTAAGTTAAAATTGAAATTATCGAGCTGCTATCGTATTCGTCATAAATTATTAAAGTGAATGTATTACAATGCATTTATAATGAACACCTAACACAACGTGACTAACGAAATAAGTAAAAACAGCAGTAAAAAAAACACCCCGAAAATGATTATTATTGATAAATTATTAATCTAATTTGAAAAAAAGCATGTAAAAATATAGTTAAAATAAACATCGACAATTAAACGCATCCGCGATGAATGCAATATTTTGAAGAATATTTTTTTGGGGGGATTACCCGAAGAAAGACTGAAATTATGTACACTGTTCGTCTGAAAATATTCAGATTGTCGCAAAAAAAAATCATTACCCAGTTAACTACTTTTGTTTTTTATTTCACTTACTGTATAAATATTGTCGTTATATCATTTCTGTCAACGTACACTTGACCGGGTTGCAGAATTTCAATTCAGTATCAAGAAAGAAAAATATTTTAAAGGAATTTAAATTAACAACTGACCGATAAATCATCGACAGTTTCATCCATTGGTGATACCATGAAGTAAATATCGCCTGTAGTCGTATCTAAGCTACCATCGCTTATAGAATAAATTCTCGAGGCCGGATATCCTGTTATGGTAGCGTGTTGTGAAATATACGATAACGAGCACCAATCTAAAATGTAATTAACCGGTATCGCTTTATCGATATTAAATATTTTAAAAAATTGTAACGCGTGTTTATAATATATGATAACGTATTAATCGGAATAATTAACATAAAATACAAATGTGCGAATTTTCATTTTAAATAATAAATATTACATTCCCGAAAAATCTAGTGAAGTTAGTTTTATTACTCTAACCACGTGTTGCTTCTTCTAAACGTCATTTTTTTTTTTAATTTGTATTTTGAAATCTTACATTTTCCCTACGAAACTCTATTTTCTTTTCAACTTTGTCAGTTACATATTAAAGCTGTTTTCAACACCTAACACGGTGTACGTACTATTTGGTTTAATTTAATTTATGTACAAAATTTAATACGATAATACTTTATTCATTTGAATCTCCTATACGCTTACCCTGCATTTCATATATTACATTTATATATACATATGTATAATAATTACTAGACTGATGAACGATGTATCGTGCCATGCAAGCTACATCATCAGGCCTTGGTGTAGATGGATATGGTGGTTCTATCGTTTCTGTAGTAGCAGCAGCGGCGGAAATATTCGCTTTAATTTCATCACAAATGTGAGTCCTATTAAAAGTGATGATTAAAGCAACACACACCAAGCATATTACACTGGCTGCCAGCAACTTTAAACAAGTATCCGTTGATGATGACATAATTGTTGTTGAATTATTTTCCAGCTATAATTGGAATATTTATATTACTATTTTATATAATATGTAATGTATTTAGACGTAAAGAAAATATAAAATTACGTAACAAAAATTAGTGCAAGGTGATTTTGACCAAAATAACAGTCAAAATAAAATTCATACACGTCCGTAGTTGAATCGAAACATTTCAATAATTAATTTAAGCGAATATTTAACAGTTCCAGTTTAGTTTGAGATAAAATTTTTTGCCCCAATAATACTGAGACATGTGTGTTAATATTAACAATGAGAGAACAAAGAGGTGACATGATAATTTTATAAAAATTTATCTCTGAAAAATTGTGCATGTCCTTTATATGAATCGCATTTAAATACATAAAAATTTCTGTATATATTTATGTGAAATTTTTAATTGCTCGTTTACAAAATTTTCGATTATGTTTAAGGATGAACATAATTGTCACAATGTTTTGATTTAAATTATCTTACTTCCTATGGACATAAATATGATCAATTTATTCGTTAATGACGAGTATAAATCAACCATTTCAATATACAACATATATTTGGGATGAGTTTTGTTATTATAAGCTGACTGTACTCCCCGTATTTATCTAATTTTTATGGCACTTAAAAATGATAGCTGTCGATTAAACCCTATTATCGTAAAATTCCATACGAAAAAACATAAACCATTTCAATATACATGGTTTTTAGATTTCTTCATAATTATATAATTCCCTTGGTTTTTTTTCGTATGATATTTTACGATAATTGTCTATATGTTAGAGGGTTTAATATAAGTCACAGATATGATTTTAAGCCCCATAAAAATTAAATAAATACGGAGCACAGTCAGCATAAAACACAACTTACCCAAGTTACTTTCTTTAAAAAATTACCTAATGCGAGCTAAAAATTTACAACTATAACATCTCGTGAAACACACTATACTTCTCCATAAATTACGTAAACATATATATATATATATATATATTAATTTCGAAAAATAATATGTTTAATAAGTTTTAGAAGCATAAATATAAGATATGCTACGGAATAAGATAGATAATTCATAGAAACTGAATTTTCGGAAAATAAGAAAAATTAACTATATACTCCTTATATAAATTCTATTTTCCTATTTTACGAACTACTAGTTTTAATATTTATTATTCTGTAACTTAATTTTACAATTTTACGTGTTTTTTTTGTTGTTTGTACATATATAAATACAGATAATTGGAAAAATTGAAATATCTAAAATGTCAATTACTTTACTACTCAATAGATAGCACTACGAGTACGAACAATTAATTTCAAACGAATAAACTGAATATTTTTAACATTTCAACATTTTTATAATCAAAAATTCAATGAAAACATTTTATATAAGAATAAAAATATGGAATAAGTAGTCTGTTTTGTAGTTTATGCTTTGATGTATATGTTGCAAGTTTATTTTTGTAAGTAATATAATTTTATAGCGGGGACTAATATTTACTGTTCAACCATATTAAAAAAAAATTGTTTGCTTAATGTTTTATGATTTTTAAGATTGACGTCTATGTTACCTCAACTGCGACGTAAAAACTAAAACTATTATTAGCGATAAAGATTTTATTAAATCGGTTAAGAAGAAATATAAATTTCAAAAATGAATACTTAATTTTCGAATTACCACGTAATTCAAGGATATAAGCGTAAAAGTAATAAACATTAAATGTGTATCGTTAAATATTAAATGATAATAGAATAAGTTTTAAATTATCTTATATGTTTAAATGAGGAATTTGATAAAAAAAAAATAATTAAATATAGAAAATCTATTTATCCTCCGTTAATTATTTAATTTATAAGAGAACTATACGATGATAATTAAAAATCATTCTTTTGTACATACTATATATATATATATATATATCCCTTACGTATGAATGCCTACGTATAATAAATAAAAACAGATCATACCGATAATTATACAAATGTGCAAACGGCCTTATATACAGTGTAACGGTAACAAAACACTACTTATTTACGACTTGCTGCTAAAATACGTGACCGACGAAAGGTTTGAATAAAGAAATGCAGTTATTTCAATTGAAATCAAAAATAGCGAAGTCACGGTGGGTTTCTTGATGATCATGTTGATAAGATAGTAAAGAAAACAAGGAAATATTGTCACCATACAGTAAACATGTGATCCATTGTCTGTCAAGCTACAGGTTGTATTTTTCGGTCGCAAGTCACAAAATTTAATTGTTAATTGGTTATAAACGTTGAACTGATAATCAAGGTTAAACTGTATTCATATTAATACATCGATATTGATAATCAAGATAAAGAACGTAGCTTATTTCCACTGACTTATAGAAAATGTATAGTAAACAAGCGGATACAAGTATAATACTGCGTTAAAATGTACTATTATTTAGAATTTCAAATAAAAATGAAGTAAGAAATGTGTGTGTGTTTACATTTATATCTACAATAGTAATTAAAAGTTCTATTCGAAAATACGGAAATAAACAAAAGGTATGTAATACTTAAATTTTATTTTTAACGTGTATATTTGCACAATGCAACCGTTTTCATGTTGTTACATATTTTGGTTTTCAGATAATGTAATTCAAGAACTTTGTTTTATAATTATAATTTACTATGACGCACTTCAACTTTTGAATTTTAAGTTTAAATTGAACACATATTTCAGAAAACAGTGTTTTATAAATAACATTTTGTACGTGGTTAGTTGCAGTTATGTAGAAATACATTATAGGTATTTGAAAAGTGATAATTGTAATAAGATTAAAATGATGTAAATTACTCAAACTAATTTTTCATACAATATGTAATTGGACGTTATATTTATGTCTCGTATAGTTAAATACCTGTCAACATATTTTCAGAGATAATATTTCTAGATATCTGATTATTACCTATCTGACTGATTTGGTTATGTTTGTACCGCGTTTAAAATACCTAGATATCGTTGAAATATTTACTTTTTTGTGGTCCTAGGTCCTTCGAATTTTGTACTATGTAATTTATATAGTTTAAGAAATAAGAAACGGAAGTATAATTTATTTCTGTTCTTATCTGAAAAAGTGAACTTATGTTTAAATTAATATCTACATTAAAAACAATGGTTCATTGATGTAAATGCCCTGCCAGGCGTGTTTTTTAACTGGTATATTATTATGTATATCAGAATAATATTGCCCCTTTTAAACTATTTTTAAAGCTACTTGACTATATATTAAGAATGCCGCAGTTTTAAGAAAATACTATTTGATAATTTGTATAACGGAAAAACAGTGATTTTTATAATCATGCAGAATTTTGAACGTGTCCGATTGAAAGCTGTTATTCAGTCATTAGTTTTTTATCGCCTGGATTTTCTATTATTCACAGAATACAACGTAATTGATTTTTAAAATTTTGGACGTTAAATAATGAAGAAAATGTTTTCAGTCTTCATTAATTCTAGTTTTGAATTGCATACATTTAGTTTTCCTGTTAAAAGTTTTGGATTCATTAAATAATTTGCTGGTTCATGAACATAAATATATTTTATTTCTAGTTAATATATAGTTACATTAATTATATTTTTTGTTCTCCTTATGTTATTTGATTTTCGTAGTTTGTTAATACTTTTATTTTTATTATATTTAGTTGTACATACCAAATATTTTGTACAATTATCGACAAAACTATTGGATACCATAGTTTAAATTTCTGTGTTAAAAAAATTCATTGTTGCTAATAAAAAAATTGAGAAACCACTTAGAAATGTATCAAATATAAAAATTTGAAATAATTATTTTTATTATATCGTACCTTTTCGAAAGAAAATATAAATTTTTTCTTCGCCAATATCTTTATGTAGGTTGTCGTAGTTAAATTTTCCAGTTGTACTACAGTGCAGTTGTTCATTATTCTCAATTTTGTCACACTCGGAGACCGTTTGCTAACGCTCATTTATATAAATTGGATCTTATGCGCCCTGTACCGGTCCGATGTTTTTCACACGGTATGGTTCAGATTATTGCGTACTAAAGTGTATTCACTGCACAATAAACTAAACTTATTTGTTGAGATCTCGTGAACAATGCTTACACTATAATTTGGATTCGAGGTATTAACAGAAAATTTAAAGTAGTTATTTCTGTATGAAATTCATTTACTTTCAATAATGTTATATATATATATATATATATATTTGTAGAAATATTATGAATATGGAGTACACGGTGATTATGAGAACGTTTGACTGCAATAATTTATCGTGTCTGAAAGTAATTTTAAGAAAAATGGTCAAGTAAAATTTGATCATATTTATTTCTCTTCTAAGTGTATATAATGGCAATCATATAAATGAAAAGTTGATTATAGATGTACATGTGCGTCCTTATATTCCAATGGATTTGCATCGTAATAGGATCTACTAGTTGATGGTATAATCTAGCTGATAAGTGGTCGAAAGGTAATAGTTTCATAAATTAATAGCGTTTCCATTAGTTATTTCTTATCGGTGAAAAAAAAATTCGCTACCATTATTTTTGAGATAAGACAAAATGAATTTTAGTTTTAAACTTAAATGCAAAATAAAATAAATTGATTTATAATATATATTTGTAAATAAAAACATTACGTAAAAATTTCTTATTGTAAAAATTTAAGTAATCTTTTTCTGAAATATCTCAATTTCGAATATACGATATAGAAAATTCATCTTCAACCAAGTTTTCTCTATATTCGCAGTTTTAAAATATTATCTATTCCAAATCTGAATATTCGGAATACGTTGCTATGACCAGGTCCTGGTCTATCACCATAAACCAAAAGTACGTTGTCTTTCCGTATAATGTAATTTTCACATTCCGCTACTTCTAAAGCGTACTTCAATCGATATTTGACGTCTTCTCTCCAGTCTGGTAATAATTCATCTATAGTACAAAAATATTTACGAATGAAAAGTATGTATTTATCTATTTCATCGGAAAAGTGTTGAATTTTCTCGTAAGTTGGATAAAATTTTACTCTCATTTTATATAATATGTACAAAAGTAAAAAAAAAAAAAAATGTTTTTTTATGTACATTAAATAAGAACACCGAAAACAGCTTTAGTCATATAATTACGAACAGTACAATAAAAAGGAATAGATAAGGACGAACATTTTGAAGACTCGTTTATTAATCATTGATCAATTTGGCACGAGATAAATCGAAATGCTGTCTTATCAACCTGCGGTAGGAAATGGATTTACAAGAAAAAAAAAATAAACGATTAATTTTGAAATGTCATTGATAACGATTAGTTAAAATTACACTGTTTCACGTATCATGTCGGCATTAAAGATTCGTAATAGTTTTTCCTTATTATAGTGAAGTCCGTATAACTTAAAACATAAATTGAACGTAACGTTTTTTTTTTTTCTCGCTAGGGGAAGGAATAATTTTCGAACGGTTATAAAAAGTAATATGTTGCCGAATCTGTTTATTCGAATTTATTTTCTAAACGTACAAATCAATAAATGTTTACAATAATTATACGTACGTTTATACCATAATGATATAACACCGCTGTATAAAGTTGCTTTCCTCGCGGTGTGTATATTTCTTGTAATAGCCATAATTGGACAACACGGTGAATGCGTGGAAATATCGTAAGCTGTGTGGCCGGTGATCGTGAGCACTATTATTAGTTGCGCTTTTACATTAGCAGATGTTGTTGCTACGGCAGCTGCCGTGCTTGAACTCGGCGAAACAGGAATTCCCGTCTATTCGTTGATAAATAAAAAATTAATTATCGAAATAAAAATAAACTGAACGATTATTTTTCGTCTAATTTTTACTTGATAATTAATATAATTAATTTTAGCTTATACATACAAAAGCGTTATTTTACGAAACTACGACTACCGTTAAATTTAAAAAACTACGTTTACAAAATTAATTTGTACTATTAATCGATAATTTATTTTTCCTCAATTCTTCGCATAATTGCATACTCATTTATTGAATGTAAACATTACTAATTGACCGTTTATTTTCCTTTCTTAAAATGAAATAGCCGTAAGTCGAATTATACCGTTTGATTTGTCAATTACGTTTTATACGTTCCATTGCAAGGTAAGGCTTATTATATCTCACTCTTTCTTACCAAATATCCGAATTATCTTACTTTTTACTTATTCGTCGAAAGTAGTAATTCTCCTTTTTCAATAATTTTATATTTTTTAACTCGATTAATGTTCAAAAAACCGAACTTGTCCTCGCTTGTAATGGTGAAGTATAAAAAAAAAAGTCGTTAAGTCAAAGAACAAAAAATTTCAGTTTAGTTTAAAATATTACCCTCGCTAATCTGAGGCAAAACCCGTATTATCTGAAATAATTCTAATGATCATTTGACGGGGGTTTTTTTTTCTTATCGATCTTCAGAAAACGATGAAAATCTAATTAAGCTCTCGCCGAGGAAACTATTTTATAACTGAGGCAAGCTTGATGAGTTGTCGTTATTATTAACGAATTATATACAAATGAATTGTCGATTTTGAAAGTTTTTAAACTTATCGACAGTATGAATGTTCTCTAGTTTTGTGTCGTGAGCTCACTTACAATTAGCATCATTGTATTTTTAATATTTCTCGTCGATTTAGCAGCTTCTGCTTCGCGACAGATATTATTAGCTATTGCGATAGTCTGAACAGGATAATCTCCGAAGGCAGTTTCGATGTTCAACATAATCGAACCGGCTCCGTTCAAGACGATATTAAATAAATCTGCTAATTCTGCTCTAGTAGGACGAGGTTTCGTACACATCGACGTTAGAATTCCCGTACTAACTATAACTGGTTTACTTTGCTACAACAAGAACAACAACAAATTTAGTTCGATGCGAGTTTAACTCGTGTTTGTAACTGTAAATTTAACGATTTTTAATAATTTGTCTACATTTCTTATACCCTTCATCGAGGGAAAATTATCAAAAAAATTCGTAAATCGTAATAATATTTTCACTTAACGTGTCATTCGTCTGTGCATTATAAAGATAAATATTGATCAAATTTTCAATCCATAGAGACGCGCTGATTCTACTTAAAATCGGTAATTATTAAGCCAATAATGATTTTTTCAATCTATTATGTCATTTTTCTCAGCCTATTTTTTTTGTTTCAGTTTTACGTAATTCGATAGTACTATAATTCATTTAATAAAATAGTTGTTAAGATTTTTTCGTCTAAATTACCTAAAACTAAAAACCTGTTTAGTTTTATTATTTATTTCATATTCATTTTTATGTCTTACATAATACGAGGGTGGTAATGAGGATGAATGTGTGTGACACTATTGAATTACATTTAGTGGAAGAAATGAACAAAACGTTGTTCCGTTCATTTGTCACGTTCTATTTATTTATTAATTTTTAATTTATAGAAATTTAAATGTACGAAATAACATGGCGTTCACTTTTCGTTTTATGGTTATTGCTAATTTGCCATTAATTTTTTTGTAGAAAATTTGTACTATATATATATATATTATGACGATCTAAGACGATGGGGGTACTGATGGAAAAAAATAAAAATAAAATTAAAATAAAAATAAAATTTCGACAATAATTAACGTAATATATAATATCGGTCAATAACCGAGGTATTTCCATCAGGATAGTTTTAGATCGTCAAAACTGATAAGTTACAACATAGAGCCATAACGAATAGGATGATGATAGCAATAACCTGGGAAATAATAAGTACTATTTAATTAAATGCGGATTGCCAGGTTATGAAGGAAAAACCGGGGAATAACGGCGGATAGAGCCCGCAACCGGTGATCGCGTGTTGTATATGTGTGAATAGACTTATCGATCGAGATATATACATTTTGTCTTTAACCGTTAAGCTTGTATCGTTTTTAGTCGCTTATTATTTTTGGTCCGAAAGATCGTTACGTCTAGTCAATTCGTAACAACGAAATATATTCGTTTAAATTGTATCGCGTGTTTTGCCTTTTTAAAGAGTAGACGTTACGAGGTAGAGATTTTATACAGGACCATTAAAATTATTATATAAAAGAAATAATTCTCTAGTCAGTCGAATACGTAAACCGAAATAAATAATCACGAACTGGATAAGACTGTATCTGAATAAATTTAAAATAATAAATTAAATCAATTACGTTTTAATTTACGGAAACCGTATCATCATCAAAACTTACGGAATACGATCTGGAGACATCAGCCCTTCCGGAAACAGCAGCAGCGGAGACCGTGGTACCACAGGTCGTACGTTTTGTTTTATTATTTGTTATTTCATGTTGCTTATTGTACTTAGTATATGTCCGTGAATAATTTGTGTGGCTTAACAATTGTATAATAATAAGTAATTGTTTTCTTTTATTTTAAAAATCATATTTGTCGATATTTAAAATGTATAATAATATATAAATTAAAATCATGTGTAATAATTAAATTTTAATCGATGTATTAGTGTGTCACCGGCTGCGAGTTCTACAAGCAGTTCAGGTTAGGCACTGGCGACCGCGATCCTATAATTCTTTTATCATATTACGAAATAAAGCCCTCCATGTCATAATAAATTATCCGCCACCTATTTCGTAATAAATTGGCGATCAGCACGAGGGGATTTACCTCGATTAGTACTAAATTGGCCGATCACGACGTAGGGATTAAGGATATTTCGTAATAACTTGGATCACCACGACGTGATTAAGCTACATTTCGTAATAACTTGGCAGACAACGACGAGTTAAATGCCATTTCGTAATAATATATATATATATATATATATATATATATATATATATATATATATATATATATATATATATATATACTGTTTAAATTATTTTTTTATATTTTTACCATCAACTTTTTGTTTATAGGAGATCAATATTTTATGTTGACTTTGTATATTATTTAAATTTTGTTTTTATTTTCTCCATTGTACGGGTAACCGCCCTATATTATAAGACTTATTAATTGCAAATTTACCCGGTTACTCGCGCATTTTTTTTTTTTTAATAACGTAACTTTTAATTAGTTTCACTGTATTTATTATTAAAATGAATAATAATAAAGTTTGATTAGTACGTGATGAATAACTTTCTCAAATTATAAAAAAATTCTACGACGGTATGAAAATTAAATTAAAAAAAAAAATAATTTAATTTCTTATATATCGCTATTAATTTGGAATCAAATATTATAAATATTACAGTCATAAAACTACATTTAAGAATTCGTACTTATAAGTAAATGAAACAAAATTAACGAGTAGCATGTCGTTTGTTTTATAACCTTTTTTTAGAGTCTTTGTATATATCCGAATACGTATCTAGCCGCCATTTTTTATGCGCTTAATTGTTCAAATTGATATCCGACTTCATTTATTAACGGCTTATATCATCATCATCAGAATTACGTGTTTTATTAATTAAAATAGAAAGAAAACTTAATTTATTTCTCTTAAATATGCGCGTCCGTGATCTAATTATATATTTCGTCAGAGTTTTTTTTTATCCGATTATTTCGTTTTAAACACCGCGGTCCCATCAAAGTAAGACAATGAGAAAATGATTAGGCTCATCTTTCGACTCATTCCGTTGCAAACGATTTGATACACTATTTTTTTATTAAGTATTAATTTGTACTAATACTAAATACAACATGGAATTCATCATGATAATTCCTCAATATTTCTCAGAGAGAATTGGACAGCTAATTTTATATTTCAGAATTCTCTGGATAGCGTAATATCATTTTTGTGTAAAATTGTAAACTTAGTTTTAAATTAATATGTTATGATTTTATATTTATTAATTTTAACTGTATATAGCTTGATAATGGCGTAAATGCCGAAAAGCTTCGCATAATTAAAAATAAATTTAGTGATTTTAACTATTTTTAGTAAAAAAAAAAAAAAAAAAAAAAAAAATAATAATCTAATAGACTGTATCGTTATAATGGAGAAGCTTCGATCTATTTCATATTTGTAAACATAATAGTTATAAGTAGAATTCAAAAAGTTGGTAATTTAAATCAATCATGTATATTTATTACCTATTTAAATGGTAAAAATAAGGCACTTTCCTGATGATCGTCTAAACTGTAATACAGTAATTTTATTTTAATCAAAATGAAAATATGATAAAAGAAATTCACCCACACGTAAGCAGTGACGCTAAAAGATCATTAACCTGTTTCATCAAAAAACTAAACTCTGCTATATAGAATTGCAATATACATCAACTTCGGAAGTGGACGAACCAGCTCTCTTGACTATAGCAATGAGGATCGGGACTAATAATCCTCACAAAATTGACTTGCCATGATAAATATAATATCCCGGAATTTAAATAGCGTTCTATCCAAACTACCGTTTCCGCAACTACTTATACAAGAATTAGAACCTGCAGTAATATGCTTGCAGGAAACCAAATTAAATAGTAATCACAATATAGAAATAAAAGAATACAATATACATCGAAAAGACTACTTATTAGCCGGTAACACAAAAGGAGGTTTACTGATCGCCGTACATAATACTATCAAAGGTGAAGCAATACAATTACGGTCGAGCCTTCAAGTGATTGCTATAAAACTTTTATAAAACACGCCAATATAAATAATTTTATTGTAATTTATTGTATCTAATTTCCGTGGACACAAATGACCTTTTGTAGTCGAGCGTCATAAAATAAAAAAATATAATAAAAAAGAAAATTGAAAAAGTTACTTAAACGTATACTAACCATTATTGCACGAGTAACGATGCTACTTTGAATTAGACACAGTTTATAGGGTGGCGTTTCTATTGCCAAGTCGCCGCGCGAAACGATTACACCGTCGGAGATGTTTATTATCTCATCCAGATGCAACAAAGCTTCTCTGTTCTCAATTTTGCTAAAGATTGCTACATCTTTTTCTAAATCTCCTGCAAAAAAAAAAAAATTGAATATAATAATAAGTAAAAACACGTTTTCTATGTAGATATTGGTGGATATGATTATCAGAAATACCGGTGTTTAAACTATTTGAACGATCTACTGTAACGATAGATACACATTTAATTATACAGATTAAATTTTTAATAAAAATGGAACCGGTTTTTTCGCGTTTTGAATTTTTCGAATATTTAATTTTTTTTTGATTGATTTATTTGTTTTTCATTTTTATTTTAGTTGTCTGCTGGATAACACAATTAAAGGAAGATGGTTGATTAATTACCTAAAAGCTCTCTAAGGCATATTACATCTGCCGGATCTTTAACGAACGATGCGAATATTAAATCGGCGTTATGTCCTATTCCGTACTTAATGTTTTCAATATCATCTTCTGTTAGCAGCGGTAAATCTAAATCAACTCCTGGTGCATTGACAGCTCCTTGACTTCGGATTATTCCGTCATTTTCAATAGTTCCAGTGACGTCCGAACCTCCTGTAAGAAATTTATCGATTTTTTTTTACAACTTGTAAAAATGTTTTTATATTATTATTCACCCAACTAAATACGGTTTAATTTACGTTTGCGGTACGCCTGCTTTTCTTTTTAACAAATATAAATTTAATCGTTACAATTAATATTAAAATACCGCTTGCGGAAGCTAAAAAAAAATCGCTAACATTAATAGGCACAACCGATGCCGCTACAAGCCAATTAATTATTAATAACTTTAAAAAGCACGAACAAACCACATTGACTCGATTCCGAATTTTCCATGAACAAATTGCAATATGCATCATTTTTGTTTATTATTCTTATTACATTAATTTATTAATAATTCATAATAATCGATTGCTAATTTCCTTCTACTTTATATATACCTTACAAAACTACATTTGAAGTTCAACATTCTTAATTCACTGTATCAAAAAAACTGGCCATGATAATAGTATAATAACTATAAAGTTATTTAATAGTTATTTTATTTGTTGGAAAAGAAGAAATTAAAAATTGCGAATGAAGAATTTAAAATATATATATAGACATTCATTATCATTATTTTTGTGCAATCCTAAGACTGGTCCATCGCCATGACGATAGTTCTCCATCATTCCATGTTTTCTGAAGTTCTTTTTAGTTCAGTGTAATTTTCTAACCCGGTGTCTTCTAACAAAGTTCTTACAACTTATTTTTCAGCCTTACACGGATTCTTTTAACTTGAACTTTTACCTTCAAAGATATCTCGCAATAATCCGTCATGTCACATGTCCAATCCAAGTTTACGTGTTTTCCTTATTCGATTTACAGCAATTTTTTGTCTTTTATTTTTTATCTTTATTAACACACATACTCAAACATATAACATGTATTTATTTTCGTTAACTAAAGTTTAAAGCGGCAGCCTTTTATTTCACACAGAAAAATATGAAATGAGAATTAAGAACAGAATTTAAAAAATAATGTAATAAATATCATCGTATAATTTATTTTTACATCTATAAGCAACACTATATCATATTATTTTTAAATATTTAAACGATTGAAAAATATAATTGAAAATAGTTCGTTAATATATGATCACACACACATGCACTCTCATATATATATATATATATATATATATATATATATATATATATATATATCACGATACGATCACGATAAGCCTTTATCTATCCACTCCTGTATGAAGGCTTTCCCCAACGTCTTCCAACTACTTCTGTTGTGTGCTTTCCACAACCAATTTTTCCAAGCTACTTCTGCTATGTCATTGTGCCACCGCGTCATTGGTCTTCCCTGTTTCCTTTTTCTGTCCATCGGCCATCACTGTAAGATCCGCTTTGACCATCTATTATCTTCTCTTCGAGCAATGTGGCCTGCCCAATTCCATTCGCTTCATTGCATCATCCAACTGTGTTTGTTCCCGTATCCGTGTATTCTTTTTACGATCCAAATCTCTCATGTGCTGTCTGAGCTTTTCTTATCCTTTTTAAATTTGTTTTTGTATACGGCCATGTTTCCGAACCATATACAAGAATCAAAAGTAGACATTTGCTATATAATTTACGTTTCAGATTAATCGGTATTTGTTTATTGCCGAATACATGCGTAATTTTCCAAGCGCAACCCACGATAGTGATATTCTTCTGGCCATTTCTGCTTTCATTATCTTTATTTGTTGTGATTTTTTTACCTAGGTATATGTAACTATTTACTTGCTCTATCTATTTCGATTTTACTGATATTTGTACATTTTTTCCTGTGTTCGTCATTAGTTTTGTTTTATGTAAATTTATTTTCAGTCCTATTTTGTTCGAGTGTACATTTAAATCTGTTATCATCGTCTGTAGCTCTTCAGCACTTCCGCTCACTAGAAGTATATCGTCCGCGAATCTGAGATGATTCAAATATTCACTGTCTATTCTAATACCGGTTGTAGTCCAATTAAAGTTTTTAAACACGATATCCAAAGCGCAGATAAATAATTTCGGTGAGACGGTATCTCCTTGTCTAACACCTCTTTTTATTGGGATCTTTTTCGTTTTTTTCTATAAATTTATTTGCATTGTAGCAGACCCATAAATGTTCTTTATAATTTGTATGTTCACTGATACCAATCAGTTTTAACGAATTCAGTACTGCGCAGATATCTACTGTATCGAACGCCTTCTCGTAGTCTATAAATGCCATTGTCTATAAAATAGTTTTCCACTTCTTGAATTATTTTGTATTTGTTTTTTTCCAGTAGCACACTTATTATTTTTGTTAATACTCTATTTCCGCGTGACAATGCCTTTCTGAATATTTCCGGAACCCTATTGTTTTCAATAGTTTCCTGCACCAGACTGGTTTTGAAATTCCTGGTATCATTTCTCATTTTCTTATTGTTTTGTTTAATTCTGCTCACTGAATCAAATTTTTATCCCTGTCCACTTTTAAAATTCTTCGCTCTTTTAATAGTGATTTAGTTTCGGCACTTAATTTGTTATTTAATATTTTAATTTTCTGTGCTACTTTAATTGCACACTTCGTCATTGTTTCCACTATAAATCTCGCTTCATCTTCAATCGTTGCTGTTGGTTTTTTTAATAGTGCAAAATGCAAGTCTTTCTTGTATTCTAGTTTTTGAGACAATATTTTCTTCGGATCTACATTCACTGGCATCTGATTCGATTTATATTTAGCTTGCTTCAAATTGATTTTTAGTTTGGCTCTTACCAATCCGTGATATATATATGTATATATATATATATATATTATGGGTGTGGGTGTGTTTAATATATTACTTAATTTTTTTTTTTTAATATACACATACGTCATGTTCTTACTGACAACGCACATAAATTTAATAACAGATAATTATTAAAATAATTATTAGAATTCCATTTTAAATTCGCAATAAATATATATATTTGGTATATTTTTATTTTAGTTTTTTCAAACTAATACAGAAAGATGTTTGCAAATTTTTGATTTATTATATTCAATTTGTTATATGTACAAGAACAATTTTTAAAGTATATATTTCTCATTATTTTTTTTCTTGAATTACTATGAGTCGAGTATAATTATTTCCACGCTGTGAACGGTGAAGTTTTGTGAAAAACGTGTTCAATTCTCAAATGGTTAATTGTCGTAAAATCAAGCCGAGAAATGTCTTGATGACTTTGTCGATCTTGAAAAGGTTTGATAAGACCTATTTCTACTTCGACTTGTACTGGAATAGTCTATTCACGATGGTTTAGCCACATCCGGGCGCACGGGACAGTAAATTGTTGCTTATGCGGCTACGTGTACCCTTTTATTGTCAGGACTCTGATATGTTCGCGAATCCGTAAGTAAGTTACTTTGCAGTTGTCCTTCATGAGTATAATTATGATCTATTGAATCTGGGTGTGGAATGAAGCAATTCAGTCTAATTACAAGGCCTTCTTAATAATGGGATTTAGCCAAATAGATTGTAAACAATACAAGATACCAGAGAATTGTACATCAATCGCTTAGTTGAAATGAGTGAACTGAGTTAGATGCTTCAAAGGAACACGTTACCGTCGGTCTGGGTGATGTCGTATTCATATTTTGCACCATCAGTATACACTGGATGCACTTAGCATACTTTTCTGAGGTTTGTAATGTTTTTGTCGAGAACATCTGGGTAATTGATTTGATCATAGAAAAGAACGATTACATTTATGTTAATATCCAGATAATTTCATAGTGTCAAAATATTAATTAAGTATCTTATAGGAAATTTGATGTTGTTTTTGTGTAAGAAATGTTGGATTCCTGATAGTGGATTATTTGGAAATATGGTCGAAATAAAATGAGAATGAGTGTGTATATTGTTAGTGCAGGTATTTAAATACAAATGATAATTTCTGAAAAGGAAAGAGGTGAGACATCAGATAAGGCACATGACGCTAAGAGAGGATGATGTTCTGTTTAATGTCTCGAGAATGGTATGATGAATAAGATGTAGAAATTATAGAACAGCTTATCTGTCCAGTGAATACCAGATATCCATTCAAGATATCAATTAAAATATTTAAGGAGTAGTTTAGGATGGATGTTGTATTTTTAAGACAATCATGGACCCTAAACATCCTGTTCGTAAGTTAGCTACGTTAATTTTGAGCCAAATAGGCGGCTAAGAATTTTGAGATGCGGCTTAATAGGAAGCGGAGAATTATAAAATGTTTGGAGGTAATTTGATGCCTTCTAAAGAAATTCAGGCATACAAATTTTGAGGAGTAAGGGATTAGATCGTTGTCGTTAGGCTAGAATTGTATTTTAAGAATTGTTTGTTGAAGTATGTTTTTTGGGAATTAAACGGAAGGTTAGATGATAAGTATATGTTCAAATCATCGATGAACAGCTGAACTAAAACGTGCGGTTTGATGCAGTCTACTACATCATTTAGGTAGAGTATCTTGCGGAATTTTATTCCATGATGAAGAAAAATTTGAGATATCGATGAACCGATTTTAACATTAAATGTACGATTGTACAAAAAATCACCTTTTTATTATTATCTTAAACATTTCAAATAATATATTTAGTCTCCAAATACAAAACCTTTAGGGCAGTTTATCATGTATTTTTGATGTAATATAATATATTTTCAATGTTTTTCATTACATTAAATAACACATTTTTACTTTGGAGTTCAGTTGTACGCTGTTCAATTAGGTCCAGGCTGCGTACTTCCATTTAGTACGATATCTAAAGGTTACAAATGTAGCAGTCATTTTTATCAGATTTTAATAAGTTTTTTTCTAATTTTCAAAATTTACCACTTGCGTAATTAAGTAAATATACATTTCACATATATATTAAATTATATTAATGGCATATCTAATGGTCCGAATCTTGTGAAACTTTTTTCATTTTACTTGAAATTCAAAAATATAACCCACTAAATGTAATTAAGTAAATATACATTTCACATACATACTTGCGTAATTAAGTAAATATACATTTCACATATATATTAAATTATATTAATGGCATATCTAATGGTCCGAATCTTGTGAAACTTTTTTTCATTTTACTTGAAATTCAAAAATATAACCCATATCACGAGTGAAACACGTTCAGTTATACGTTAATTTTTCATTTAGATCATATTTCTCATTTTGGTTTATTTAGTATACTTCAATTTTATTAAAATTCAATTTCAATATATTTAACTCGATCGTTTTCAAAAATAATAATCTCGCAACATATATGTAATACAATGTACAAAAAAAAAAAATAAAAATATATTTGGAAAGTTTTTATTAATAAAACACGTTCTTTATTTTTATTTAATCGTTACATGCGTAAGCTATTACTTCGAACACTGTTTAGTGTTCGATCAAATTTAATAGTTTACATTGCACTATTTAAAAGTGGTTCTTATTTTTAAGAATAATTACTTATCGAAATGTATAATTTCAGTTGTCCCTTAAACGTTCTTAAATAGTTCTAACAATAAACATGTTTTATAAAACGGTCAAAGTATATTTGTATTACTAACGATGTTACTGTTGCGGTAGTGTCGTAATTAACCGATTATGCACGTGTATCACTTTGTATACTTCATTAACAGTTGCATGGTACAAGAATTAAATCGATATTTTTTCAAATGTTAATTACATATTTAATTTGTAACTTACCAGCGCTAGTAATTTTAAGCGAAACCGTTCCATAGTCCAAAAATACTCTCATGCCCGGTTTCACGAAATTTCCAAGTTCTGGAAAAGAAATTGCTACTTTTGACATATCTCCTTTATCCCAAAGATCTTTATTACCGGTTAGTGTGAACTGTTCTCCTTTACATAATTTTACTCGATCATCTTCCTAAAAAGCAATATATAAATAACCAAATAAATTTCAACCCAGTGATGTTTGTTTCCGTTTTTTTTTTTTTTTTTTTTTTTTTTTCGTTATATATATAGAGAAAATACAAATATATATTTTTATTTAAAAGGATATAAAAATGAAATAAGATGTAAAAAAATTTCAAAACGCAATTAAATTGATGATGTGCACTATTCAGGTGCGGCTGTGACAGCGATGTGACTAAGAAGTATGTAATTTGGTGTGCGTGTATGTTGGTAATTACGAAGAAATAAAAATGCTAATCTCGAAGGCGTTAAACATTGCCCTTTTTTATTTAAAGTCCCATTTTGATTTTAAGTTAATTTACAGGTGTAAAATTTGTTCTGTAATTTTGAATCAATTTTAATGAATTATTATATATGTGTCATGTTAAAATGCAGTTGAATGATCTACAGTATTTTTGAAAAGAAATTATAAACATCGCTAATGTAAACGGACACCGTATTAATGAAGCCATGCATTTTGATTACGGCGTATTATGGATATTAAACGTGTGAATTAAAATTAAATAATAAACAACAAAAAATAGTTAAAATCACTTTATAAAAAATCACAAAACTTTTCGACTATCCAGTGAACATAAAAATATAAACAATTTATAATATATATATATATATATAAAAAAAATAGATTTACAATTTAGAAAAATTAGCAAAATGAGAAAACAGTTCACTTTAGTAATTTTTGTAAATTGTACATCTAAATTAGCATGTTTTACATAAATTGTATATATTTTTACACTTTACTTCTTACAGCCGGAAGCTGCGATTTTTCATAGAGAAAGTTTAGTGATTTTAACTACTTTTTTGTTGTTTATTTTTTAAAAATCACTACATTCCACGAATTAATAAACTAAGGAATTGAAAAAAAAATCTTTAAAAAAATACTTTTTTTCAAAGATTTAAAAATGAAATATTAAAAATAAAAACTACTGATGTTTTAATTATGTAAAAATATAAACGACGAGCCAAAGTTTTATATACATTTATTTATTAAAAAAAAAAAACGATAAATTTTTGTACGCTACACTCGTTATCGTTGATTATAAGGAATGAGCTTACGTTATCGAAATTGCCGTATTTTATTTCTCTACCCTGAGTGTCCATCGCAATTCCGATTACTCGCGGTATGCCGGTTTCGTTAGTGAGTTTCTGTAAAACGTTATTTATCATATCGACAACCTCTTGGAAATCCTCGGGATTTTGCCATAAATTTACTCGAACCACGTCCATACCCGATCTTATCATATTTTCAATCGTTTCCGGATCTTTACTCTTAGGACCTAAATGTGGGAATATTCGATTACATTGTTGCAATTATTATTATAAAATATTGTATAATCGTAATAAAATTTCGAAATGAACATTTTTCGCTAATACGTAGTTAAATATTATTTGACAATTAAAAAACAATAATACCTATTTACTGATTTTATTCGGGTTAATTGACACGAACTATTCTATAAACATAAATATTGTTTACTTTTTCTTTTCGAAGTTTTCTGGTTCTAGATTCCAAACTTTGATGTTTTATAATCCTTATTTTCTTTACTTACATTATAATAGGGTAAGCTTTATCGAAATTAATAAATGAGTAAGAATATTTATATTTTATTTCTAATTAAATATTGGTATGTCTTCCTTAAAAAATAGCCGCATCTAGAAAACCAACTGATTCTCCGGTGTTTTTTAGCTTCCAATCCATCCGTATGATATCTTACTATCTGAAACCTGATTATCAAATGATACTATTTTTTTCATTACCCGGTTATCGCTGTTTCCGTGACGATGGGGCAGGTGGTTACGGTGGTGCAGCCTTTTTAATTAGAGATAATATGTGCTGTTGTACACCTTCTCTTGACTTGATTCTTATAGCAACTGCAGCGCGGTCTGTATTTATACTAAATTCCGAAGTAGGAATACATGCATTTTCTTCTTTTACCGTCCACCCAATAATATTTTCCACGCTAACCTTTTAACTTTATAAACTTCCTCCAGACTTCGTCCTTTGTAATAATTACGGTTCCTGTAATGTGAATGAAATGGGACATAGCTTGTTAAATATAATATCCTCTACAAACCTTTCACTCATCAATGATGGTCGGCATACCTATACCCACTTTACAATTTTCTAATTCCCTCTATTCTTCGTCTCAAACGACCTTCTACTTTTCAGTAAATGGAATATTTTCGATATTCCGTTAGGAAGTGATCACTTGTCTACATCTTTCCATGTTATTCTTAAGATTTGTCTGAGCAATCTCATCTGACAAATTTAAAGTTTTTAAATTTGATTGCTTCTGATTAGCCATGTCTCACAACTATACAACAAAGTTGATAACACCACTTCTCTATAAACATTTAGTTTCGTATTAATATGTAAATTTTTATTCCTAAATATACGTTGTGCCAGCTTGTTGTAGGCGGTCATAGCATTTCTTATGTTATATTTGATCTCATCTAATTCATTATTATCGCTAGTTATGCTTCCGAGATATTTGAAGCTTTTGACAATTTTTAACTTTTATATGAAAATTTTCTTCCGTGCTATTTAATATCATTATTTCTGTTTTATTTGTTCTTATGACTTAATCCATAATTCCGATATGTATCATGCAAACAGTTTAACGCGCGCTGTAATTATGTAGAAGTTTCACCCAGTATAACACAGTCATCAGCATACTGTAAATTTTGCAGTACAAACATTTCCGTCCTGCTGCTCGTATTGAATATTTGTAGGTTATATAATCCTCCATTAAAACGATATCTTATTTTTATACTTATTTGTTCAATTTTTCGTTTGTATGTTAAGAAAATCATTCCCATATAAAGATTAAACAAAGACGATGCAAGCACACACCCTTGTCTTACACCGGCTGTTACCAGAAAAGGTTTTGCCAGTTCGGTGTCATAAATTACCGAGCTTTCTATACCATCATGCAGCTGTTTTATAATTGAAACAAATTTTGATGGGCAACCAGCTATTTCGAAGCATCGCCACAATGCATTTCTATTAACCGTATTGAAAGCCTTTTTGACATCTATCAACGCCATATATAGAGCTCTATTTTGCTCTCTAGTCTTTTCCATAACTTCTCGTATGGCATACACCGTATCTATTGTGCTGCGCTCCTTAGCTGCAGAATTAAACTCAGGATTTTACTGGCCGTGCAAAGAAGTGATATACTACGATAATTTGAACAATCTTTTTAGTCTCCTTTATTTTTATAAATTGCAAAAGCAGCCGCATCTTTAAAGTCTTTGGGTACAGTTGAACTTTCCCATATCTCCTGAAACAGTTTAATCAAGTATGCCATGATCACATTTTTACTAACTTTGTATATTTCGCTTGGTATGTAATCTAACCCAGCGGCTTTATTTGCTTTCAGCCTTTTAATGGCATGTACAATTTCTTCCGCGGTAGGTGGGATGTCCATATCATAGTTGACTTCCTGGACAAGTAAGTCATTTAGTAAGAATTCATTGTTCAATAATGTTTTAAAGTATTATTTCCATCTAATTTTTACTTCATTCGTATCTCTAATTATAGCTCCAGATTTATCTGCGATAGCAATTTTACATCTAGTATTTGGGCCATATATTAACTTAAGTGCTGTGTAAAAAGCTCGATTATCATTTTTGTTAACCATTTCTTGAATTTCTTTTGTTTTATTAATCCATCATTTATTCTTGAGTCTCCTTGTTTCTCGTTGTATCTCAGCTTTCAGAGTCACAAATTTATTCCGTTTGTTGTTATTTTTTCTATCATTTTGCCATTCTATAAAAGCCTGTCTTTTATCTTTTATTTTGAATCGTATTTCTTCTGAACTATAAGTAAACCAGTCTTGCGTTTCTCTTTTTATAGTCTAAAACATTTTTACATGTTGAGTTTATGCTTTGCTTTATATGATCCTATAATTCTTCTACAGATTTTTAGTATGTTCTGTTGTAAGTTATTTTTTAACTCCAACCCAAATTTTTTAGGCACAATTGTGTTCTTTAGAAAATTAGTATTATATGTTTTTTGTATTTTAACTGTTTTGTTTGGGTGATATTTTATGACTGGAAATCTGAATTTCGATCTCATGATCTGTGTCTCCATCTGCTCCTCTCATTGCTCGTGTATTTAAGCAGTCAGCTCTTTGTTTTTGTTGTATTATAACGTAATCGAGTTGATCCAGATGAGCTGATCTTGGGTGTATCCAGGTTCCTTTACAAGGTATTAGTAATACTTAAGCCATTTTGTGAGCAAAACTGAAGTAAACGCTCACCGTTACTATTTTCTTTACCTAATCCATGCGCACCAATCGTTTCTTTCTATATATTCAATTATTTCCAACTCGGGCATTGAAGTGTTCGAGTATTATAAGCCGCTCATTTAGTGGAATTTTATTAATAACTTGCTATAAATCATACTAAAACCTATCCTTAATTATTTTGTAATGTTGGCGCATATGCACTGATTACGGATACAATATAACTTGATGAAAACTTTATTTTCATTACCATAAGTCTATCAGCGCGCTGGTAAACAATCTAGTACAGTAACACGCGGGGCTGCAATTGTATCGTGACAACAAAACGATTTACAATCAATTGTCCCGGGTTTGTATGTATGTGTCTATCTACGCTAGCTCCACATTATAATTTCCTTGTACGCTACTTACACAGTACAACAAAAATATGTATAATAAGTAGTCGCCTACCTCCGAAACGGAGACGGTACTTGATGATGATGATGAAGTCGATCACTTATTCCGCATGGCTCCTCTATAATATAGGGCATTACTCTATTATTGATTGCAAAACTTACTCCGCTTAGTCGTTTGTCTGCTGCTTTAGCACCTTTCCAGTAAATTGTGGGCCCTGTACTTTGTTCATTTATTATTTCTTCTGGAGTTTCCGATAATGCTGCTATACCAATGTTATATCTCTTCAATTTTTGGGTAATTAGTGATGATCTCCGTATTGGTCTTTCTTCCTGCAACGTTCTAACATTCCATTCACCTATATTCCATGTGTTTATTTTAAATTGATTCATAGTTCCATATTTATTACCGCATTGTATAGGTTCTCGCCAGCCGCGGCAACATGGGAAGAACTATGTTTAGGACACGTTTTCTAGTTCCCTGCACTATTCAAAATAACACTGTCTAGTCGTATAGCCTGCTGCCGAGCTTCAATATCTTCCGATCCTTTTGAAAAGCGACCATCTGGGTTATACCGCCTTCCATGCAGAATCAATGGCTAAAAGATTCGAGTCAAACCTGCACTCGTCACCACGATTCCATCGCCGTAGAACTTTTTAATAATAGATAGAAGGAAAATAATATTGGATAACAGAAGATCGACTGTAGCTGCGGACATTTTAGGAACATAGAAGCCGCATTCAACTACACCAGTTGACCCAATGGCAAGGATGAAACCAGGACAATTGGTCTGGTGTAAGTCAGTGCAGTAAACTGCAGGCATGAATAGAGAATGTCCAGAAAAAAATGATTAGAAGAGATAGAATTAGAAAAGAAAATGAAGGGATGTGAGAAGGGAACTCTTCTGCACTTGCTCAAGATGCACAGTATTTCGTATGAAGCAATAATAATAATAAATAATGTAACGCAAAATAGGGAACAAGATAAATAAACGGAAACATTAATTATCATAAACGTGGCTTGAACGTTAACTTATTTTAATTTAAACTATTGATGTAATGAAATATATGTTTTTAAAAAGAACTCATCTTACCTATTGTTCCAATAATGCCTGTTAATTTTGCGGAATTTGGTTTGCCATAAATATCAAGCGTTGACCAATAATGAATTTTACTACGTACGTTCACGCATTCAGCTCGACACGCCATGTTGCTGTAAAACGTTAACAAATTATATTAAACTAATAAATTATGGATTATTCGTTAAATTCGTACTTAACTCGCGTATTAACGCATATTTATAAAACACCCTAGTCTCTCATAATGGTCGAATATTAAATCTGCTTGTGTGTATTTAAAGCTAATCATAAATTCTTAAAGTAAGGTTTCTCGTTTATTTAACGTGATTGAGATATTACAACTAATATTGTGAATGCAACTTGTATTAGATTAAAATGTAAAATAATAGCTACGTGAAATTATTTGAATCCTATAAGTTAATCTCAATTAATGTACTGTCGAAAGTTCGAAGGAACAGAAGTGTGTCAGCTTACTTTTATTAATAATTTTTAAATTTATAAATAAAAGACTAAAAAATAGAATCATTTAGTACTTACGTAAATTTTCTTTCACTGTGAATTACAAAAAGAACAAACGAAATGTATACGACAAATTACGCTAACAGCCCGTAACAATATTCGTTCAAAAAACCAGTTTAATATTTTATTTTACCTAGCCAGTAATATTTTGCATTAGTTATACACAATCTTTATAACTAAAAAAAAATGTTATTTACTTCATAATTTATAGTTAATTACAATCGATTCATACACTTTTTTTTTTTTTTTTTAAATACAGCCCTTTAGGCTATTACTAAGATCAATCTTAGCCATGTAGCTAAATAGTTATCATCTTTAACTTAATGATTTAGTTAACTTAACCACTAAGGACAAAACGAGTGTGGAGATTGGCTGCGAATCCATTATACATAAATTTACATAATTATGAAGCCTATTTAGACATACGGTTTAATGTTATGAGGTTGCGCAAAAGATTCACACGTTAATAGGATGCAATGGTTTCAGAACAAATAAGACTGATCGTCAACTCCAACACGTAGACAACAGACTATTCCTCAACAGGGTGGGTTCAGATTACATAAATTAACAACTAATTTAATTACTTACATTAATCAGTTAACTAAATTGATACATTGTGGACTTCAGGTAGACGGTGTTTATGCTGATTTTACGCAAGTATTTAATGAAGTCAGTTTATCTTATTAAATAAACTTAAGTATTCCGGTCTATTTAGGGAGTATATTGATCTTCTTGATTCGTATTTAACATCTCGAATATGTTATGTAACTACGTTTCAATAGTTATTATTCGTATGAATACACATCGATTTTTAGTATTTCTCGAGAATCTAATCTTGCATCTGTATTATTTATTATTTTTATTAACGGAATAAGCAGTAACTTTAAACTCTAAATTTCTATTATTTGTAGATGACCTGAAAATGTACGTCAGTATACTCGTTGACTGATTTCTTAGCTCTTCAAAGAAACTTAGATCTTATTATGTGGAGTGGGCGTAACGGGCTTTCCATCAATTATGGTAAGTTAGTTACAATGTGAATAAACTTAGTTTAATTACTATCTTGATAATAATATACTGAATAAGGTCGTTTATACACGTAGATTATAATTTCCTATATGACGTTATGCTTTACGTACCGTTGTATTATAAAAGACGGACAATTTCCGAATTAAAATTTTTACATAACTCCTACAATGGTGGTATTAATGACGAATATTTGATTTCGTAAATTAGTTTAGTACCTAAGATGAACGCCAAAATGAATCGTTGTTTCTTGTTCGCGTACCAACTCTATTTCGGTTCCCCGTGAGTATTTACTGTCCGTCTATATAACTCATTACTTAAAACTCGTCCATGTTTGGATATACATTTTTTATGAAATATTTATATGATTCTTTGGTTTAGTGAAATTTTAGCTAGCTTTATGTACTTATTATTAATGTGAGAAACGTCTTGACGTTAGTTCGTGGGTATCTTGTTTGGTTTCCTTATTTTATAATTTTAAATTATTGTTAAACTTTTCTATACGTATACACAAATACGTTTGAAATTTTCTTTACATATATTTGATGTGTAGGATTATGTATGTACTTTCCAGTGAAGCGAGGGTGTGTGGGTGTGTGGGCAGTTGTATTTTTTGTTTATGTGTGCGCATTCTAATGTGTATTGTGAATGACTGTAAGGAAGCTGTGGCAAACAGCAAATAAGAGTGCACTGAAACATGTAAGAAGTTTGTTGCAATGTATAAAACAATTATTTAGTTCTGAATTGTTCCCCATTAATTGTATACGATTATTCCTTATGAAAGGCAAGAAGATATCCAAAAAACCCTAAGGAAACTGTATAATAAAAAAATAAAACAGAAGTTGGGCTCGAAGTTATTTGGAGAAAACTGTAAAAATTTTGATGGGCACTGTTATCATGTTCCTATTAAATTTCTCCCCCCTAGTGAAATTCAAAATTTTTGAAACAATGAATTCCACAAAAACATCAAGTTGACTATATCACACCAAAAATTTAAAAAATAATTGCCTAAGACGGTTTAATGCTACTAACCTCATATCATCATTGTTATACATTATCAAATACAGCTGAAACTTTTACAAATTGTAATAATAAAAAAAAATCAAAACAAGAACATGGAATGAAACCGGTTATACCCATTTCATTATTAATACCGGTGTTTTCAAAATTGTGTAAAAATAAGAACATATTAATGACATCTCAAAAAACGAGAATGTAAAATACTTTTCTATAAATTTAACACAATAAAATACAACAATGAACTAATGCAAATAAATATTTCGGTTACTAACACAAATGCCAACTAAAAATAACCTATCAACACAATTGGTTTCTAAAACCAGTTTGAGTATATAAATGTAAATTATGGAATTATGATAAACAGAAAAAAGCAAAATTGCTATTTTAAAGGAAATTCAGAACTATTGTCGATGCTAACTAATCATACACTTCACGAAGATCTTGAAGTGAAACACGTAACGTAGGGAACCACAATTGTTGCTTGAAAATATCTCGTCTGATTAGAATATTTAAACCACATAGTATAGTGGCCTCTTTATTTTAGACAACCAACTTGGATATCGCCAGCCTAATCGAACAAATTATCTTTTATTTTAATATAAATAAAGTGTATATATAGTTAGTTGTATATCTCATAATTGAACCGAATTCGCTGTATTACGTACAAATAGTTATAAAAGTTATGAAATAGTGTAAACTACCCACTTTGGTTTATATAAACAATTACGTCTCAATATAAAATTTCTAAATGCCTTGTATTTTCTTCTTTTAATACAAATCATTGTCAATAACGAGTATTTAAAGATTCTAAAAATGCACATTTAATTCTCATTCCACTAGCGAATATTTAATTTTATCTGATTTCTTTTTTCTTCTTAGACTAATGTATCTTACCTTTAATTGTAATTGTGGTTACAAAAAAAAAAAACATTTTCGTACCGAATGGCTCACATGTTCAAAATTCAACTTTGTGAATCCTCATATGTTCCCATTTAGTTGATCCGAAATTATATTTTCTATTATTTCATTAATAATGATATCCATGTTTTCTTTTTTCTATAAATTTCTACCGTGTAATTGGTATTAATATTTAATCATAATGTACCTCTTAATAAGTTGTAATGGTCCCTCAGTGCGTTCGAATAATAAAAATTATCGAATTCACAATCTTTAAGGAAAATGATTGTTATCACAAAATATAAGTAGTGTCTAACATTTTCAGTTTTTGTTTAAATTGTTTTTCGCTTTCTGAAAATTAAAGCTATCTTTATTTGCTTTATAAAACTTTTATTTTTTAACAATTAGTTATTTAGAGAGTTTGTGTTGATAATATTTGATTATGAAAGTTTTTAAGATTAATTTAGATTTTTTTAATCTTCCAACTAGCCTTAAGGTTATCTAGTAAGTCTGTAATAAATGTAAAAAGAAGGGGGTCGAATAAGCCAAAAATAATCTTGAATGAAATTCACTTCCCAACGGAGGTGAATTTAAAGTAGAAGATTGCAAGTTTTATCCTGCTAGTGATATTAGGTCTTCTCTACATTTCTTAAATCAGAAAATTTTCTTATTTGTAGACATCTAATTTCCTCTGAATTGTCCATAAGCATAACTGGAGGTGAATTATCACGTCGTTCAAGTATCCGCAGCCTTTATATAATATTACTTCTGTTATGTACTCAATATATAGATCGGTGTGCAGTGTTTTATGAGAAATAAACCAGAGGTATTCTATGGTACGTAGTATGTAATTCATTTTGAACTCATTGAATTATCCCTGTTTAATTTGGAATGTTGAATGTTGCTGCAATAATTTTTTAAAATTCTGTAAAGACAGATAATATTGATGCTGGCATATATTATTCAGCTTTTTATGACGGTTTTGCCCAGATTTAAGTATTAACATTACTTGTGTGAACTGATACTGTTAACATTGATATATATATATATATATATATATATATATATATATATATATATATATATATATATATATATATCATTTATCATCAACCGGGAGAACTGGCTGTAACCGCTTTGTTGTCACGGCAAAATGCAACCTCAAATGTTTTTGTAGTGCACTGGTTTATATTGTATTTATTAATTTGTTGAAGATTATTCATCCGTTTATTTCGAGCAAGATTGTGTGAATGGGGTGTGAATGATGTATGTTTTAATGAGTGTGAGACTTGTGAATGAGTGTAGTTTTTTTGTTGTGTTTAATGGGTGTGAGGCTGGTGAATGCGTTCAATGTATTTTTTTGTATTTTTTTTTTTTTACTTTTAATTTTATAATTCAGAAAAAATTATTAATTGTATTATTTTATTTATAAGCCTACACTATAATTGGCTGTTAGCTGTTGTGTGGCTTCATTAAATAAATAAAAATAAATAAATAAATAAATATTTATAGAAGTCCATGCTCTTAGCTACTCGGTTATTCCGATGACTTCATAATACATATATATATATAACGCTTTCCGAGGTAAATGCTTTATTATTCTCGAAATAATAAAGTGGTACGTAATCAGGATCTTTTTTGGGTTCAAAGTTTCAATCATCTCATTAACCACTCCCAGAGATACGAATTTAATAGACGATACGTTATCTCACCATGTTGCCATAATATTTTACGAGAACTATTGTCGATGCCAACTAATCATACACTTCACGAAGATCTTGAAGTGAAACACGTAACGTAGGGAACCACAATTGTTGCTTGAAAATATCTCGTCTGATTAGAATATTTAAACCACATAGTATAGTGGTCTCTTTATTGTGAGTTCGGAATACTATTTCCAGTTGATTCGCAAACTCTTCAATCTTGTCTGCCCTTTTCCAAATCTCCATTAGATTTCAGAAGTTGTGAATTGATTTTTGGTCATTCTCATTTTTTTGTATACTTCCATAAGGTATTGTTTCCCTAAAGGTGAAATGTGCTTAATGTACTCTGTGAAGGTTTCATTTTTTTAGCACTTGAAGCATAAGTTTTTTTAATTAATATTATTTAATTTATTTCCCGTTTGTCGATCTCTGTTTTTGTCAGATTTTCTTCAGTTTATGTTTTTTTTTTATTCATATTGATGGATTATAATTTCATAAAGAAGGCGAAGTGGAACTATGCGTTTAATAAGTATTACTGTTAAAAAATATTGTAATTAAAATAATAATAATGTTATTAAAAAGTATATTCATATACAAATTTTCACATTTAAGCGATTGTTATAAATTGAAAATTTGATAAATTAATATAATTATTATCGTACACACGGCTCAATCAACAAAATGTAAACTAATAATTTTTATCGCACGTTATGTAAAGGAAAAATAAGATTTAAAAAAAAAAAACCGAAAACGAAACGCATGTCGACTGATTTAATGAAGTGCTCCTGGCGTAATGACTGTATCACTAATATTCTCAGCTACTTCAATAATACGTACAGTGCTTGACTGACCAGATCCTGGTTGGACGCCGGTAACTGTGATTACTTTATCATACGGTTGTATGAAACCTAAGCATTGGCCATAAATTAGGCCGTGTAATATTCTTACCTCCAAATCTTTCGTCCATTCGGGTAAAATTTCGTCTGAAATATAATTATCAATTATGTATATTTCAGTTTTAACAATGTTATTTTGAAGTATATTCCAGACGTTACTTTTTATAATCTACAACTATGATTCGTCACGCATTATAAATTTTGTATACTAATTTATATACTTTGGTATACGGAATAGTTAAAGACAATGGCTCTGGAATATGAAAATATAGAGGGTGACCTAGAGAATAAGGACAATTTTGTTATTTTTTTAATAGTTCAAAAACTACTCGACAAAAATTTTTGAACGAAATTTTATTTAAAAAATAGGAAAACGAGAGATTAGGGTACAATCATTTGTGGAACACAATATCGTTCAGATGATCGCCATTTGCGACAATACATCCGTTCAATCTTTACAAAATTTCGAAGAATTTTTCGAGCATAGGTCGCTGAATTTTTGAAATTTCTTCAGAAATCCCAGTTTTCAGGTCTTCCAGATCTCGTGGATTTCGTAAACGCGTTTCTTAAGGTATCTCCACAAAAAATTGCGCAACTTTGAATTCTTTTCGAAACTCTCTTTGCACCGTTTTATGATTGATTCACGCGAAAAAACTGGACAAATCTCTCGTGCGTACACTAAAACGGAGCACGCGGTTTGCCTTTTTCTTACCAACTGCGATATTCATGTAATATTTTGTTTGATAACTCTACACAATTTCTGATGCGACGTATAAATTCTACGTCGATTAAATGTCCCTTATCATGAAGTGTAGCACTAAAAGTTGATATACCGTATAAGAGAGACGGTACGACTGAAAGCGTTGTCTCGTTGTTTTAATAGTTGATAAAAAATAAATAGAGTTACGGATTTCATAAGCAGGCAATTGAAAATATATGTGTATATTATATATATATATATTACAGTGATTCGAAAATATTCATATATAATTTAGACACGTGTTCTGTTATAGATTAGCGGTACGATTGTCAAAAGTTTATGATATAATTTTAATTTCAGTCGCTGAAGTGTCAATCGAGGCGAGAAGTGAATTATAAACACTTTCATGAGTTCTTTTATGACTTACGATCGGACATTGTTAATCCATCGTAATGCAATTTGAACCACATTATTCACTTACTTGTATAATATAAACCGTACAACGTTTTATGTATGCAGCATCGACGAGCTGTTTCGTCGCTTCTAGTGACAACAATAGTAGGACAGCATGGTCTAAATTTAGAGATACTGTATCCCGTTTTGCCTGATGTAGATATGGCGATTATCGCGGAAGCGCTACATTTATCCGCTGCTATTACAGCGCCAATCGAAACGGCATCTATTTTTTTCACCGGCGGTTGAATCTGAAATGAATATAAATGTTTTAAAATGATTTCTTAGATGTCAGAAATCAAGTACTTATTTATATTAGACGTGTTATTTTACAAAATCGTTATTTAATGAATACTTCGATTACAAACGTGCGTTATAAATCTGTGATATGTATATTTTTTGTTTATAAAACTCGCTAAATTGCGTTTGTTCTTCCTTCAGTTAATGTAACGCAGAAACTTATTTTTATCGATGATATATGTTAAATTATAAAGGAATGTTGCAGGTAAGATAAAAAATAAGAATGTGTAAGACGAACTTTTACACAAGTAATTCGCCGCTAAATATATATATATATATATATATATATATATATATATATATATGTTCATGATTTAGAACTAGTTATAAATATAATTTTTATATCGATTACAGTAAATTTATTAGAAAACCGTACACAATTTGATAAATGAAAAAATTTGAAAACGCTGAAATATTGACTATTAAAAAATTTTGGAACTAATGAGAAATAATATACAAATAAATTACCATATCGAACAAATCTATATGTAGTCTTGTATATAATGTCGCCATTTCTGCTTCTCGGCATATCTTCGACATCATTTTAACAGTTTTAACTGGATCGTCGCCTTTGGCCGACTCACCCGATAACATTACACAATCGCAATTATCCAAAACAGCGTTTGCTACGTCACAAACTTCTGCACGCGAGGGTCGTGGTAACTCTGTCATAGTTTCTAACATATGCGTAGCGCAAATAACCGGTTTTCCCGCCTACATAAAATTTATTTATTAAAAGGACGAGGAAAATAATTATAAAATGAAATAATATGTTGCAGCATCTTTATTGTTCGAGGTTAATTATCGAATTTAACGTTCTTTACAGAAATACATTCAATAAAAAAATGAGTAACTAGATATATCTTTAAAATGTAATCAAAATTAAAAAAAAAATCATAATTGAATAACATTTTGTTTCTTAAAAATTACGCGCGCCTTAAAAATCTCCGAAACATTCCTGAGGAAAACCTTGATAAACTAATATTTTATAGTCTAGAATGCAGTTTTATGAATGAGTCACATGATTATGTCGGTTCAAACCGTTGCAATATATTGATAATTGCACGTATAGCCTTTATATAATTCAGTACTTACCAAATTACATTTGGCTGTTATAGATTTTTGAACAATGTTTATTTTCTGCATCGGAATTTCAATACCCATATCGCCTCTACCGATCATAATTCCATCCGCAGCTTCTATTATAGCATCAATGTTGTGAATTCCTTCTTGATTTTCAATTTTAGGTATTATTAATATTTCATTTCCGTCAATTCCTGTAAGCCAGTTATCGTGTGATTTATAACTTTATTCTTATTTACACGATGTTTACGATATTTGATTATTGAATTTTATACCCATGAGGTCTCTTATTTCTTCTACTGCTTCCGCAGTTCTTATAAATGAAGCAAAAACAAAGTCTACTCGTTGCTCAATGCCAAGCTTAATATCTTCTTGATCTCGTTCAGAAAGATTTGGCAAATCAACTTTGCTTCCGGGTAAATTAACTCCTTTGTGATCTGATAATTTTCCGGTATTTTCAATGGTGCATTTTATATCTGTTCCCTCTGTAAATAAAACGAATGACTTTTTAAGAAAAATCTGCATTATTAGGCAATATTATAGTAAAGAGGTAATATTTGTAAGCGGAAGTTATTTATTACTGAATTCGCATAATAAAAATATGCGCGCTAAATTTATACGAATTAAAAATATAAACATAACAAAATTTATTTATTTAAGGGCAGTTTAGAACACGAGTCTTCGCTATTTCTCAATTAACGATCGTTAATTATAAAATATTTAAGCTATAGAAAACCAAACAGATCTTCGCAACAATCCTTCTAGTATATTAGATCAATAGAACGACCACCAATTGCTTTTCACAGATGGTTCAAAGTCAAATTCTGGTGTAGGATGTGCAGTAGCATCCTCAAACGAAATAATATAATCAGATTTCCACTAGCTTCAAATTTTTCCATCTTCTCGGTTGAACTTTATGCTATAAAACTAGCTGTAATTTATATACAAGATTCTGTTGGTAGAAATTCTAAGCAGTCTGCCATTGCCACCGACTCTCAGCAATCACCAGCATCAGTAATTATAAGCGCAAAAATCAGCATCCTATTTACCGGTCTTTCCCTTCAACCATGATTTATATGGGTTCCAAGTCGCACTGGTATTGTTGTGAACAACGATCCAGCAGACACAGCAGCTAAAGAGGCGGCTTATATGCGGCCTGCTAAAATATATCCGCAGCATAATAAACGAACAATTCCGCGAGAAATGGAATATATTGTGGTTATCAACACCAACTACAAACAAATTACGCTCATTCAAACCTGATAATTTATGTCGATCCCCCCCTTTGTTAACACGACATGAAGACATAGTCATTCGTCGTATATTGCTGGGACATACGACTGTCACTCATAGTCACTTGATCAGAAGAGAATCACTACCGATTTGTTCCTGCAGCGATGTTAAATTAACAATAGAACACCTTCGGCTGTGCCGAAATATTCAATATGGTTTTACATCGGCATTACAACGATTTTTGCAGCCAAATGCAGCCGGTCCAACAGTAGCCTTCTTACGTGAAATCGGCATGTTTCGACAACTATAGCTTTCGTGTCCGTGCCTCCGGCCTATTAGCATTATACGGCACGTAAATGGATCATCATCACTAACATTTAAATAGGATAACAAAATTTAACGAATGCGTGTAAAATTATATATTACACTAACCTATGGAATCCGCAATCAATGAAATTTGCCCGTCATCTAGATATATGCGTTTACCAGGTTCCACCACTTTCACAATATTCTTATAATCCACGTAAATAATTTGATCTGTACATTTATCGGCGAAATCATCTTTCGTAGTGACTGTTACTTGCTCGCCTTTTTGAAGCGTTATTTCTTTAATTCCTTCCTACAGAAAATGTTTAAAATTTTATAAGGTACTCATTTTTCATCTATACGTAATGAGATAAATTCAGATAATGCAACTTTTCAGGGTATTTTTTTTTATACTGATGCGAACTGGTAATACAAATGCATTATAAATGTTTAAAATGTTTAATGAAATTTTAATAAATGTTTCAAAATACGTGAAATGACAGTTCAAAATTATGTTATATTTTTTTACTGCGTAAATAGATAATAGTATAAGAATTATAATTATTCAATTGGTATTGTAGTTATTTATCGTAAAACTATTTATTTTAAAGCGAGTATAATAATAATAAAAAAAATGGAAATGCGTACCGCCAATGTTCCGGTACGAATTCCCGGGCCTTTAGTGTCTAAACCAATAGCACACGGGAAATAAACTCCCATTTTTTCTGTCAAATTTTTGACAGCTTGTCGAATATTCGTAATTTCTGCTAAATGGCTTTCATGGGTTCCGTGAGAGAAATTTAAACGTGCTATGTTCATACCGGCGATCATCATTTTCTCTAATTGGTTAACCGATGTACTAGCGGGTCCTACAAATTAAAAATGTATATATTCAATTTTCATTATTAAAATTAATGTTAACATTTAAAAATTGAATAGACCGACTTTTAAATTGGAATCACTCGTTATCTAAAAAATAGTACATATTGTATCATTTAGTAAAAAAATTATTACGGATACTCCACTACTAATTATTAGTGTTGCTATTTAATTATCTTCGATTTACCGTATTTTTATACTTCGTGATCTGTTATATTAATTTTAAAATTTAATCTTATTCGAATTTGTTTATAGTAAATTTATACTTGTTACCTATTTCCATATGAGATTATATTTTTGGACTTTTAAAACAATTTCGTTCGTTATGATAGGCGATGTTTTCATTTATTGCGTGATAGCGCATGCGTAACTTATTTTATTATTATTAAAATACACAGGTTGAATTCTATTTCGTTTACCTGTGGTGCATATTATACCAGTTTGTTTAGCTGGACTGGCTTTTGCATAAATATCCAAATTTGCTACCTGTTCCAATTTGGTAGCGGTTAAATTTTTCGATGATAATTTTTTACACGCCATTTTATTCTGGCTAAATTCAGAAAACAATGTAAATCAATTTTATTAATATCGAAGGAAAATTAAAAAATAACGAAGATCATCTTGTACATTATTTAAAGGTTTTGAACTTTTTATTTATATAGTTAAATTTTTGTATTCTTCTACCTTTCATTATAACATTGATTATATCGCTGTACGCTAAAATATATGCGTTTTATATTAGTCTAAACTTTTATGAATATTTCATTTGTAAATGGCCTTATATTTAATTTGTCATTGAAACATGATTAATTCTAGTAGTTTATGTCTATGTATTTAAATAATTGCAAAAGTCAATTTGCAGCAGAATTTTTAAATATCTGAACACATTTTAAATGATTTGGTAATGACTTATAAATTTATAAGTTTCTCGTCGATCAAAATATTAAATTTGAATCATTATGTTTTATTCATAATAAAAGATCGCATTTTAAATAATTTGTAATAATTACGAATCACTTTAACACATAAACTACTGATAATAATTAAAAATACATACCTTTAAGTTAACGTTCGTATAATCTAAAATAGAATTTATTACTGTTTTTACTCGCACGCAACTATATATTTATATTGGTAAAATTAACTGAATGAATAATCTAATAGCCAATTAATTTACCTAATCAATAATACAGTTGGCTCGAATATTAGATTTATAAATTTATTACAATGTTGAGTTTATTTTGATTTGGTTATTATAGATAATTTTTCAAAAATAAAAATTTTACGTTTTCAAGTGAGTTATTTGAACATAGTGAATTAAGATTTACCGAATAATTTTAATGGTATATTATAATGAATTTGATAGCATTTCAGCTGACAAAAGATATATATATATATATATATATATATAATAAAAAATCAATGTCCATAACATCTGTGTAGTGATTAAACCAGAATATCCGTATGCATCGGAATGGTTTAGCAATGAATGCGAGTAAAGAACTGGAACAGATCAAAATGAAGGAAAGGAAAATAGTACGCAAAATTCTGGGACCGAGACCTGATCGGAAAATATGGAAAAAAAAAGTAATAAAGAAATATACGAGTATACTGAAGATATTATCAATACCAAGGAAAAGGGAAGATTAAGATATTACGGTCATTTGAAGAGAATGGAGACAAACAGCCTAACAAAAATAATTTTCCGGTACTTCGATATGAATCCTAGATCACAAATCGCGTGGTTCCGAGAAGTTAAGGAAGACCTTAAGAAAATTAACGTTACGGAATATGACGTTATGGATAGAAATAAGTTCAGAAATGCAATTAGCACATTCTGAAGTTTTGAAGAAAAATTCAAGAAGAAACCCGTTGTCAAGTGGACAAATGAAATAAAGAAAAAACAGGGTGAAACAATGACGAAATACTACAGTGAAAGGAAGAGGAAGAAATAAACATCATGAAGATATTTTACCACGTGGTCCGTAGTTGGCCAATTCGAAAGAAGAAGCAGAATGAATTTGAAACCTTTTCTTGTAACCTGATATCGAAATAAAAATTTTAAGTATTAAATATGATAGTAAGTTCTTATAATTTTATTTAAACCCAAGTGAATTGAATTTGTTGGAATATCTAAGTAATCGAAACTAGTTATATTTCTATGTACAAGTATAATTTGAAATTATTGAATCAGCGAAATATTCCGAACTTTTAAAAAAACTTTTCTTATAATAAATGTGATCAAACAACACGTAGTTTCAGCTGAATAATTAAAATTTAAAATTTAGTTTCTATCAGAATTTCATTTCATTCGTTCATTAGGTACGTTAATTCGTGTTTAATATTTATTATTATTTTTGTAAATCTAGTTTACTCGCATACTCGAATAGATGACGTTTAACTGAAATTGTATAATTCTCAACCTTTATTGCTTTAATATAGCTACAATGCGAGAGACCGTAAAGAGCAGAGGTAATTTCAAACTAAAAAGTTTGAGAATCGTAAAACATTTAACAAAATAATATATTGTCCAATAAAATATTCTATTAAAAACAGTCTAAATTAATTTTAGACAAATAACTAATATCGGAAACATTGGAGCGAATATAGATATTATACACAAGCTCTCAGGAATAACATGGGAAGCTCTCACACATCAACGTTAAGAATGCTAGATTTACCCTTGGAATTCTTAGTAGCTGAATACGCATAAACTTGTTTTAACGGTACTCGTGTCAAGAAACTTGATGGCGGTGATGGGAATGATAACTAACTTTAAAGTTCACTTTTATCGCATCGAAAAAAAATGATCGCAGTAAAAGAATAAATAATATTAATGGGAACGATCAGTGGAAGAAGAAAACCGGGAAGAAGAAGGATCTGTTGGCTTGACAACATTACAATATGGACCGGAATTCAGAGTGCAGCGGAACTAATGAAAACGTCAAGAGATCGAAACTCCTTCCATCAGATAGTGGAATCCATACATGATGATTAAGCGATACCAGAATAAGAAGAAGTAAAAGAATGAACAAAATATAAGTGAAATGAGGACCTTATGTCTAGATACAAATGTAATAGAACGACTCGAATCAATGAAATCGACGTAGAAAATCTCGGTTCAACTAATTGCTGATAAATTTTGATGAATCTCAGGTTTTCAGACTTAAATGGTTGACCCAAAATCTGGAAAAACTCGAACTATTCAAGATTCGTGAGAATACACAAGATATGAAAAAGTGCTTAATAAATGGGACCGGCTATAAGTAACATGTGATTACGGTGAGAAGAAATAACGATTGTATTCTAAAGAAATGCCGAAAGCGAGTACTAAAAGACGATTCGAAAAGTAACGTAATGCTGCTTAATAATGTAAAAGAATGGATTTAAAAACTATATATTAATTTATAAATATAGTAAATTACTATTTATATGCATGATAATAATAATAATTCGAATAGATCGCATTCGACATTTGTAAGGAAATCGGAAGGTCTGGAAACAGTCGGAACGCGCTCGAAATTAGCCGGTGAGTATGGGGAGTTTGAAGTGCGGAAATGGAAAGTCGCGGTTTTTCGGCGATATTAGATGGTCGGATATTTCTTCTACTTTATATTTAATATATAATCGGAAGGCCTGGAAACAGTTTGAACGTGTTCAAAATTTTTTTTTTAAAAATTCGAAGTTTATAAGATCGTCTCGAAAATTCGAATTTAAGTTACGAAAGAGTTTATAAAATACTTAACGAATCTTGCCCCTAAAATCGAAATTCATGTTTTTCGAAGGGGTTGAAAGTTTTCGAATCTCCGAAAATTGAGTTTTTCCGAAATTTCAAAATTATAGTTTACCTATCGCCCCGTTTAACAATCATTGAGTAATAACGTCGAAAAGTTGGGTGTTTCCGACGTTCGAATTAAGAATGTCGGGGCTGCATCTACTTATAGAACATTTGAACTTGATAGACGCCTGCTACTATATTAAATGTATTGTACAAATTTTAAAAAACCTGTAAAAAAATTTCAACTGTTCAATATGGTCTTCTATATACATTTTTCAGTTTTTAATACATAGTGTTTTTAACATTAGCGCGGGAAATTTGTAATTAGAACAAAACACAATGATAATTTTATATGAAAACTTTATAGTAGCCAGTAATTGAATAAATTTTACAATAGCCAGTAATTTATTTTACATTTAAATAAATAAATAAAATTTTCCAACATCCAGTAATTTATTTTAAGACATTGTGTTTTTATTATTAGCGCGGAAAATTTCTAATTAGAACAAAACACAATATATTTTTTTTTAATATATATATATATATATATATATATATATATATATATATATATATATATATATATATATATATATATATATATATATAAATTGCAATCTGGCTGATGTAGCCAATAATCAACCGGGATGTGAGTTATGACAGGATAGGAGATATCATTCAACAATGACACTCTGAACTACCTCTCCAGTCACCAATCATTCAAACCGATGGGGAAGATCTAGGAGTGTACAATAGTTTAATATGCGAGGTTCTCATTGACATAATCTAATAAATCTACCGCCAGTTGGTTGGGGCGACACTCTAACCTGTGCAGGTAACATTCACTGTTATCTCGAACTACTTCTATGCACATTTGGTACTTTTAGGTCTTTATGAAAATTTTCGTTTCGTATAGGGTGGCTATTATCCTTAGTATTTTTGATCTGGATCGCTGCACTATTTTGATATTTGATATTGATGCTGTCCCCCAGAGTGATATGCCCTATGATGTTTCCTTTTACATATTTCCAAGTATACAGCGGAGCCTTTATAATATGCAGGTTGACTGCACTGCATTAAGCGCAGGTGGGATCAGCTCCCTGTTTTTAGTGTAGTTGGCTGTTGAATGTTGTTCCCCACACTTGACACATCTTGGCATTTGTTGACAGAAGTTACGAGAGTGGCCATACTGTTAACAACGTACACATTGTATAAGACCTCGTTTATGCGGTGTTCCCACTGTTATTTTCATATTTAACAATAACCGCAATTGGAGTATTATTATTTTCGTTTGGCTCTAGTTCTACAAAGAAAAGAGGCAATGGCTTTTTCATTTTTCTATGTTGAATATTAAATAAATCCCTAATGACGTGACATTTATCGGTCAGCGCTAATTTGATATCATCCTTGTCAACCGATGGATGATTTTTTTAACACAACTCGTTATACTCTTTCCTGTTTTATCTGATACGTGTGGTATTCAGCCTGAAAGGAATCCAACATTTTTCAATGTTTTCGACTGCTATTTTAATAGTATTTTTATTTATAATATTAAATATACACTTATTAGTCCCAATCAGAATGTATAACCTTTTATTTCATCCCGGAAGATTAGCAACATTGTTGATAAATATCGGTGGAGGTTGAATATTATTTATTTACATTTACATAATTACGGTCGATCTGGATCTCATGCTCAACTTCATTCATCAGATCACTTTCTATATGGTTAGCTAGAACTGAAAATTTATTTTTAGTCGGTATAAAGTTGGGGACTGCTTCTTTTTAAATATGACCGGGTTTAAATTTTCGTTTCTCTTCAGTTTGGTTCTTAACAACAGACCAATTGTTATCATTTTCAGTAGAATTAGTTTCCGAGAACCTACATCTTTCCATGTTATTCTTAAGATTTGTATGAGCATTCTCATGTGACAAATTTAAAGTTTTTAAATTTGATTGCTTCTGATTAGCCATGTCTCACAACTATACAACAAAGTTGATAACACCACTTCTCTATAAACATTTAGTTTCGTATTAATATGTAAATTTTTATTCCTAAATATACGTTGTGCCAGCTTGTTGTAGGCGGTCATAGCATTTCTTATGTTATATTTGATCTCATCTAATTCATTATTATCGCTAGTTATGCTTCCGAGATATTTGAAGCTTTTGACAATTTTTAACTTTTATATGAAAATTTTCTTCCGTGATTTTTAATATCGTTAGTTCTGTTTTATTTGTGTTTATGACTTAATCCATAATCCCGATATGTATCATGCAAACAGTTTAACGCGCGCTGTAATTATGTAGAAGTTTCACCCAGTATAAGTCATCAGCATACTGTAAATTTTGCAGTACAAACATTTCCGTCCTGCTGCTCGTATTGAATATTTGTAGGTTATATAATCCTCCATTAAAACGATATCTTATTTTTATACCTATTTGTTCAATTTTTCGTTTGTATGTTAAGAAAATCATTCCCATATAAAGATTAAACAAAGACGATGCAAGCACACACCCTTGTCTTACACCGACTGTTACCAGAAAAGGTTCTGCCAGTTCGGTGTCATAAATTACCGAGCTTTCTATACCATCATGCAGCTGTTTTATAATTGAAACAAATTTTGATGGGCAACCAGCTATTTCCAAGCATCGCCACAGTGCATTTCTATTAACCGTATTGAAAGCCTTTTTGACATCTATCAACGCCATATATTCTAATCTGCTCTCTAGTCTTTTCATAACTTGTCGTATGGCATACACCGTATCTATTGTGCTGCGCTCCTTAGCTGCAGAATTAAACTCAGGATTTTACTGGCCGTGCAAAGAAGCGATATACTACGATAATTTGAACAATCTTTTTTGTCTCCTTTATTTTTATAAATTGCAAAAGCAGCCGCATCTTTAAAGTCTTTGGGTACAGTTGAACTTTCCCATATCTCCTGAAACAGTTTAATCAAGTATGCCATGATCACATTTTTACTAACTTTGTATATTTTGCTTGGTATGTAATCTAACCCAGCGGCTTTATTTGCTTTCAGCCTTTTAATGGCATGTACAATTTCTTCCGCGGTAGGTGGGATGTCCATATCATAGTTGACTTCCTGGACAAGTAAGTCATTTAGTAAGAATTCGTTGTTCAATAATGTTTTAAAGTATTATTTCCATCTAATTTTTACTTCATTCCTATCTCTAATTATACTCCAGATGCATCTGTGATAGAAATTTTACGTCTAGTATTTGGGCCATATATTAACTTAACTACTGTGTAAAAAGCTCGATTATCATTTTTGTTAACCATTTCTTGAATTTCTTTTGTTTTATTAATCCGTCATTTATTCTTGAGTCTCCTTGTTTCTCGTTGTATCTCAGCTTTCAGACTCACAAATTTATTCCGTTTGTTATTATTTTTTCTATCATTTTGCCATTCTATAAAAGCCTGTCTTTTATCTTTTATTTTGAATCGTATTTCTTCTGAACTATCAGTAAACGAGTCTTGCGTTTCTCTTTTTATAGTCTAAAACATTTTTACATGTTGAGTTTATGCTTTGCTTTATATGATCCTATAATTCTTCTACAGATTTTTAGTATGTTCTGTTGTAAGTTATTTTTTAACTCCAACCCAAATTTTTTAGGCGCATTTGTGTTCTTTAGAAAATTAGTATTATATGTTTTTTGTATTTTAATCTCTAAAGCGCTTATGACAAATATACTCGTCTTGTAGAATTTCATTTTATTGCGCTCATGACGTATATATTCGCATTTCAAAAATTCGTGTGAAATACAGTGGCCGTGTCGTATATTTCCGTCCTGACCAGCGTATAATATTGTTTAGACATTGTGACGTCATGTACTTTAACTGGTTTCCCGTTTTTTTCCCCGTATCGCCGTGCTAGGTTGCCTCTTTCAACGATGGGCGCTTCTGTTTTGTTGACGTTTGTTCTTCATGCGATCGTTTTTGTCGTCTATAATTTTTTGTTCGGTTTTGTTTTAATAAGTAATGTCTAAAAGAACATTAGAAAATTCAGATTCTGATGAAGAGTTTACCTCATCAGAATGTGATGAAGAGTTTACCTCATCAGAATGTGATGAAGAGTTTACTTCATCAGAATGCAGCGACAATGAGGATATCAGTTTTTCTAGCGAAGAATCTGATTCAGAAAATGCGGTAAGTTCTGATGATTTTGATCAAGTTGATCTTCCATGGTGCAATCAAGGAATTTCGCGACCACAGTTCCCTTTCACTGGTAATTCAGGTATAAAAATACAAAATTTGAACAAAACAAATATCGTTGATATTTTTGAATGTTTTTTTACGGATGATCTTATATGCATCATTGTGAATGAAACCAATCGTTACGCTCGACAGTATATCGCGCAGAACACGAATACAATTAAAAATAATTCGAGAGTAAAACAGTGGACAGACACAAATTCGAATGAAATAAGAACATTTTTGGGTCTCCTGATTTTACAAAGCGTTTGCTCAAAACCTGACACAAAGATGTACTTTTCAAAACGCGAAAGTATTGAGACACCATTTTATAGCAGAATTATGTCAGAAAAACGGTTTTACCTATTACAAAAATTTCTCCATTTTGCAGATAATGAAAAATTTGATAAAATTGTATAAAATTCTACCCATTTTAAATTATCTAAAAGAAAAATTTATGACGATTTATGTACCCCAGAAGAATGTGAGCGTGGATGAATCATTAATTGGCTGGAAGGGTAGATTAAGTTGGAAGCAATATATTCCTTCAAAAAGGAAAAGATTTGGTATTAAATTATTTGTTCTCTGCGAAAGTACGACAGGATACGTATCTAATTTTATAATTTACACTGGTGCCAATACTATATACGGTGAATGTAATTATGCTGGTGAACCTATATCTTCGCGAGTGGTTTTTGGAATTAATGCATCCTCTCTTAGATAAGGGATACTGTTTATTTCTCGATAACTTTTACACAAGTATAGACCTCGCTGATAAACTTGTAAAATAGAGAACCGATTGCGTTGGTACAATTAGACTTACCAGAAAAGGTATTCCTAACGAAATAAAAAAAAGAAGTCTCCATCTGCTCCTCTCATTGCTCGTGTATTTAAGCAGTCAGCTCTTTGTTTTCGTCGTATTATAACGTACTCGAGTTGATCCAGATGAGCTGAGCTTGGGTGTATCCAGGTTCCTTTATAAGGTATTAGTAATAGTTAAGCCATTTTGTGAGCAAAACTGAAGTAAACGCTCACCGTTACTATTTTCTTTACCTAATCCATGCGCACCGATCGTTTCTTTCTATATATTACAATTATTTCCAACTCGAGCATTGAAGTGTTCCGAGTATTATAAGCCGCTCATTTAGTGGAATTTTATTAATAACTCGCTGTAAATCATAGTAAAACCTATCCTTAATTACATAACTATTTTGTAATGTTGGCGCATATGCACTGATTACGGATACAATATAACTTGATGGAAACTTTATTTTCATTACCATAAGTCTATCACAGAACACCATATGCGCGCTGGTAAACAATCTAGTACAGTAACACGCGGGGCTGCAATTGTATCGTGACAACAAAACGATTTACAATCAATTGTCCCGGGTTTGTATGTATGTGTCTATCTACGCTAGCTCCACATTATAATTTCCTTGTACGCTACTTACACAGTACAACAAAAATATGTATAATAAGTAGTCGCCTACCTCCGAAACGGAGACGGTACTTGATGATGATGATGAAGTCGAATACTTATTTCGTATGGCTCCTCTATAATATAGGGCATTACTCTATTATTGATTGCAAAACTTACTTCGCTTAGTCGTTTGTCTGCTGCTTTAGCACCTTTCCAGTAAATTGTGGGCCCTGTACTTTGTTCATTTATTATTTCTTCTGGAGTTTTTATCATGCAACGTTCTAACATTCCATTCACCTATATTCCATGTGTTTATTTTAAATTGATTCATAGTTCCATATTTATTACCGCATTGTATAGGTTCTCGGCAGCTGCGGCAACATGGGAAGAACTATGTTTAGGACACGTTTAACACTGTCTAGTCGTATAGCCTGCTGCCGAGCTTCAATATCTTCCGATCCTTTTGAAAAGCGACCATCTGGGTTATACCGCCTTCCATGCAGAATCAATGGCTAAAAGATTCGAGTCAAACCTGCACTCGTCACCACGATTCCATCGCCGTAGGACTTTTTAATAATAGATAGAAGGAAAATAATATTGGATAACAGAAGATCGACTGTAGCTGCGGATATTTTAGGAACATAGAAGCCGGTGCCTAACGACAACCATGTCGCCCATTCAACTACACCAGTTGACCCAATGGAAACGATGAAACCAGGACAATTGGTCTGGTGTAAGTCAGTGCAGTAAACTGCAGGCATGAATAGAGAATGTCCGGAAAAAAATGATTAGAAGAGATAGAATTAGAAAAGAAAATGAAGGGATGTGAGAAGGGAACTCTTCTGCACTTGCTCAAGGTGCACTGTATTTCGTATGAAGCAATAATAATAATAATAAATAATGTAACGCAAAATAGGGAACAAGGAAAATAAACGGAAACATTAATTATCATAAACGTGACTTGAACGTTAACTTATTTTAATTTAAACTATTGATGTAATGAAATATATGTTTTTAAAAAGAACTCATCTTACCTATTGTTCCAATAATGCCTGTTAATTTTGCGGAATTTGGTTTGCCATAAATATCAAGCGTTGACCAATAATGAACTTTACTACGTACATTCACGCATTCAGCTCGACACGCCATGTTGCTATAAAACGTTAACAAATTATATTAATTTAAACTAATAAATTATGGATTATTCGTTAAATTCGTACTTAACTCGCGTATTAACGCATATTTGTAAAATACCCTGCTCTCTCATAATGGTCGAATATTAAATGTGCTTGTGTGTATTTTTTTTTTCTTTCATACAATCTATGGTAGGTGGATAATAAGTAGCACTGTTATCAGATGAATTGAATATTAATAGAACGCTGTCCAACAACAGCCATTCTTTATTTGATGAGCATTAGTTAAGATCGCCTACATAGCTCTACTTGCGTAAGTCTTTTCAGACGCTGAAAATGAGCGCTGTTATCCTTGAAATCGGCTGCCAGTGGATTTACATGGTGCTGTAATCGCTGGATATATCTCTCACTGTGGATTTTGAGAGTTTCCATTACAGTCGGCATGTGAAGGTCCTTATGAAGATCGTCACTACGAACATACCATGGAGCACCCACAATGCTGCGTAAGACCTTCGCCTGAAAACGCGGAAGTATTTTTATTCGCGAATCGCTGGCTGTTCACCATATTTCTATTCCGTAGGTACATACTGGTTTTAGAATGACTTTATACAGTAGAAGTTTATTTTCTACAGACAGTGATGAGTATTTATTCATCAACCAGCTCATACTTCTCAGTTTCAGATCCAGTTGTTTCCGTTTGGCCAGAATATGATGTTTCCAAGTCAAACGTTGATCTAAATGCAGTCCTAAATATTTTGCTTTATTTACTGTTGGAATGGTTCTTCCATTTAACTGAATCATCACATTGTGTATTTAAAGCTAATCATAAATTCTTAAAGCAAGGTTTCTCGTTTATTTAACGTGATTGAGATATTACAACTAATATTGTAAATGCAACTTGTATTAGATTAAAAATGTAAAATAATAGCTACGTGAAATTATTTGAATCCTATAAGTTAATCTCAATTAATGTACTGTCGAAAGTTCGGAGGAACAGAAGTGTGTCAGCTCACTTTTATTAATAATTTTAAAATTTATAAATAAAAGACTAAAAAATAGAATCATTTAGCACTTACGTAAATTTTCTTTAACTGTGAATTACAAAAAGAACAAACGAAATATATACGACAAATTACGCTAACAGCCCGTAACAATATTCGTTCAAAAAACCAGTTTAATATTTTATTTTACTTAGCCAGTAATATTTTGCATTAGTTATTCACAATCTTTATAAATAAAAAAAAATGTTGTTTCGTTCATAATTTATACTTAATTACAATCGATTCATACACTTTTTATTTTATTTTATTTTTTTAAAATACAGCCCTTTAGGCTATTACTAAGATACAATCTTAGCCGTTTGGCTAAATAATTATCATCTTTAACTTAATGATTACTTAATAGTTAACTTAACCACTAAGTACAAAACGAGTGTGGAGATCGGCTACGCGTCCATTATACATAAATTTACATATTACAATACTAAATCTATGGGTTGGCGACGAACAAGTCGTCTAATTCCATGTTTAATGTGAAGCAGTTGTGTATTGCTTCTGCATTGATGTGACTGTCTAACCGCTGCTTGTGCAATTTAGCGAATTGCTTAATGACATCATTAATTAACATCATATTAAGATCAGAATGAATGTCATCGTTAACTATCGCGCGTAAGATGATGTTTTGACGGCGTTGTATTATATCCCGATTCGACTCGGTTGTACAACCCCACAGAGCAAAGCAATAAGTCCAAATAGGTTTAATAATTTGCTTGTATAGCAGAAGCTTGCAGGAAACATCTAACTCCGATTGCCTATCTATTAACCAATATAATTGACGCGTTTTATTCGTGATCTGCTGCGCCTTCATTTTAACATTAACTTTCCCGTTCAATCGTGAATCCAAATACATGCGTAGGTACTTGTTAGCCTGTGGAATGACTTAGTTTCCAAAGTACAATTGGTACATATTATCAGCATGTCGTAACGTAAATAAGTCTGCTCATTTAGTTTAATCTTCCAATCTATAGTCCATTTTTTAATCCGATCGAGCTTATGTTGCAATTTATTTGTAGCATCAGATTGGCTATCACTTACCATCTGCAAATGTAGCTGTTGTTGTTTTGTTATCAATAGGAAAATCTCTTGTATATAACAGGTACAGGAGAGATCCGAGGACGCTACCCTGTCGCACACCTGCTTATATATAGTAGAATGTCGATAAACTTGTCAGTAGGTACAAAATTCGTCATATGTGGAAAAGCATTTTGCATTTACAGTGTTTTTCATTGTGTTGTACTCTTCATGTTAGAAAATTATGACTAAGTTTATAAAATTTCATTAGTATATTTTTACTTAAACACAGGTGTAAATATATTTGAAGTTATTTTATTAATTCACATTGCAATTTTATTTTCGTGTATACTCGCTATGACAGTTTTCGGTGGTTTGTGAAAATATTTAAAAATGAATTTCGGAAATATACTTCATTTTTGTGCTATTAAATATTTCTCAGTGTGTACATATTTACGAAATTCTACATCCATTTTCAGTTTATGTTAAAATTGCAAAGTACAACAAAATTAATGAAATTTCGGACACAAATACATTTCGAGTATACTTAATAGGAACAATTCGTAAAAGAAAAAAGATTGATTAAATACTAATTAAAATTTTTATGTAGTTTTGTTGTGTAATATTGATTCGAAATTAAAAACAGCTCGTTAATTATTGAATTTACAAAAAATTAACTATTTTGCATATCGTCTTAAAGTTATCGGTAATGTATTGTATCTTAATAGCCGCGGCAAATTATTTATTTACATTTATTCATTTAATAATTATATTTTTAAGTAATTTAGTAGATAGGATTATTTATTTTGATTAGTTTATTTTTAATGAAGTATACAAAGTACAGCGTAAAACTACTTCGCATTATTATTATTATTATCACTGACATAATTGTGGTGGACAAATTTTGATGGAAAATTTTAATAAAAATGCAGCAATATTAATAATAATTATTTATTATTATTATTATTATTATTTGATAATACGGGGCCATATGCACCCATTGACCTACTGTGGTCCTAGATCTGATTTAAAAGGTTCAATGAATCCAGGAACAGGAAAACATTATGAATGTGATCGGCAGATTCAGATAACAGTTGAGGTAAGGAAGAAGGAAGGTTGTGCTGGATTCTAAATGTTGTGAGACAATGACAGGATGTGTAGTATAAGCAGTTGTGACACTTGGGAAAAGGGATAAAGTGGAGGGTCTGTTCCTTGAAGAAGATAGGAAATAACGGAAGATCAAAATAATCTAAATGATGAAGTTGACAGTAATAGGCATAATTACTGATATTATCGTATTTACAGCTGCCATCGCGTCTAAGGTCTGTTCTTTTATGTGGCGCAAGAGTGAATTTTCCTTCCTCCAAACCTTCTGCAGCACCACTATTATACGATAAATGGGGGGAATATATTACTTGTAATGTCATTTACTTTTGTACTTTTGTTAAGAATTCTTTTTTTTATTTTGATTATGTTGAAAAATTATTTTCTTTATTTTAATTGTGTTGAACATTACTTCCGGTTCTGCGTGTTTCTTCTATCCTGAGTTCATAGTAACAGACCAACGAAACTTAGTTATAACCATATTTAGGGCTACACCTCGTACAACTCGAATCCTGAAAAATATGTTAAAATTTGAATTTTATATAATTTTATCTACGCACGGAGGTCGATTTACGTTACGAAATTTTACGTAGTATTAACCGTTAAAAATAAATGGGTTGATTATTAGCCAAGAAAAATATAGGCACTCATTTAGATCGTAAATTGACGTGATAGAAGCATATTAGTCAAAAATGAAAACAGATATAAAATTGCACGAATTAAAGTGGAATTTTGGCAGGTACTCCAGTTTGTCACTAGAAAACAAACTCCTAGTTTATAAAATAATTATAAAGCCTATTTAGACATACGGTTTAATGCTATGAGGTTGCGCAAAAGATACACACGTTAATAGGATGCAATTGTTTCAGATCAAATATTACATAAATTAACGACTAATTTAATTACTTACGTTAATCAGTTAACTAAATTGATACATTGTGGACTTCAGGTAGACGGTGTTTATGCTGATTTTACGCAAGTATTTAATGAAGTCAGTTTATCTTATTAAATAAACTTAAGTATTCCGGTCTATTTAGGGAGTATATTGATCTTCTTGGTTCGTATTTAACATCTGGAATATGTTATGTAACTACGTTTCAATAGATATTGTTTGTATGAATACACATCGATTTTTAATGTTCCTCGAGAATCTAATCCAGCATCTGTATTATTTATTATTTTTATTAACGGAATAGGCAGTAACTTTAAACTCTACATTTCTATTATTTTTAGATGACCTGAAAATGTACGTCAGTATTCTCGTTGACTGATTTCTTAGCTATAATTTCCTATATGACGTTATGCTTTACGTACCGTTGTATTATAAAAGACGGACAATTTCCGAATTAAAATTTTTACATAACTCCTACAATGGTGGTATTAATGACGAATATTTGATTTCGTAAATTAGTTTAGTACCTAAGATGAACGCCGAAATGAATCGTTGTTTCTTGTTCGCGTACTAACTCTATTTCGGTTCCCCGTGAGTATTTACTGTCCGTCTATATAACTCATTACTTAAAACTCGTCCATGTTTGGATATAAATTTTTTATGAAATATTTATATGATTCTTTGGTTTAGTGAAATTTTAGCTAGCTTTATGTACTTATTATTAATGTGAGAAACGTGTTGACGTTAGTTCGTGGGTATCTTGTTTGGTTTCTTGATTAGTTCTGAATTGTTCCCCATTAATTGAATACGATTATTCCTTATGAAAGGAAAGAAGAAATCCAAAAAACCCTAAGGAAACTGTATAATAAAAAAATAAAACAGAAGTTGGGCTCGAAGTTATTTGGAGAAAACTGTAAAAATTTTGATGCGCACTGTTATCATGTTCCTATTAAATTTCTCCCCCGTAGTGAAATTCAAAATTTTTGAAACAATGAATTCAACAAAAACATCAAGTATATCACACCAAAAATTTAAAAAATAATTGCCTAAGACGGTTTAATGCTACTAACCTCATATCATCATTGTTATACATTATCAAATACAGTTGAAACTTTTACAAATTGTAATAATAAAAAAAAATCAAAACAAGAACATGGAATGAAACCGGTTATACCCATTTCATTAATACCGGTGTTTTCAAAATTGTGTAAAAATTACACATAAAAATAAGAACATATTAATGATATCTCAAAAAACGAGAATGTAAAATACTTTTGTATAAATTTAACACAATAAAATACAACAATGAACTAATGCAAATAAATATTTCGGTTACTAACACAAATGCTTGTCAACACAATTGGTTTCTAAAACCAGTTTGAGTATATAAATGTATATTATGGAATTATGATAAACAGAAAAAAGCAAAATTGCTATTTTAAAGGAAATTCAGAACTATTGTCGATGCCAACTAATCATATACTTCACGAAGATCTTGAAGTGAAACACGTAATGTAGGGAAGCACAATTGTTGCTTGAAAATATCTCGTCTGATTAGAATATTTAAACCACATATAGTGGTCTCTTTATTTTAGACAACCAATTTGAATATCGCCAGCCTAATCGAACAAAATATCATTTATTTTAATATAAATAAAGTGTATATATAGTTAGCTGTATATCTCATAATTGAACCGAATTCGCTGTATTACAAATAACTAGTTATAAAAGTTATGAAATAGTGTAAACTACTCACTTTGGTTTATATACACAATTACGTCTCAATATAAAATTTCTAAATGCCTTGTATTTTCTTCTTTTAATATAAATCATTGTCAATAACGAGTATTTAAAGATGCTAAGAATGCACAAATTTTTTATTGTTTTAAATTCTCATTCCACTAACGAATATTTAATTTTATCTGATTTCTTTTTTCTTCTTACACTAATGTATCTTACCTTTAATTGTAATTGTGGTTACAAAAAAAAACAATGGCTCACATGTTCAAAATTCAACTTTGTGAATCCTCATATGTTCCCATTTAGTTGATCTGAAATTATATTTTCTATTATTTCATTAATAATGACATCCATGTTTTCTTTTTTCTATAAATTTCATTAATATTTAATCATAATCTACCTCTTAAAAGTTGTAATGTTCGAATAATAAAAATTATCGAATTCACAATCTTTAAGGAAAATGATTGTTATCACAAAATATAAGTAGTGTCTAACATTTTCAGTTTTTGTTTAAATTATTTTTCGCTTTCGGAAATTTAAAGCGATTTTTACTTGGTTTATAAAACTTTTATTTTTTAACAATTAGTTATTTAGAGAGTTTGTGTTGATAATATTTGATTATGAAAGTTTTTAAGATTAATATCGATTTTTTCAATCTTCCAACTAGCCTTAAGGTTATCTAGTAATGTAAAAAGAAGGGGTTCGAATAAACTAAAAATAATCTTGAATGAAATTCACCTCTCAGTGGGGGTGAATTTAAAGTAGAAGATTGCAAGTTTTATCCTGCTAGTGATATTAGGTCTTCTCTACATTTCTTAAATCAGAAAATTTTCTTATTTGTAGACATCTAATTTCCTCTGAATTGTCCATGAGCATAACTGGAAGTGAATTATCACGTCGTTCAAGTATTCGCAGCCTTTATCTAATATTACTTCTGTTATGTACTCAATATATAGATCGGTGTGCAGTGTTTTATGAGAAATAAACCAGAGGTATTTGTTATGGTACGTAGTATATAATTCATTTTGAACTCATTGAATTATCTCTGATTAATTTGAAATGTTGAATGTTGCTGCAATAATTTTTTAAAATTCTGTAAAGACAGATAATATTGATGCTGGCATATATTATTCAGCTTTGTATGACGGTTTGCCCAGATTTAAGTATTAACATTACTTGTGTGAACTAACACTATTAACATTGCTATATATATATATATATATATATATATATATATATATATATATATATATATATAAAATATATCATTTATCATCAACCGCTAGTTTGCGGACAAGACTACTTACCTGCATATTTTGTTGTATAGTGTAAGTAGCGTACAGAACAATTATAATATGGCGCTAGCGCAGTTAAACACACGTACACACACCCGGGGGAACTGACTGTAATCGCTTTGTTGTCACGGGAAAATGCAACCTCAAATGTTTTTGCAGTGCATTATATTTATAAAAGTCCGAGCTCTTAGCTACTCGGCTATTCCGATGACTTCATAATACATATATATATATATATATATATATATATATATATATATATATATATATATATATATATATAACGCTTTCCGAGGTAAATGCTTTATTATTCTCGAAATAATAAGGTGGTACGTAATCAGGATCTTTTTTGGGTTCGAAGTTTCAATCATCTCATTAACCACTCCCAGAGATACGAATTTAATAGACGATACGATATCTCACCATGTTGCCATAATATTATACGCTTGTTCTTTGCATTGTGAGTTCGCAATACTATTTCCAGTTGATTCGCAAACTCTTCAATCTTGTCTGCCCCTTTCCCAATCACCATTAGATTTCAGAAGGGGTGAATTGATTTTTGGTCATTCTCATTTTTTTGTATACTTCTATAAGGTATTGTTTCCCTAAAGGTGAAATGTGTTTAATGTACTCTGTGAAGGTTTCATTTTTTTAGCACTTGAAGCATAATTTTTTTAAATTAATATTATTTAATTTATTTCCCGTTTGTCGATCTCTGTTTTTGTCTGATTTTCTTCAGTTTATGTTTTTTTTTTTTTATTAATATTGATGGATTATAATTTCATAAAGAAGGAGAAGTGGAACTATGTGTTTAAGAAGTATTACTCCTAAAAAATATTGTAATTAAAATAATAATAATGTTATTAAAAAGTATATTCATATACAAATTTTCACATTTAAGCGATTGTTATAAATTGAAAATTTGATAAATTAATATAATTATTATCGTACACACGGCTCAATCAACAAAATGTAAACTAATAATTTTTATCGCACGTTATGTAAAGGAAAAATAAGATTTAAAAAAAAAAAAACGAAAACGAAACGCATGTCGACGGATTTAATGAAGTGCTCCTGGCGTAATGACTGTATCACTAATATTCTCAGCTACTTCAATAATACGTACAGTGCTCGACTGACCAGATCCTGGTTGGACGCCGGTAACTGTGATTACTTTATCATACGGTTGTATAAAACCTAAGCATTGGCCATAAATTAGGCCGTGTAATATTCTTACCTCCAAATCTTTCGTCCATTCGGGTAAAATTTCGTCTGAAATATAATTATCAATTATGTATATTTCAGTTTTAACAATGTTATTTTGAAGTATATTCCAGACGTTACTTTTTATAATCTACAACTATGATTCGTCACGCATTATAAATGTTGTATACTAATTTATATACTTTGGTATACGGAATAGTTAAAGACAATGGCTCTGTAATATGAAAATATACGGTGACCTAGAGAACACGGACGATTTTGTCGTTTTTTGAATAGTTCAAAAACTACTCGACAAAAATTTTTGAACGAAATTTTATTTAAAAATAGGAAGATGAGAGATTAGCGTACAATTATTTGTGGAACACAATATCGTTCAGATGATCGCCATTTAAGACAATACATCCGTTCAGTCTTTACAAAATTTCGAAGAATTTTTCGAGCATAGGTCGCTGAATTTTTGAAATTTCTTCAGAAATCCCAGTTTTCAGGTCTTGCAGATCGCGTGGATTTCGTAAACGCGTTTCTTAAGGTATCTCCACAAAAAATTGCGCAACTTTGAATTCTTTTCGAAAATCTCTTTGCACTGTTTTATGATTGATTCCCGCGAAAAAACTGGACAAATCTCTCGTGCGTACACTAAAACGGAGCACGCGGTTTGCCTTTTTCTTACCAACTGCGCTATTCAAAAAACAAAATTGCCCGTCTTCTGTGGGTCATCCTATATAAAGTAATATTTTGTTTGATAACTCTACACAATTTCTAATGCGACGTATAGAGCACGCGGTTTGCCTTTTTCTTACCAACTGCGCTATTCAAAAAACAAAATTGCCCGTCTTCTGTGGGTCATCCTATATAAAGTAATATTTTGTTTGATAACTCTACACAATTTCTGATGCAACGTATAAATTCTACGTCGATTAAATGCCCCTTATTATGAAGTGCGGTACGACTGAAACCGTTGTCTCGTTGTTTTAACCGTTAAAAAATAAACAGAGTTACGGATTTTATAAGCAGGCAATTGAAAAAAAAAAAAAGTATATATATATATATATATATATATATATATATATTACAGTGATTCGAAAATATTCATATATAATTTAGACACGTGTTCTGTTATAGATTAGCGGTCCGATTGTCAAAAGTTTATGATATAATTTTAATTTCAGTCGCTGAAGTGTCAATCGAGGCGAGAAGTGAATTAAAAACACTTTCATGAGTTCTTTTATGACTTACGATCGGACATTGTTAATCCATCGTAATGCAATTTGAACCACATTATTCACTTACTTGTATAATATAAACCGTACAACGTTTTATGTATGCAGCATCGACGAGCTGTTTCGTCGCTTCTAGTGACAACAATAGTAGGACAGCATGGTCTAAATTTAGAGATACTGTATCCCGTTTTGCCTGATGTAGATATGGCGATTATCGCGGAAGCGCTACATTTATCCGCCGCTATTACAGCGCCAATCGAAACGGCATCTATTTTTTTCACCGGCGGTTGAATCTGAAATGAATATAAATGTTTTAAAATGATTTCTTAGATGTCAGAAATCAAGTACTTATTTATATTAGACGTGTTATTTTACAAAATCGTTATTTAATGAATACTTCGATTACAAACGTGCGTTATAAATCTGTGATATGTATATTTTTTGTTTATAAAACTCGCTAAATTGCGTTTGTTCTTCCTTCAGTTAATGTAACGCAGAAACTTATTTTTATCGATGATATATGTTAAATTATAAAGGAATGTTGCAGGTAAGATAAAAAATAAGAATGTGTAAGACGAACTTTTACACAAGTAATTCGCCGCTAAATATATATATATATATATATATATATGTTCATGATTTAGAACTAGTTATAAATATAATTTTTATATCGATTACAGTAAATTTATTAGAAAACCGTACACAATTTGATAAATGAAAAAATTTGAAAACGCTGAAATATTGACTATTAAAAAATTTTGGAACTAATGAGAAATAATATACAAATAAATTACCATATCGAACAAATCTATATGTAGTCTTGTATATAATGTCGCCATTTCTGCTTCTCGGCATATCTTCGACATCATTTTAACAGTTTTAACTGGATCGGCGCCTTTGGCCGACTCGCCCGATAACATTACACAATCGCAATTATCCAAAACAGCGTTTGCTACGTCACAAACTTCTGCACGCGAGGGTCGTGGTAACTCTGTCATAGTTTCTAACATTTGCGTAGCGCAAATAACCGGTTTTCCCGCCTACATAAAATTGATTTATTAAAAGGACGAGGAAAATAATTATAAAATGAAAAAATATGCCGCAGCGTCGTTATTGTTCGAGGTTAATTATAGAATTTAACGTTCTCTACAGAAATACATTCAATAAAAAAAAAAGAGTAACTAGATATATCGTTAAAATGTAATCAAAATTTTAAAAAAATCATAATTGAATAACATTTTTTTTTCTTAAAACGTCCGCGTGCGTTAAAAATCTCCGAAACATTCCTGAGGAAAACCTTGATAAACTAATATTTTATAGCCTTTTTTTTTTTTTATTTAATACACGACCGCGATGCCAATTGGTTTAGTCTATTCGTGGAGTACAATCTTAAATTTAGATTATATATATATAATATATATACTATATTCTAATACGCTTTCTCATAGCACAATTAACGTAGTTAACGAACGAACAACAGTTTGATAAGTTTAAACCTTTTCCATCATTAATAATTATTTCATTATCAATAATGTAACCATTTAAATTATATTTTAAACGTACGTCGCTAGTATAAGTACATTCAAACAAGAAATGACAAACGGTATCGGGAACATCTAGTGCACAGAATTCACAAATATTAGAGGATATAATTTTAAAACGCTCCACATATGTTCCAAAGGTACCAGTAAGAACTTGACTTATTTAAAAATTTAACTTCAATAATTTCTTTAATTTAATTCTTTCTCTAATATCTTTTAAAAATTTATACGTTAATCTACCATTATTATGACTGTTCCATCTGTCTTGCCATATATTTAAAATTACCGTTGTAATTTTTGAAATTTGTAATATTAACCGTATTATCATAATATAAATTTACGTTAAATTTTTTATTAAATTGATCTAATATGTAATAGCGAGTTATAAATGAAGTTTTAAACATTTTAAATTCTGATGACAACGCAGCTTGATACATACTCAAATCAGCCGGTAATATTCCAGTAACAACCAGAGCTGCCGCTGTCGACACGGTTCTGTATAAAGAACCAATGCTTAACAGCAATTTTCTCTGAGATTTTAAAATTTTATTCATAGCGGAAACGCTAATATGTTTAATATATATAATGGAACAATAATTAATGATATATAGCACCGTTATAAACTATAACTCTATTATTATAATTAACACCACCAATATTAGGTTGAATCGATAACAACATATAAAACATTTTATTAACTTTATCGATTACGTACTCTATATGCTTATTAAATTTAAGTTTGTAGTCTATGATTACTCCTAAGTATTTAAAGTGCTTAACAATAGGGATAGATTTACTACAAAGTAATTTACTTGAACTAAGCTTTCTTATTAATTCGCTAGTTTGCTTATTGCTGATTACCATCATAAGTGTCTTATCAATGGAGAATTCAAGACCACATTGCATAAACAAGTTTTCAAGTATTTTGCAAATAAGTCTAACGTTATCAAATTCGGTAGCGCTTTGAAGGTTAACTACAGCGCACAAGTCATCCGCAAAGCTGACAAATTCTGCATTGAAATTGTAACGCGCGCAAAACATTTCAATTTTTTTATGAATGTACGAATACAATATGTTCCAAAGTGTCGGTCCTAGAACGGAACCCTGAGGCACACCGCAAAAGATATTGCGCTTTATAATGCAGTTCTCAGATTTAATTATAGCAATTCTATTTATCAAATAATTTGAAATTAATTCAACCAAATCAGAATTAACATTATAACTTTGTAATATTTTAATTATTTTCGAATGTTTGCAATTATCAAATGCTCCTTTGACGTCGAACGTGATTATAACACTAAATAAATCTTTGCTTTTGGCAAGTTCAATTATATCAACAAGTTTTTTAACAGCCATTTCTGTTGAACGAAATCGTCTAAAACCAAATTGATTTTCATGTAATATTTCAAATGTCTTAAGTATATTCAGTAATTTTTCGTTAATAATTTTTTCAAAAACTTTTCCTATACAATTCAGCAATGCTATAGGCCGATAACCACTACAAGTTGTAATATCTTTTTGTAGGTTTGTTAATTAATTTAATTTCAGCGACTTTCCATACGTCAGGAAAAACTTTTAAATGGAAGCATTTTTCGAAAAGAAGTTTGAAGAAAGACGAATCTTTGGCATGTATAATTTTAACAACAGCGTTGGAGATCTTATCTGATGGAAATGCTTTTCGATTATTGAGTGATCTAATAACTTGATCCACATCTTCGTTAATGATGATTGAATTGTACGAGTCTTCCGCATGAGATGTAAAATTCTTCTTGACATCTAATTTATCTTCCTTAAACGGAAAGAAGTAATGAAGTAGTGCTGCGTATTTTTCTTCTTGATCGGAGAGTGTAACATCCGAATTAATTTTAATAGGAGGGAAATCAAACTGTTTAACTTTTCCAGTAACGATTTTGTAACTTGCCCCAACATTTAGAATTACTAATAAAGTTTTTCCAATTTTCCAGTTTGGATTTTTCAATTAAAATCTTGTAATTTATGTTTAATTCTTTTAACAAATATTTAAAGATTAATTTATTGCTGGTTTGTCTTGATCTGTTGAACTTTTTTCTAACTTTATTAATAGTTTTCTTTAAATTTTCCACTTTGGTGTCCACCAATCCTTAAAATTTGCATTCTTTTCATATTTGCATTGATCAATTAAACTGCCTAAAAAAGTATGAAATCTATAAATGTAATTATTTACCTCATTTTTATCTTGACTCCGGTTAAAAAATCTCTTGAATTTCTGTAGTGTATCTATCTTCATTCTTAAATTCAATTGTTTGTAATTAGTTGACCACTGTAAAAGTCTGTGATTGCACAATGATCCACTAATTACGGTCTTAACGCTGCAGTGATCAGAGAGTTCAAAATGAGAAATTTTAAGTTGAACATTTGAGGCCACAACATCTCTTACCATAACCAAATCTATTAAACTCTTCCCATTGTGACTACTAAAGGTGTATTCACCATAACGGTTCAGAAACAGAAGTCTGTTTGAAAAAGCAAATTCTTCTAAAATATCAGCATCCGAATTTTTCTTGACATTCTCCAACAGTGGACTTCTTATGTTACTCCAACAATAATAGAAATTAACAATGGGTGTTGCTGACAGATTTTTTCTAACTCAGCAATTGCGTCACTTTTGAGATCACGAGGAGGTAGATAAAGACCTATTATCAATAACTTACCATATCGAACTGCTATGATGTTTTTTACGCAGCTTATTGTATAGTAAGAACTTGATTTCTTAATCAGCATAGCAGTTTTCCCCGCTAACAAGCAGTTGTAATGGTCATTCATGCCGCGTATTTTCCCATTACATGTGTTTGCCTCAGCTATTATAATGAAATCGCTATTTTCAACTGTACATTTTCGAATGAATAAATGTTGCCCGGCAATTGTGTTATTTACGTTTAAGAATTGTAACAGGACCTTATCCATAATTGATCATGGTTTGTGTTTGTCTTTCTACTCCAATGAAGCATGGACACGTTCTACTGTATGAGGAATGATCAAGTGATTCAATTTGCGTATCTAATAAATCATTTTGGGGTTTTCCTTGTGTCTTAGCAAGAAGACAATTAATACATTTGTTTTTGCTCTTACATTTTTTTACTATTTTAATCTTAGCAGATGAGGCTTTACATTTGTCCGCTATGTGGCCAAAACCTAGGCACTTGTAACATCTAAGTACAGGTATGAATTCACGAAAACGAACTGATAACCAACCGAGATGTAATCTACCACTGTTTGGTAATTTATAATACTGTTCTGGTTTAAGTCTGACGTAAGCTTTTTTATTGCGGTCGAATTTAGTAATTCGTACTGACATCGGCGACATATCAGTTAGTCTCGTAATTTCATCTACTATATCTTCCTCGCTAGTATGTTTATCAATAAAAATCACAATCATTGGATCTAAATTTTTGTTTTCAGTAATTTTTACATCATTAAACTGTGTCATAGATTCTTTTATAGTCTAGAACACAGTTTTATGAATGAGTCACGTGATTATGTCGGCTCAAACCGTTGCAATATGTTGATAATTGCACGTATAGCCTTTATATAATTCAGTACTTACCAAATTACATTTGGCTGCTATAGATTTTTGAACAATGTTTACTTTCTGCATCGGAATTTCAATACCCATATCGCCTCTAGCGATCATAATTCCATCCGCAGCTTCTATTATAGCATCAATGTTGTGAATTCCTTCTTGATTTTCAATTTTAGGTATTATTAATATTTCATTTCCGTCAATTCCTGTAAGCCAGTTATTTGTGATTTATAACTTTATTCTTATTTACACGATGCTTACGATATTTGATTATTAAAGTTTATACCCATGAGGTCTCTTATTTCTTCTACTGCTTCCGCAGTTCTTATAAACGAAGCAAAAACAAAGTCTACTCGTTGCTCAACGCCAAGCTTAATATCTTCTTGATCTCGTTCAGAAAGAGTAGGCAAATCAACTTTGCTTCCGGGTAAATTAACTCCTTTGTGATCGGATAATTTTCCGGTATTTTCAATGGTGCATTTTATATCTGTTCCCTCTGTAAATAAAACGAACGACTATTTACGAAAAATCTGTATTATTAGGCAATATTATAGTAAAGAGGTAATATTTGTAAGCGGAAGTTATTTATTACTGAATTCGCATAATAAAAATATGCGCGCTAAATTTATACGAATTAAAAATATAAACATTTATAACAAAATTTATTTATTTAAGGGCAGTTTAGAACACGAGTCTTCGCTATTTCTCAATTAACGATCGTTAATTATAAAATATTTAAGCTATAGAAAACCAAACAGATCTTCGCAACAATCCTTCTAGAGAACGACCACCAATTGCTTTTCACAGATGGTTCAAAGTCAAATTCTGGTGTAGGATGTGCAGTAGCATCCTCAAACGAAATAATATAATCAGATTTCCACTACCTTCAAATTTTTCAATCTTCTCGGTTGAACTTTATGCTATAAAACTAGCTGTAATTTATATACAAGATTCTGTTGGTAGAAATTCTAAGCAGTCTGCCATTGCCACAGACTCTCAGCAATCACCAGCATCAGTAATTATAAGCGCAAAAATCAGCATCCTATCTACCGGTCTTTCCCTTCAACCATTATTTATATGGGTTCAAAGTCGCACTGGTATTGTTGTGAACAACGATCCAGCAGACACAACAGCTAAAAAGGCGGCATATATGCGGCCTGCTAAAAGATATCTGCAGCATAATAAACGAACAATTCCGCGAGAAATAGAATATATTGTGGTTATCAACACCAACTACAAACAAATTACGCTCATTCAAACCTGATAATAATTTATGGCGATCTCCCCTTTTGTTGACACGACATGAAGACATAGTCATTCGTCGTATATTGCTGGGACATACGACTGTCACTCATAGTCACTTGATCAGAAGAGAATCACTACCGATTTGTTCCTGCAGCGATGTTAAATTAACAATAGAACACCTACTGCTATGCCGAAATATTCAATATGGTCTTCCATCGGCATTACAACGATTTTTGCAGCCAAATGCAGCCGGTCCAACAGTAGTGTTCCTACGTGAAATCGGCATGTTTCGACAACTATAGGTTTCGTGTCCATGCCTCTGGCCTCGTAGCAGAATACGGCACGTAAATGGATCATCATCACTAACATTTAAATAGGATAACAAAATTTAACGAATGCGTGTAAAATTATATATTACACTAACCTATGGAATCCGCAATCAATGAAATTTGCCCGTCATCTAGATATATACGTTTACCAGGTTCCACCACTTTCACAATATTCTTATAATCCACGTAAATAATTTGATCTGTACATTTATCGGCGAAATCATCTTTCGTAGTAACTGTTACTTGCGCGCCTTTTTGAAGCGTTATTTCTTTAATTCCTTCCTACAGAAAATGTTTAAAATTTTATAAGGTACTCATTTTTCATCTATACGTAATGAGATAAATTCAGATAATGCAACTTTTCAGGGTATTTTTTTTATACCGATGCGAACTGATAATACAAATGCATTATAAATGTTTAAAATGTTTAATGAAATTTTAATAAATGTTTCAAAATACGTGAAATGACAGTTCAAAATTATGTTATATTTTTTTTACTGCGTAAATAGATAATAGTATAAGAATTATAAGTATTCAATTGGTATTGTAGTTATTTATCGTAAAACTATTTATTTTAAAGGGAGTATAATAATATTAATAATAATAAAAATGGAAATGCGTACCGCCAATGTTCCGGTACGAATTTCCGGGCCTTTAGTGTCCAAACCAATAGCACACGGGAAATAAACTCCCATTTTTTCTGTCAAATTTTTGACAGCTTGTCGAATATTCGTAATTTCTGCCAAATGGCTTTCATGGGTTCCGTGAGAGAAATTTAAACGTGCTATATTCATGCCGGCGATCATCATTTTCTCTAATTGGTTAACCGATGTACTAGCGGGTCCTACAAATTAAAAATGTATATATTCAATTTTCATTATTAAAATTAATGTTAACATTTAAAAATTGAATAGACCGACTTTTAAATTGGAATCACTCGTTATCTAAAAAATAGTACATATTGTATCATTTAGTAAAAAAATTATTACGGATACTCCACTACTAATTATTAGTGTTGCTATTTAATTATCTTCGATTTACCGTATTTTTATACTTCGTGATCTGTTATATTAATTCTAAAATTTAATCTTATTCGAATTTGTTTACAGTAAATTTATACTTGTTACCTATTTCCATATGAGATTATATTTTTGGACTTTTAAAACAATTTCGTTCGTTATGATAGACGTTGTTTTCATTTATTGCGTTATAGCGCATACGTAACTTATTTTACTATTATTAAAATACACACGTTGAATTATATTTCGTTTACCTATGGTGCATATTATACCAGTTTGTTTAGCTGGACTGGCTTTTGCATAAATATCCAAATTTGCTACCTGTTCCAGTTTGGTAGCGGTTAAATTTTTCGATGACAATTTTTTACACGCCATTTTATTCTGTCTAAATTCAGAAAACATAATGTAAATCAATTTTATAAATATCGAAGGAAAATTAAAAAATAACGAAGATCATCTTGTACATTATTTAAAGGTTTTGAACTTTTTATTTATATAGTTAAATTTTTGTATTTTTCTACCTTTCATTATAACATTGATTATATCGCTGTACGCTAACTAAATTTTTATGAATATTTCATTTGTAAATGGCCTTATATTTAATTCGTCATTGAAACTAGGGTGCTCTTGCAGTTAAGCCACCATAGATAGTGATAAGAAATACTTGAACTTATGAAGTCATTCTGTTATTACGTCATTGTTGTTTCGATTTCGGTAAAGTATAATCGATAAAAATAAAATAAATTTTAATATTAAAAAATTTAATAAATTTAAATACATAAGTTTTGATAAACTTAATAAATAATGACGAAACATATACAATAAATTTAAACACTTTTAATTTTAAAGATATATATTTAATAAAAAATAAATAAACATATTTACATTATTATTAATTAAATGGATATAAATTACTTATTTGAATACATAAATTATATAATAATTCTCCGGCACCATTAATACCAAACTTAAACTTTTTTCTTCACATAAAATCGAGGAATTAAAAGTGTGTTTTTTTTTGTTGTCGGAAGCATTTTCGAATGTGTTTTTCATTGATTTTGAATTGTTATTAATATTGTTTTCGGATTTGTTTTTGATTATTGATTTTGATTTCTTCATTTTTTATTAACTTTAAAATTAATAGTGTTTCATAAATTTATTGTAAATATGTTTCACATATTGTTTATTTTTAAATATATTTGATAATAAATATGTTATGCAGATGACACAATCGTATTTCGCTGCTACATCCATGATAGCCTATGCTCTGTGTAGAGTATGGCATGATGATGATATCGAAACAAACTGAAATAGTATCTACATTGAATAATATTTAAGATAAAAATTATTAAAGGCTCTTCAACTATGTCAGAGAACGTAGACATGATTAATTTTTCAGCAATTAGATCGGATAAATAAATGAAAATATGACAGCTAAATTATTAATAAAACTTATATTTGAAAAAATAAGGATATAAAATTTTTCCAAACTAAAAATATTCTCACATATTCTGTTTCTTCATAAATTTAAGTGAAACCCTCAAAATAGCCAAAAATAAAATGATCTTATATAAATTGGCGGAATAAATATGGTTACTAAATCAATAGTTATTAAATCAACTCTCATTAGAGCCCATGAATACGTAGAATTAAACTGAAAAATATTTGGATGTTATAAAAAATTTTTATTGCGTTATAAGACTATCAATAGTAATGATAGAATTCAAAAATATGTGTATTAAGTTTATATTATTTTTAAAAATTCATTTTTATAAATTAATATACAAAATCGAAATTCAACAATGTGTATTAAGTTTATCTTATTTTAAAACATTCATTTCGAAATTATATTTTATCGAAATCGAAACAACAATGACGTAATAACAGAATGACTTCATAAGTTCAAGTATTTCTTATCACTATCTGGGGGGCTTAACTGCAAGAGCACCGAAACTAGATTAACTCTATTAGTTTATGTCTATGTATTTAAATAATTGCAAAAGTACATTTTGCACCAGAATAATTTTTATCTTCGCTAATATATATTATATATACAGATAGATAGATATAGAGAGACATCTCTGGATGATGTATTTCCACCGCTTACATGTACTTATTATTTATAGCATAATATTGCACATAAAAAACAAACTTTTAGAAAAGCAAAAAATACGTTCATAAATTTAAAACAAATAACTTTAATGTCATGCAAGACATAGAATCGAACCTGCTTAATAGTTTACTACGATAAATTTAAATTGAAATGGTTTATATTAATTTTTAAATATCTGAACACATTTTAAATGATTTGGTAATGACTTATAAATTTATAAGTTTCTCGTCGATTAAAATATTAAATTTGAATCATTAAATTGTATTCATAATAAAAGATCGCATTTTAAATAATTTTTAATAATTACGGATCACTTTAACACATAAATAAACTACTGATAATAATAAAAAATACATACCTTTAAGTTAACGTTCGTATAATCTAAAATAGAATTTATGACCGTTTTTACTCGCACGCAACTATATATTTATATTGGTAAAATTAACTGAATGAATAATCTAATAGCCAGTTAATTTACCTAATCAATAATACAGTTGGCCCGAATATTAGATTTATAAATTTATTACAATGTTGAGTTTATTTTGATTTGGTTATATTAGATAATTTTTCAAAAATAAAAATTTTACGTTTCCAAGAGAGTTATTTGAACATAGTGAATTAAGATTTACCGAATAATTTTAATGGTATATTATAATGAATTTAATAGCATTTCAGCTGACAAAAGATATATATATTAAAAAATCAATGTCCATAACATCTAATTTAAAACATTATAGTGTAGTGATTAAACCAGAATATCCGTATGCATCGGAGTGGTTTAGCAATGAATGCGAGTAAAGAACTGGAACAGATGAAAATGAAGGAAAGGAAAATAGTACGCAAAATTCTGGAACCGAGACCGGATCGGGAAATATGGAAAAAGAGAAGTAATAAAGAAATATACGAGTATACTGAAGATATTATCAATACCAGGGAAAAGGGAAAATTAAGATAGGTCATTTGAAGAGAATGGAGACAAATTTTCCAGTACTTCGATAAGAATCCTAGATCACAAATCGCGTAGTTCCGAGAAGTTAAGGAAAACCTTAAGAAAATTAATGTTGCGGAATATGACATTATGGATAGAAGTAAGTTCAGAAATGCAATTAGCACATTCTGAAGTTTTGAAGAAAAATTGAAGAATAAAACCGTTGTCAAGTAGACAGATGAAAGAAAGAAAAAACCTAGCGAAACATTGAAGAAATACTGGAGTGAAAGGAAGAGAAAGAAATAAACATCATGAAAATATTTTACCACGTGGTGGCCAATTCGAAAGAAGAAGCAGAATGAATTTGAAACCTTTTTTTATAACTTGATATCGAAATAAAAATTTTAAGTATTAAATATGATAGTAAATTCTTATAATTTTATTTAAACCCAAGTGAATTGAATTTGTTGGAATATCTAAGTAATCGAAACTAGTTATATTTCGATGTACAAGTATAATTTGAAATTATTGAATCAGCGAAATATTCCGAACTTTTAAAAAAACTTTTCTTATAATAAATGTAATCAAACAACACGTAGTTTCAGCTGAATAATTAAAATTTAAAATTTAGTTTCTATCAGAATTTTATTTCATTCGTTCATTAGGTACGTTAATTCGTGTTTAATATTTATTATTATTTTTGTAAATCTAGTTTACTCGCATACTCGAATAGATGACGTTTAACTCAAATTGTTGTATAATTCTCAACCTTTATTGTTTTAATATAGCTACAATGTGGGAGACCGTAAAGAGCAGAGGGAATTTCGAACTAAAAAGTTTGAGAACCGTAAAACATTTAACAAAATAATATATAGTCAAATAAAATATTCTATGAAAAACATAATTTAAATCGAGGACTTCGGAAATCTAGAAATTGCGTGGATCAAATTAATTTTAGACAAATAACTAATATCGGAAACATTGGAGCGAATATAAATATTATACAGAAGCTCTCAGGAATAACATGGGAAGCTCTCACACATCAACGTTAAGAATGCTAGATTTACCCTTGGAATTCTTAGTAGCTGAATACGCATAAACTTGTTTTAACGGTACTCGTGTCAAGAAACTTGATGGCGGTGATGGGAATGATAACTAACTTTAAAGTTCACTTTTATCGCATCGAAAAAAAATGATCGCAGTAAAAGAATAAATAATATTAATGGGAACGATCAGTGGAAGAAGAAAACCGGGAAGAAGAAGGATCTGTTGGCTTGACAACATTACAATATGGACCGGAATTCAGAGTGCAGCGGAACTAATGAAAACGTCAAGAGATCGGAACTCCTTCCATCAGATAGTGGAATCCATACATGATGATTAAGCGATACCAGAATAAGAAGAAGTAAAAGAATGAACAAAATATAAGTGAAATGAGGACCTTATGTCTAGATACAAATGTAATAGAACGACTCGAATCAATGAAATCGACGTAGAAAATCTCGGTTCAAGTAATTGTTGATAAATTTTGATGAATCTCAGGTTTTCAGACTTAAATGGTTGGTCCAAAATCTGGAAAAACCTGAACTATTCGAGATTCGTGGGAATACACAAGATATGAAAAAATGCTTAATAAATGGGACCGGCTATAAGTAACATGTGATTACGGTGAGAAGAAATAACGATTGCATTCTAAAGAAATGCCGAAAGCGAGCACTAAAAGACGATTCGAAAAGTAACGTAACGCTGCCTAATAAGGTAAAAGAATGGATTTAAAAACTATATATTAATTTATAAATATAGTAAATTACTAATTATATGCATGATAATAATAATAATTCGAATAGATAGCATTCGACATTTGTAAGGAAATTGGGAAGGTCTGGAAACAGTTTGAACGTGTTCAAAATTTTTTTTTAAAAATTCGAAGTTTATACGATGGTCTCGAAAATTCGAATTTAAGTTCCGAAAGAGTTTATAAAATACTTAACGAATCTTGCCTCCAAAATTTAAATTCATGTTTTTCGAAGGGATTGAAAGTTTTCGAATCTCCGAAAATTGAATTTTTCCGAAATTTCAAAATTATAATTTACCTATCGCCCCGTTTGACAAATACTCATTGAGTAATAACGTCGAAAAGTTGGTTGTTTCCGACGTTCGAATTAAGAATGTCGGGTCTGCATCTACTTATAGAACGTTTGAACTTGATAGACGCCTGCTACTATATTAAATGTATTGTACAAAAAAAAATTTCAACTGTTTAATATGGTCTTCTATATACATTTTTCAGTTTTTAATACATAGTGTTTTTATCATTAGCGCCGGAAATTTGTAATTAGAACAAAACACAATGATAATTTTATATGAAAACTTTAAAGTAGCCAGTAATTGAATAAATTTTACAATAGCCAGTAATTTATTTTACATTTAAATAAATAAATAAAATTTTCCAACATCCAGTAATTTATTTTAATACATTTTGTTTTTATCATTAGCGCGGAAAATTTCTAATTAGAACAAAACACAATATTTTTTCTTTTAAATATATATATATACTGCAATCTGGCTGATGTACCCAATAATCAACCGGGATGTGAGTTATGACAGGATAGGAGATGTCATTCAACAATGACACTCTGAACTACCTCTCCAGTCACCAATCATTCAAACCGGGGGGGAAGATCTAGGAGTGTACGATAGTTTAATATGCGAGGTTCTCATTGACATAATCTAATAAATCTACCGCCAGTTGGTTGGGGCGACACTCTAACCTGTGCAGGTAACATTCACTGTTATCTCGAACTACTTCTATGCACATTTGGTACTTTTAGGTCTTTATGAAAATTTTCGTTTCGTATAGGGTGCGCCGGCTATTATCCTTAGTATTTTGATTGGGATCACTGCACTATTTTGATATTTGATATTGATGCTGTCCCCCAGAGTGATATGCCATATCATGTTTCCTTTTACATATTTCCAAGTATACAGCGCAGCCTTTATAATTTGCAGGTTGACTGTACTGCATTAAGCGCAGGTGGGATCAGCTCCCTGTTTTTAGTGTAGTTGGCTGTTAAATGTTGTTTCCCACACTTGACATATCTTTGCATTTGTTGACAGAAGTTAAGAGAGTGGCCATACTGTTAACAACGTACACATTGTATAAGACCTCGTTTATGCGGTGTTTCCACTGTTATTTTCATATTTAACAATAACCGCAATTGGAGTATTATTATTTACGTTTGGCTCTAGTTCTACAAAGAAAAGAGGCAATGGCTTTTTCATTTTTCTATCTTGAATATTAAATAAGTCTCTAACCACGTGACATTTATCGGTCAGCGCTAATTTGATATCATCCTTGTCAACCGATGGATGATTTTTTTAACACAACTCGTTATACTCTTTCCTGTTTTATCTGATACGTGTGGTATTCAGTCTGAAAGGAATCCAGCATTTTTATTATAGACCGATAATTTTCAATGTTATCGACTGTTATTTTAATAGTATTTTTATTTAGAATGTGAAGTATACACTTATTAGTCCCAATCAGAATGTATAACTTTTTTTATTTCATCCCGGAAGATTAGCAACATTGTTGATAAATATCGGTGGTGGATGAATATTATTTATTTACATTAACATAATTATGGTCGATCTGGATCTCATGCTCAACTTCATTCATCAGATCACTCTCTACATGGTTAGCTAGAACTGAGAATTTATTTTTAGTCGGTATAAAGTTGGGGATTGCTTCTTTTTAAATATGACCGGACTTAAATTTTCGTTCCTCTTCCGTTTGTTACAACAGACCAATTGTTATCATTTTCATTAGAATTAGTTTCTGAAGACGAGGAGTGAGAAAAGTTCAATGCCGTATCTTCTACCGTGGCATCGTCAAAAGAAGACGCATATGTAGCCGAGTGTGCGTGGGGAAGTTGAAAATATCATAATAAAGATTTTTGTGGCTTATCTTAGGGGGGACAGTAAACGGAATAGATGATAATACTGTTGTTAGATATTTCAAGAGAAATGCCCGTAGCTTCAATTTTACTTAAAGGTGGTATGACTACAGGTGAGTGAACTATATTTTGCTTTATAAATAAGGCTACCCCACCGCCATTTAAATTCTGGTCTAGTTGATATGCAATGTACCCTGGGCATCTTAGTTTAAAGCAATATTAGCTTTATGATTAATTATTACAGGAAAAATAAGAAAAGGAAAAACCACATTTATAGGATTTATAGATATAGAAAAGGCATTTGACGATGTCGAATGGAAAAAGATGTTTTACATACAAGAACCGATGAAAAAAAAAATAAAGAAAAGGTTCAAGGAATACCGATACATGGAGAAAGTGTTAGTGTGCTTAGATTTGCCGATGATATCGCTGTATTAGATGAAGCGGAAAAAACTGAATGAAAGTTTAAACGTAATGGAAAACATGCTGCAGGAATATAATATAAAAATAAACAAAGGAAGACCAAAATATTAGTATGCGATAAATATAATAATATAAGTAATCAATTATAATCAATATTTAGGGAGAAGAAGTAGAACAAGTAAACGAATTTTGTTATTTGGGAAGCGTAATAACCAAAGATGGTAGAAGTAATAGGGATATAAATAGCAGAATTGTCCAAGCTAAAACAGCGTTTTATAATAATTGATATCATAGATCTAGCAGTTAGGAAAAGACTGTTGCAAGTATATGTATTCAGCATTGCTCTGTATGGGTGCGAAACTTGGATAATGATGAAAGATGAGACGCGAAGACTGATGGCATTAGAACTCTGGTGTTACAGAAGATTACTAAAAAAAAAAAAGGGCCAGATGAGGTAACCAACGAGGAAGTATTGAGAAAAAGTCATGAAAAACCGACGTTGTTAAAAATAATAGTAAAAAGAAGAATCCAAATGTAGGCCATATACTGCAACACGAAGGGCTAATCTAATAGAAGGGGAATGTGATTGGAAGATTGCGAACAGATTACATTTCACAGATACCCGAAGATGTGAAGGTGTTATCGTATGAAGAACTGAGGTTTTATAATTAAGGAAAAGTCAAAAGTCAAAACTATTCTAGAACAAATGCTTGTTTTCGAAGAAAAGCAGGGTGACAACATTAAAGAGTTACTTTGTGATACTGGTAAAGAATTTGACAATGTAGATGTTTGACAAATTCTCCAGAAAAAAGGGATTATGCAACTGTTAACAGCTCCATACACGCCTGAACAGAATGGCGGTAGTGAACGAGATAATAGAATAATTGTAGAGATGGCCAGAACTTTTAAATACTCAAATCCTGACATTCAGTTTTCAAAAGCAAGCGATTTATAACAGAACAGGAAAATCATCAGAAGATGGCATTAGTCCATATGAGCTGTGGTTCAGAAAGAAACCACGCATCAAAGGATTATCAGTTCATTATGCTATGTTCATGTTCCGGTACAACGAAGACACAAAATGGACAAGAAAGCTACAAAGGGTTATCTTATTGGGTATGATGGAAATGAGCGATATCGTATTTATATTCCTGAAAAAGGAAGTGTTGTTTTATCAAGAGGTGTCAACTTCCATTAGATACTTCATGACTGTGCAGATAAAATAAAAATACCTTTTTCAAGTTAAAGTACCTTTTTCAAGTTCAAGTACCTAATGTGAAGAAGAAGAAACCAGTGATGGACCAGAGATTGCTGAAGAAGACATAGAAGATAATCATAGAAAATATTCGGATAATGAAAGTGAATTGAACACAGGAATTAAAAAAAGAGGAGAATAAAATTCACAATACTCGAATATTGTGTGACAGAAGTACACTTCAGGCTCCAAAATGTTATGAATATTTTGTTACCATAGTGACAACACAAGAGTTTTCTGAAACTTATGAAGCTGCAATACATGGAGAAAACAGTGTAGCCTGGAAGAATGCAATGAACAGTGAAATAACCTCACTAAACGGAAACAAGACGTGGACGTTAGTTCAATTAATTGTAAAAGCAAAAGCCATTGTGGGTTCATAGATTCATGTACCTAATGTTGGGTTCAAGACTAGACCTTACCTACAGTGTTGGTTTCCTGTCAAGGACATTGGATAATCCTTACTTAAAAGAATGTTTCAATATATTTCTTTCAATATATTTCTGGTTTCATTAACGTGGGTATTGTTTTTTGTTTTTTCCCCAATTACAGCAAGTGGATAGGGGAAATATATTTATGAAATCTATATATATAAAAATGTTATGTTGGTTTGTGCACGCTTCAAAAACTCAAAAAGTTCTGCATTGATCGAGCTGAAATTTTAGCATGATATATAATCCGCATCAAGGATTGTTTTTATCTAATTTTTTCATCAGTCACATATATGCGACCGCGAAAAAACATTTTTTTTAACGATCAGCTGTATACCAAAGGAGAATATAAGAGCTGTAATAGCCATAAGAAGTTATAATCTCATTCCTTTCTTCTGTTCCAGTGAAAACCGAAATAATGTCTCGCAGAAAGTCAAATTTGGGCCGTCGCATTCGTCATACAGAAGGATCAAGAAGACGGCTTTCGAATATGACTGAGGAAGAGCGAGCATCCGTATGAGAGAGGAACAGACTAAGCACCTTCCAGACACGTAACGTGGACCCAGCAGGAAGACGAGCAGCCAGGCTTGAGGATGCACGATTGCGAGCACGTCAGTCGCGTTCTGCAGCAACAAATTTGGTTCCTTCTGAACGGAATGAACGCGAAAGAGTGAGGATAGCTGAAACACGAACAGAAAGAACAGCTGATCTGCATCTTGAATACAATCGTCTTGCGTTCCGGTATAATCCAGCTGTTGATTATAGTTCAAATCAGCATGTTGTCATTGGTCAGATGAGTCATGTCTGTAGCTACTGCCAGGCTCTAAAGTTTAATAATGAAACGAAAGGGATGTGTTGCGCTGGCGGAAAAATCAAATTGCCTCAACTTGATGCACCACTAGAGTCATTGAAAACTTTACTTGCTGGATCTACCGCTGAATCGAAGCATTTCCTATCGAACATCAGGAAATATAACTCTTGCTTCCAAATGACGTCATTTGGTGCGGAAATTGTGACTGCTCAATTCATGCCAACTTTTAAAATCAAAGGGCAAATATATCACAAATCCCGTTCTCACATAGCGACCATAAATTCCTACAAATGTACTTTATTGGTGATGATAGAGATGAAGTAGATGCACGTTGTGGAATACATACCTCGCTAAGAAGATCCATTATTTCGCAGCTGCAGGAGCTTCTCCACGAAAGGAACAATTTGGTGCGTTTGTTCAAAACAGCAATTAATATGATGCCATCAGATACCCACAAAATTATTATTCACGCAGATAAAACTCCCGCTGGAGAACATGTCCGGAGATATAATGCTCCAACTATAGACGAAGTAGCAACTGTTATAGTCGGAGATCAGTTCCAACCTAGTGATATTGTTCTCCATCGGAGAAATAATCAATTGATAAAGGTAGCAGAAACTCACCGTTGTTACGATGCTTTACAATATCCAGTGATCTTTTGGGATGGTGCCGATGGATATCATTTCAATGTGAAAATGATAAATCCAGTAAATGGTGCAGAAATCAATAAAAATTGCAGCTCAATGAACTTTTACGCATACCGCTTAATGATTCGGATGAACGAGGACAATTATATTTTAAAATGCCGTCAGTTGTTTCACCAGTATATTATGGATATGTATGCTAAAATTGAAACGGAACGTTTGCTATTTCTCCGTTTGAATCAGACTAAACTACGCTCTGAAGAAAATGTTCATTTGAGATGAATCAGAAATAAAAATTGGTGATCTATCCATAATAAATGTTTACAAACCCCCCAATGTAAGATGGAATAATACGGTAATTAATATTATGAATAGACCAAGTATAATAGCTGGAGACTTCAATAGTCGCCATACAATGTGGGGTTACGGATCATCGAACCAAGATGGAGAGAAACTCATAGAATGGTCGGATACAGAAAACTTATTTTTGGTCCATGATTCTAAACAACGCGGATCATTTCATTCAGCGCGTTGGAAACAAGACACCAATCCAGATCTGTGCTTCATTACTAATAACCAAGATGGTACACCAGCACTTCAAACTTCGCGTAAAATTCTTTCTAAGTTCCCAAGGAGTCAACATAGGCCGGCACTGATAGAAATAGGTTTCAAATTACCACAGGTAAAATCAATACATAAACCACGTTGGAATTTTACAAAATCAGACTGGAAAGGATTTACAAAAACATTGGATGATAGTGTCAGGTGGATCCCACCTACAGTAAACAACTATAACCGCTTTGCGAAACTTGTTATAAGCATCGCTAAAAAACATATTCCTAGAGGATTCCGAAAAATATATGTACCAGGCTGGAATGACACTTGTGAAAATCTGTACCAAAAATATAAAGAAACAGAAGATACCGAAACATCAAATATACTTCTGAACGCTTTAAATGAAAGTAGACGAAATAGATGGATACAACTCATGGAAGGACTCGAGTTTCATAAAACAAGCAGCAAAGCCTGGACTCTTCTGCGTAAACTAAGCGGGGAAAATACCACAATTAGAACAAAAACAGGAGTTAACCCAAACCAGATAGCCAAACAAATCATAAAGATGTCAAATACTCCTAATTCGGATAAGAAGCTCAGCAAAGAAATAAGAAATAAAAGAAACACACTCATGAAAATGGCCGAAGAACGATCAGAATTTGTAGCTGTTGTTAATATAGAAGAACTCAAAACAGCGATTAGAAGCCTTAAAACGGGTAAAGCAGCGGGAAAAGATGAAATATATCCAGAATTTGTAAAAAATTTCGGTAAGAATACGACAAATTGGCTGCTTCAATTTTTTAACAATATTCTGTTAACTACAAAACTCCCTCCGCTTTTTAAGGACTCGAAAATAGTAGCCATACTAAAGCCTGGAAAGGATCACTCGAAGGCTGAAAACTACCGTCCAATTTCCCTTTTAAGCGTCATATATAAAGTATTTGAAAGAATAATATATAATCGAATAAAATATCATATTGAAGATATTATTCCAATCGAACAAGCAGGATTTCGAAGCTCAAGAAGCTGTGTAGATCAGATAACTGCCTTGACAACATACATCGAACATGGATTTCAATTAAATAACAAAACATCTGTTGCATTTGTCGATCTCTCCTCAGCCTATGACACAGTATGGCGGACAGGATTGCTTACAAAACTTTTGGAAATAATTCCCTGTAAGACCTTAAACAAACTGATCAACGAAATGCTGAGTAATCGTAAATTTACAGTCACTGTTGATGGAAAGGTTAGCCGATCAAGAATACTTAACAACGGCCTACCTCAGGGCTCCGTGCTCTCTCCAATATTATATAACCTATACACTTCAGATTTACCAACAACAACATCCAGGAAGTTTATTTACGCAGATGACCTGGCTTTAGCGAATCAGAATAATAAAATTGAAATCACAGAGAATGTACTACATGAAGACCTAGAAGTCCTGACACAATATTTTAAGAAATGGCGTTTAAAACTAAATACGAAGAAAACTGTAGTGTCATGTTTCCATCTTGCTACCAAGCTCGCAAAAAAAGAATTAAGCATAACAACCGATGGTTGTAAACTACTGCACGAAGAAACCCCAAAATACCTTGGTGTCTTGCTGGATAGACAACTTACTTACCGGAAACATATAGAAAACACCGCTGCAAAAATACGAACGAGAGCAAACATTATACACAAGCTCGCGGGAACAACGTGGGGAGCCTCTGCATCAACATTAAGAACATCAGCTTTATCATTGGCATTCTCCGTAGCTGAGTACGCAGCTCCAGTTTGGCTCAACAGTGTACATGTCAAGAAAATTGACGTTGAACTCAACACTGTGATGAGAACAATAACTGGTACTGTGAAGTCCACTCCAGTAGCGTGGCTACCGGTACTAAGTAATATAATGCCTCCGGAAATACGACGGAAAAATGCCGCTGTAAAAGAATGGACAAAATATAACAACAACAAAGCCCTCGCAGTACATCTCGATACAAATACTGTACAACGACTCGGATCGAGGAAACCTGCATACAAGTATTCGGCTCAACTAATCGCTGATAAATTCGACGACATGCAAGCTTGGAGACATAAATGGTCGACTGAAAATCCGGATAAACACAAACTCATACAAGATCCTTGTGCTGAACCGCTAGGTTTTAATCTTCCAAGGAAACTGTGGACGAGACTTAATCGTATCAGAACGGAACATGGAAGATGCGGGAAAATGCTGAACACTTGGGGAATCAGAGACAATGCAGCATGTGATTGCGGAGAAAAGGAACAAACAATCAATCACATCGTACAGAATTGCCCAACGCGTGCATTAACCGGTGATTGGAAGGAGATCGCGAAGCTGTCCGAATCAGCAAAAGAATGGATTAAAGATTTAGATATCAGTTTATAAAATATTATAATAATGTTTTTGTATACTAGTTTATAAGATAATTGTGTATGAACTTCTATTTATACCCGAAAACATACGAATAAAATAAATAAATTTGTGAGATGCAGTTGTGAATGACGGTACTACAACCAACGTTGGAAAGCTAACTATTTTGCCATCTTCATACATTGGTAGTCCGCGTCACATGCAAGAATATGCTCAAGATGCAATGTCATATGTTCATCATTACGGGCGTTCAGATTTATTTATCACTTTCACATGCAATCCAGCTTGGGGCAAGATACGGCAGCTGTTACTTCTTGGGCAATCACACGTGGATAGGCATGACATTATAGCACATGTAAGCTTAAATCGCTGATGGATTTCATCGTGAAACATGAAGTATTTGGATCTATGCGCTGCTGGATGTGTTCAGTATTATCAAAAACATGATACATGGACCATGTGGTACATTAAATCCAAATTCACCATGCATGGTAGATGGGAAATGCTCTAAGCAATATCCTCGAGCATTCACAGCGAACACAGTAACAGGTGACGATGGATATCCTCGGTATAGAAGACGATCAACTGAAGATGGTGGGAATTTGGCACCTATACGCATTCAAAATGGTGATATTGATGTAGACAACCGTGAGTGGTTCCATATTCTCCTTTGCTGTCAAAAACATATACAGCCCACAGAAACGTAGAATATTGAAATTCCGTCAAAAATCAATTAAATACATCTGTAAATATGTTAATAAAGGCAGCGATATGACAGTTTTTAGTGTGCAATCAGATAATCGTGACAAAAATGCCGTACGAGATATCGATAAAATTGCTGAATATCAAGCTGGAAGATACATAAGCAGCAATGAGGCTGCATGGCGATTTTTTTCATTTCCCATGCATGAACGCAATCCAGCTGTGATTCACTTGGCAGTGCATTTAGAAAATGGACAGCGTGTTTATTTCACAGATGAAAATGTGCAAGAAAGAGCCCTTAATCCACCTGGTACCTCTGACTGCTTTTTTCACCTTATGCCAGGACGACGCTTTCGCCAGAACACTGATGTATTCAGAAGTTCCCTCTTATTACACGTGGAATGTAACTAAAAAATTATTCGTACGGCGCAGACGAGGGGAGCCAGTCGACGGTCAACCTGGCATTTTCAAAGAAAATACAATTGGTAGACTTTATACAGTGCATCCAAATCAAGATGAATGTTTTTTCCTTCGCATGCTATTGGTAAATGTGCCTGGTCCTAGAACTTTTCAGCAATTAAAAATAGTTGATGGCGTCACACATGCCACTTTCCGCGCTGCGTGTCAAGCTCTGAATCTATTAGAAAATGACCAACAGTGGAATATATGCATTAACGAGGCGTGCAACACTGCACATCCAAACCAAATTCGCGCATTATTCGCAATTATATTGACCACTTGCTTTCATTCATCTCCCACAGAGTTACGGGAAAGATATCGATCGCATATGGCTGAGGATATTTTGCATAGAGTACGCCTTGAAAATGCCAATATGACCTTAGAATTTACAGAAGGCATTTACAACGAAGCATTGATAAATATTGAAGACAAGTGCTTAGCTATTGCAAATAAAGTTCTTATTCAATTAGGAATGCCAGCACCAACCCGAACTGCGACTGTTGCATTTGATGTAGATTTAGTGAACAGAGTTACAACATTGATGATCTTCAGGCATATGTACAATCCAACATTCCCAAATTAACGCGTGAACAGAAAGGCATTTATGATCGCATAATGCAAATGATAAATAACGGAGTTGGGGGATTTTCTTCTTGGATGCGCTAGGAGGAACTGGGAAAACATTCCTCATTAGATTGATTCTAGCAACGGTTCGATCAAAAAATGACATAGCCTTAGCTCTTGCTTCATCTGGAATAGCTGCGACATTGTTATCAGGTGGAAGAACTGCGCATTCAGCTTTAAAGTTGCCATTAAACATGCAAATCATCGAGACTCCTACGTGCAATATTTCCAAAGCATTACAAAAATGATAAAAAATCGCTTGAAGCTCTTGATCGATCGTTACCAGATTTGCGTGGAAACGTTCAACCATTCGGGAATGCATTGATATTGCTCGCAGGAGATTTTAGGCAAACATTGCCTGTAATTTCTCGATCGACACCAGCAGACGAAATAAATGCTTGCCTGAAATATTCAACACTACGGCGGCACGTACGTACATTGCAGTTGACTACGAATATGCGTGTCCAGTTGCAGAATGATCCATCAGCTGAGGTATTCTCACGACAGTTACTGGAAATTGGAAACGGACAGCTGCCAGTCGATGAAACGTCTAGACGAATATCATTTCCCGATCATTTTTGTAATTTAGTAACATCGAAAGAAGAACTGCTCGAAGAAGTATTTCCTGACATTCAAATAAATCATAGAAATCACGATTGGCTCAGTGAGAGAGCTATCCTTGCCGCAAAGAATAAAGATGTCTATAAACTTAATAATGTTATTCAATCCGGTATTCAAAGTGATGAAATTACTTATAAGTCCATAGACACCGTTGTGGAAGCAGATGAAGTAGTTAATTATCCAACGGAATTTTTAAACTCACTTGATCTGCCAGGAATACCACCACACATACTTAAATTGAAAATAGGTGTGCCAATTATCCTCTTGCGGAATATTAATCAGCCAAAACTCTGCAACGGCATGCGACTTGCAGTTATGAAATTGATTAATAACGTATTGGAAGCAACGATTTAACGGGGCCTTTCAAAGGTGAATATGTCCTCATTCCTCGAATACCCATGATCCCGACCGATACACCATTTCAATTTAAAATATTGCAATTCCCAATTCGATTGGCATTTGCAATCACAATCAATAAAGCTCAAGGTTAATCTTTAGAATTGTGTGGTTTAGATTTAGATGCGGAATGCTTTTCACATCGACAACTGTATGTTGCGTGTTCCCGAGTCGGCAAACCAGATAGTCTTTATATCTACGCAGACAGTGGAAAAACAAAAAATATTGTATATCCACAAGTATTGCAAAATTAAACTTATATGACATGTATTCTTTATTTTATTTCTCATTTCGCAATCATTCAATCATAATGTGCACAGCGAAGCGTGGCAGGGTACAGCTAGTGTGTTTATAAAAGAGCAAGGAACTAGTGAGCATTACATCAGTTGTAATTGTTCCTTGCCAAGTGTACTTAAACATAGAGTGGAAGGGGGATGAATAACGTAGTCCCTCCGATCACGTGTGTGTGTGCAAGTAATTAAGTATTCCTTAAATTTATATATATACAAGCTTAGAGAAAAACAATATACAAGTTTGTTACAAATGCACGCTTATAATAACTTACGGTACTAATGATTATTGCATAACATTCTTTTTTTTAAGTATATTAGGCAGAGGTAAACCATGCAAGACACAATTTTATGACATAGTTCAGAATTATCGGTATAACGTTTGAATTTTTTTTATTTGACTTTCTATTGCCCTTAAACATCTAGTGCGAATTTTCTTTGCATTGCCTTTTCTACAAATGTTAAGAGGGTTTCCATATTATTTTTGTTTAGGATTAGAGATTGGTTGGGTTTAATTTGATAAGTATGTCTTAAGTCATTAAAGACAGGACACTTGTATACGAGGTGTTCGATATTGTCGACCTCATCACTACCACGTATTGTACATTGTGGTGCACTAGAGATTCGGAATCTATGGAGATATTCTCCAAATTTTCCATGCCCAGAAAGAACCTGAGATGTGAAGAAATTAATATTTAGTTTTTTCATTCTTACTCTGGCTTCAATATTAGGGAAAAAATTATGTCTTTCTTCCTGTTTCGCAAGTGTCCCATCTTTATTGCCAGATATTGATTAGTACTTGATTAATATATTTTTTTAGGATTTTATAAGAGGGCTTATCGATCAGATTCGAGGGAAGGGCTTTACTTTTTAAATAATACGTGGATGAAGGTGCAGTCCTGTAGAGAGAACAGATATTTAATAAGAATTTCCTTTGTTGGTTGTTTATTGTTTTAAGTATGAATTCATTTATATAAATACAAGCACCATATTCATATAATGACTGTATTAAACCTTTATATAAGATGGTTCTTTCATGATATTTTAAGCGTTTGATGTTTGGTAGTAAAACTTTCTACATAGAGTAAATTTTTGTACTTTTATTATTTAGGTAATTAATGTGAGACCGAAAGGTAAGTTTACGATCGATAAGTATTCTTAAATATTTTAAGGTTTTTGAATAACTAATTATTGATCCAGAGATTATTTTCATGTTACTGATTTTTTTAACAATTTTGATTATTCCTCGGCAGCCAAATAGTATGTAACTGCATTTAGGAATCGAAAAAGCTAAACCCATCTTATCTATGATTTTTTCTAGATATTGACAAATTTTTTCTATCTGTTGATAATCAAAATTTTTATCAACACGAAATAATCAGCATATGAAATAAGTTCACAGTTGCTCCCGATTTCTGTGCAAAAATGTTCTAATTTGTAATGTACTTTTGAGTATAATACATTCCACAGAGTGGTTCCAAGGACAGAGCCCTTATTTATTTTAAGTCTTGCATTTCTAGCAAGGAAATAGTCAATAATATTTACTAGAAATGGGTTGATTTGTCTTGTTTTTAATATTTCAATGATAGATGACCATTTGCAATTGTCAAAAGTACCCTTAATGTCAAATGAGATGACAATCGCCGTATCTCCACCAGCTATACAGTTCTTTATATTGGTAACTAGTTTGAAGACTGCACCCTCTGCTGAATGTGCCGCTCTAAAACCATATTGATTTTTATGATAGATGTTTTTGGCGATAATTTCCGTAAGAAGAAGTTTGTTAATAATTTTTTCAAAAACTTTTCCGAGAGAATCTAATAGAGATAGTGTGATCTGTAGGAAGTGACCTGGGAGAGTTCTTTCCCAGGCTTAGCAATTAGTTTAATACCTGCTATTTTCCAGCAGTTAGGGAAGATCTGTAGCTTAATACGCTGATTTATGAGAGTTAAAATTAGATTATTATGTTTTATGTTTATTAGCTTTATTATTTTATTACTTATTCTGTTCCCAGAGAAAGCTTTCCTGTTGTTTAAACATTTTATAATATTACATAACGTTTCATAATCAATAATAGGTTGGCTTTTCCTTGATGTGTCTAGCGGTGTTAACTTTATATTCGTTTTCTCTGGAAGAAAGTATTGAAGAAAGACCCTACACTTTTGGCTGTCTGTAGAGATGAGTTGTTTAATTTAATCTCGCCTATAGGAGTAGTTCGGTTTTTACCAAAAATAATTTTATATGGTTTCCCTCACGCGGTGGAATGATAAATCATGTCCTTCCAATAGTCATATTTTGTTTTAATTATAAGTTTTTTATAGTTTCGATTGAGAACATTTAGGACGGAATTAGTTGGATTCTTTATTTTGGACTTTAGGCGTCTGATATTGTTTATTTTTTCTTTGAGCCTTTGTAATTCTTTATTTCACCAGTCTGCTGATGGGCTTTTGATATTGTCCAATAAGGGATGACAGGTAATGTTTAGAATCATTGATTTTGCAGTTTATGGTGTCTATATTTATTGCAGTTATTAATTTCTGTTTTTATTACTTCGAGGTACTCATATCTTGATTCTTTATTAAATTTCTTATAGCTTGTTTTTAGGAACGTTTTAGGTCCATTCTCAACTCTTTTATCTGATGGTAAAGAGGCTATAATGTTTTTGTGTGGTGGTTAAATCAAACTGTTCCAAAGTCTACAAGGCTCGCAGATTTAGACGATAAGATAATCGATCACACTCTTTCCATTATGATTTGAGAATGTTGGAACATTTTTGTTTTTGAATATTAAATCATTGCTGTAAACGAGTTCAGTAAGACGCGATCTTTATTATTTGGAATATGTTTTTCAAAACGTGATAGGTGTATGTTAAAGTCGTCAACCAAAGTAGCTTTGTAGTTGGGGTTATTTTTGATTAATTTATCTGTTAAGTTAATCAACATTGCCTTGGGTTTATTTGGAGATATATAACATGAAATTAAGAGATATTTTTGGAAAGTCACTGCAATTATATTATTTTTTTACAATAAAGTAAGTTGTGTGCTAGATTATTTTTAAATATAAGCATCATTCGATTGTTGAGATAAGATGTATAATTTTGCTTGATAAAAATTTTTTCTTTATAACAGTAAGGTTCAATAATTATTCCTAGGTTGTAATTTTTATTGTAAAATTCTCTTAGGAATAGGAGTTGGCAGGCATGATTATTATCGACATTTGGATAGGTTAGCTTAGTTGCCAAAGTCTGTATTAGATTTGATATTTTCAATACTTTTTATATATAATGGGCAATTTCTGCTGAATGTTGCATGGTCCACCTTTCCCATAACTTTTGACAATATATCTTTATTCCTTAAATTATCGACTAGATTATTTTTATTACAGTTACTTCTAATTTTACTAAAAACGCAGTTTGAGCAGCATCCGGAATATTTGATTTCTTCTATAAACTTTATATAGTCTTCGCTGGATCTACAGTATTTATCTGGATGTCCATACTTTTCACACTTCCTGCATCTACGTGCGCTGAATGCGTCAACAAATGGTAATGATTCCCACTGGATTCTTAATCTTCTTTCATCTGGGAGCCGTCTATATTGTTGTGGGGTAAGTCTAACATACGATCTGCTGCCTTTTGCAGTGTTAACCTTCTTTATTGCGATAGGTTTTTGACCTGTAGTTGTTTTAAAATATTCTTCTGGCTCTTCAGATATGTTTTTCGTTTTAAATATTAAGATAGTTGGATCCAAATGTTTCGGTTCTACAACATCACAGTGATTAATTTTTTCTTTTATTTCCTTCGAAAGTGTTGCTCTCTCTTCTTTTGTAGCTGTATGTATTATCATCGTTTTAAAAAGTGAAAATATAAAACAATATTAATGTGTACCACCTTTTAACAGAAATAAACTACCGGATAATGATGATAAATAGACTTTCAAAATAATATTTACACGTATGAATATATATATATATATATTTCAGATTGATTTAATAATTTTAACAACAAATTTGAAATTTATACATGCTATATATATATATATATATATATATATATATATATATATATATATATATATATATTGTAATTAGGAAAATGTTTTATACGTTTAAATACTACGTAGGATTTTGTATATCGAAAGAAGCATAATTTAGATGATAGTACTTTTCATAGTGTCGCCAACTAAGTGTATTCTCATGGAATTAGTATATCCTGGACCTGGACGCCATCCATGTATAATTATGATATGTTCACGTTTTTTTATTATCTTCTCACACTTAGCGTAACTAATGGCGTAATCTAATCTCGTCACGATGTCCTCTTTCCAATCGGGTAGTAATTCCTCTGAAAAATAGAAACGTAAAATAAAATATATTATTCAATTTTATTATCTTTTATTTCTAAGCAAACTGCGTTTTATAAAACAGAAACATAGTTCTGTAGATCTGTTCAATTTCAGTTATTTATCTATTCATAAACTTTTAATGATAAAGGAAAGTATAGCACGGATTACGAACCTTACCGAAATATCAAAGTAAAAGTATAAAGAGTAAAAGTAAACAATAGATTAAACACTGCAGGAAAAAAACAGATAAAAATCTGCGGGTACAAAAATAAGCAAGCTTCTTAATAACTAATTACTTACAATACTTGTTCATATTAGAACTTAAGTCGAAACTGCTAAAATATATTTTTTGATCTTCAGTTCTTAAATTAATACTGTATTTATAAAAATGGATAGCATAGGTGTCAAGTGTACTTACTTAGTAAAAGGGGTTAATGCTTAAGTCGTCTATATTTATATTTGGAATGCATGAAATGAAGTTGCCTGGAATAGTAACTGGCAATCGAAGAGACGAGCTTGTTGTTTGGTATGAGCATTTATTGAAAAAGTCGGTTGATGGTTTTAGAACGAAATCCGTAAAGTAGGGCAGGCCAGTAGCTTCATGCATGCTGTCAATTCTGACATAGGGAAGTACATTGAGAATATACCCGAGGACTGGACATTTTTGCGCCGAAAGTTGGAGGTTAATTGTAAGTTCTGTCGGTGAATTTTGAAATAGCGGGTAGCGAGGACCTTTGCTTTTTCGTGTATACGTAGTCGCTCACGGACGAGTCGTAGAGAGGTGGAAGTGACTTGTTGCGGTGGGTAAGGTTTTCAGTCGCCTTCCAAAGACTATTATGGCGATTAGCGTGCAGAGGAAGTTGTTATACTTATCGTTTTCGTGATTTTTAAGGCAATGATGAAGAGTTTTGACCAGGAGAGACAATAGCTGTTTTAAAAAGTAGGCGGCTCCATAATACTTTGTGCACAATCGCCTGAGGTGGTTTTTAAGTCTGATGAGTACAAGTATGCAGGATTGTAAATTAGATGTTGGTGAACAAACAATAGTACGGACTAGTTAACTTAGCGTGAACAATGTTATTGTTAATGTATTCTTTAAATTTATGCCAGTTTGCATTTTTATAATCGAAACATTTTTTTTTTCTAAGAGGTGGTTTGGTTGTTAAAATGATGAGTATGGGATTATGATCAGAAAAGAGATCGTCAACAGGTATTAGGTCTGATATGTTTAAGTTTTTTACACATGCTAAGTCTAAGATGCTATATGTCGCCAAAGTTTAACGATTTAGCGTGGAAATCGACATTAGCTTCTATTACAATAATTTCTAATTACTAAAAAGTTTTTAAAAGTGAGTATCCTATAATTTTAAATATTATTTGTTTGACATTTTTACCTGTGTAATATATTGGAATAATGCCCCTAGCGAGGGACATTTTATGAGCTAGAAAACCGTTTCTTGTTACAGCTAATATTGGACAACAAGGAAAAAATCTTGCGATATTATAAGCGGAATGTCCAGTAGTTGTAAATACAACGATAGCTTTCGCGCAAATATAGTATGACATCACTGCTATAGTTGCGCCTAAAGCTATCTTTGGCTCCGATGGAATAGATGCCTATGAAACATCAAAAATTTAAATAAATAACAATTCAATAAATACATAATAAAATCTACGAATGTATATCAGCTTTATATTTTATTCGTTGAACGTTAAATATGGAAATTATTTTTCAAAATTCATTAAAAAACCAATAAAATTTAATTAGCGAATGCTTGACTGATTATTATAAATTATTTTACGAAACGAAAAAATCTTCGATACTTACATATTTGACCAAATCTTTTATAAGATTTCGTATAGGTAAAGCGCTTTCTGCTTCTTTACAAATATTTGCTGCAATTGCAACAGTCTGAACAGGAAATTTTCCCCACGCTACCGGATCGTGAAGTGTAATAGCGCCGGCTCCATCTAAAATTGCATTACTGAGATCCGCCATTTCCGCTCGCGTTGGTCGTGGTTTGTCGACCATTGATTTCAAAAATCCGGTAGATATTATAAACGGTTTGCCTGCCTACAACGATATAAATATAACAATAATTAAAAGGGCTAAATACAACATAAATAATTTGCACGTCTAAATCAACGCAAACATAAATACAATTGGGCTAGTAAACGTAAGTTCATTAGAAATAAAAAAAAAAACATGTTCGGTAACATTAGCTCTTTTAATATTAAAGAAATTATACTAACTAAAAAAGTTTTATTGCATTTTTATTTAAAAACATTCATGAATGATAGAAAACTTTTGTAATTGATCGGATATTGATGAATTTATAAATAAATTTATTTATATACTTTCTGAATAAATTCATCTTACTACACATTTCGAATAAGATCATGATAAAAAAGGATACGTTGCGACCGGTTTTAAGTTTAATTATAAATTTCTGCGTGTTTCTTTATTATTAGGTATCTCTTGATCTAACCGTATTAATAAATAGAACCATTATATTTAGGAAAAAAGTATCAAAATTAAAACATGTTGCAAAGTATTTCTTCTATTATACCTAATATTCGTGTTATTTTTTTTTAAAAATAGTATATTCGTTAAAAATTACAGCAAAATATGCTATGGAAACTTTACGGTGACAGTCCAATTAAGTTCATTGCCACCGTAGGCTCCATTTACAATCTTTTAATTACATTCTTTTAATAATAATTTTCTAAAAATAAAGATGATATACATAACATTGAAAATGATCTTATTAATATACTAAGTTATACTTATTTCTATTTCTTATTTCTTGAATAGTTAAATTATTAAAATCATTATATTCATTATTTACTAATTCAATTGTATTACAATCTAAAACCATTTGTTTTTGCAATTATAACCTTGCAGGATATGGTGAACTGTATCCTCAACGTTGCACGCTCTACAAGTTTTCAGTTTCTGCTACTCCGAAACGTTCTAAATATTTTTAAAAACTGCCATGACTGACAATAAATTGAACATTATAAAAGTTAGGAATAAAATGGTTATTATTGAATCTGTCATTTAAATTTTGGAAATATTTGATCCATTATACCACATGCTTCGATATTTCTGGATATAATCTCACTTTAATGTAACTTTAAACTGTTTCCAGTTAACTAGTTTTTTTTTCATATATGAATTTTCTATTTAAATATTTTATTTGAAAAAATTCAACGATTCATATTAATATTATTCTCGATGAAAAATACATCTATATGTTTATAAATTCCTATCTATAGGGTAAATATTTGCTATTACAATGGATGCCCAGTAGTTAATGGTTTTATACGCTTTAATCATGTTAATTGCAATCGTTTTTTGAAAAGATCTTAATAATGATATAAATCTTTTAATTTTTAACATTTCGTAATAAATGCTACTGTTGTAAGTTAAGTTCGGAATTATTATCGATTTATACAATATTAATCCTTTTTTATAATTTAATTTGTTGTTTATATAGTCTATTAAATATGGGCAAACACTAATTTTATTATTTACATTACGGAAGTGCTCATAAAATTTTAAGTTTTTTCAATTTTTACCCTCAAATATTTTATGCTTGTCATAAACTAGATATTAATATTATAATTTATTAAATTTAATTTGTTTTTGAATTTTTTATTGAACGAACGCGGATAACACCTATTCAGAGTGGAAAAAATTTTTAAGAATACGATTAAGTTTTAAAATATGTCTTTAAGATGTGGAGCAACCGTAAATACTACTCGAACTGCAGAAAACTTTTGTTAATATTTAGTAGTGTTAAATCATCCATCTCGTGTATATATACACACTAAATGGCCGCCTTTAATTTTTTAGTACATACGACTAATTCCTCATCAATTATTCCTGTAAAAAATTATTTTTTAAAATGCACGATTTTAAATACATTATTCATACAATATTATTATACGCTGAAATTTTTATCAACGTAATTATATAGTTGATGTGTTATATTTTTTCTGAGCAAGTAGCGAATTTTTGAAATAATATTTTTCTTAAATAGTTTACAAACTAACTGGGATGTGTAAATTTTCAGAAAATGGTTTTCTTTATAATAGATAATTAAGACAACGCAATATTAAGCTTTAACCGAGAGAACGGAATAATAAATATTTTGCTCGAATCAAACTTTGTACGAATTGAAAGTGCACTCACTTGCATACATTTCGCCGCGATAATTTTCTGCAATAAGAATAATTTTTGTGGGGGTGCCTGCATTATTAAGTCTCCGCGGCTAATACATACAGCGTCCGATTCTTGTATGATATCGTCTAAATCTTTTAAAGATGATCGTGTTGAGATTTTCGGTACTATCATTATTCTACTCGCATCAACGCCTGAACAAAATACGCCATTAATTAAGTATACGATAAAAATATACGAAAGTTTTTTTTTTCGTTTTAATTCAGTACATTGCTTACTTAGTTTTTAAATTATTTATAACCATTCATAAGTATAAGTACACAATAATCACCTAATTGCTCTTTTAATTTCGAAATGTCGGTAGAATCGCACATTTGATTAAGGAACAAAACAGTAATGTGATTTTGTACAGCTAGTTTAACGTTGGCCACGTCAATTTCAGACAGGATAGGTACATCGTCCATTTCAACCCCCGGCACTTGTAAGGAACTGAAACTTCGAACTACACCATTGTTTTCTGCTATCGTTTTAATCATTTTTTCATCTAAAGTAAAATACGCGTTAATTTTAGAAATGCTTATAAATTGTTTTATACGAATTTCCGATTTTGTACATGTATTATGTACCATACGCACATACAAGTCAAGCGATTATTTATAGTTTACTAAATTTTGAAAAAACTGTAAGGTTAAAAATAAATACACAAAAAACTAAGTATACGGAATACGATCAAATCGATAACAACAATGCATAAAATAATAAAATAAAATTATAAAAAGGCGAAGTGGAAAAGGTAGATAAATTTATATATTTAGATAAAGTTTTTACAACAACAAAAGAATAAATAAGCCCACATCTACTCAGAAAAATAACACGTGAATGGGTGGTATTTCACAAAATAAAGAGAATGCTCAACAGTAAAATTAGTCAAGAAAACAGCGTAAAACTAGTTAACCAGCGTGTAGTGCCCGTGATGACGTGTGGTGCAGACACATGGCTATTAACAACAACAATTGAAAAATGGAACGTGCGCTATTAGGAATTCGACTACGAGATAAAATATGAAGGAAACAATGTTAGAAGATATCGGGGAAACAATAGCGAATAATAAATCGGCAGGGGCTGGACATATTGGTAGATAATACGATGGGAGATGGATAAAAGAGCTGGTGGTATGGAAACCATATGGAGGGAAACGAAGCCATGGAAGACCAAACAGGAGATGGACGGAGGATGTCGTTAATATAGCGGGAACTCAGTGGTTTCGGAAACGCAAAATTATTAAGGGAGACCTAGAAGAAATTGTTAAATTGAATATACTATCACAAGTAAATTTAGAAATACAATATAAATTTTTACACCAATGAATAAACTGTTATCTAATCTTTTACTCGGGAATTAAGCGACGTTATTACTTCCTTAATTTCGCTATATATATTATTTTTCAGATATGGAAAGTACATTTGGAATTTTTAAAGCTTAATTTTATTTTGAATTACATTAGTTAACCCTGCATTCGAAAAATTATTTTAGTTTCATTCCACCCACAAAAGTATTTTTAATCACACGAGAACTGTAAATATCGTATTTTTTAATAGGAAGTATTACAATTTTTTATCGATACTTATTTCGTAGAAACTTTTATTTTTATTTGACTGATATGACTGAAATAATTACACATTTTAATTTATTAAATAACTACAGAGAGAGGTATAAATTATGTTGTAACATAGTTTAAATGAAATTTAGCTGTATATCGATGAGTCTAATTATAAAAGTGTTAACCTTCAGGAAAAAATTTGTTGAAATTAATTTTATTATTTTTCATTAAGTTCTTGTCTATTTTCTGTTCCGTATTTTTTAATTTCTAATAGTACTTATTTTTATTATATCCGTGTTAGTGTTGCAAATTATGGAATTAAAATATTATTAAATATAATTTACACTATTTTAGATTATACTTTAACTTGCGAATCTTATTATTAAATTCAAATCAATTATGTAGATTTCTGTACCAATGACACCAATACGCATAAAATAATGGAAAAGCAACGACCGGCACTGTCTGCCATTGTTGATGACTAACGTCGTTCTATTTCATTAGTAGCAGTAGTGAAAAGAAACAAAAAATTGTAAAATTTAAAAAAGCGATATGAAAGATGGTACTGAATTTTACATCGCAAAGAAACATTTACTGTGCAATAACGAACAGAACAAAAATATTTATTTCATTTTTCACGTAGTCTGTAAACGTTCATCTTGTTAGGATCATAAATAGTTTTAAATATTACAATAGAGTAAATGTGAAATATTTTGTTTTTCAAAATTTAAAGTATACTATTTGCAATCGATGTAACATAACACTGATACTGGCGAATCCTTTGGTATGTATATAAAATAATGAAATTTTAATTCATAATTATTTTAGCAACATTCCTGAAATACATCATTTGTTCTGTTGAACATTTTATTTGCTGATTTATTTATTTAATACCATCCGCTATATATATCCGTGTGAGGTAATAGAGCAATTATAGTTAAGTATAAACCCACATCCAACTGATATATGTAAGAAACACATCAGTTCAATATACCGATCTAGTTAATGGCCATATTTGTTGATAATACCCGATTATTTACTTTGTATAATTCATCGAATAAATAAAATATTTGAAAAGTTTTTAGAATATTATAAACTACTTTTACCGCTATAATTAAGTAATATAATAACGCTTAATTTTGTGTTTAAATGAATAATGAAAAACGTACATACCACAACTTCTGACTTTTAGCATGATATCACCATGATTGATCGATATGCGAGAACCTCGGTCGACGTACTTAACGAAATTCGGGAAATTTGTACACAGAGTTGCAGAACCACTTTTTGTTTCTCCAGCAGCTATATTTAAATTTACCAGACTACCTTTTTCTATATTAATTGACTGGTCTTTCTTCAATGTTAAAACAAAATAATGTAAATAAATAACGATAAAGTTGTATATTGTTATAATTAATATGAAAGTTGTAGGTAATTTATTATTCAGTTTTAATCATATACGTATAATTTGACTATAAATTGAACCTTTATAATTTTTTCCTCTTTCATTTTGTATATTGATTGATATGTTTATAACAATAAATTATGTTATACGCGCAAATAAAACAAATTGTTCAATTGCTTAGTAGGAGTAAGGTAGGCGGTGCCTCTGGAAACGGTGATAGTAGCGAGGAATTCAAACAATTTCAAAATAATTTTGTGTTGTGGCATACTCTGCCTACAAGAGACTCACCGAGGAAAAAGTCAAGCCAGGCCAAAAGTCGTAGGTACACGATTATTAGAGGAACGACGTACGAAAAATATGGCAGTGTAATTTTTGTGAAACGAGGAAAAATTATAAAATGCCGAAATAGCATAAAATAATATAGAAATTATAACAGTGGAAATGAATAATTAATTTTAATAGCCATATCATAAATTTGGGATATAGTGACATCGACGAATGGTGAAAGGGTTGAGAAGTGGACAAAAGCTTTTGATTCGTAACCTAAAACTACCGTTTTCCTTCCTGACCTAATTTATGTGACATGTAATCAAGAAATTTTGAAGCCTATCCCCAAAAAAACTCAACACTGTCCAGTTCAATTAACAATATCCAAAGAATCAACTTCCAAAAAGCTGATTGGTCAAATTCACAAAAAAATTAGACGAACAAATGACGATCATTAGACCGATACGTGAGGAATATGAGTCATCCAAAGAACTTATTTTTAATATGAGGCATATTCGAGGAATTTTATCTCGCGATTAAAAATACCCAGAGGTTGCCGTGCTTTATAGATGTCAGGGATAAGCAGAGAAACATCCATAATAAGTATTTAAACGAATATGAAAACAACTCGTTCTTAATAAACATAGCACAATAAGAGAAATAAGTCGTAAAAGGTGGTTACTGAAAACCTCGATATGATACCAGGTAGCAATAAATCATGGAGACTAGTACGAAGATTAAACGGCGACAAGCAAAATAATACGTAGATCAATATAACGCCAAACCAAATCGCAGCACACTCAATGTTAAACGGGAAAGCAGGGAAATGACTGTTAAAAACGCGCCTGGTTAAAGTAAATACTATGCCACACCCATTTCACAATAGATAAAATTAAAAAAGCACGGAAAACCGTCGAAGTAAAGAAAGCTTAGGACTCGATGAAATAATGCCGGAGCGAATCGAGCATTTTGGAGAGAGAACTTTGAAGTGATTGTTTAAAAATATAATGCGTATAAATAAATTACGAAAGATATGGAAAAAAAAAGACGCATGCAGTTGCCTTAGCGAAATCACGAAAAGATCGCGCAGAAGTCAAAAACTACCGACCGATCTCGCTACTATGCTGCATCTTTGAGTTTTTGTACGTGCTGCGCTAAATCGTGTACAACAAATAATAGATCTGCAATTAATCCCGGAACAAACTGGTTTTAGAAATAGTAAATCATGTAACTCACAGATTATAAGCCTCACACAACAATATATACAAAACAGGTCTGAAAATAAAAAAATTACAGGAGCAGTATTCGTGGATTTGACAGCAACCTATAATACTGTCAAAGTGCCAAACATAGATTACTTCTACAAAAATCTACAAAACAGCAAAGGATGTAACATTCGTCAAGATCATAGAAACTATACAGAGAGATTGTTATTTCTACATATAACGGGGGAGTGTCATGGCTCCGATCCTGTTTAATATCTGCACAAACGAACAGCTAATAGGAAATGAAACAAAATATTTTTTACATGCAGATTACCCCTTACTGTAAGAAATCAGAAATAAGGGAGAAATTAAATACAATTTTAAAAAAACAGTTAGATAAATACAGAATAATGCTGAACCCTAACAAAACGTGCGTGCTTTTCACATCGAAATTAAAAATTAGGAACATAATGACTACGTAAAATATATAGGAGTGACATTAGATTCTTCATTTACAGAGGCCTGCAGGAATAGTAAATAAAAAAGTTAGTTCACGAAATGAATATTGAAAAAGCTTATAACTTCAAAGTGGGATGTAAACGTTATGATTATGACAACTGCAGCTCGGGCGTTACGTTTTTCAGCAACGAAGTACAACTGCTCTGCTTTGGTTAGGTCTGCACATGTAAAACACAGATTTAGCCTTAAACAAATCGTATTGTTTAATTACAGGTTGTAACCAACGTGAAATGGAAATCTTTATTACCTGAGCGGAATAGCACCACCACACACAAGACGTCGTATAATAGCCGACAAGGAAAGAACGGCTCAGTGTCAAAAGTGACATTCGATGTATGGTCAAATCGAAGTGACGTAACAGCTTCAACTAACAAATCACAACCTAAAAAGAACGGATGAACCTGTGGAACGAAGAAATCCCGCCAAATCCATTGATATCACCCGAAGAAACTGTGGCGTCAGATTATAAAGAAAAATAGTCAATATGGCGAACGATCAACCGAATACGGTATTAGCGATGGTGAAGTGAGGGTCTAACAAAAAATCCCAAATGCCACTGTGGAGAATACCAGATAATGTCGCACATACTGCGCTGTAAAATGAACTCGATGAGGCGTTGACTGGCAAAATAATGGTGCGATAAAATGTAATTAAACGTAAATAACCGGACATCGAAAGAAGAAGAATACGTTACTATAAGTTTAATCTCGTAATTTGGTATTGCTCATTTCAGTTCTTAGCAAAAAGCAAATGACTTTGTATATTTTTGAACTCTATTTATTTTTTTTTCACATTTAACTAATTATAAGTACAGAATTTCATTTATATTACAATTTCGTATGTTTGTAAATTTTGCAGGTTATAATTATTAAAAACAAATATTATTCGAACTGGAAATTTCTAGAATTTTTTAGCAATCAAGATGTGAATACAGAGAAGTTATAAATGAACCCAAACATAATAATTATAAATGAATGGAAATAATTTAAAAAATCAAACCTTTCATTAAATTAATCGGATAAATATTGTTTATTTTAAATAAAGTATGATACATTTTTAAATTTTAAAACATCGTCACCGCTATTGAAAAATATAGGATTCGCGACATGTTTTATTTATAAATGAAAAATTGTATAAAAAATTATTTAATAAATGTTTTACGTGAAAGAATATAATAACTTACATTTTCAACTTCGGATATTGTAGGTTCCCTTCCAATCGAGTCTATTGCGTATCCAACTGAAGGTATTACACCCGTGTCAGCTTCAATTTTTTCACATACTTCATTCACCGTACGTATTATTTTCTCAAACTGCTCTGAAGTTTGTCCAATATTTAATCTAAACATTGTTGCTCCCGCATGTATCATTTGTTTTATCATTTCGGCTGTTAAATTACCAGGGCCTAATAAATTTAAATTAACGAGATATATATTTTTAATTAAATGGATACACTATCAAAAAATACGTAATTTCAGTTTAGTTTTTTTTTTTTTTTGATACTTTGATTTGAATGAGTATTGTAATTTTTTTCTAATTTATCTCTGATTGTAATGTTGATTATTAAAAAATAGTATTATATATTAGGTAAAATCCACACATTAATGGGCTATATTTGTTGAATAATGTGATACAGGAAAATTAACCCGTGTATGCCCGTTTATTAATTTTTTAACTAGAGTAAATGTTTTTTTCTTCATATATATTCAGAATTATTCATTTAGTCATCCAGCATCATTTGTTTTATACAATTTTTATCAAAAGTAACGTTTTTATAATTCTTAGTTTGATGACAAACAAATTTATTTCGTTAGATTTCTTCGCACGAACAATTTATTATTTCAGTTTTTGTTGTATTGAAAAAAAAAACAGACTTTTTCTTAATTTTACTTTTTCGTTATATGAAAACCTAGATAAATATATTTATAAATACATTACTTAAGATAAAACGATGGTTTTATCTTAAGTAATGTATTCGTGTTACTTAATTTTATATAATTTTAGTTGTAATTTTTTTTTAACTTGGTTTCACGATGAAATGTTAAACCAACATGCAATTTACAACTATTACGGATGAAATATTGCACAGATAGTGATAATATATACCTACCTAAACTTGCGATAATACCAGTGAGGTTTACCGGGTGTGGTCTTTTGTATACGTCTAAACTAGCCCAATAGTGTAAATCCGTATACTTACTTTTACATTCTGGTCTACAAGACATTATATCCTGAAATATACATTTGTAAATAATTTACATTGCTTCACGTTCCTTAACTTAAAAATGTATATTTCATTATTTTCGTTTCATTAATTTAACTTTAAATAGATACTATTCGCAGTTAAGTAAATATTTTTGTATGTATGCTTACGAGTTATTTACTTTATATTAAAATAACAAATCTAACTAAACGTAAAAGCTGCAGACATTTTTTCCTCTAATTTTTATACAATTATTTTAATTAAATTATATTAATGAATATCAATATTACCAAATTTTCGTATACGTTGTCGGATTTATCTCCGGTAATTAATTGACGAAATAAAAAATTTGCCTATTTTTTCACCGAAACAATTAATAAAAATTTCGATGCATTAAACTAATTACTTGAAACAAGTATATGAAATTAATATACATACGTTAGCCAGTAAGTTTTGCTATATAATCATGGTTATACGATTTTGATTTTTGAAATAATAAAATATGATTTTAATTTTGTTCTTGTAAACTTGGACAAAGTAATGCACTTATAGATAATTAAATATTTAAGTACAATTTAATATTAACTAAACACATTCGATATTAAGCACTATTGAACCCGAGTAATTAAGATTGTAGAATATAAATATAAACTTTTTAAATATTTTCTTTTAAAGTTTATTAAAGTAACGCAACCTAAAAATTAATTATTTTGTTTAAAGTAATGAAATTGTAATAATCGTTTGGTAAATTTAAACCATTATAACCAAAAAATTTTAAGTGAGAGTAGCAAGTATATTTATTTTATATTTTACTAGCTATTTTCGAAATAATTTCAGAGTGACTTTCACGAATTTATTTGATAATTGAGAAGGTAGGTTATTAGTACCATGAAGATTGCGTTAATGGTAGGGCATTGAAATATTGCAATTAGCTCCGTGTTTCAAACAACAGTTGAGTCAAGAAAATAAGTCTCTTAAAATAAAATAAAACTTTATTCCGGAATTCCTCCCAAACGAAGAAAAATTAGAGATTTTTTCTAATTCGGCCAATTCATTCCTAGCCATGTAGGTTACCTATGAAGGGTATCATTTTCTTTTCTGGTATGGGGAATACATCCGTTGATGTATTCAGCTCATTTTGTAAACTAGGCTAAGAATTATAGTCTTTTCAATCGTCTGGTTGGCGTGACGTCCAGGCAGCTATATTGCAGTGTCCGCGTTTGCGTTGCATGATTTCGAGCCCGCTGCTTTAGAATAACTTCATTGGTAACGTATCACGGCACTCTGTATATCAGCCTTAAAGTATTATTTTGAAAGCGTTGTATTATATTTCTGTTTGTCTTTTTCGCACACCCCCACATTGTTGCGGCATAAGTTCATGTTGGATTTTATTGCATTATACATTAATACTTTATTGGCTAACGAGAGGTTCGAACGATATTAGCTAGTAGAGAGATCTTAACTTGATATTTAGTTGTTTTCTTGTTTTTTGTATATGCACCTTCCAGCTTAGTGTGCGATCTAAGTGCACTCCTAAATATTTGATGCTGTTGCTTCTTGGTATAATATTTTTACCTAGTGATAAATAATTATGATGATCAATTCTATTTGTGAATGAGAATGGATGCATTTATCAGGATTCATTTATAATTTCCAGGATTGAGCCCACAGTAACACAACGTCCAAGCTTTCCTGTAGTGCTGCAACTGCCACTTCAGGCTTCTTGTTGTGAGCAATGAGCAATGTCATCGGCAAAAGTAGCCACTTTGACATTACCCACGGTTGGAAGGTCTGCTGGATATAAATTTTACAGTAGTCACCCCAGTAGGAACACCCGCTTTAATTGGACGCGGTTCTGAGTAGTCATCACAGCATTTAACACGAAATTGTCTGTTCGTTAGATATGATTTCGTAAGTTGATAATGAATTAGTGCAAATTGCAACGTGAAATGCTACACCTAAAATAGAGCGTAACGCGTTTACAATTGATTATCCAAAACATGTACAGGGTTTCTGAAAAAATAAGAATTCGGAGAAAATGGCAATGAACCAGACACACCCAGATGATAAAAAATCATTAAAAATTAACGAATTTAATCTAGAAAACTAGAAAATTACTTTATATTTAAATAACTTATCACCGCTAAAACAAGGTAACTATAACCTATAGAAGACAGCATAACACTCAAAACACCTGTATTACATAATCAATCTCTTCGAAATGAAAACGGTCTGTGGATAAGAAGTAACGAGGGCAAACCAAACGAAATTGGCCAAATATTTAGAAAAAGTATTTAAGACTAATCAACCTAGTGCATCCAACTACACCAATATTGCTAAGATACAACCACCTTCCAAAAATAATAAAATAAAATAATTATCACCCGTTGAAAGTTGCTAAACAAATCAAATTGCTGAATACTAAAAAAAGCTCAGGGATTGCATATGATTACTTTAAGAATGATCAAGGAACTTCCCTGAAAAGGAATTATACTACGGACGTGTATCTATAATGCAATAATACACATTTCATATTTTCCGTCTTAATGGATCCTTGCGCGAATTCGAATGATATGTAAACCAGGGAAAGATGACACAAATGCTGCATCATATCGGCCTATTTCTATTCTTCCAGCTGCAGTCAAACTATTCGAGAAATTAATTTATCCATATCAATCTGAATTTAGACGAGGACATTTGACCGGAGATCAAATTCATAGAGTTATCAACCACATAGAAAGTGGTCTTGAAAATAATTAATACAATGAGACAATATTTTTAGACATAGGTGAAGATTACTTATTAAAATCAGTGATATTATAAGTGATATTATATACCTGAATATTATTCACTTCTATCTTTATATCTTTTCAATAGACACTTTCTAATGGTATGTAGTGAGGATAACTTAGACGTTTACAACGCACTAGCCGACTTTCCGCAAGGCAGTGTTTTAAGGCCTTTGCTGTATACTGTGTATATGGCATATATGCCAACAATATTCGCTGACAATGCGATGATAATCTCTTCAAATATAAATCTTTCCATAGCTGTCGCCAACTTACAAAGGAATGCCAACTATACAGTTGAATGAAATAAAAGATGGCAAATAGAAATAAATCCGTATAAGTCTGGTCAGGTAACCTTTTCCAACAGAGCAAAACATGATTATCATATTACATTTGATAATTATGTAACCCCTAAAAGAGATAATTTTAAATACTCGGGAGTACACGTAGATAGCCGATTAACTTGGAAAACTCAATAGATAAGAAATCGCAAAACCTGGAAATTAAATTCAAAATATGATCTAGCTTGTGGGTCGCAAGTCTGAAGTTAACCTGTAAAACCGACCTTAGTTTGTTAATTGAGTTGCTCAAGCCAAATATGGGAATGCGCAAAAAATTAAATATTAATAAAATCCAATGTTTTCAAAGCCAGAACACTAAGATTTTTACCGAATACCTTGGTCGTTATCCACTAAGATTTACGTGTTTACACGATACAAGAAGAAATCAAAAAAGAGCTCGGAGACACGATCTCAGGCTACACGGTCACACTATAGAACTTATAACTGAACTGTTACATCCCGCCGAGACACCTTAGGAGATTTAAAAGGACGAAGATTGTGGACATAATCCACTAAAACAAAAGGAGGATACATCATATTGGATGCACCCTCCGCACAGGTGCTTACTTATTCTTTACCTTTTCTTTTTTCCCCTCATTCGTTTAAGATAAAATTTATTTGATGGTCTGGATTAGGTAGCCTTTTGCGACACAGCGGCTACAAATGTGCACATGCTATGTGCTGCTTTAAAAGGATAGTTTCTATTTTTTCCATTATGACAAGATGGTTACAAGTATATAAGTCTCTAGAACAGTATTCAAATACTACTATCCATTCACATGGAGTACAAAGCCGAAAAAATAATATTTTCATATTTTGTTTGTTTTTCAGGTTAAAAGGGTGTTTTTGAAAAAGTGTTTTTTTATTATTATTGTCGACGTTTTCAAGTTTTTTTAGTCCACTTGGATACTTAAAGGATAAAGGTAATGTATACCAACATGAATAACATTCTAAAAAATATATTACTCGTAATTATTTATATAAAAATTTCATGACTACGTTTGTAACCAAAAGTACTCAAAATAGTCAAATGGTTTTATGGATGTGTATTTTATTATTTTAATTTCTAGTTTATGTAAACATGTCAAGGCGTCGGTTAGAAAATCAAGAAATATTAAATATTATACAAGATGACATTTCAGATATAGATAGTTATTCCTGGAATGATGAAAATGAACTTGACAAGTTTATTGAAATTATTCAGGAAAGTGCGCAAATATATAATTATTACTTTTTATTACATAACAATTTCAAACGTTATAAACTTGTATCCAATTATAAAAATGGTATAATCTGCTGATATTATATTTCATTTTTAGATTTTAGATGGTGAAGTAAGTATTGCGATATTGATGAAGAAGTAAATATTACAAATACAAGCAATGAAGAATTACAAGATCCATTTTCATATATTCCATTAAGAACAAAGCAATCTGTTCGCTGGAAAATGATAGAAAAGTTTATTTGTAATTCAATAATTGATGCGATGTAGAATTATTATCTCCTCATAAATATTTTGATAACTATATTTCACCTATGCTTATAGCAAAGTTTGTGGAATGTACAATGATCTATGCATATTAGAAAAATTATATACATTTTTCCTGTACTGAAAATGACATAACAAAACTATTTGGTCTACACATACTAATGGGTAATTTCAAATTTCCTGGAGTCCGAATGTACTGGACACAACATTAAAAATGATTGTTTTTCCCGGCACAATGCTGGTCAATACATTTTTCAAAATAAGAAATTATTTGCATTGTGTAAATAATGTAACCGATCAAAATCCAAACGAAAATTTCGGAAGGTTAGACCAATTTATCATTCAAAAATATTGTTCAACTTTAAAAATGGAGCGTGAAATAAGTGTGGACGAACAACTCGCGTCATTTAAAGGATCTCACGAGATGAAGCTTGCCGAATAAACTCCATATGGAGATTTAAAATTTTTATGGTTTGTGGAAAGAATGTAGCAGTTGTACTACATTTCATTCGAAATGTTGAAACAAGACATGTGTTGTATTGCGACAATTATTTCAACATATATCGTCTAGTGCAAATCCTTACAGATAAGGGTATTCGATTTGTAGGACCTGTCAGGATAAATAGATTTTTGGATCATCCGTTCCCCAAAAGATACCAGAACGATGTGGTATCATCTGATGGTGGATCGATAATAAAGTTATAACTATGTGCTCCAATTATTTTGGAAAAGAAGAAACTGATGTAGTCAAAAGATGGTCAAAAAAAGAGAAAAAGCATGTAAATATTGAAAGACCTCAAGTTGTCAAGAAATATAATTCATCAATGGGAGGAGTTGATAAATTCAATTTTTTAACATCATTATATAAGATTAATATGAAGAGTAAAAAATGGTAGCTAAAACTAATTTTCCATGCTATTGATATTGTCATCACAATTGGCTTCAGTATCGGAAAAATGCACTTAATCTTGCAGTATAAAGGTTAACGTGTTTCGTGTATAAAGTCGTTATTCCGCGTAAATTTCTTCCTATTATAGTTAAAAGATATCAAACTCGTTTCTTATCAGGCTGAGATAAAGCCGCCTGAACAATGTCAAAGCAAACAGAAAGCGGCCGTTTACTAATACTAACAACATTCCTTCTACTAATACTAACAAAATTAACTTATATTGCAATGATAAATTCCGATAACCGCGATTTACCGCTGCGCGTTTCCGAAATTACTAACAATTTTAAATCAGATCGTAATGCAACTAACCCGAACATATCGCCTACTCCGCCATCTTACTCGGATAAAGTAAAGAAAAAAATAATTCCGATATTAGACTTCGAACGTCCAACGGAAGACCAAGGCATAATATTAAATTATATACCGGAATTAAAATTAATCGACTAATTAATCGACTATCTATAAGCAATTAAATCGATCATTAAAGATGCAAAAAATATTATCGCTGCCTCGCGCGTTAGTAATAATAAAATTGTAGTCTTCTTAGCAAACAAAAAACATGGTTAATGATATAGTCCACACTCATGAGGGAATCACAATTGGACAACACTTCATAAAAGCCCGTAAACTAAACTCATCCTCGCGGAAACGAATTCTTTCAAACGTAAGCCCGATCATCCCGGATACAGTCATAGAACAATACCTAAAAAATAACTTCCAGTTCCAATTTGCCTCTCATATTTCCTTGTTAAGAGTACAACCACAAAATTACGAATTCGGCCACATTATAAGTTGGCGCCGGCAAGTCTACACCAACACATCAAGTAAAATCAAACTCCCTGATTTCTTCCTGTTAAACTACAATGATAGAAACTATAGAATATTCATAACTTTAGATGATCTCATTTGCTTCAGATGTCATGAGACGGGACAAAAGGAAGATGATTGCTCGTTAAAAACTGAAATAGTTCAACATAGTCTCTCCGTAAACAGCGCTTACCATGCACATCAATTTATCCGTCCCTCAGTCGATATAAACACGCTGAAGCCTGCAGAAATTCCAAACGACGCCGAAGCCAATCACCCTAACACAGTAACAGATCAAAGTTTTTCCGCCCTCCCAGACATCGCCCCAATACCAATCAGTCAAAAGCGCCCAGCGCCATCCACCAGTACCGCCTCATCAAACTCCACTAGAAGAACTGCACCTGTAACACCAAAATTGGAAAAATCAAAAACAAAACAAAAAATTCAAAAAAACAGAAAGAAGAAAATGCTAGTGACTCAGAGGAGAATGGGGAAGAAATTTCCCCGGAGGAGCAAGCAGAACTATCCCTAAACGACATCTTTAGAGGTTATGTTGAAGAAGTATAAAATAATAACCTAAAACATTTACTAACGCCAACAAACTTAATCTGCTTTATAGATATGTGCAACAAGTCGCAAAATGCATACCTCATAGCGGCTGAATTCACAGATGACATTCCCGGACTAATTCAGCAACTAAAATTCTGTCATTCCCACATAAACTACAGACGAGCCAAAATTAGGGTCACACAAATAATAAAAACGTTAGAACTAGTGAGTTCATTACCAGCAAATAATCAATAAAAATTTAAACTGTTTTCTATGGAGCAAGCAATAATTTCATGGAACTCTAATGATATCTATACCCACTACGAAGAATTACAACTATTGATCAATACATACAATCCTCTCGTATTATGCATTTAAGAGACCCATCTAAAACTGAACCAAATCTTCCAGATAAAAAATTTTAACGTATATCGATCAGATCTAGTTCCAGATAGATGTGCTCATGATGGAGTACTATTGGCTGTTCGAACCAACATAATACACAACTGTATTACCCTTCCATCACATATGCAAGCAGTAGCGATCACAATTTTCACACTAAAACACGATTTACTTCGCTCCGGATCAGAAAATACAAACGGACGACTAGGAAAACATACTTCAATGCGTTCCTTCACCGCTAATCTTTACTGGTGATTTCAACGCTCATTCACCAAGCTGGGGAGGTAGAAAATATAATGCAAAAGACCGGGTCCTGCAGGAGGTAGTCGAAAAAGCTAGTTTGGCACAACTACTCATCGGTGACCTTACTCACTACAACTTTTCGGATCGTAAATGGTCGACTTCAGATCTAACGTTTATCTCACCTCAATTAATCAGTCGTTTTTATATCTTCCATCATCCGAACCTGGCGGGAAGTGATCATGTCCTAGCTCAAAATTCAGGTTCAAAGTACCCTAAAAACGCAATTACTCCTAAGTGGAACCCATCAAAAACAAACTGGACGCAGTACAAAAATAAATTGGACAAACTTGATGAAATGAAACTCACATCCACAAGTAACATATTTATGGATATACAACATATAACCCACACTCTTGTCGAGACAGCACACTCATGTTCTCCTTCAAGTCTTCAATCAACACAACACGAAGTAGTCCCATGGTGGTCCTCAGAATGTGCAAACGCTATCCGAAATAGGAGAAGAGCGCTGCGAATCGTCAAAAGAACTCATTCACAAGAAGATCTACTAAATTATAAACGACTGAGGGCCAAACCAAGGAGAACATTAAAACAAGCCAAAAAGATTTCTTGGAATACCTACGTCTCTACAATCTCACCATTTACGCCATGGAGCCAAATATAGAGTAAAGTAAAATCCATAGAGGGATCGGCAACACTCGCAACACCGTCGGCTCTTATGATAAACAAAACTATAGAAACTGACCCAATTAAAATTCTTACAAAATTTGCAAATTTCTTTGCATCCGATTACAGCGATGAAAATTTACAAGTGCACAAAAAATGTGGATCAAATTCAATCAAGAAATTTCTATTCAAACAGCCAAGAACCATATAATGCGACATTCTCTATGGATGAATTAAAAAAAGCTATAAATCATTCAAGACTATCAGCTCCTGGTCACGATGGGATACATATCTCAATGCTCCAAAACCTGCCGGAACACATTCAAAACCTACTGCTCGATATTGTAAACAAACTGTGAATTTCCTCACAACTTCCTGCAAGCTGGAAATTAGCAGAAACTATTCCAATCAAAAAAACGAACAAAGACTCACATCAAATAGAGAGCTACCGACCAATATCATTAACGTCAGTTTGTGGAAAGGTATTTGAGCGAATGGTCAACAACAGACTAATGTGAGAACTAGAATCACAAAACTTATTAACTAAATATCAATGTGGATTTCGCAAAAATCGAACAACGATAGACAATGCTCTGTATTTACAGGAATCAATAATACAGGCATTTAATAACAAACACCACCTATTAGCGGTCTTTTTCGATCTCTCCAAAGCATTCGACACCACAACGAAGCACAAAATACTGACTACCATGTACAACTGGGGCTTCAAGGGTCGACTTCCACTTTTCGTCGCAAATTTCTTATCAGATCGTCTCTTTAAAGTGAAGATTAAAAATAGAGTATTGGAAGCTAAACAACTGCAAAATGGAGTTCCGCAAGGCTCAGTTCTTAGTCCGAATCTATTCAATATAGCCATCAACGATATCATCGAAGACGTTAAACTTCCAATTTAAACGGGACTTTTTGCCGATGACTTAGTAGTCTTCCTAACATGTGCAAACATAGAACACGGCGAACACATCATTCAGGAAGCAATCAATTAAATTACAATAAGAGCGCGAAACAGTGGTTGGATGTTTTCTCCAGAAAAAACAAAAGCTGTTCACTTCGGCAGAATCAAATCCTGTAAAAATAACATACATATCCTACTAAACAACACACCTATTCAAACTACATCTCATATTCGCTACTTGGGTCTTTTGTTCGACAACAAATTAACATGGAGAGAGCACATAAATCAACTGACGTAGTCATGCACAACCAAATTAAATTTACTAAAAAAATTGGCACACACATCGTATGGAGCTCACCATTCTTCACTGTTAATGATATACCGCTCTCAAATTCGCTCAAAATGCGACTATGGAATCCCCCTCTTTTCCATAGCATCCAAGAGAGACTTATCTAAACTACATATCCACAATGCCTCGCTTCGATTAATTACAAGCGCGCTCAGAACATCAAGAATTTTATTCGATACTACGAAATCAATTCATACTGATCTATCAGAAGCTCATGAGCTATACAACATAAAAAGCAACCCTACAAAAATCCTTCCCCCATGGACTTCGAAAGACGCCGCATTCGATTTTACGCTGCTCCCAAAAAAGCACGCGCACTTTGCCATCGTCCACAATCTATTATCTCCCCAAAGGAAAAAGATATACTACTCCGATGGTACAAGTTCCGCAAAATTCGCTGGTTGCAAAGTCGTCTTTAATCGAAATGTGATCTTTTCAACTTCACTTTTGCCGCTATTCTCCGCTCTGTCCGTAGAACTGTACCGAATCCTACTGCGTTGGAACACGCGGTAAAATCCTACCATCACATTATAACGATAGCTACGGACTCTATGGCAGCTTTACATCACATTCAACGGAAATCAAACCATCCGATCGCAAACTCCATAAATATAATCGTACAGAACTATCAAGTGACGATAATCTTCTTATGGATTCCGGGCCACGCAAACATACCAGGAAATCATATGGCCGATCTAGCAACAAAAGAAGCATCCAAAAACACTGCGCATTAAGATCCCACTCAGCGATATCAAGGAAGAAACCAAGGGACTATTTTGTAGGTTGTGGCAAAAAAGATGGACGGAACAACAGAGTACATCACACCTGCATACAATAAAACCGTCAATTCGCGAATGGAAGTTTCAACCTGAAGACCGAAGGGATCAGGTGGTGCTGTGTCGCCTTCGGATCGGTCATACACAACTTACACATGGACACATATTCCAAAAACTAGTCCCATCAACCGCTGATAGATGCGAAGTTCCGATTACAATTCACCACCTCTTAACAGAATGTCCCAAAATCCCAAATACTTCTTCCTTAAATATTTCATCAATTCTGGCCCAAGATTCCCCATCCGTCTCATCCTTTTTTGTTAAACTTAGGTTGGTAAACCTGTTTAACAAAATTTGAATTTGTTGGCCGCGCTCCTAATCTCGCTGCTGCACATAACGCGGGAAACGAAAAAAAAAAAAAGTGTAAAAGATTTAATGTAATTCCGTTACAGAAGTAGCTGAAAATTCAAAACAAAAGACTGAAATAAGCCCAGATATAGATTTTAGGTTAGATACAATGAACCATTTTTCTGTACATTCTGATAAAGCTTTACCAAATGGTGTAAAAATAGAAGTCGTTGGAAATGTAGCAAATGTGACGTACATTTATGCTTAACAATTAAAAATAATTGTTTTTATTCTTTTCACCATATGTAGTTGCATGTTTACTATAATTTTAGTTCAATTAAAGTTTTCATTGTAACATTTTATATATGTATGTTCGGGGAGGGGTAAATTTTTTTATTTGGGGTAAATAATAATGTATATTGTTTTGTTTATGTAATTCTATAAAATAAATATATATGTTTACTACATGTTTTCTCAACATGTTATACACAATATGAATGTAGGTGTATAAAAAAATTATGTTCCATGTATACTTCATTGAGTCATAATGGTTACATTTGTGATAACTTTTGAGGGTGGAGGGGTATCGGTCCAAAAAAAACTTATCTGAAATCCTTTTTATATCAGGGAATAATATTTCAAGTTTCAGAATTTTCTCTCACATATATGATGAATGTGTCTGAAAGGGCTAGTTTAAATTTGCACATATAAAAGGAAAAAAAATTATTACTTCATACGAAAAAATTTATAATCACGTCTTAATTAATAATATGTGAAAGTGTTAATTTGTGTATGTAGTTTTTGTGATAAATTACTTTAGGGAATTATGATTAATAATATGTTTATATGGAACATTAGTCGAAATACCAAATATTTCGTTCAGGATAATACAACTTGCGGTTTTATATTAGAAATTATGTTAATGCCAAATTGAAAACTATGTGAATCAGTTTATCAATGTTCCGAAGTAAGAAGTAGACGCGAACAGTAAATCTTTAAAGAATATTTAAAAAATGAAAATGGGATGTATCGAAACGTAGAAACTGTTAGAAGACACATTAAAAAGAAAGGAATATCGGGTTCCAAATATGAAAATAACTGAAAAATATAAATTTAAATGAACATCTTTCGAAGTATTTTGTGATCTAAAAAATGGAGTAAAGTGAAAGATTTACCTATTGCATAAGCTATCGATTTTCAGACTAAGAAAAAAAGGATTAAGTGTAACTACTAAATTGTTTTTTTGAATCAAATATTGCAGTAAGCCGTGTTAATCTGTTAGCGGTCATTTTAATAAAGTGAGTTAAATCAAATAAGTTAAATCGAAAAACTACAGCAAATTTATTAAAATGTCACTCATAAACGTGGAATGTAGTAATTATTCAATTTTTATTAACAAAAAATGTTTAATCGTTTGCTTTTTGTATGTGAATAATTTCATTTCATTCCTATTTATATTATAAATTAACAGATTTTTAAAATAATTTTAAGTTCTATTAATGTTTGCAGTTTTTTCTGTTATTCTTCAAATCAGTCCAAAAAAATTATCGCTAGAGGTATACCTCAGATTGTGTATGTGCTGAATTTTTTAAAAATATAAATCGTTGTTTTCTAGGTTCAGTGTACATAAAATCTAAATACCCTATATCGAATTGATGATTAATCGATGCAAAGAGCATCAATTTTTGAACATTTTCTTAGGAATTAATTAGGCGAAGTATTTTTTTACAATTATCCCGCTATATGATTCTTTTTTTGGTTTTTAAGTTGTTATTTATATTTAATTTTGGATGACATGAAATGTGTGGGTCATTACAGATTTTGAACATAGAGATATTTTAAGTTGCCCGATTAATAATATTTGGAGATGACGTCCATTAATATAAATTATATTTTATAATACTTTTATTCATTATATATTTAATTATAGTAATTTCTTTTATGATGATACCCATATATCCATTAAATCTGTTTTAAAATACATGCTTACCTTGCTCCCATGTCTGCTTCAGTGAGGGGGATCAAATATTTCTCTTCTTTATATTTATCAAGTATTTCGGCTTGTCAAAGTTGTAATTAAACATTTAAGCAAATACACATCATACTTATAACAAACAAATATTCCTACTACATAAACTTAGTTTTCCACACTATATTAATTATTATGTATTTATAATAGATTAAGTTTTAAAAGATTATCTAGCTTAAATTATTATTTTTATCCCAGTTTAGTTTTGGAGAGCGCGTAAAAGTTAAAGAAAGTTAAGAATTTAATTATTTTATGTTGAAGTTCTAATTGAAACAATTCACAACTGGTAGATATCTAAGTTCGCTGCGTATAATACATTAGTCGTGTTCCAAGAGTGGCTACTGGTAGAAAACCGCAGGTAGGTGATTCTAGTAGTGATAGTAACAGATACTATGTTGCAGAAAGATAGATCGAGTTGCTTATAAAGCTTCGGAATTTTTTTCAATAGCAAACCATAGAGTGAGGCGTTGGAAGCGGCTGTAATATAGAAGACAACAGAAAAATATATCGTATTAATGCTGCTTTCTAAAATAACAATCGTGGAAACTCAAAGTAAAAAGTGGATGTGCCGTATAATCTGGTAGGCAATCGAACCCCAAGTTGTTATGGAAGCATTTCTGGTGTAAAATACGTGACTACTCGTCCAGTAATAGGTACATAAAGGAGGAAGACGATGGCAGAAATATACAAAACAGTTACAGATGTTAAAAAATACAATATAGAGTTATGAAAGAAATAAATGTGTTCAAAAAATTTTAAACCAAACACACAGTTGTTTACCAATCTGTTTTATAGAGCGAGGAATTAAGAAATGAGGAATACGATATGTATAATATGTATACGATCATGTGCATATTATACATATACATATATGATCGAAAATAGTTATGCTCGCTGTGAGAGTATATAAGTGTTTATGTGGGAACATACACAATTTAGATATGTCTGCGTAGAATACATGAATAATTAGCGACGATATAGAGACCAGTAGTTATGCATTATATTATTCTACAATTAGTCTCGTGAATGTAACGATTGAGAACAGAATGTCACTAATATATTGGATGACCCAGAGAAGACGGACTTTTTTTTTTATAGTGCAGTTGGTAACACCGATACAACACAAACCCCATGCTCTACGTTTAGTGTACACACGAGAGATTCGATTTTGTCCAGTTTCAGTTACAATAGCATCCTATAACAAAAATGAGTTCGCGAATTGCGTATAACGTTATTTTCAGTGTGAATCGATCATAACAGTGCAAAGAGAGTTTTGAAAATAATTCAAAGTTACGCAGTGTAAACCTGTACCATCTCACAATTCAATTTAAAAGTGGGTTGTAAACTTTCGAGAGGAGCTTCTGTAACGCATAAAAAACGTCATGGACAAAAAAAAACTGTTATACCACCACAAACATCAATTGATTTCAGGTAGCAATCATTTGGAGTCCCAGACGCTCTGCTCGTCGTCATGCTGCTTCTTTAAACCTGTCGAGAGAATCTGTTCGTCTTATATTGCTAGAAGACTTAAAATTTCATCCTTATAAACTGCTAATAGCTCAGGAATTAAAAAGTACCGACCATGCACGACGAAAACTTTTTAATGAAACGATACTGAAAAAAAGCGAAGACGAAGAGATAAATTTAAACAATCATTTGATGAGCGATGAAGCTCATTTTCAGCTACCCGGATACATAAACAAACAGAACTGCCGATACTGGTCCGAATCTAATCAAAATTCAACCGAACAGAAGCCGTTGCACAGCGAGTGGCCAAGTTGGGAATAGTGGGGACTTATTTTTTCATTGGTGCTATCAACTGATCGCACCGTATCGAGATGATAAACTTATTTTTGCTTTCCACCCTCCGTCGTCGTCTGGGCCGTACATGGTTTTAACAACATGGTATGACGTGTCACTATTCGGCAGAAACGTTCGCAATACTGAATGAAGTGTTAGGTAACCGCATATTGTCGCGTCGCAGATTTCGCTTGGCGGCCGCGCTCGCCAGATTGACCGCTTCAGATTAAAAGCCGCAATTACGAGACACGTCCACAAGATCTAGAAGATCTGAAAACTAGGATTTCTGAAGAAATTGAAAAATTTAGTGACTTATGGTAGAAAAAGTTTTCAAAAATTTTGTTAAAATACTGAATGAATTGTTGCAGCTGGCGGTCATGTGAACGATATTATGTTCCACAAATAATTGTAAGTTAATCTCTCATTTAATTTATTCTACAAACACAAAACCATCATCTTCTCTGGGTCACCCTATAGTTCCTAAAACATAGTCTTAAAAGTGGGACGTTTCGCAATCATTATGGGAAACAAGGACCCGGCTTAATTGGTAATAATTACGTGTAATTGAAGAATTTTATGTTATTTATAATCAGTTGCGGTGTCAAATTTTTGAATATTCGAAAATCGTTCAGATAAATAATTTAATTATGGAAATATAAATTCGATGTATGAATGTTTCTATATAACATTATATTTAAAAAATTAGAAGGTAATATAGATTTTTGCAAATATTTTTTTAGTATTAATTTGGTAGAAAAATTTTTGATAGAAAAAATTACAACAAATTTGATCTTTTGATATATGTTTATTATGAAGTAAGACCAAAAATGTTTATGTTAATTTAAACATTTTTGAAATGTATAAAAATTGAAACAGATACTATTAAAGATATAAAAAATCATCGGTATTTACTCTTGTCCGTTTTCATTAACTGGAAAGTTGATTGCATTTTATAAATATTCTACTATCATTTACTGTCAAAATTAATATTTTTCATTTACTTTATTTTTTAAAACGTGTTTTAATAAGACAAGATTAAGTTAAACTGAAATGTTTGACATTTAAAATTTAACCCTACATCGTCAAAATAAAAAAAAAATAAAAATAGGCATTGTGATTCTACATTTCTTTATATTAACCATACAAAATATACTTCTATAAATAATTAAATGAGGACGGTATACACTATAAAACTAATATAGAACCGAATCACAGCATACTACTTGATTGATGCGTCATGTTAGGCAGGTCTATAACAGAAAACATACCAAAATTAAGTATAATTAATTTTTTATTATGCGTTTATAAATGTAATAAACTTTTATTGTATACTTAATTAAAACTAGCATATTATTTAGCTTCTTTTTTTCTATCAATGACTTTTATTTTCCCAATTAATTAAAAATCAAATTTAAAATGAATATTTTTCTTCTCGTCCGTCCTTTTGTTTGTTTGTTTATTACTTGTTTATTTTTTAAGAGCATAATTTAATTATATCGATGTTTATGGAAGAAATAATTTTTTTGTAAGGTATTTTAGTTAATATGTTCATTTCCTAATTTTGTTTCATTTAACATTACAGATTTCGCAGTCACGAATAATAAAAAATTATCACGAACTACATCTTTAAAATTTAAACTTAATTTCATGTTTCAAAAAGTTTTACTAACATTTTTTACTACTTGTATTTAGTGTTGCAATAATCCCAGTAATAAAATCTAATAATGTTACATTTCAATGACAAATAATATAAATAGATATTTTGTTTAAATAAAAAACATATGTACAATCATGTTTACGTATGTATGCATATAAGAGCGTATCTATACACACACATATATATATGTATGTATGTATATATGTAAACATGCTTCGACGTATTGTTACCATCACCGATTGATCTAATTCTTCATTACGCTTTAAATTAAGAATTTAAAATGATTACTTTGTATAGTCTTAAAGAAATACGAATAAATAGCCTGTGGATATTATATGCGTTAGTAAATAGCTAATTTGTTATTATGTTTTTCATGAAATATAATTGAAAAATGACGTATTAACATTATATACATTATAAAATTATAATTAAATTCAATATAAGAGTCGTGTATTCTTAATAAGGAATATTCCGGATAACTTACTTATATTTTTTCGGAAATGCAGCGCAATATGTATTTGAAATTCCCCAATGAAAATACGCGAAAGAATTCTATATCCTAACCAACAGAGTACTTATTTTTAATTTTGTCTATGAAAAAACTTCACATGTTTTCCATTTTAGAAAGATTCATTACAGAATAATGCAACTTATACTATATAATACGTATGTATATATACATACATATATTTTACTATATTATTAATATTTAAAAAAAAAAAAATATTAGCGATAATTAATTATACGTACATAGAAAATCTTTGTATAAAAAATCTAATATATTACAATATAGCAAAGAACCGAAATTAAGGTTAGAAGTAATAGAAAATAATCAGTCTCTTCGGTTTTCATTCACATTTTCATCTGTATCATTCGTGAAACTGTTTTCTTTCTTTTAAATACGTCGTATATATACGCGGATACCTGAAGCAATAGGTTAATGTAACTCATTTATTTTGTCATCAGAATGAAATAATTATATACGTACACACACCGAAACATATATATAAAATTAAAATACCAACCTATACTAACAAAACACACACACGCACACACATATATATATATATATATATATATATATATATATATATATATATATATATATATATGTATATAGATATAGAGATAGATAGAATACTTCTTATATGGACTAAAATGATCGTCCACGCACCGAAACTTTAGACTACACAGTGGTGTAATCAACCGGGAAAATTCAAATTACAGTCCTAATCAATTTCAGTTTTGTTAATGGCAACCGATTTGGATAACACGATCCGGTTATACCTTATCTACAAGAAACGTAACTTATAAATTATATTTTTTGACTCCATTTTTTTTTCCGTAATTTTACATGACTTTCAGTCACCTTTTCTTTTATCTTCTTGTACTTGGTTTTACCTGGCTTGTATGCAATATGCGCTTCATTTATCATCAGTTAACTCATCAATATGTCCTCATGTGTAACACGGTAGTGTATATATATATATATATATTTTTTTTTTTTATTCGATTTTGGCCTTCTAAGGACCACGGAATATATATATATATATATATATATATATATATATATATATATATATATATATATATATATAAGTAAAATCTAGTTAACACCGGTGTGACTCGTGGTTAAAACATTTAACTGTTGCAATTACACTTTAACACTTTACCTCTCCGTGACATACACACACAAACATTTTTTTACACCACAAAGTAACATTAATAATGTCAAAATAAACAAAGTGTAAGACTAATATAAGAACTTTTTAAAACCGCAATTAGAAAAACTAAAAATTTTGAGGTAGATAAAATTGTAATATTAAACCGAAATATATTAAAAATTTATTTCCGTAGGAATAAGTACAAAATTTATATAATTAGAAAAGTACAAAATTTTAAAAATTCTAAAATGAAACAGTTCGATAAACTACGTATAATAGAGTATTCTTATTTTTTCACAATTTACACAAAACAATCCTCTGAAAATGAAATTATCCGAAAAAATTCTATATGTATTAACATTGGTCGGTAATAATGCGAACATCATAAACTGGTCAGAGGCAATAATGAAGTAATTCACCACGCGGAATGTACACAGAAAAAGAAAGAAACACCAATAAAAATTCGAAGAAGGAAAAACGAATCCTAGAAAGAGATGAAGTATAAGTCATAGAGAAGCGTTCGTTTGTTGTCCGGGTAGTATGCGTACGCAAACGCATCCATGTGTTTGAACACAACGAAAAAAACCTATTCCGCCGCGTCCTGTGTACTTAAAAAATGCTGGCAGTCAGTAAACAGCCCTATTGGCGCAGAATTACCGTACAATGCTGTATTTGGCTTTCTGATGCCTTCTTCAGGTTGCATCGAGCGTGCAACCACAAAACCGTTGTAAATAGTCCTTTCAAAGCACTTTTTTAAAAGATTTTTTACTTCCTATAATATATTTTACAAAAATATAATTAAAATTCACTTATTTTGTTTAATTTACAAAACATAATTATCACTTTTTACTATTTGATTACATCATCAATTTTTATGGCTGCTCTGGATATTTCTGGTAGTTGCGCAACCATGCAACCTTTATGTACGAGCCGCCACTTATCAACACGCAATTTTAAGATTGATATCAAGACAATGCTTTGGCATTTGTTTCCCAGCAAGCTGGTATTTGTACATTATTTTTGCAATAGTCGACTAATAAAAAACGAAGAAAGCACGTGTTTCCATAAAATGTGTTATCAGTCGTAAAAGTAGATTAAATTGCAAATATAAACACAAAAGTCATTATTTATAGTGCACAAAAGAAGTGCCTCTCAATTTGAGTTGGAGATTAGATTAACTTCTATAAAGATGTTTAATTTTGATATTTTTCTATATTTCGAAACAATTGATTTCCTTTTTAATTATTAAATAATTTTACTCTAATTATTATTTTCACGTTATTATTGGTAAATTATGCCAATTTATCGAAAAAAAATGTTATTGTTGCAAAATAACCTGAATGAAAAATACCTAAATTCAGCTATGTACTCAAACGGATACGCATACCTGCTAAATTTCTATCAAATAAAATTACGTTGAATAATAATGTGGGCGCAAATAACTGTTTATTAAATTATTTATAATTTATTTTAAACGTTCACATATTTCCATTACCACACACCATTTACACGTACAACGTATTTTCAAAATATATTGATTTTTTTTTTTGGAAATGGCTTATTATTTGCTTAGTTTTCTTTTATTATGTTCGTCCATTGTTTTATTGTTCTTTATATAGGAGAAAAATAATGAACAATTTTTAGTTTAGGTTATCCATTTGAAATTATACTTATAACTACTAAGTGCTCACATTCATTTTGTTGAAAAGTTTATTACTTTAGTGTTTACAAAAAATTAACACTTGTTTATTATACGTAGCTAAAAAGTATACTAATATTTTAAATAGAGGTTGTTTTGTAATTTTCTCCTACACGTGTAATTCTTCTTCTTCTCCCTTTGGACCCTCGGAAGGGTGTAGTGATATTATGATACCGCTGCATATGCTATTCTTCTCCAATCCGATCTGTCTTGAGCAGCCAATAATGCTTCATGATCCAGTTAGTGATTTTATCTGGTCAACCCAGCGCATCCGCGGTCTTCCACTTTTCCTCTTCCCGCACACTTTCCAAGGTAATTATTGCAGAGTCCGTATCTCTCACTAAAAACTTCAAGAATCTCTTCTTTACTCTACATGACACATGTAATACTGCAGCTTATTTTCATTCTTTAGTAGGCTATATTCTAAGAGCGTAGTTTAATTTACCCAAATTATCTTTAAGCGGCAATTTATTCTTTTATTATACGCTGCTACTGTTTAGAAATATCGTCATAATATATATTCTTGTTACGATCTTTAATGAATGTATTTAATTAAATATTTACTTTTTTGTAGTAACGAAAATTATATTATTTTAGTTGGTTAACGATTTTAATTTTTTTTTTTTTTAAATAGCGTACAATTCCCAAGATTAATTAGTATTATTTTAAATTATAACTTTATTAATTACATAAATTGAACATAGATGTCATAACACTGCTATGTTGCTGAAAGGATTAATAATTTAATTTTTTATGAATATCGTAATAAATAATAAATGTGTTTAATAATGTACTTTTTTAAAATAGATATATATCATCATCATCATGGTCGTCGTATTGTTTGTTGCCCAGTGTCTTGACTAGCTATTGTACGTTTTATTTTTACGTATAAAACGGACTCGCATTCAACGAACTAATTATATGCAACGAAGATGCGCGCGCATATTTATACGGTGTGGGGTGTCACCGCCCTCACCGTGATAATTAAAAATTAAATAACGACGAAAAACTTTCTATGTCGCGGGTCAAACTTCCGACCGTCGAGCACTCTAGGAAATAATTACTAAGTTCTCTCCAAAAGTATTTTACAGCAATTACTCGATAAAATCAATGAGAAAGCAAAATAACACGGTCTAATAATTAACAAAAATAAAACTAAGCCGTATAGTTACCCTAACTATTAATGATGGTAACTAGACCGAGTTAAAAAATTCCAATGCCTGAAATGTTAGAAGATCTGAACCTAAATATAGAAAAGAAGAAATATATTGAAGCGAGATAGGCTTTTAAGGGGATGAATAACTTACGAATAAATATTTTAACTTGAAAATTAGACTGTAGTTCATATTTCTATCCTGTTATATGCATCACAGGCAGCGACATACATCGAAAAAAATATTGGAATATTTTCATGAAATATGTCTACATAGAAGCAGCATAAAAATATCATGAACACAAAAGATGTCCAACAATATTGCACTGAATAAAGTCGATACAAAAAAAAAAAAGGGAAATTTTGGGCATAACAAAATAAAAACGAGCTATTTCGGGTGTATTATAAAAGAAAATTGATATAAAGTAATAAATGTAAATATTCCAATTGAAAAAAGAACAAGGTTTAAAATGAATACATCACAAACGAGAAATATAGGTCTCAATGATTGAGAAAATAGCTTTAACTCGTTGATGCGATAATGAAACGCGGAATTTGAGCCAGAATAATCGTTTACGCGCAGGAAATGCGATGAAATACGACCGATTGTAATTAATGAACACGAACATATAATTAAAGTGAAATTACGTCATAAACGAATTAATTCCTTAACAGTATCATTTAATTTTTGAGTAATGCGCTTATACTTTGATCAACAGCTTCACATTAATAACGTATACATTTTATAAGCATATTTAATAGTTGTAATATTTAAACCCGGTGTTAGTCGAAAGTACTATTATTCAGTGCTATTTTCTAAACTGAACTAACTTCGTAGCGCGATATACCTCATTATATTAAACTAGTTTTAAATTGACTAATTAGTATCTGTTCTCATCGTTAGTAAAAACATATAAGTTTACGATAATTAAAACACATTATCGTTTAGACGTAGCTTAATATAAATAAAACGAATAAAAGTAAGTAACCCGTTAATTGTAATGTAATTTCCGAATGATAATGTTGAAATTACATTAAACTTCATTTATACTTACATCAACACTTAACATTAATTACATACGTATTTTATAAGCATGTATATAATAGCTATGAAATCCGGTGTTAGTGGAAACGACGATTATCCAGGGTTATTTGCCAGATTAAGTCGACTTCATTATACGATATATATATATATATATATATATATACTCATATTAAAATGGTTTTAAATTGACGTTTCTGATTTCATAATTAATATCTTTATCGTTAGTGACAATATGTAAGCTTATAATACATAGTTGTTTATACGCAGTTTATTAAAAAATGAATAAAGGTAATTTTGTAATTATATACATATACACCATCATTTTGTTGCATATCCTTTTTAGGAGGTGTCACATCAAGAATCATTAGCCATTTCATATCTTCCTATGTCTAGCCGAATTTATTATTTCATTAGTTCTATCATTCCCTATGTTCGTTACTCCATCCTTTTCCTTCCTTTTGTTGCCTTTCCATGCATCTTCCCTCGGACCGCTAACATAAAAATACCTTCTTCTCGTAATTTATGTCCGATATATTTTCGCCTTTTTCCTTTTATGTCTTCCCTGATTGTCAATTTATCGATGTTGCATCGATGTAGGACGTTCTTATTCGAAATGAAATCGGTCCACGGCATCTTTCGCCTTATGTCTCATTTCGAATGTGTTTATTCTTCTCTCGTTTTCGACATTAATTGTCGAAAATTCCTCCGCATATTTCATCACGGACCCTACGTAGCAACGCGCTATTCTTTTTCTAAATCGAAATGCATCTTTCTGTTCTGACATATTTGTCTCAAATTTGTAAAGGCTTGCTTTGCCAGTGCTATCCGCGTTTCTATCTCTTTTACGTCCCGGCCATCACTTGTGAAGATTGCGCCCAAGTATTTGAACATATAAATATACATATTATACATGTCTGTGTGTATAACATGTTCTACGTTTTATATTTTCTCATATGGACATTAGGATAAACGTTAGGAACCTTAGATTATTTAGGTATATACTATATATTTTGTTAATATTCATAGTTTTATATAATAAACATACAAACCTTCTGATTTTTATGTTAACAGACTCATTAACGTAATATAGTATTTAATATTACTAATGCATTCCCCGTTTAATATGAAATCATTTTTCGATCATTAGAGCATTTTTATCATTTAAATAAAATGATTCTCTGATAAAGCATGCTGAAAATAAAATGGTAAATTTAAATATGTTCACTAATTTTTATATTATTCGTTTGATGTTAGATTACATTTTAACTGGTTTTTAACAGTGTGTAAACATATTACGCACACACACATATATATTCTTTCAGATTTTTTATTTGCCTGTAACCTAATCATTACAAAAATTTGTTTTACTATTTGTTGTCATACAACTCTAATTTAAGTTTAACATGAAGAATCTCTTGTATATGTATACTTATTATGTACTATTCAAATGAAGTTTTTTTCTAATGTATAAATATATTTTATATATAAAAAGAACATTTATATTATAAAACACATTTAATTTCGTGCGGGTTTGTTTTGAATTTCGCTAACAACTTTCGTAATATTTATTAATTTATAGTACAACTATGTACTTATTTTTCACTTTCTCTGTAGTTATTTTAAAATAAAATAACTTAATTAAATTAAATGTTCTTTATTAAGTATATTCTCTATTATAGTGTCGTCTAGTATTTTTCTACACGTTAATAATTTTTAGATTTACTTAAAAATTCTTTAAACGAGACGTAATCAAAAATTAACTGTATGTGAAAGGTAATTACAATTATATTTCCACGTAGGGTATAACACGTTATAAAATTTAGAATAAAATGAGTAACAAATGAACAATGAAATAGTTTGAAGGAATGTGAAAAATTATTTTATGCAGTAATGTATGTTACGTAAGTAGACCATAACTGATGTGCACATGTGGGTTAATAGATAGCCAACGAAAATTTTGAAAATGTTTCGCAAAAAATAATTATCATTTATAATAATAATAAATAATTTTCAATTAATTTGGATAAACTAATTTATATTTGTCACGTTAAATAACATATAAATATAGATAATATACGTTGAACACTGACTAGGTTCATATCACGCATTTATTACTAAGTAATACATTATTTCGACAAAAATACGCACGTATATATGCAATGTAAGCGGTGCAATACACGAAAATACGACTAACGTTTAATTTTTTTAATGTGAAAATCACGTATTAAGATAAAATAATTTTTCCCTCAATACCTATCACCCAAAATGACAATGTCAGAAATATTGCCAAAACAAATTATTTTTAATTAGAAACCATAATACATAAACATGCAGCGAAAGTGATCATATAAAATACGTAATACTGTTAACGTGTCTTTTCGTTCCCAAAGAATAAATATTTAAATGACGTAAAAGTTACAGCCAAATGTACTTTAAGTAAGGCACGAAGTTAGGCAATGAACGAGTAAATTGCAAAGGAAAGATTGATTCATCATTTAAATAAATCGCAGAAACGGGAATATGCAAAAGTCGATGAAAAATGGAAATATGAATGGCGATCTTTTATGAGAGTATGTTGACTTTTTTTTTTTTTTTTTTACAACCCAACGGGTGTTACTATAGTGTCAGAATCATTATCGGCTACATACACGATACGCATAGTATTAGTGAAACCGGATCCTTTACGCCACCCAGTTACAACCACAATCGGGTCGTTCGCTTTAATAAATCCATGCGATTGTCCAAATTTCAAACCATACTGTACTCTGGAGTCTACATCTTTTAACCAATCAGATATGGGCGCACCTAAGAAAAAATTATATATAGTGTATACTTAAACATTGAAATAATCGGAATAAAGACAAATTAACTTTATTTCTGATGATTAATTTTATACTCGAACAATATATTCTTAAATCACTAAACACTCTCCGCCACCGAAAAAACAACACGTTTTAATTAATTTTTAAATTTCAAATGTAATTTATAAATAGTTAAAATGTAGCTACACTCGTATGTAGATTTTAAAGAAAGCTTAAATATAACAAATGTACCTGTACGAAGAAAATTTTCTCCGAACGGTTTAGAACTCAAAATGGAAAAATTAAGTCCGATGAAAAGAACTTTCATATACATTACCTTCATAATAGAGCGGTAATATTCCACGATATAAATGACACTGTCGTGCTACTTGTGCGTAACGAGTAACCGCTATTATAGGACAAGGTGGTCGATATTTCGAAATCAAATGTGCCGATCTTCCCGTTGTTGTAATCACAATTATGGCCAAAGCATTGCACTTTGTAGCCGCTTCTACAGCTGCAATTGCAGTGGAATGTGTTGCATCGATAGGGGATATGATCTAAGAAAAACGAGTGTAAAATATAATCGTTCTTGTTCAAAGATACAGTTGAACGAATTTTAATACAAAAATAATATAATTCTCGCATCATGTCGCTTCTTCGGTTGTACAAGACCCCATGCAATAACTCTACTGGTTTAGATTAAACCGCTTCTTGCTGCAGCTTTGTATGTTTTTCTATGCACTCGCATAGTTTCCCGCAATTTCTTATCGGATTTTTACCGACTTTCTCTTCTTCAGTAACCATCGTCAGTAATCTGTTTTCACGAAATTTATGTGCTAGATATTTAAGTTTTCGATTATCGATGTCTTTTATTAGTTGTGTTTTCCTTTTATTCAACCTGTTTAATACTTATGTATTACTGACGTGATTTTTTCCATATGTTGAAAGAGAAAAATGTATTACTCGATTCGTACGAAGAGTTGTTTTTATTAATCTATTTAAAAAAGAAAGTGAATCCCCAGAAAAAATACGAATGTAGGAATTCTCATTAAACCATTCCATTTTAATGGAGGGAATGTATTTGCATTACATAATAAAAATTATAAATATATTCTGTACAAATAATACGTGTATACTTCGATAAAGTGAAGATATTTCATTATTTTAAAAGACACGAACTGTTTGTCATTTAATACAAAATAGGACTTAAAGACAAAATGAAATTACGATTCGATTTTTTTTTTTCGTTCATACGTAATGTCGAATTCATAAAAATATACAATAAAAATAAAACACAAACTCTGTAAATTAACTAACCTTGTTAGATAAATCTACAAATAATTGTTTATGCCAAATGACAGCTTCCGCTTCTTTACAAATATTGGCCATAGTCGCTACACACTGTAAAGGATATTCACCTTTTGCAGTTTCTCCAGATAACATAACGCAGTCAGCTCCATCTAAAACAGCGTTTGCCACATCTGAAGTTTCAGCACGAGTAGCCCGCGGTTTTTTAATCATAGACTCTAACATCTGTGTAGCGCAAATTACTGGTTTTCCAACCTGTACATATATTAGTGAAAATTAATAAAACTTTTATATTACATATAGAATGTTGCGGAATAAGTTAAGTATTCCTGGTACAATGCTAATTATATAAACACGCATATATATATATATATATATATATATATATATATATATATATATATATATATATATATATATAAATACAATTAAACCGCTGTAATTTCATTAATTTTTTCTTCTTTATTAAAGTATTCAAGATAATTTATAGAAATAAAATATTGAATTTGATTATAACAAATATCGATTAAAATTACTTTAAACTACTAAACGCAGTCATGGAAAAATATGTATTAAATTTTTAATTTTTTAAGTCGGAAATATGAATTTAAAAATGAGGAACTGATGTAATCCTGTTAATTACTTTATTGCAACGCGCGATCATTGCTTTTTGTGCTAAAAACACTTTTTCCGGCGGAATTTCAATACCAAGGTCCCCGCGAGCTACCATAATTCCGTCAGAAGCGTGTATAATTTCATCCAGATTTTTAACACCTTGATGATTTTCAATTTTGGATATAATTAATATGCGTTTTCCTTCTTCGCCTAAAATTAAACATAAATCAATATATTTTATATAATATTGCGTTCTATGTGCATGCTCTATTATAAATACATACCAGTAAAAATAAATACTATAAATTTACCCAGTATTTTTCGAATTTCAGTAATAGCTGCAGCAGTTCGTATAAAGGACGCAAAAATTATATCTACTCCCTGTTCAACACCAAATCTCAGATCGGATTTATCTTTTTCCGAGACGGCTGGTAAATCAACGGCAACACCAGGTAAATTAACTCCCTTGCGACTTCCAAGTGAGCCGCCATTTTCAACGGTGCATTTTAAGTAATTACTGCCTAATTTTACAAATCATTTCATGAAAAAAATTAAACACTTTAAAAATGAGTATTTTAATAAATCATAACTAAAAACCTAAATGTATTCAAAATCAAATAAAAATACGATAATTACTTACCAACTTCATCAACAATTAAAGATATTAATCCATCGTCAATAAATACTCTGTTGCCCTTTGAAACCACTCTAGTTATGTTCGCATAATCCACGTATATAGTATTAGCATTACCTTTTTCGGCATACGCTTTATCAGTTGACAAAACTATTCTCTGGCCCTTTTTCAATTCTACTTCAGCAGATCCTCCCTAAAATTGTATTAAAACTTATATAATTTAAAGATCTATAAAATGTAACAAATTTCGACAGATAACAACGGCTATCTTTAGCTAAGATGTTTGTAGTTTTTATCATTTCATTTTAAATTAAAATTACTATAACTATATCATGTAAAGCATTACTTATTGGAAAGTTTATACATATTTTCTGTAACATCTTTGAATGGTAGTATGCAGAAATCAAATTTTTATAACAATCAGGAGAAATTTATTCAATAATACAGCTACTATATATATATTCCCTTTTATTGTTGTTTTGAACTTTTTATTAGAATATAATTTTTTTTTATTTTTGACATTATTTTCAATAACTGTTAACTTAAGACTCTTTTATTTTCCGTTTCATCTTTATTTTCACACACGTACTGAGTATATGAGATAGTTTTATTCAACAAATGCTCAGATATGTAAAAAAAAAAAACTTTCATAATATAAAGATGGCTATTTTTTTGTATCCATGAAGTTAATGTTATTCGAAGATATTATTGTTTATTGTCTTTAATATATTTTTGATTAAATTACAAACTTTGTACATGTGATTACTGTTAAATTCTTCGTTATATTTAAATGACAACTATAATTATACATTTAATTTTGGTTTTGCTAAGTTATATAAGTTACATTAATTTTTGTATAATTTTTTTTTGCCGAATGAACACACCATTTTATGTAGATGATCTAAATAACTGCTAAACTTGTTAAATTACATATAAGTCCATTACCGCATGCTAATATTAAAGTCGTTGTATATTAATTCATGTAATTATATACTGGACCCTTGATATACTTTTAAATAAGTAAGAAAGTACACTGAAGTTTACACTTCTTTTATTATCCAGTATATTTGAATACGAACGAACTCACCCCTTCCAATAAACCAGTCCTTATCTCGGGACCTTTTGTATCCAAAGCTATAGCTAAAGAACAAGGTAAACCAACTTTAGCACCATAATTGGCAGCGGCTTGTCTCAAATTTTTAATAGTATTAGCGTGGTACTCGTGTGAACCATGGGAAAAATTTAATCGTCCAACATCCATACCCACTTCAATCATTTTTTCCAATGTAGAAACTTCAACCGATGCTGGTCCTAAATTTCAGTAAAGATACAAAAATGAATTCATATAATTCTTCGATTAAAATAATATATATAATACATAAAAATATACATTATATTACATATAATTACATATTTACTCACCAATTGTGCATATAATACCAGATAATCTCACTTTAGACGATTTATTATCTATGTCTAAAGCACACATGTGCTCCAAATGTGAACTAGCATTTCTATGGGATAACGAAGAGGTATCACCTGCCATCTAAAAGAAAAAATATATAAATATATATATGTGCCAAAGTTTAACAAAATATTTATATAATTAAATAATATACACCTTCATGTATGCGAGTGGAATAACTAAATTCTTTATATGTTTGAATATCAGTTTTTGTGTTAAAACCGATTTAAATATTTTACAATTCATTATTGAAATATGTTAAAATTATTTACCTTTTAAAATGTGTTTAAAATAATACAAGCGAGCCAACTTGGATTATGCCCAAAATATGATTTGTAAAGTATGTATGTGTAATACTAATTTCATTAACCATTAACGTGTATTTTATAATGAACCAATTGTAAACAAACATAATATTGAACCATATATTTGTACAATGTTCTACAAATAAATAATCTGTATATTTAAATGGTTCTATAGTGTACATTTAAAGTTCATCTAAAAAAGGACAGGCGACTATAAATAACACCCAAGAAAGTTGAAATATGCAAATAAAATTGTAAAGAATTAATAAATATATTACTTTTCTGCCAATATGTTATTAAATCTTCAAGAAAAATTGAATATATAAACTTTTACAACAAACTAAACGAATGTGACCTATAGAAAACAATCCTACAATGTCACATTGAAATTGAATACTCAAGAACGCGAACCCGGCGAACAAATGAAACCCCCTACGTCAGAAAAATTCTCGTGGCGATAAGCTTGGGTAATTTACATACACTGTTTGACGTTGTAATAAAAATCTTTTCTAGAAACCGCTTTAAATTTATATGATTAAGTAATCTTTAATTAATTAAGTGGGTTAAGATAAACGATAATGCATGAAACATTGAAGATAACCATATTTACATTTATCAATGACTGATTTTGAATGGAATATTTTTAACGCATACTGTAATAAATATTAACATAAGAAATAATCGGTCATTAATTTTTTTTAATTTTATGCTGGAAATACAAAATTATGTATTATTTTCTCTTTATCTAGAAAGTATGAAAGTACTTTTAACAACTATGTGATAATTTCTATTGACAGTATTGATTATGATTAGTTTGCCGATATATATTATCTATGATTAACCGAATATCACAGTTCCCAGTTCCTAGTTTCGGAGTTCCTAAAATTGCATAAGGTGATAACATGTTTAAACTTACAAGTAAGAAATAAGTTCGTTTTTAAATCAATAGTTTAAACCGTCTTCTTATGTATTATTAAAATTGTACGTGTTAATAATGAATAATTGAATAGCGTGTTTTTAAAATCACGTGCTAATTAATAGAAGCTTTATTTTCTGGGTTTTTAAAAACTTTGTTTTTAGGACTTTTTCTATTCAGGTATAATTAAATATGTAAAGGTACATTTGCATGTAATTCTTATTTAAAGTTAATTGTGTTATATTTGAATTACGGGTCGTATATGATTTACTTTGAATTTTCAGTTAATTGGATTTGCTATGTTAAGTCTTACATCACACAATCACTCACAGATCATGGAAAGTTTACCTATCTACACAGATTTAATTTACATAAAAACGACTGGAGAAATTGAAAATGTAGAACATTTAATCTTTAATTGTTCAGTACTTAACAATATTCAGAATTTCAATAAAGGCAACCTAAATTTGCAGAATAAAGAGAGTGCTATAAAACGCCAACGGTTTGCATACAAAGCATTGCATGACAAATTTTAACATGTTTGACGAAGCAGTACGATTGACCTTATTTAAAATAAAGATATATTCATGTGTGTGTGTGTGTGTGTGTATATATAAACTGGTTTTATGTATAAGAATGAGAAAATAATTACATCATAGTATTTTTAAAAATGTAAGATTAAACATTATGATGTGGACAAAAAAATAAGGTACATAATCCAAGCACTAGTGAGAGTGTCTTTTTTGGTACTGTTTGTAAAATGAGTGATGGTGCAGTTTCGTTTTACATTCCAGTTGTTTATGATGTTGGAGTGAACCAACAGTATTTGAGTTGACTTAAAAAAACTGTGTTTGTAAAATGAATGATGGTGCAGTTTCGTTTTACATTCCAGTTGTTTATGATTTTGGGGTGAACCAACAGTATTTGAGTTGACTTAATAAAACTGTTCCTTGATTTTAGTTAATGGGTGGGGGATATTATGTCTAAATATTGAGTGTCTATTATCCATAATTTGTGATGCTAATGCTCCTGCAACCTCATCTCTAAGAGAAGAGGAGAAACTAATATGAATAAAAAAATGTAGTGTGGCGATTAAAATGAAATCATCACTCGTGGAAAGTGTTAATTAATGATAGATGGTTAGCATAATTGTTGAGAAATCGTTGAAAATAATTTTATTGAAATGTTAGATTCCACGAAGTCATAAAAGAAAGCAGAAGCATGAACATCAATGAGAAATATAAATATATATATAAAACACATTTAAAATAGTTAAACAATTTTTTTATTTCATTGTATCGGCACTAAAGTACCATAAACAATGGTGATGAATAAAGTAATAAAATGTGATTAATCTAACGTATTCAATGAGACAATTAGATTCACGGTAACAGTATAATCAAAGTTGGAGAACTAAATTATTGAGTTGTTTTATTATTGTAGCATTACGTAAGTTTATCATTCAAATTTTATCCAAAGTATTTAAAATCGTTTGCTCTTGTTATCCGAATTATTTATTTTTCAAGTTATTGGAAGATCATCTCTGCACCATCTCCTTTTTAATCATCTTGTTGGATTGTCAGGGAGAGTAAATTAATGCATTCTGCGGACATGTGGGTTAATATTAAACTGCAATTTATGAAAAAAAATTTTATACTAGTTTACATAAACTTCATTGACATACTGTATATTGAGGTCATTATGAAGGGTTAATATTTTTGGTGCAGATGTGATGATACGAAGTATTTTCGATTGTTGTCGCTGTATTCTCAGTATATTGCTTTTACATGCAGTTCCGTATAATTCGATTCCGTATTTCCAGATCGGAGCTATCAGAGTTAAATACATTTTTGTTTTTAAAGCTAAGTTTAAAGTAGATTTTCTTCCTAGAAGAGGATACAGTAATCTGGTTCGCGAAATCATAGTTTTCCTTCAGCCACATGAAACTACCATGTTAGCCGTCCATCAATATCCATCTCGAGATATCTTACACAGTTTGTTTGCTGAATTTTATTTCCACGGATACAAATTGGAGGGCATGTTCTTGTAGTAGACGTGGTACGCTGGCATTTGGATAGATTAAATTTTATACGCCATTTATGTGTCCACCTTACAATTCGATCCATATGACTCTGAACAGCCGTACTAGCATATTCTGAAATTGAATTAGTAGTTAGTATAGCTATATCATCAGCAAATATTACTAATATTGTTTGATTCGAGATAGGTATATCTGCACTTTTTTTTTTACCTATATCGGTCCGTCCACTGCTGGAGAGAATATCCCAATCTCCCGTGAGGGCCAGGCAAATTGGGGGATACCAACAACGCACCACACATTGACCCGGCAGTCACCAATCTAAGTCTGTTGCTTAACTTCGGCGATTAGATGGAATGCCGCCGTACTCAATGTGCTATGCCCATCGGGACATATCTGCAGTATACATGTTATATAATATTGGACCAAGTAAACTATCTTGCAACACTGAAGCTAAAACTTTAGTTCTTGGGAAAAGACATAATTTATTTTAACAACAAATGATGATACGAAGAATTCATAAAGGTCTGGAGTTAAAAAATTATATTAAACAACAACCTCGGGTTCCAGACCCGATTAAACGCCTGCGTTACACCCAGAAAACCAGCTGAGCATACGTCACCTTTTTTTCAGCATTGATGATATCGCATCAACTAATCTATGACACTGTTGTATTGTTGAGTGTTCCATATACGAAAGCCGAACTGATGATTTGGGATTGTATTTAACGTTTTTATAATCAAATTTACATGACTCAAAATCAGCTTTTCAAATACATTTAATAATGGACAAAGTAAACTGATTGGACGATACGAGGACACGTCAGTTTGTGGCTTTTCTACTTTACGCACCATGATTATAACTGGTTTTTCCATTGGCTTGGAACATATCCTTCACGTAACATGGAATGCACAAGAGGACACCTACTTTCCATGGTAGATGTTAAAGGATTTCACCTGTGATTTTCTCTGATTCAGGAGCATTTTTTAATGGAATTTTTTGTAAACTTTTATAAAATTAGAGATTCTAAATATTAATCGGTTTCGTTGATTTTATATCGATCGATTTCGTATTTTAATTTTTTTTTGTAGAAAACTATGTGGTGTTGTAGAGAGGGATAACGAGCACATTCCCACCATCTTCTAGCTGCTCTAGCAACAACTGTATTCAAATACGACTGATCATAAATATTTCACTATTCTTTGGGGACGGTTTAAGATCTATCAAAAACATAGGCAGGTTGTGATTTTTTTTCTTAGTACATTAGTAACTGTTATTATTTGAAAGCCGTTTAATTCTAATTCTGTTTTTACTTCTGAGACTTCAGTTGTAGGGTGTAGATTTTTTAATATTACTCTAAACGGTTTGTCTTCGAGTAAAGAGTACGTATAATAAAAATACTTGTTTTCTCTTAAGACTTTAATAATAGTTCGATAGCTAATGGCATTACCCGGTTTTATAGTAATTCCGGATAGTCGATTTTAGAGTGAAATCTATTGACGAATAGTTAATAAGAATTTTCTAAATTCGTTAAAATTTTTAATATTTTTTACAACGATTGGGTGTGGTCTGGTATTTATGTTTTTTTTTCTCTCTTTGGCATCATCTGTGGTTTTATTTACAAAATTGTAACAGTTTTGTTTTTAAAGTTATTGTTTACGTTTTCTGTTTGCATTTGTTCACTAGCGTCATTTTTGTCATTATCACTTTCGTTTGTCAAAAATTCAAATATATTACGTTTTACATATTTTACCGGTAGATTAACTTTGTTCGACATTTTACTTATATGTTTAGACACATGATAGGTATCATCATTATTGTCGCTAGTAGCATCCGTAGTTGAGTTAGATTATTGTCGTTTTACCTTGTTATCTTTAGATAATTTTAATGGTTTTATGGGATTATTTTTGGGAATAGTAGTGTTGGCAGCATTACTAATGATTGAGGTTTACACTGCGGTGGACGAGAGTGTAACATAATTTAAACGGATGAAAAGGCAAGTAAGACTGTTGTAGTTATCTAGTAGGCGAACCAGTAAAATACGCAATCATCTGTATACTGCAAGCTTATAACCGCGAATCACTTTTTTTCCCGCTCTATATTTCGTCACATTATATAAGCCTCCGTCATATCGGAACTTTATTTGTATACCAATCCGTTTCACACGCTGATTAAAAATCCGACGCACCATACTCATATAGAAATTGAACAATGTAGGTGGAAGTACACATCATTGTTTTACTGCTTATATCAATAACTGCGTCAATCACGCGTCACATATTATAGCGCCCTTAGTTTGGTCATGCAGTTGCTTCATTAAAAACGTAGAATCTTCTGTGGACATCCAAAAGCCAAACACAAGTTAGATGACTGTTCTCTGCATTTTTCAACCAACTGACGCATCGTAAAAATCATATCTATCACGCTGCGTTCGTTTCGGAAATCGCGCTGATCTTTAGGTAGGTATGTATTTATCAACGTTGTCAGTCTTGTAAAATTTTAGCGAAAATCTTACCCGCAGTACACAATAGTGCTATACCTGTGTAATTTGTACACTCTGTCTTATCCCCTTTATTCTTGTAGATTAGGGTTATAGCTGCTTCTTTGAAATCTTCGGACTTCCTGAATTCATGTTTTATTGAATAGCGTATGTAATCAAGTAACCATATTCTTTCCAACGAATTTGTAAATGTCTGCTGGAATACCATCGAGGCCTGCAGCTTTATTGTTTTTTAATACATCATCTTGAGTTGATGGCTCATCGAGCTCCCAGATCTCTTCTTTTTCCGACAAGTCTTGAAATACTTTTAGGTTAATTTCAGATACACTATTCAATAGTTGTTGATAGTATTCTGCCTATCTTATTTTCACATCCTGCCTATTATGCAGAAATACTCTTGCCGAATCTCTAGTGGATGTTTTGCGTTGGTAACTCGCCTCATATACAGCTTTTATTGAATTATAAAATCCGCGCGAGTCATTTGCATCAGCCATCGATTGGATTTCCATCGACTTCCGTTTCCACCACTCATTTTTTAGTCCTCTGGTGACTAGCTAAGCCTCCGATTTTGCTTTTCTATAAGCATCCTGCTTCAATTTATTTACCCATTTAATTAGTTTAGATTTTACTAAACATTGACGAAATACAATAAATAATCATTTTTGTATTACTTGAAAGAGAATATCATAAGACATGTATATTTCTAAAAAAAATTCGATAGAAATATGCGAACATGTTCGCGTATACTAAAAGTTACTCGAACGTATGCATATTTTTGACTTTAATGAAAAATATTGCGTTAAAATTATTGCATTATTTTGCAACATTTTTCAGATTCTATTTCAGGTTTATCCTTGTAGATATTATAAAACTGGCAACTAAATATTACTTAGATTATTTTAATTAAAAAGAAAGTAATAAAATAAAATATTTTCCTTTTAAATATTTCTAGAAAATATAAAAATCAAATAATTAATAGTATTTTGCGAGATAATAATTCTGATCTGTACTAAATTTATCAAAATTTATATACAAAATAGGCGAAGTACAGTTCGTTTATTTTTGCTTGAACTATTCTTATTTTTCACAGACCTTTATAACTCTTTATTATGTTTGGATTAGTAACTCTCAATTACCAATTGAACTTTCCCGTATCCGAATAATTCACGTTATTTACATCCTTCCGAATTTACGGTAGCATGGTTTTAGATGACGTTGTAATATGAACTTTTGATAAGCTGTTACGTTTCCTCGCGGTAATTAATAAAGTTGATAACATTTTATTACAGACGATCTCTAAATAGCTACGATGAACTGATATTAGTAATAAAATAATTGAAATATCACACACAGGTCATCGTGATAAGCAATTTTCATTTATTTTAAAGATGTACGTTTAGTAATCTTTTTATATCGCCTGTTTTTTTTTATTATTATAATAATAATAATGGACATTCTGTTTTATGTAACTTTTTTTCATAATTTTAACGTTAACAGATTTAGTTTAGTTTCTTCATCGGTGGCTGTGGTTCGTGTGTAAAAGCGCAAGATATTTTTGTGATTTGTATTAGCAATGTGTTCTAAAAAAACCGTTATTAACTTTGCCGCAGGACCTGCGAAATTACCCAATGAAGTATGTATTATCATTTACAATAATGTTTCGAATTAAATAACTGCGTCATATTGTCAAATTTACAATTAAGAACGAAAAACCCCTTCAGTTGTTTCAAGTTAATGTTTTATAACATATCCTGTTCAGTTTTTACGGTTTTAATGTATTCATTTTTAATTAGAGTTGTTAGGATATTTATCAGTGTATTATGACTGCGTTTATTTTCAAAATTGTCAGATTTGTATAGTACATTCCGTCATGATTCTAAATATTATACTCAGAGATAATTGATTATAATTCGTAATCTTTATCTTTCGGTTAATAATACTTATAAAATTAAAAAAAAAAAAAATTAAAAAACAACTCACTAACCTCGTCGTGTTAGAAATTGGCGATGAAAATAGTTCATTTTGTTTTTATGTTTATATTTTTTAATGATTTTTATAATGGAATTTAAAATGTATATTTTATGTACTAGCAAATTAATCGAAATATTAATTTTGATTTTTTTTTTTTTAACTTCTTGTTATTATCTTATCGGTTTGTTACGAAAAATATCATCTGAATTTTATATTAATTCGTTTCTTATTACAACCAGGTCCTGGTCGAAGTACAGAACGAGTTATTGGATTATGATTCAACAGGTTGTAGCGTAATGGAGATAAGTCATCGATCTCAGATATTTTCTAAAATTAATGATAACGCTATTCAGCATATTAAAGAATTACTGTTAGTATATTATTTATATTATATATTTCGGTCACAACGATTGCACAAGTTTTCACTCACGTTCGTAACGTGAATAACACGTTTGAAACAAAAAATAATTCCCGAATTTATATATTTTTACTTCGTATTGAATGTAAATATTTCGTACATAGTAATTAATTATTAACAAAATGATGCTAAAGATATTACGAAGAAACGAATTATGTTTCGACCGATTTTAACTTATTTGTTCTAATTATTATTATTATGTTTTTAATATAGCGGAGTTCCAGATAATTATAAAGTTATATTTATGCAAGGCGGTGGTACAGGACTGTTCGCCGCTGTTGCTATAAATTTGATCTCGAAAACTGGAGAAGCAGATTATTTTGTTACAGGTAAATTCATCATAATCTTCGTTAAACATATAAAATATTAATCTGAACAATATGACGAACAATTTATATTTTAAAAGAAAAATATATTTGCGGTATTTACTAGCACACCGAAATTAAGAAATGATTTAATTTAAATCGCGTATCCTCCCAAAAATTGTCTATTAAAATCGAAATCATAAACATTTTTGTCGAATCCTTTGTAACGCAACATTCCATATTAATGTTCTTAGGATTAAATTGAAATTAGTATATTAAATTTTTATTAATTATAAATGAAAAGTTTACGTAATGCTAGATTATTAGTAAAATTTTATGTTTATTAAAAAAAAAAATAATGTCAATAATTAGTTTTCAAGCTAATTTTATTCCTGAGCACAACTGGGCGAGGAAAAAATTGGAGAATTTAAAAGAATCAAACGCTGGTGGATAGCCAATTTAAATTTAAAAAATTCTATGTATATTAATGGGTTCTTAAAAATGTTTAAAAATTATTACATATTCATTTGAATCTTGTTTAACATGACTATAAATGTTTAGTACTGTCAAGTCCGCATTTAATAACTACGAATTATCCCGCCGGTTTTCTTTAACATTTCTTTTTAATAAATAAAGATTTGTTATTTATTCTACTGTTCAGTTAAATTTAATCACAAAATCACTTAAATGCTGTGCAAAAAATGATTCGCCAAAAACGTTTATTTTATAAAAGATAGTATTATTATTGCTTCCCGACACAAAATTAATGTAAAATTTCACTTGAAATATACGTTTTGAGATTGCTGCACCAAGAAAACCTGTTTTTTCCTTTATATATCGATTGTAGAATCTTATTAAAAATTGAATGAAGGTATTAAAGGATCAATGAACTATTTAAAAACGAAGGTATACAAAAAATTTAATTAAAAGTTGGAGTAAAATGAGAATTAAGTAAGACGAGGAGTTTTAATACTAAAACAAACAAAAAAAAAAGTTATCAAGGAAAAGATAATTTAAGGTATACTCATCAAATGTTGACTGTTAGCATTTTGGATAAGTTTACTAATTTTTTCGTCGATCATGTTATGCTAAAGGTACCTTAGACGGATAATTAAAACGACAGTTATTCGAAATAACGGTCTTTTTTCTTTATGATTATTATAATTTAAATGGATTGAAATTTTCGTGCTAAATTGAACTAATTTTGTAACATACGTTGTTTAACTCATCATTTAAATTTAATATTTATTTTTGTATGTATTTATCGAACGAATAAGCACTTTATCAATTTTTTATGTGTCTTCCGTGACGATCGATTTAGAGACGTTAATAGAAAAATGACTTTGTTATCCGTTTAATTTTACAACTTCCGTTTACCAATTTATTTATCGAATTGAAGAAATCTTCCTCATAGTTTAGTGATAATATTTATTGTTTTTATGATTAATATCACGATGATTAAAAGTTAGTATGTTACTATGTACAATTAATTTGTGTTTTAATGAAATAAAATATTTTATTCTGAAATTTTATTTGTCGTAGGAATTGCGTCATAAGTAAATACATTATATCGTTGTAATTATACTTAACTTTTTAGGATTATGGTCTGCATATGCTGCGAAAGAAGCGGAAAAATATGGCAAAGTCAATTTCGTATTCCCTAGACAGGAACTCGATAAGCCGTTACCCAATATATCTGAATGGAAACTTAGTCCTAATGCTTCTTACGTTTATTATTGTGCCAATGAAACTGTGGAAGGTAATTAAGTTTATTTTTTAATGTTTGAAGTAAATTTTATTGCGCGATGCTCTAATATCAAATTTGAAATTTTTTTATTTTTATCAGCGGCAGCGATTATTTTCGACTGAAGAATAAGGGGTATTTTATTTCGATTAAAGATCAGTGTTCTTTATTATCAATGTTAAACAAATCTTATACTGTTAGATTAAGTGACTTGTTTATCATCTTTTATTAATGTAGACGTCCTTTTCATTTTTGGTGAACATTTATAATAATACGTTGAAAACGATTGTGAATACATTGAATATTCAAAGTCGAAACAATTATTTTTAATTTCATTGGCGTATGTGAAGTACACACCTTCATAATGATTTTTGTTCTACATTCTTTACGTAAGCACGATCGAAATAAAATTCTAACCAACTTCAAAGCGAACTATAGATTAATCAATATCACAGCTAACTTTGGTTTCGATAGATACAATAGTTCATATGTATAGGTTTAATTGAACTGCATAAAACCATAAATCAGACGGCGTTTATATATGTTCATGATGTATGAGATTATATGATGTAATCGTTTATATCGTGATTTTTGCAAACTTACAATAAGAAAATTAATTTTCATTACCAAATAAATAAGTACGTGATTACGTGCAGATTATTTATTTTTTCGTTTTCAATTGCGAATCGTGTGTGTTCATGATGTCTTCCTAGATATCGTTTTGACGTTGGTCACAATTTTATTTTATGTAAATACATTTGTCGTATATATATATATATATATATATATATATATATATATATATATATATATATATGTATATATATATATATATATATATATATATATATATATATATATATATATATATATATATATATATATATATATATGCAAAAAAAAATATATATATATATATATATATATATATATATATGCATATATATATATATATATATATGTGTGTGTGTATATATATATTATATATATATATATTATATATATATATAGGTTCATGTGTTATTTTAGATAATCTTTGCTTCTTTTGTTTATACTTTAAGTAAAATAGTAATAGTTTTTGCGGATAATTTTTCCGCAGTTGAGTTGTGTAGTTCTTGAATTCCTTGAACTTATAAAATATTTTAAAATTTGAAAATAATTTATTTTCAAATTTAGGCTACGAATTTCCAGTGGTGCCCGAAACGAATGGTATACCGATCGTGTGTGATATGTCATCTAACATTTTAACTAAAGAAGTAGATGTTTCTAAGGTATGTACACATGTTTACAAATTTGAATTCATCTTTCGCAGATTATAATGATACAGAAGCCAGGGAAAACACCCGTTGACGAGACTTCTTACAGACCAATATCATTATTATCAGTTATATCGAAACTTTTAGAAAAACTGCTACTAAAAAGAATTCTTCCTGTAGTTGAACAAAAGCAAATTATTCCAGAATTTCAGTATGCGTTCAGAGCAAAGCACTCAACAACTCAGCAGGTTCATCGAGTTGTCAAAAAAATAGCTGACCTTGAAGAAAAAAAGGTTTGTGACTTTGTATTTCTGGATGTGAGCCAGGCTTTTGACAGAGTTCGGCACACGGGATTGCTTCATAAAATTAAAATTAATTTCCCCTATCATTACTAAAAACTTTTCGCGTCCTATTTAAACGAAAGACAGTTCGATTTGAAATATGAAGATGCAAATTCAGAAATATATACTATCAGTGCTGACGTTCCTCAGGGAAGTGTATTATGGCTGCTTTTGTATCTTATTTATACAGCTGACTTACCAGTAACAGATGCTTTGTGGCAACTTTTGCATATTGTGCTCAAATCATTGTTCTCATAGTGCAAATCGCACCTTGCAAACGGCAGTAGAGCAGATTAAAAGCTGGTGCCAAGAATTGAGGATTAAAATTAATGAAACAAATGTACTCATGTTACTTTCACAAATAAATTCATAACACCTGTAAGCATATATATATAAATAACAAAAAAGTCCCTACTAAGGAGGAGGTAAGGTATTTAGATATACACTTGGGTGATTAACATGGCGCAAACATATTCAAAGCAAACGAGCAGAGCTAAACCTAAAGTTAAAGAAAGTTTACTGGTTAATAGGCAAGCAGTCAATGCTATCGTTTGAAAATAAATTATTAACATATAAACAAATTCTCGCACCCGTTTGGTTTCGCGGATGCCAATTATGGGACTGTAGTGCTAAAAAATCCGTATTCGCATAATACAGATATTTCAAAACAAAATTCTGAGAAAAATCACAAACGCACCTTGGTTCGTGAGCAATGATATCCTTCACCAAGATACAAAAACTCGATATGTAGAAGACGTCATTAAAGAAACAGCAAAAAGACATATTGATACGCTGCACAGTGTCATACTAATAACACCGCGTTAAATCTGGATAATTTATCGAGGATTAGGTGACTAAAAAGGACAAAACTATTTGATCTGGTTGACTAGTCCAGCATCAGACTGAAGAAGACAAACTATTTGATTCAGCATGAAACCATAATTCTGCCTATCATTGGATAGCTGAATGTTTTCAAGCAATTATCACAAACTGAAACCATCTATTATAGCCAATCAGGCTAGGAATAAGATATGGAAAAATATTTATTAAAAAAAAATTATTTAACGTTTATAAATGTATGATTTATCATACAAACATGAACTTTAAAAAGTTATATCAAAGTAATGTAAAATTTAGTTTCTTTCTATTTAGTACAAGATTGTTCTCAATATTCTAAGAAATATGATTATTACGATATCTTAATTATTCCAGTGTAGTATTGTGCGTCTGGTCAAATAATTAGGACTTATACGTCATTAACACAAGGGAAAACTTGTATTGTTGATGCGACAAATATATTCACTTATAGGTTGAACCTTTAAGTTGAATCTGAAAAATAAAGTATACTGCGTAATGCCGTCATTATTCCTATATAGAATTTAATTATATCGATCTAATGCTAAATTTCATCTCAGCAAGATACAAATATTTCAGTTCAAGGCGTTGATGACAGTCTCGCAAACGTCAACTATTAACGGCTCACTTCGTCAGCACAAATTGTTATAAAATCAGATGTAATTAACTTAGATATTGCGTGTTTATGACTCCTTGACACTAATGCAAAAAAATAATAAATTACGAAGATAAAGCATACATTATTATTTCTAAAGAAATATTACCATATATATTTGAAGCATGTAGAAGGGAAAAATATGCATTTATTAACATGCTTGCAAAAAAAATAATAATATAATTATATAATTAAAAGCAAAGTACATGATAGTATTTTATCTTTACAATTAGCATTAGAAAATATAATAGTGGTAAAATGGCTAATACTACAAGAGAAATCGTAACAAAACCTATATTGATCAGCCAATCGAAAACGAATAAATGAGGTATTGTATAATTAAAATAAAAATATTAACTTCGGTAAAATAATGTACAGGTATTTTTTTCAAATCGCTTATTCATATTTGTACTTACTTTATATGTAAGAAGCGTAATTACTAATTTCTACATTTTTTTCCTATAAATATAAAAAAAGATATTATATAAAAAACATTGTACAAATTTCCAAGTAATTCTTGTAAATTTGATAATTTAAAAATAATATTAATTTGATAATTACTTAAATGTAAATTTTCGTCGGAATAGACTAGTCGCTAGAGCACGGACTTCTATTAAGAAGGTACCGAGTTCGAATACGATCGATGACATAAAAATTATCATCAGAAAATAAAAATGTAAATACTCCTAACATGGCGTAGAATGCAATGGCACACCAGCACGCACAACATATGCGCGCTAGTAATAATATAGTACACTACAAAAACTTTCGGAGCTACGTTGTATCGTGACAACAAAGCGATTACAATCAGTTTACTCGGGTGTGTGTGTGTTTATGCTAATGCCATATTATGATTGCTTTGTACGCTACTTATACTGTACAACAAAATATGTATAGGAAAGTAGTCGTCTACCTCCAATACGGAGATGGCACTTAATGACAATGGACAACCATGCTCGATTGGGTATAGAATCTGGATTTTTTTTTACGATGTCTCTTCTTAGCATGACACGATTTAATTTTGAAACCACTTTCGTGACATAACTTGCAATAAATAACTTTTTTGTTGATTTTTAAAAGACGCTGATGGTGACATGATCATTCTCACCATGCTGATAATTTGAAAAAGATATTTTTTTAATATGCATGTGTGCTCTTTTCAAAGGAAAAATGTAAAATACTAGTTAATTAATGAGGATTATGAAAAATCATCTAAATCGTGTTGAATAATGAGTGAAAACAAGAAACATAATGACTACATGATGTAAAAAATTGGACAAAACGCACGTACGATAGAAAAAAAAAGTCGAAAAAAAACTTCCGGTACCATATCCTCAATGGATGTTAGGGATTATCTCTTTGACTTCCAATCTATTGGATAATTCCCGCAATTTTTGCATTATCCAACCATGTTTTTATTTTTTTTCCTTTTTCTCGCTTTCCAGTGATATTCCCTTCAATTATCAATTGTGACAGTTCATATCTGTTATTTCTCAAGACGTATCCGAAGTAAGCCATTTTTTTTTCTTTATAATTCTTTAGCCGTTTTAGTATTTCTGCATCTGATACTTTCTTCGTCCCTAGAATCTGACATATCTCAAATGATCTTAATCTATTTAACATCGATTTTTTGATCGTCCAGGCTTCCACTCCATATAGTAGTATGAACCATATGTAACATTTCACAAACCTCCATTTGGTGTCTCATTTCAGCGTCTTGTTCATCATGTTCATAAACGCGTTCCTTGTATATTCAATTCTGGTTTTTATTTTATAATCAGGCTTCCATGTCTTGTTAATAATTATATAAAATCCCAAATTCCAAATACTTTATCGTGTATGTATTATATTTTCTGCCGGATTATTAATATATTCTGTTACATAATAAATTAATTTTCTAAAAAATCTATTGTTTGTAAATTTTGGAATACGTAAGTTTTTTATAAACAGATAAATTATTTTAAAATGGTAATTTGAAGTTTAATTTTTTTTTCTTTTGCAGTATGGCGTTATATTTGCTGGAATACAAAAAAATTTGGGTCCTGCCGGTATAACAATAGTTATAGTTCGAGAAGACCTACTAGGTTACGCATTGCCCAATTGTGCTGCTGTTTTTAATTTTGAACTAGTCGCTAAATCAAATTCCGTTTTAAATACTCCGCCTACTTTCGTGTAAGCCGTGAATAATGTAAACACTAATTATATATATAATTAAAGCGGTCTAGTAGTTTCGCTGGTTTCAATGCTGTATATATATGTATATATATATATATATATATATATATATATATATATATATATATATATATATATATATATATATATACGTTATGATATGGTATAAAAGTATTTTATTTGATTTCAAACACCAAGGAAGCACTATAGAATTCTGATTATATAAGCAATAATTAATATTTATTAGATTATAACGATAAATTATAGCTACTTTATCTTATGTTAAAATTAAATAGAAAATTTTAACTTTTACTTAATTCGATTTGTAATGCAATATATTCGTTTATTTTTTCACGTTTACTAATACATATATATCACCGGACTGATATACATTAAATTGAATTTTTGTGCAGAGTATACGTTTTAGGCAAAGTATTAAAATGGATAAAAGAACGAGGCGGAGCTAAATGCATGGCAGAATTATCAGCGCAGAAATGTAAATTGCTATACGATATGATCGATTCGTCTGATGGTTTTTACGTAAATAAAGTTCATAACAGCTGTCGAAGTCGAGTAAATGTTACCTTTCGTTTAAAAGATGGTCAAGAAATGGAAGAAAAATTTTTAAAAGGAGCTCAAGAACTAGGCATGATACAACTAAAAGGCCACAGGTAGGTCGTATTATTGTAGTAACGGACGAATGGTCAAATCGGTTTTAACGTAATCTTTATTTAAAGAAAATTTTTTAGAATTAAAAAATGAAACATTTTTAAGACACTACAAATTGCAAAAAATAAAAATACATAGAAATTAATAAAACGCTACAATTTATAAAAAAAAAAACAAAACAATTTTTTACTTATATTTTCACTAAACATATCTATAAATTGATTTTAAAACTAGATTAAGTCGAAACAAGAAAATCGAAAAAAAAAGTGTTTCACAAGCCAGTTACTATTAGAAAGGAACAATATTTTTTTTTTGGTTTTCTCGTTTGTTTATTTATTTTTTATTGTAAAAAAATTTCAATTCTTTTTTAAATTATCGGCTATTATACCATTTTCTTTTGGTTTTCTTGTTTCAGTTTAATCTATTTTTAACGAAATTTAAGTAGAAAATTGTTTCTTTGTAAATGGTAGTGTTTTATTTTTATTGCGCCATTTTCTTTTTGGTTTTTTTGTTTTATTTATTTTGTATATTGTAAAAAATTCGATTCTTTTTTAAATTATCGATTATTTTTGTTTTGTTTCGGTTTAATCTATTTTTAACGAAATTTAATTGGAAAATTGTTTCTTTGCGAATGGTAGTGTTTTATTTTTTGTATCCGTAATTTTTACATTTTCTGGTGTATGATTTTTTGTTTTATTCTAAACGTTTTTCTTCTTCCGTTTTTCCGTTAATTTAGTTTAAATTTAATAACGCATGTTTATAACTCTTTTTTTGTTAAATTTAAATAATTTTTATTCTGTTATTAACAACTATATTTCTTCGAAAGGAAATGATAAATTCTATTATTTTTATTTCGCTTCTAGTCATACGCAATATTTGAATATTAGACAGAAATATATGCAATTAAATTATCTTGTTTTTTGGAATATTCGTTTCGAACGTTTGTTTCAGTTTTTTTTCTTTACGGAATATTATTTGTTTTTAAATATTTATTGCCTGTTCGTATAAAGTTTTTATATTCGCGAGTGTTTTTATTAGTGTAATTTTCTTTTGATTCGTTGTGTTAGGGAATTTTCTGAAGTTTACGAAATACGAAAATGATAATTTACTATTATTTTGTCATACGTTAAAAAAAAAAATGTCATTTTTAATTTAGTTTATATCGGTGGTGTTTAAAATTAAATATAAATTAGTCAAACGTGTTTTAATAATGATTTAATATTGTACGCATGTCGGGTTTTATGTATTTGGGTATCGCTTACAGGATTATCTTGCTGGTTTAATAACTTAATACGAGGGAATATTTCAGTTTTTAATATATTAATTACAACCTATTCTAAAATTCACGACATATGTGCGTGCTTATGTATAATAATTTTTGTTACCGCGTAATTATAAAAAAATGTTTATACGTGTGCATTTTGAATTAATTTGTGTTACTAATATCTTTTAACGAGTGGGTTATTTGCAGGGATGAAAAAGGATTACGTGTTTCGTTATATAATAGCGTAACGGTGGATGATGTTCGATTTTTATCTAATTTTATGAAAAAATTCAAAAACGAAAATTTTTAAATACGTTCTGCTTTAAAAGACATCTGTGTACATTACATATTATGCGTAAATATAATATATATATATATAATGTATATTTCTGCCCACCAATTATTTATTTTTAAATTTAATATTTTTAAAGCGCGTGTGTGTTCATATTTCAATCATCGTAGTCTTTTTTTTTTTACTGAATTGTTAATTTATATAATTTTTCATTTGTTTATTTTTACCATAATTAAAAAATTCGTTCCTTGTTATAATTTACTTTATTATGCGCGTTGTATTTTCGATTTAAAGTTTTTTTTACTTTATCCCGGATATGGTTTCGAATTGAGCGTCATTCTATATATTGTACTACGCGAACACAGTTAACGTTCGATATTTGTATACATACAGTTAACGTTCGATATTTGTATACATTTCGTGGGATGATCCGATACATGTTGCTTGTGTAAATCTTAATGTCATATACTGACCGTGTAAAGCTTTTCCGTTAATATGAACGAAAAAAAAATTTCACGATATTTAAAAACTTTTTTTTTTTTTTTTTTTGTTAATTTGTCCTTTACAATATCAAGGAGACAACGACTTAACGAATGTTTTCAGCATAATAAATTCAGGCAATCGTAGCCAGAACGTATTTTCATCATATTGCGTTGAAATTCGGCATTTTTGAATAATTCTTTTGAAATTATTTAGACGACGTCATTAAATTTTTATACCTACACGTAAGATACGGTTTTGTATGAAACCTGGTCCAGTAGCGACTAGAAATGCGAGTGCCTGCGTTTTTTTAATCGAGTAGGAACTGCTCAGAATAACGGTGTAAGTATGTAGTTGAGAAAAAAAATCGTCTTAAAATTGTGTTGTCGTCGGAAGTGCGGGATATAGAGTTGGTGTTGACGTTAACGATAAATGATTTCTGTTACTATCGATATACATTACACACAGTTTTTCGATACGTAATATATACATTTTTTCGAGTTAAACTTGATGGTGTACAACGCTTTAAAATTGATATAAAAAGCTAAAGTTTCTGTAATTTATGAAAAAAAGAATTTAATGCCGTGTTTGTAACAATTCAATGTCTTTATTCGATACGTTGATAATTTATTAACTTCTGCTTATATATGGTGACCTACAAGAGACTGACGGTTTTGCTGTTTTTTGAATAACTTAAAAACTACTAGATCAAAATTTTTCAACGAAATTTTATTTCAAAATAGGGAAACGAGAGATTAGCTTACAATCATTTGTGGAATACAATATCATTCAGGGGACCGCCATTTGCAATTATACATTCATTCAGTCTTTAAAAATTTTTCGAAAACTTTTTCGATCATATATATAGCCGAATTTTAAAATTTCTTCAGAAATCCGAGTTTTCAAGTGTTTCAGATCTCGCGGACCTGTTTCGCAAACGCGACTTTTAAGGTATCCCCGAACAACAAAAAAATCGCGTTTTCACTTGATCGATTCACGCCGAAAATAACGTTATACGCAAAACGCGCGCTCCTTCTCATTATAGAATACCATAATAACTGAAACTTAAAAAAAATTGTGTACGCTAAATGTGGAGCACTAGATTTGCGTTGTAGCAGTGTTACCAAGTGCGCTATTAAAAAAAAAAAACCGACCGTCTTCTCTGGGTCACCCTATATTACATATTTCACTTATCACCGACCGCTGCTGTCGACGATTAACCCTTTCAATCATAGTGTCCACTATATGGTACATGAAATTTTAATGCTAACGAAATTTTTTATTTTCTGGTTGACGCGAAATGTTTCCAATTTGAAAAATATGTATATAAGTACATTGAAAATTATCTACAGTTCACCTAAGTTAGAAACCGTATTGTATTGTATAAAATTTACAATTTTGTGTCAAAATTTTATAACGTACGACTGAAAGTGTTAATGTCGAACGTCTATATATTTTATATCTATAGATGATAACTACTGTTTAAGAAGTATATCGGTTTCAAATTTCTATAAGCCGATGTTTTTCCATTAAGTGAAAAAGTGTATAGCTGAAACTGTCGATAATGGAGCCTATCGTTATAATTATAATTAAACCAGACGTAAATAATAACGTTGTATTAGGTTTTTCATTAGAAAATTTGTAAAATAAAGAGGATTGAAGGATAACTTGCAATAAAATATCGGTCGAATGTTATTTATAATAATTTAACAACTCGGAATAATTAATAAGGTTGATAATTATAAACGAAAAAGCGATATTGATAATTAGGTTCCTTTTTTGCATGCTATATGATATCTTTTGACAAGAAGTCACTACTAAAAGAAATAGAATGTATGTATTTAAAAATATTGTTACTAACACCGAAACGCCCGGATAGAGAAATGATTCTTGGTTCTATATATGTGAAACGTGAATAATGAAGATATTTTCACTAATTTAATATGGGTAATTGTTGAACATCGAAGGTGACGGTAAAGTGATTTTTTCAAAATAATGATTCGTACACGGATACTGTTCATGACCTTGGAAAATCTCTACGCTTTTAGATAAAAAAAACTTTAAAAAGAGAAGAAGTCTGTGTTAAAAAAAAAAAGAAGAACGCCTGGCTAAGTCTTTGGACACAAAAACTTGCTTTATCAGATGTAACTGAAGACAAATACTTCAGATGATGTCATACGGCAAAGGAAACGACAATTATTCGCGCTCATTCCATTTTTCGGCTTGTATCTTTTTTTTTGGTTTTTTCAAAAATCTAAAGTGTAGGAAAAGAAACCTCAAATTTTGGAACAATTGAAAATTTATCGGAATCATGTTGGCTGTATTTCACGAAAAGTTTGTAACTCCGTAAGTGTATTGAAAATTAATGTTCGTCCGAAAGAATTAACAAACTTCTGCATGAATTTATGTAACACTTTCACTGCATTAACGTTATGATATTTACGGGTACTGTTAGATATCGAAGCTTATAAACAAAAAAAAAATGTTTTTCGAAAAAAATTATTTTCGAAAGAAAGATATCAATAAAAAAATTATTATTTTGTAGAAAAATAGGCGCAGATCGTTAAACAGAAAGAAAATATGTACCTACTCGTGGGTGTAGCACCTCCTGAAATAAGAAGAGAAGTAGCAGCAATTAAGGAACGAGCGTCGCAAATATTGAACGACAGACATCCGCTTTATTGTCACACTGTTACAAGATGTCGACTATCCTGAATACAACTTCTGTATCGATGTAATAACCTGGATCGACGAGAAAGAGGTTATAGAGGACCGAAGTTGGAATGAACCTGCAGAGTTTTGTAGAGAAGCTGGGGTCATAATTTATTGCGGAAGATTTGGTTGTATTAATCGATTGTGAACCGAGATGGAACGGTTTACAGCTAATCTGAAAGAATGATGATAGATGCGACTAACGTCTGCACATATGTTATGCTGGTCAATAATGGACGAACATTGTGATATAGACGATTTGTCGTCGACAAAAGACAGCCATTTACGCGACTAAATACTGTGCTGATCCGTGAGTGTTCCGGACACGGAAAGCGATTAAACAGGAATTTATGGCAGAAAAAACCAGAATAATCAACCAATGTGACCATTAATAAAATAATATTTTCGATTTAACACAATTATTATGTTTTAAAATCGCGTGGTTGTTATTTATAGCCTTTTGGAATTTACGTCGTATGTGAGTGAGAATTAAGTATGGCTTACGAGATTGCTGATTAATAGAAAAGAACGATTTTCAAACGCGCTTCAAAAATTGTCTAGTGTTTTTTTATTTTTAAATTAAAATTGAAATATAGAAAAAATACGATTAATACAAGTGGTCACGAACAAAGAATAGAAATAAACGTATTTATTTTTTCCTGCATTATTTTCCTAACCTTACTGATCGTTTAGTTGTTGAAGTCAACCTGTATACTTCGTGATCAATTTAATCAGTTTATTTACAAATTATTAAAGCGACTCATTGAAATCGTTTTAATTTGTTTTTAAATTAAATTTTTTAAATTTTAAACTTCAATCGATTTTTTTTCTTTTTGAAAACGGGGATAAACGTCTTTTTTCGTTCGGAACAATCGCTAACACGGAAAATCGAGTATTTCAAATCTTTTGGTATTTAATTTTTTCCCCAAATTTAATTTCGACCGACGGCTTTTATTACGTCAGGTCTACTTATTATTATCGTTCCTAATTGCCGTGTCGTAATAACGACAACGCTTTGTGTATTTTTTTCACTTTGTTTTCAGATCAGTGGGCGGTATACGGGCTTCTATATATAACGCTATAAGCGTCGAAGAGACGGACACGTTGAAGAATTATATGAAAACATTTCTTCTCGAAAACAGTTAATGGCGTAGTGTTGAACTGAATATTAAAAATTGTACATTAATCGAGTTTTATTTATAAATAAAAATAAACTTGCTCATACTCCGTACAGTTGTAAATTCTTTGTCATTTTCGGACGAATTCAAATTCTAAAACGTCAATCTCATTTCGACGTTATGGTAGATGGTTATTATTTCAATTATTTAATCATAATTGTATTTCTTTTTTTTTTTAACCAAATGGGAGTTCGTTATTTTAAGATTTATTTTTCAACAAAATATTTCGACTATGTTTATTTTCAGACAGCTGGGACGAGCCGATCGATATTTTCGTTTAATTTTTAATAGCTTCATAGAGGAGAGTTTTTGGAATATCAATTATATGACTAACAATGGGAGAAAGAAACAAAATAATATAGCAGATATATGTATATAACAATGAAAAAGTAGTTTAAAAAATTATATATATATATATATATATATATATATATATATATATATATAAAGACCAAAAAGCTTTAAACCATCGTATCATCTTGTTGAATAAGATGCTAGCGATCTAAAACGTAGAAATGTTTTCATTGCGATTACGAATACAATTATAAAGCAGTTGGACGTGAGTTACTTGCGCAGTTTGGAAAATTCTTAGAACATCGCCGAACGTAAACGTACGCGCGAACTTATACAGTTAAGTCTGGAATAGTTTTGCCGGTATGTATGCGAAAAAGAAAATTAAATTTATCGAATAGAGCAAGAGGCGTCTACCATTTCGTCAAGATGAATATCCGACAGTTCTTAGTCATTAACTACGTCTCATTAATAATGTTCGACGAAGCAATTTTACGAAGTAATCGTCGTACTCGTTCGATCTCTTCCTGTTTGTAATCGAAAGTATACAAAAACGAACCTCGAAGATCCCATACCGAATCTATTTCAATGATGATGATAAAGTTAACGAAAATTCGTTGAAAATGAAGGACGTCAATTAAACGATGTTATCTGTTAGACTAAGAAACTGTTGAAGGAAAGTAACTATGTGGAAAAAGTTTTTTCTGCTTTCCGACGCGATCAGTACCAGTTAACCAGCTTGATCAGAAAGCGCACTATAATTTTTCGCAGTACGATACATGTAATTATGAAAAACTCATAAATTTTACGCGATGTAAGGTATTGTCTTGCTAATTAATAAGTATAAAACGTTTATCTATTGGAAATAATTAGTGGTTGGTGCGTATTAAAATGTGTACGTAGATAGAAATAATGTATCAGAGAAATGATTAAATTAAAACACTCGCGATTTAATGGAAAGGAGAAATACTGGACAAATTTCTCGATCGCACCATCGTCGAAATATCGAATGTACTGTACGTAATTATTTAAAATAGACTTTTGAAGTAATTAAGTCATATCCCATTCTGAAGAGAGATATCACACGTTGCAGCATATCGTATTATAAATTTGTGTTTTTAGATTTTTCAGTACGTGGTTATTTCTCGAATTTTACCGAGAAAGTCAAATATTCGTTTCCTATAAATGTACATTATGTAATATAAAAGTGTTATATCATATAAATAACCCGGTTTTCACTTTGTATGCGCAACTTTTTAAATAATTTTTTTTAAAATAAAATTGTACGTTTTTTTTTTGTTTTGGCTTAGTGTGTTCCATTGACGTATTTTTAACTTTGAAATTGGTGTACCTTAGATTCAAAAAAACAAAACTTTAATTTGCAGAACAAAATGTCGAGCATCTAACGTAGCATCGTTACGGAATGTTAAAAAATTAACTTGCGCGTTGATGGAAACGAAATTTTTGTTGTCTTTACGACCTACTGTTCTACTGACATCGTAAGAGTAATCTTAGTTAACACCGGAGGGTCAATCTTTCTGTTGACCAGGTAACCCTCGTCAAAATTAATTGTAGTAATTATTACGTCTATTTTTATTTCATTTTTTCATATATTAATTTATGAATGGGCGAGAGGTTCTTTTTTTGTGTGTGTACAAGTCGCCTACGTGAACGTATATTGCGCGTGTTTCATTTTTTTATAGTATTACGAATAATAATTATTGTACGAAATTAATCCGTTAAAGAGAGAACATTCGATTTTGTCGAAGGTAAGTCTTTATTTTATTAATTTTATTATTTTCATTAAACGTACAATAAAATTGACGTTTTATTTCGTATAACCTTTTTTCGAAGAAATATTTAGAATTTAAATGAAATTTTAACAAGTAGTTTACAAGTTTTAAATGTAGAAACGTTTTTAAAGGTGGGATGTTTTGAATTTTCTCGCAAATGATTTTTTTTTACACATTCATGTACGTCAATAACCTTGTAATATATCGTATGATTACGATGTAAGAAAATAAATGTAAACTCTATAACGGTAATTACTATTATAAGAATTTGACAAAGATCGGGACATTATCTGCATAAGTATCGGTACAATATTGCGTAATTCGCAATAAAAACACTTATAAAAAATTAAAAAGTGAAAAATAAATAGTTTATTACTTTTCGGATAACCGTTTTAAATGTACGTTTAAATAAAAAATAAATGAATTTCAGTTAAATATCTTAAAAATTCCAATAATTTACCGCGATATAGTGTACGATTTATTTGAATTGATAAATATATTTAACGAAGTCGTAAATATTCATGCTTTCCTTAGAACCAAATTCCAAATTTTTTTTAAAAGGCCGAAGATATATTTTTTTTTCGTGTTCTATTAATGTTTTTATTAGTGGATTACAGGTTGTTGCTACTACCGATATATTAACTCGATGTAACACTCCGAATATAATTGGTTTAGATTATTATTTTTGTTATTCAATCGGATATGGAAAATGTAAGTATTTCGTAGCTATTGATTTATCTGTGTGCTATTTATCGGTATAGTATTTATGATTTTAATGAAGTTGTAAATAAAATGACGTTATATTCCGTTATTTATTAGTTTATTTTATTTATTTGTTCTATTTTTTTTTTTTAATTTATGAGTTTATTTATAACTGTAGAAAGTAAGTATTTTGTTACTTCATTCCGAATATATTTCAGTTATAATGATTTTGATTTTCTAAACATTTTAATTTATACTTAAAAATTTATTTTCAGTAAAACCACGTTTCATACGTTATTAAACTTTTGACTCCACTCATCATCAGAATTGAACTGAATAAATTTTTGAGTATAAAAATCTTTTAAAAAATATTATTTTAATCGTGTTATTTTCGTCGTGTTTTTTTTTTAATAAAATAAATAAATATATTTCAATTATAATGATTTTGATTTTCTAAATATTTTAATTTATACTTAAAAATTTATTTTCAGTAAAACCACGTTTCATACGTTATTAAACTTTTGACTCCACTCATCATCAGAATTGAACTGAATAAATTTTTGAGTATAAAAATCTTTTAAAAAATATTATTTTAATCGTGTTATTTTCGTCGTGTTTTTTTTTAATAAAATAAATAATAATTATTATTTTTTTTTTATTAAAATATAAATTTTCCTGCATATTATACTTCATATTTTGCCTATTTACGGTATATTTGATTATTTATTAATTTTAATATATTTAATTAATCTCTTCGGACTTTTCGACCTCAATTGTTAAAGGTTGTTGGTCGGGGTCTACGATTTTATTATATTTATTTTAAATTTATATATTTTCATATACAGTGTTTATTCGGTATGTTTGTTCTCCTTCACAGAAATAATAGAATTTCACGACATTCATTATTTCTTCGTTGTGTTTTTCGATATACTTAATACTTCTATTTCGTATAAGTATGATTTATTTCTTGTGTCTCCCTTATTAGATGAATACAATAAATTATGAACAGCATGGTGAGCAGGTTTTTATACTGTTAATTTTTTTTTTTTTTTAATACGTCGATTAATAAAGTGATTTAATCAATGAAGTTAGAAAAATAACTTACTGCGGTTTAAATTTTATTCGAATTTGAATATTAATATTATGTTTAATATCTATACGGTATCTGTAAAATTTATTTCTTCTAGATGTTTCTAATTTATATTCTAGGTTACTCGTAGTAAGAATAGAACATATTGGTAATTTCTTTAAATTTTATTTTTTTTAAGTTAATTATCAAATTAAAACTAAATACATCTCAGTTCGCGGCAAATATATCAATTTTTTTTTTAATAATTTAAGAAACGTCTTATTTTTTAAATAAATATTGAAATATTTGCGGCGTAATTTTAGTAGTAATAATAATAATAATAACGTATTTATAATGACTGATTGTTTTAGTAAACTTTTTATCATTTAACTTCTTCCATCATTGTTTTTCTTGGATTTCCTTATATTGTTTATCTTTTTTAATTTCCCTGAATATGTTTTTTAAAAGGTAATTTTAAATTACATAAGTGAATATTATATTTATATTTACATTTTTTTTTTTAAACGTTAGATAATTCACAGTTCGTTTATTTTCAAACTTAAATCTAAAGTCGCGCAATTATATTTTCGTATATATATATATATAAAAAGCACTCGAAGAAATTTTCTATAAAACCGTTTTACTTAGTAAGTTAATAATTGCTTGTGATACCTTTTTTTTGGTCACTTTCTTCTCTTGTAGATCAATTTTGTCCGAATGTTGATTATACTTTTTACAATAATGTTTATAATAACTACGGATGTGAAGAGCCAGCGTCCGTCTCAATCGCCGTGCTATTTCAATCCATTATGTATGTGTAGTAAAACTGTACCCAGCTTCGGAGTTGTATCGTGCGTCGATGTTATGTTACCAAAGATTCCAAACTCTTTTAATTTTTCCAAAATGAGCGGACTTAATTTGGAAAATAATAATTTAAGACTTATAGAAAATTACACATTTTCTACTACAGGTAAGAATTATTTTCGATTTATATCGCCGATTTGAACGTTTATATATGATCATTAGGAATTTTTTGGGGGAATTTATATATTGGAGAAAAAGAAACGATATGCGTTATTAATGAACGCGAATAAAACTAAAATGATAAGATTTATTAGATCAAGTAATAAAACCGGAATGTTGAAAAAAGGGAAATAAAATTGTGAAAAGTCGAACGATTTCGTTATTTTACACCGAACGATTAGGATAACGGAGTGAGAAAACTGACAGACTGTCAGATTGTTTTAAGTGTCTATTCCTCATTTTATATTTGTAAATTTGTTTATATTTTGTGTTTTTATTTTTTAAATCTTTATTTTTATTTTAATTGGAATATCACTTGATAATGGCGTAATTGCTGAAAAGCTTTGCGAATTTTTCAAGAAAATAAACGTTTAGTGAATTTAACTAATTTTCGTAATTAAAGTAATAAAAAATCACTACATTCCACAATCTAAAAATTAATATATAAATAACGATGAAAATAAACATAATTAAAAAAATAAATTTAAAAGAAAAATAAATTAAAGTAACGCACGAGAAGCGTGATGTGGAGTAAGTAAAATTCGAACGACGATCTGATATCGTGTGATTCAAAATATAAAAAAATAAAATAGGAAAAAATGAGAGTGTAAGAGAGATAGAATCATCGTGTATGTGTGACTGTGAATGCTGAATGTATATGCATAGAGCAGAATTATGTAAATTTAAACTTACAAGTAAAATGTTTATTGTTAATTTTCGTCGATAAGCAATTTTGCTCGACGAAATTAATAAGAGAAAATGTGTAAATATTCGTGTGTTATATTATCAAATAAAGTTTTTTGTTTTTTTTTTTTAATTATTGTAACAACGCGTTTATTCAATATGTTTTGTTTCGTATTTAGAAGAAAATACTATCTAAAAATAATTTTCAATTTTTTAGCTTTAATAAATTCAGTGTTTTCGATAAGTATTTTTTCATCAACTTTAAACGTCTGTTTAATCCTGTAAATAATTAAAAATGAAAATGGACCGTTTTACAGGTTTAATTATGTTAAAAATTAAGAATAACCCGATTCACGTTATTCCGTCGGAAATGTTGAACGGATTGGAGGTTTCGCTTCGCGAATTAGAATTACAAGAACTTAACTTGATCAAAGTGCCGACTCAAGTTTTGAGTAAATTAAAAAAGTTACACGTACTGAATCTTTCGGGTAAATATTTTTTTCTTGATTTCTTTTTAAAAGAATATTTTGAATAATATGACGAAAGTGCTCGAACATCGAATATTTTACAATATACAAAACTAGGAATTTATTATGCGGAGATGCAGAATTTTTAATTTAGATCACACACATACAAAGTATATCAAAATCTGATAGTTTTTCGCGGAGATAGGCTTAAAGTGTTGTTGATATTTATTTATTTATTTATTTATTTATATACGGTTTACATAACGGTTAATGTCAATTGATATACGAACATTGCGCAGTAATTTAATATAAGTACGCAACTGAATTAAACCACAATAAATTTGAAAAGAAAAAACTGATATTAAATTATTAAAGTAAAATATAAAGAAATACAACTGCATATACACGTACACATAAACAAAGTAAATCACAATACACATTGAAATAAACACACGTAAGCAAAAACAAAATACAATTTGTTGAATGAAAGAGGTAGAAACGTGTATAACATGGTTTATTCATTGTAAAAACTCTTAATATAACGTAACATAATCGAAAGACTTACAACGTGATAAGATAAACAGTGCTGCCACTATTAATACATAAAACTATATAATTGTATGCAGAGTTTGTTTCACTTAACACAATTATCCACACGTGCACACATACATTCACTACACAGGAAAGTGCGTACATAATCCTACGCATGAAATACATGTATACATTAAAGAAAATTTCAAACATATGTACGTATGGAATAATATAACGAAAATTTAAAATTATAAAATCAATAATTCCGAACAAGCTACTCACGAACCAACGCCAATATCTTTCTCACAGTGTAACACGTACGTAAAGTTAAAGTTTCGCTAAACCAAAAAATCATATAAATACCTGTTGTGGTAATGTCTATATCTAAATATGGATAAGTTTTAATACAGACGGAAAGTTGACACCAACACGGTGAATTGGAGTGAATTGAACCATACGCGAACACGGTTGGAAGAAATAGCGATTTATTCTGGTGTTCTCATCCAAGGTACTACGTAATTAATTTGCGAAATAAAATATTCGTCATTAGCATTGCGCAAGTTATTTAAAACTTGAACATTTTCCGCCAAAGCATGACGTCACAATAAGTAATTATTATACGTGATCTGCGTAATAATTCATTATTCGAAAAAATATATATTTCAAAAACTGAGCCCGAATTCTTTCCACATCTATAGTGTACTTATTATAAAATGTATCCCAAATTAAGGAACAATACTCTAATTTACGATTTTACATAGTCAATCGGATTTGCTAACGAAAAGCTTCTGAAAACCAGACAATTGCTCGTATTTTTTAAATTTTCGCTACTATTTCTGAATTTTTAAAAATTCATTCCTATCTGCTACCCACTACATGTGAAATAACTATTTTCGAGTATTTTAAAATAATTTACTACTAATCAATAATTTTGGTTAATAAAATGACGTCATAAAATACAAATGTTATAGCTGCTGTTCCGTTGTCATCGATGTTAATAGGCTACATATATATTAATAATTAAATTTTTGACGAATTTTGAAATAATTTCCTACCAAATTGCTCTCCGTGTCATCAAAATTCATATATGTTCCTTTTATTATATCTGCGGATTATTCGATCACAGTGTCCATTATATACGAACTTTTAATGCTAAAAGATTATCTGCTTTTATAATAAGGTAAATTTACTTGACATAGAATGTTCCATGCTAAAAATGTTTATTTGACACATTAAAAATTATCTAGTTATTTAAAAAGCAGTATTATACACAAAATATTGAAAAGGTATAATATTTTGTAACAAAATGATAATATGTGACTAAACTGGTTAAGTAGTTTTTTTTAAAGATTTAGTTATCACCGCTACTTTAAAACGACGTGCTATAATTTTTTAAACGGATGGTGGAACATAATCCTATAAAAATTGTATTCGACGATAGGACAAGTTAAGATTACGTAATGCAGTTGATTTTATTAGAAAAGTATCTGATTACATAATTTTTCGCAATAGTTAAAATAAAGAAATTAGATAAATTTTTTAAAATATAAATATTTCTATCAGCCTGTTATAATTAGAATTTATGACGAATTTTTCCGAGAAAAGAAGTGCATTAATCAGACTGATTTTTGAAAAGTAGTTTTTTTGGGGGCTTGTTTACCCATTAAAATTTATAACATAATTCGAACAAAATAAAATTATCTTAATTTTAATTATACGAGCACGTTACAATTAACAATAAATATATATTATAGTGATATTTTACCTCGAGCTCTATTAGGGTTTCTTGTTTTATTTATCGTGAAATATTTTAAATTCTCTTTAAAAATCCTACTCTATTTTAATCGTTTCTATCCACGATATCTGTTTCACTTCGAGTTATTTCAAATTATTTTAATAAGAAAGTACATTAAACAAAAGTTAAAGATAATTTAACGGTAATAATTTCTTAGAGAATTATGTGGTCTAATATTTTATCGTTAAAATTTCAATAATTACTACACAGTGGTTACGGAAGTAAGATAGCCAAATGTAGTCTCAAAGATGGAATCATGATAAGTAGTTTATTTAGTTTTATATATATGCACTTTTGTTCGTGATATTTGATTATTGTTTTTAACAGGTAATGAAATTTCTGAAATCGATTCGTACAATTGGATAGGCGTGGAAAATACGGTTGAAACGTTAATTCTCAGTAAAAACGCGATTATTCGAGTATCACGGGGCGTATTCAGCGGATTTAAAAAGTTGAAATATTTGGACTTGTCTGAAAATTTAATAACCGAGTTACCGTCTAGTTTATTTCATCCGGGTTTATCTGGCCAATTGACGTATCTTTATTTAAACGATAATCGATTGCAACGTATACCGTATTATCAGTTACAAGAAATTAGGTTAGTGCGTTGCTCTAATCAATGAAAGTCAGCCATGATACCGAGTTGTTATTCGGAAGTTTCGAGTTTTTAATCGGCGGGCTGTAGATAATAAATTCATCCCCTAATTGATCTTTACCGTGTCTTGGAGGAATTAAAAATAAGAAAATAACTTTCTAGTCGTATAAATAATTCTGTTTACGTAATTGAACATTGTGTGCAATGTAGTGATTTTTTAAATAAGATAAACGACAAAAAAGTAGTTAAAAATCATTAAATTTTTTGCATAAAAAGAGCACAAAGTGTTTTCGGTTATTGAGCTATCATCAAATGGACGTAAAAAATAAAATACAAATTTTATGAATTAACGAAACGAAATAAAAACAAATTATTAATCACTATAAAAATTATTTTATTAATGCGAAGCTTTTCGACAGTCACGTCATTTTCAAGAGTATACAAAAATATGTAATATTGAAGATAATATCAAACATCAGATTTGGTCCTAACCCAAATATAAGAATAGAGATAGATTACCGTCTGAACTTCTGTTGACAAGGAATACTACTTGATGAGCTTATAGTGTGCATCCTTGCACGCGCGTAAATTATATAATTTCATTAAGGTCAATAATACAAATTTATAATCCGAACAGTTCACTAAAACTGAAAGGTTAAAACTGGAGGAAAATAAATAAATAAAAAAAAAACATTTAAACATTACGGATGTATGTTTCTCATTTTTATCTACGATTTTACTTTTTGCTTTATAAATCTATTGGACCTGGTTTTTATTATTTAGCGAAAAAAAAATTTTAATTAGGTCGTATATATGTTTATGCTATAGATCGTTAGATGTACTGCATTTAGGTTACAACTTCATAACGAACATTACTGAAACAACCGACTACCCGATGGCAGTAAATTCGTTATTTTCTAAACGAAAATTGTCGATAAGCGAATTACATTTAAATTACAACCGTATTAATGTTTTGTCGGACGGATCTTTCGTACATTTCGAATCATTAGACAGACTGTATCTGGACGGTAATCGACTCGATACGATTGACGTAAGATTATATGTTTACGTTTTTCATATATAAATAGTTTGAATTTTCGATGTAATTTCGATATACGAAATGTCGAACGAATTGTTTCATTAAAAACGGATTCGCGTAATTAAAAAAAAAAAAAATTAACGCCACGTGAATAAAAGAATTTCGATTTTTATCAATATTATTATCTAGTTATAATTTAATGAAATATATGACGAAAAATTTTTAAAATTATAATAATCGGTTCGAAATTTATTCATACCCGATTTCCAAATTCGGGTTTTCCGTATTTTTAAATATAATTTTTGTCGAAACATTTTATCCGCTATAGAATAAGACTTTAATCAGCAGTAAAATTACTTATTTGCGACTTTCCGCGCAATAATTGGCTTTTCTAAAATTTAAAATTAATTCCAAGATGATTTTACTATACTGTTCGAATTTAAAATTTTCTAAATTTATTACTCGTTCGTTATAAAGTTGAAAAGATCGTAATTAATTATAAACAAAAAAAAATGGCGCGAACAAATCGATCATTCGTAAAATTGTACATGGACGATAGTAAATTTTTCGTTTTAAATCTGTGTATCAGCTGAATTTTAAATTACAATTTCTTAGTCGAATTTTCTTCTTTTGTAAAACTACTTTAGGAGGAAGGACGTTTTGAATTTACCGAAATAATATTGATTCAATCATTAATCGCTGACTCATAATTACATTATTATATAAAGAATAATAAAAAAATTTAAGAAAATTATTTAAAACGTCCGGTGTAACATAAATAATCGACTTCTGAATTTTTAGATGTTAAAATATTTTGTTAGCCGTTTATAATTTATCTAATAATTTCCAACTGTCTGTCTCCTTTTATTTATTTATTTTTAATAATGTTATAGGAGTTAATATTAAAATTAAAAAAAACTTTCGATGGATGTCACTATTTAGAAAAAAAAACACGATATTTCGGATGTGTTTACACAGTCCATTATCGAGGCAGAATGTAAACTGAACTATCGAAGGAACGTCTCTATACGCTTTTGAGCGACCATGCTGTTTCTCAGTTTCTCAGACGATATCTAAAACTAATATTACCACTACTACCAATATCATGGATTTGATCGGTTGTGCAGAGAGGACCGCCTCCAGCTGCTGGTTGGTCTATATTTTTCGCGTTTTTCCCCATTCCCCCACCTTAATTTGACAATATCACTCAAACTCTGTTGAAATTACCTCGATATTTACTCATTTCAACAGATTTTTGTGTCAACCTTGCGTGATATTTATCCACTATCGTAAAAAAGGAGACATCATTGAATTTTATGACACGACTGAATTACACACGGGGTACGGTAGATTTTTAAGTTCTAAGGTATTTTACATCATATGCTCCTTTATATCCGCTGGTCTTTCTGTTTGACCAATATAACAGTTGAACACGGACTTGTCCCCCGTGAAAGTTATCTTCGACGCTTCAAAACATATTTCCAATTTTTCGTTGGGTATTAAACATTGGTTTAATATTTTTTCTGCTTAACACTCTTCTTCCTATTTTATCTGTAATGCCTTTTGTATAAGGCAGGATTACGTAATATTTCATTCCTATTAATGATTTCTATCCTGTTTTTCAATGTACTTAAAATTTATCGATGAAAAATTTCGCCCCTATGACATTATATCCATTATTTACCGAGGAAAGCTTCAAATTATTTACCATCCGATACATCACCGCAAATTACTTTTCTCCCTCGAGTCGAGAAAGTTTTAAATACACCTAATCGTTATATCCTTTATATACACACCTGTATGTGTATTTTTAAGGAAGACGGATGTAAACTTTTTTCGTTTTTTTTTTTGTCTTTTTAGTAACGTTGTGTGAGTTAATATATCGGAATTTAAAAATCATGTCCACTTTCTATCATCAACACTTTTTCTTTATTTCGGGGTCACTGCAGTAATGGTAAATTAGTTAATTTCGTATTACACACATATCGTTAATATTTATCGTGATATATTTTATGAGTAATTTTCACATTCTTCAACCGTATATAAAAAGTGTAGTCTTCGTATTTACTGTTTACGAGGAAGAACACTATAATTTTTTTTATACTACAGAATTAAAAAAAAAAAAAAAAATTATTGTATTTTTTCGTTTTAAATTTTAAGTAAGTTCGTTCCAGTTACCGTAACGAAATCATTCTATATTATATAAGTGCTCGATTTATTCTTTCATTTTCAGACCGGTGTTTTTTATAACGACTTTCCTATGTCTAAATTATCGTTAGTGAAATGTTCGTTGAAATCGATTCCTATGGACGCTTTTCGAGGATTGATGAAAAATTTACGATTTTTGGATTTATCGAATAATCGTTTGGTCTTATTCCCTTACTATTTATTATCGAATTACTTCCATCTGAAGACGTTGATTATTCGCGATAATCCTTTTAACGCTATTTCATTCGCGCCGGAGACGGATTCATCATTACAGGAGTTAGTAGGAACGCTCGATCATTTCAATGCCTACTGCGGCCTTGATACTTTTAGCAGGTTCGACGATAAATACGTTACAAATACTTTACTAATACATTACAAATACGTTACAGATATACGTTCGGTTATTATTGTAAATTCTTGTTTTATGATTATATCGCAGAAAACCGATAGGATTTATATTAGTCGGTTTCAATCGTTCAAACACCTTTTGTTAATGAGCGAACGCTACATTTTAAGTAAACGAATAATATTATTAATGTTTCTTTTTGTTATGTCGCAATATCCTTTTCTGAGCAGGTAGTTATATTTAAAAAATTCGTTTTCGACCGTAGATGCACTATGGTCATTTATTCTATATAAAGAGGTGCTACGCACCACTTAAGAAGTATAGAATTTCCAGTTTACTTCGCTTAGAGTATCTAATGATTATAAATGTATAATATCAATTACGGTAACGTTTATTAGATCGTACCTAAACCGGGCAATACGCAAAGCCATATATAGTCCATGTTCGCACTACTTCTAGATTTGTTCCCCAAAAATGTGCTAATCAGTTTTTTAATACGGAATGTAGAAGTAAAAAAGAGACATCGGAAATAATCCAGGAATTCTATCGAGCATTATACAATGATAAATATGCCAATCGATGGCGACCAGTGTAATATTAAGGAAGAAATAAAAGATAAAAAAATATCAAAAGAAGAAGTAATGACTATAATTAAAAGTATTAAAATCCGGAAAATTGCAAGTCCGTATGGAATAAAAGTGGAAATTCTGAAAATAGCTCAGATGAGATTTCGGGCTTTTTGGCAAACTTTTTCAACCTTTGCATACAGAAAAATACAACATCTGAAGGATGGAATAAGGCGCAATTGACACTGTTGCATAAAAAATTTGATAAGAAGAGCCTACTCTCAAATCTTTATATAAATTATTAACGAAAATCATTACGAACAGTTGGATATATAGTTCAGCCGATGCAACAAGCGGGGTTCCGAAAAGGCATGTACACTATCGTCTATATCAAATTTAATATCCGTTAGTTCTTTTTCTAAGATTTTTTCTTCTCCTTGTAATGTATGGCAGTTATAAGTTGCTATGTAAAGTTTCATTCCTTTTTTCTCTTCTTTTATAGTTTTATTTATTTTTTTATTATTTTTGTATTATTTTTATCAATTTGCCCATTTTGGGCTTGGCGGTTACGGCCTAATTTTTTTCGTTTCACGTGTTGGGTGGAATTTGGTCTAATCTTCCGCGATGAACAGTCGTGTTGGAGCATGCATTTTATCCCTATCTGCCAGGTTTAGTTGATGTGTTTTTTTTTCGCTTATGATTACCCGCAATAATTTGTTTTACATTTATAAATATTCGTGTATTGTGACTTTCCAGTTTCATATTTACGTTTTAGTATGTATTGTAGAGGCAGGGTGGTAAGCTTATGATATCCTGTCACTTGATTTTCTGTCTTAGGTCAATACCCTACCCACAAGGCAGTGGGTTATTACTGAGGAAGTGACGGTGTTAGGCTTTTACGGCGACCTAAACTCGCCGAGGTATAGACAGTCGTAGGATTTCATCAGCATTTTAGTGGACAGGTCTTCAAGCTGATCATCTGCATCCTCGTGTCTCCTTACCCTGTCGCTACTGGAATCGTCTTTTCCGCCAGTAGCCGCTTTGGTTTGTTGGTTATTCGCAGCTGGCCAGTATATCTACTACTGGCTACTCCACTATCCACCACCTGTGGACGATAAATCACCTACATATTAAAAATAGAAATACCGAAGAAACAAAATAAATTTCGACGCTCATTATACACGCTGTTGATCGAATTTTAAAAAGACTTTTGATTATACATTGTAACGACCTGTACGACATATATACACACACATATATAGAATCCTCACCAGGGATGCCAATTTATATGTAACGACCTATTCGACATATATACACACATACACACATAGGGATGCCAATTTATGCGACGACCCGTACGATATACATATACATACACATATCTACCGATCGTTAGCATATATATATATATATATATATTTACGTTATATGTCTAAATATTCAGACATAAACATAAAAAAATATAACGTTACCGACTTTCTAATCTGCTTTGTTCCTTGAGGTATGTCCGGGATGCCACATGGGAAAGGCCCATGACCGTTAATTAAATAAATTAAATAAAAAAAAAAACCGAATGAAATAATACGTGTTTATTTACGATAAAAATTTATTAGAAATTTTATTTTATTTTTCCGCGCAAAATTACGATTAAAATTTAACTATCCATATAAACGTACTATGAAATTAATTGCTTTAATTTAATACAAATTATAAACACTTATTTTTTATAATAACGAAACTTTTCCTTAACCTGGATGGCTAGGCTTCGCGATCGAAGTCCCGACGGTCCATCCTACCTTCTTCGACCGACGAACGATCCGACTTAACGTGTTCGCTATCTCGACTTACTCTTACTCGATTCAAAAATTGACTGACTGACTGACTTAAACTCAACTGACGAAACTGGCGAAATAAACTCCGACAAAAATCGTCTTTTTATTACTCTCCAGGACCCCAGAGGCAACACAGGTATCTTATCGTTATTATACTTATTATTTCTTCTACTTTTGACAAAATGCCGGTTTCTTTTCATTTATATTTTTCTTTTTTACATCTTTTTCTCCTCCATAATGTTTTTTGTCTGTTTTTGACGAAAATAGTTGAACCAAGGAAAAGTTCCATTGTCCCTTATATTTTAAGGTTATATACTTATATACATATATATATATATATATATATATATACATATATATATATATACATATATATATATATAGTCTTATACATAGTTATTAGTACGGCGGCCAGCATCAGGTAACATAACATATATATATATATATATATACATATATATACTCAACATACTCGCTTTTCTAGGAATTCTATATTAGAAATTTCCTAAATTGACTGTTTTCGGCGGAACTCTCCGATTTCTCTTTTGGGATAGCCAATCAGAAAATTCGGAGCTGTTTCTTTTGGTCTTCGACCAAAATGCCGACTGAGCCCGTTTTATGAGCTATATTTACCTTTTTTTTGTCTGCTCCTGCCATGTCAATTCTTAATTTATTATATATATATCCTTTCGGCACTTTTTCTATACTAACTTTAATGAATCTTTTACAACTCTAATCTTACTGGCGCCAGTGTGCTTTCCCAATACATATACTATACCTATATCAATCTAGCTCCATTCTATTTCTTTTTTATTATATTTCCTTTTTACTATCTTTTCTTTGGGAAAGTCACGTTCGCGACGCCGACCGGATGTACGTACACATATACTATTTCTTTTTCTCATCATTCACGTACATATTATTGAATTTAAACTTCTAAATATAAATTTTAATTCTCATTCTAATTTATCAACTTTAATCACTCACTAATACTAATAATGTAACAAGCATGGTTGCTACAACATCAAGAAAGCTTAAAGCACTGGAAACCGGGTCGAAATAAATGAAGAGTATTATCTCGATTATACAACACGTATATGAAAAATCAAAGGCTACCATGCAGGTTGACTCAGTGGAAAAAGATGAGAAAGTGTCACCACAGAAGGAGATTCGATGTTACCTACACTGTTCATTGTGACTATTATTAGATGTAGTTGATCACAATGATGTACGTTAATGAAGATTAACCGCAGTTTGGTTAAGGCTGATTCAGTCCATGATTGAAGGAACTAATCTATTGGCCGACTAATACGTTCAATACTTTATGTTTTTCATCCACGATATTTTTAACACACACACATATATATGTGTGTGTATTTGTAATAATGATTAATTTGTATCTTGTTTTTTGTGTACTTTTATTCAATAATAATAAAAAAAAAGTAATTAAAAAACACTAGGTCTTTGACGATTTGATTTTCGCTTACTAAATATCGAAATTTTAGATAAAAAGTAGCGGTTGGTTTTTTCCAAAATTTGAATTGTTATTTATTATTTCAGAATAAAAAATCTACGTTTGTTATCAATATCGAAATGTCGAGTGCCAGTTTTATCGTTACAAAATTTTTATAATTTTGATTCCCGCTTGGAAGAATTAACTATTATTAACGCTGGTTTGCAGTCTATCGGTGCGCATGCATTCAGCTATGTAAATAGAATCGTCAAGTTAGATTTATCCTATAATTCTGTTTCAGATATACACCCTGATGCATTTATCGAGGTTATTATTCTTGTTGCACAATTATACAATTATATATATATATATATATATATTCGTATATATATATATATGTATATATGTATATATATATATATATATATATATATATATATATATATATATATATATTCGTATATATTTTAAGTTAAAAACAACGCGAAATATGCTAATTCGTGTCAACGATATAGCGATCAGAATTGAAAATCTTACGAAAAAAATGAAATTATTTTATTGTATTAAAAATTACGAATGGCGTCTCAAAAACAGGAAAAGCAAATAATAATCGCTTATTTAGAGAAATTAATTTCTCCTCGTATTGTTTATAAAAATAATAAATATTCTTTACGTTCTGGCTTTTTTGATTATTTGAAAATTTTATGACCTACCTGGTTTATATTTAAGATATAATTGATTATTAAATGATTGCAAAATTAAATTACCTTATACTACTCGATGTTACCGTAATTAGAGTGTAAAGGAAGCCATCTGTTATATTAATCTGAATAATAGTCGCCATTTGCATTCTCATCAGGATCAATTTTTCCGTATTCGAGGATAGTGTTCACAATATTGAAAGCTTCGGGTTGTAGATTTTGCTAGAGTCAAATATAAAAACATAATAGACTATACGAGGAAGATAATTTTATTTAATTATATACACGATCTATCAACTATCCTCTGAAAAATAAATTGTGCGGACAGCTTATGTAAAATAAAAAATTGACGATTTTATTAAAGTTCTTAACCAATAATTATTTGAGAATTAATTCGAAGACAATTGATGTAGAAAAATTTCTAGCTGAAGAATATGAAGAAATACAGTTGAATGTGTCACTAATCTAACTCGGTTTAGTTTTAGATACTGACTCGAAAACACGAATACCAAGTTGATGAATAATATCCGAACTGGGGTACAATACTTTACGTAAGGAGAGTATATATAATTCTCACAAATGTAGCCAAGTGGCACGAGGTATGAATCATTTATAACAAAACGTATTTTCTAAAAATTGCAACTGAAACGATTGAATTTTCCCAAACTAATAGTTTCGACTAATAATCGGTTTCTGTCGAAATATGGGAATCAACGCTTCATAGGAAGTTAAATAAGGATAAAGTATATACAAGAAATTAATAGACCATAATTTATTTATTCATTTATTTGTTCTATCTGTTTATGTGGTGAGAGGAAATATAAAATCTATTACAGTATTTCAAAAACCAATACAGAATGAAAACCCGTTTCGAACTGTGATTCAAGATGGTTTAAAAGGGTTTCAACGTGATAACACAGACTAACGATAATTAATATGTAATTCAATTTAATTTAAACAACTATAAAGATATAATTGTGTGGTAGTATATAAATGTAATGTATATTGAAGTTAATAATTAATAATGGTATATTAAATAAAAAAGTTGCCATTGTTAATTATCTAGATGTAAATAAAATGGGAAATAACAATTTTAGTTCTAATTTCTGACATATGAGCGGGTATAACAAAAATATGATTCTGAAAAATTGAATAATCACTATGCTTATTCATTTGAAGTTAATTTATTAAACAGTGTGACATATTTTCATTTTTAAAGAATATTTAATGCCGCCAATACAAAATTTATTTTTCAAAAACTATTTTTGAATCATAATCTATATAGTTTTAATCTATGAATCTGTTTTTTTTTTTTAATTAATATATATACATGTATATTATTTTTAGATTGGTTATTCATTGGAATACTTACGTTTATCGAGATCATTTTCATCACTAATGATAGTTCCAGTGGAATGTTTAAAGCACTTGGTCAATTTACGATTTTTGGATTTAAGTTATAATAAATTTGAAATTTTGTCCGAGCTAACGTTACATCCGCTGGTTCATCTTAGAACGATTCATCTACATGATTGTCAACTTAAAGAATTATATCGAAATACTTTTCAAGTAATTATTTCGTTTTTATTACTTTTGTTATTGTAATCTCGTAATTACTTATTTTTAACTTACTAACATTACCGTATTTTACCTTTCTTAAAATTTACACCTTTAAAATATTTTATAATCGTACAATTTAAAAATTTTAATTTTGCTGTCGAAAAAAACCCTACTTGCGTTTTATTTATTGGATAATCGTCCGTTGTTTTAAAATCGATATCCTATGAGATTACCTGAAAGAACGGATTGATACTATTAACAAACATGCCGATGAATAATTTTGTGATTAAGTTATTACAGATCACGATAACGGAGATTTGAGACTATTTAAATCGATGTTATTGTTTCGCTATACAAAATTTTCATTTTCGTTAACGGCTACAATTATCACGATCGGTGGTTTAGAGGATTGCGCAATTATTACAATACATCGATTCTAAAGCAACGGAAAAATAGTTAGCCGACGATTATGTACGCATAATAAAATAAAACTACAGGCGAATCACAATAGTCACATCGTTAACGAGTTTATCGCTAATTTTATATTGCAGAACAAAAATATTTCAGTCAGCGTTCAGCATGAAAAACGAGTATCTTCAAATTTTAGTCTCACAGATATCAAATTCTAGTATAATCCTAACGGATTCGAAAATTCTGGTAAATAAAATATATATATATATAGTACCACACACGTGCTATCCTAAAACTAAATCCGAACAAGACATAGTCTGCAGTTGTTCACTTGCCGCACGGAAAAGTGAGTAAATTAAACATAAAATACTGTTCACTGAATGACCTAAATATCTCGAATTTATCATCGATAGAATTCTGTTATGTAAAAAGCGTTGTTGAAATATAAAAATAAATGTGCTGCGTAAATTAGCCGGTCGTTCAGGAGAATCTAGTACTCACTCTCGAAGTATCGTCCTTAGCACTGGATTATGGAATACGCTTTCTGGTGTAACTTAAGTTCGTACGAAACGCGCTGATATCGCGCTACAGGAAGCTTAAAAAACAAGCATAAAAAAGTTTATTTTCTGGTCCCTTAATATTAGACTTCGCCTAGCTGCTAGAATTGAATAAGTAACCGAACATATCAAATTTCAATGTAAACCATCGCTACAGCGAAGATTGAAATATCTTAATGGTAAATCATTTAACTGTTTCCCTAGATGGACTAGTAATATGACAGAAAAATTAGTGTTAACCAAAAGTACGTCAGTTTAATGAACGTCTCAGAGAACTTTTACATATATGGTTTACAATCCACTCCAAGGTGACTTATAATATTCGTTAAATTTCGTCAGGAAAACATCACTTTCCTAAAAAAATTTAAAAAATTTTGAGCAAATAATGTGTGATACGTATCAATTCTACCCGCCGTGCTATAGAATCGTGTCGACAGTAGTTTTCCTGAACCGGAAAAAATGGTTATTTTTAACTTTTATGGAAAGTCGATCGTTAGTAAATTATCTAGGAATGTTAGATTGTTACGTTCGAGTAAATACAGTTTAGATCTCGTCGATTTGTTTTGTGTTTATAAAAAAAACTTTGCAAAAATCGACTATCCTCTGAACGAATATGTACGATCGAAATTAAAATCTGTTTTTTTCATTTTTTCTTTCTACGGAAATATATTTTACAACGCGTGTTACGTCGTTAAATTAATTATATTCGTAGTATATAAATACCGATAAATGTGAACTAGCGTTCCTCCTGTAAAAAAACAACACCATCTGCAGCGAACTTATATCGCATGAATACGATAAAACTGGAAAATCAATGGAGCGACAAAATAATCTCGATCAGAAATGTGAAGAAAATGGTCGAACGTCCGTTCAATTTTTAAATGAAATAAATCGGGACGCTAAATGTTTCGGTTCGAGTCTTGTCGATGTTCAAAGATCGATGAGGAAAAATACGGGCGATATATTAAACAGCTCGAACGAATGGTCTTCGATAGAGCCATCTTCGACGACTTCAGACGGTAATAGTTTGTCCTTACAACGTTACGAATTTGAAAAATGGCCGCCGCTTAAATTTAGTCACGTTACACGGGGCAAACGATCAGTTTCAAAAAGTAAACAAATTGATCGAAATAATATTAACGATAAAAATAATTTATTAATTAATAACGACGTAATTATTAACGCTACGAAGAAAAGATCCGGATCCGATATCATTTTATCGAATATCGATAAGAAGGCAGATAAAGACTTTCGAGTTACACATCGATATTCTCGATATCGTATTGACGGTCGTATGTTCGATATTAAGAAACGACGATGTAACAGCTGTCCGGAATTATCGTGCGGTCGAGGAGAGAGTGAATTAAACAATTGGCCGAATTTACGTTCGAGCAAAGTAGACGAATTTAACTTAGTGAAACGTACGACGGACGTCTTATCGCAGGAAGATGAAAAAATTATCGGCGATTTTAAAATTAAAAAGAAACTAATATTTATGCGGATGCAAATATGTAAAGATATTTTGCATACGTTAAAACGAGAAAAATTCTTATAAAAACCACTCTAGTGATTTTTTTTTCATTAAGATTATTGTGACGACTATATATATAATGTTTGACAATAACGATGACGAAGTTCACGTGTGAAGAGTTTCCGATGAAGTGACTGCGACTTTTACTTCATTAAATCATATGGTTTTCGAAGTCGTTTTAAATCTTCATCAGTTTTCCTGAAACCGTATGAGTTCAGCATTGGTATGTTTTTTTCCAATATTTTCGTGTGTTTGCAAGCAAACCTAGTAATTTCATCCGTGACAATTTTTAAGTATCGGTGCATGTCATAAAAATCTATATGCGCGGATGATCGTACTAATCGCGACGTTTTGGCGTCTTTTTATGGAATCTATATTGGAAATGCTAGTACAACCCTAAATACATATAATAGCCATATACAAAAGTCGTTTATTTTTTAGAGATAGCGTTGAGTTCTTTGAAGTTAAAATGTTGCTTTTTTTATTATTAAGTTATCTTACTCCTGACGACGGTGCAACTTCCGACGACGTCTAATTTATTCAGGACGACTATCGAACATGCGAATAAATTTTTTAAAATTATTATTTGTTTATTCACGGTTTTTTACATTTCGAAATCAATTATAGTATTCATTTTTAAATCTAAACGAAAAATGTAATTGCTTTCAAAACGCCACGTAATAAACAAATTGACACAGTTTACATCAATCGTGAAAGTTTAAGAGTGTAATTATTATCGCGTTTAATAAATTAAAGTACCAGGATGATCCTACTAGTTTTTTTTTTTTTTTTTTTAAAATATCTATCAAGAACCATTACGTACATAACTTTTACTATTATAATCATATACAACATCGTTTCATAAATTTCCGGAGGAGTAACAACCAAAAATATATGCCAGAAGACCGTTAATTTTTTTTTTTGCAAATAAATTTTCAAATTTTTCAATCGGTTTTTTCCCTTAAAATAATTCTTTCGTGCGTTAAAAAAAGATCCGATAGATTCGATTACCCGAAATATTAAATTTTAATGGAAGTAAATAATTAAATATACATATACAACTGAAACTACAAATAAATGTAAAGAAACAATTAAATTATTAAAGTGAAATAAAAAAAAACATAAAACTATACATAAACACAGTCACCCGAAATACACATTGGAATGTACACACATAAGCAGAAAAAAGTACAATTGTCCACGCATGTACACACATTCACTACATTGGAAAGTATACATGGATTAATCATATAGGTCATTTCTGAGTAAGTAGTAAATGACGATTAAATTAAAATCCAATCAAGTCGAACGTTGGCTCGTCGAAAATCTACCAAGCAACCCATCCTGAGCAAGCCGATATGGGATGGTTTTTCATTGTCTTCCCCCATTTCTTTACTTCGCTAGGAAGCTGATACTACTAATTGAAACGAATAGCTGAGTTGGCTAGGGTTTCTTCCGATTCGAACTCGCGTTGTGTGAACAGAACGCTGAAATATCGCATCATCATGTGACCTGAAATTATAAATACGAATCGATATTTCATATTTTATAACCGGTAAAACTCTTTTAATCATTTATATTTACTGAATTTATTTATTTTATTGTAGTCGATAAATTCTGTTCCATTTTTATAGATAACTGTACGAGAGTTAAGTATCCACACTTCTAGATTCGTATATTTTAGATATAATTTTTATCCACTTAAAATTTTTCTAACATTACAGGGCGGAGTACATACAGAATTGCAAAATATATTGTTATCGTATAATTTCTTAAAAATTTTAAGAAGTTATACGTTTGCCGACTTGAAAGAATTGCGACGGATAAATGTGGAAGATAATCAAATTCGTAAAATCGAAACACAGGCTTTTCTTAATTTGGAAAATGTGCGCAGCATACTATTGCGTGGTAATCGAATTTCTGTTGTTGAAAACGAAGCGTTTCAAAATTTGCCGAACTTGGAAATTCTCGATTTAGCTTACAACGAGTTAGTTTATTTCGATTTTGCCATTTTCGATCAGGTAGGTTAATTTTTTAAATTTATTTTTTTTGATAAATTATTCGTGGATTAAGAGATTAACTCGTTCAATTGATAAATTTCTTGAAGACAGGTAATTATATAGTTTTGATCGGCACTAACTTTAGATGATTCTAGATCATTTTTAACGCGTCATATAAATATTTTTATAACAGATACCGCGAATAAATGTCCTACATTATTAAAACAAATATTTTACCAGATCATATGTACACATAAGGAACGTTAAAAAGGTTTAAGAGGAAATACTTTACTACGCTGATTAAACGCGACGGTTTCAAAAATTGTATCGTTTCGGCTTACATTTTACAGTGTTTTTATTAAAATATCTCGTCACAGTAAATGTTGCTCTGAACGAAACATATAGAATAATTACAGGCTGCTTTAAAGCAACACCGCTACAGAAGTTGTACACGAATACATTTGACACAGTGGAAACTGACAAAGAACGCCACCCATTATGTAACTATACATAGTCGAGATCTAGCCTTTTTGGGGACGGTCGAAGAGTTGGAAAACCTGGTAAAGTCTGAAAGATTAAAAGTTTGGAGAACTGAAAACGCTAGTAATGTAACGGAATCTATTGCAACAAGAAACGATTTAAACTTTATGGCGCACCTTAAACAGGATACTTGGCCAAGTAAATCAATGCGAATGTGGTAATAACGAACATTTTTTTTCAAGTTCGATCTATGTGGCACCTTTGATGCAGACAAATAGAAACTTTAAAATTTCTGCTAGAAAGAGTTTATGATAATTAAAATGTCATTAAAAAAATAATATAAAATCATGAATACCTAACGTTATTTCGTAAAATATAAAAATACAATTATGTAATTTGTTCCACTTTTTATTTGTCTCTCGTTTATGTAATTGAATATACTAGATTTCCGTGTAACTGAACTTTTTGAAATTATCAGAACAGAATAAAATGTTCGTTTTATAATTTATGCTCGTTTGTTTTATTAAAAATTCGATTTCAGTTCGAGAAAAAGTATTTTTATTTAAATCGGTAATATTTTAGCATTTTTCTCTTACGATCCGAGTTCGGAATCATATCGGAGGCGGATATCGATTGGCATTGTTGGAACGTAAAGAAGCCATCTTCAGTGGATTGCAAACCACCCCCGTATTGTCTTGCCTATTATGTTCGTTGACGATGATCGTTTAAGCAGCGAGTCATTTACTAAATTTCGTGTTGATGGAACTTTTAAAAAATACATTTTTATTAATTTATAATTTTTAAATTATTATTATAACAATTTCAGGTTGGAATAATGGCGATTTCGTTGTTGAATGTAAGTTTTAATCAGATACATTCCCTCGGTAAAGACACGACTAATGACTTTAATCTTGAAATGGTGCACAACGGTAATATTGAGGTAATTTATTGAAATAGTTCAATTTAATTGTTAGAATCTTTAAACAATCACTCCCGAAATAGTTCTAGGTAATTTGGTTAATTCCGATATAATTTAATCTAGCGTTGTGGCGGACGATGTTAATAAATCTATCCCGTCCGATATTCTGAATGAAGTGATAGACCTTTCGGAACAGAATATTTCGAACAAATTATCAGATAGACAATGGCAGTTGAAATTAAAATTGTAACTAGGAAAATATTTTATAAAATTTTATCCTCTGTAAAGTTATTACGGATATATTTTTGATTTGTTGATTCAACGTATGTTGGTCATTTTTATTACGACGTACGAACGTAATGGCTAATATACTGGAAACGGTATTAGTTGTCGTAAGTAAACAATTCGTACATTTCGGGAAAGGTTCTTAAAATTTAGATAGATAATAGTTTAGTTTTAATTTTCATTTAGAACTTCATCCGTCTTCTCTTCGAAATTGGCGCTATCTATGGACCAGCATGTGAAAACAACAAACTTTTCCTTTTCCTTTCTTCCCGCAGTATTTCATCATATTTCCTTATCGTGTCCGTCCATCCGGTTCTATTCTTTTGCTTCCTTTAAATCCGTCGAATTTTTAAATGTTATTTCTATATTCTATTATCAATTGTTGCATCATCCGTTTTGCATTTTATTCAGATCCATTTTCATTTTCAAGAACCACCTCGGACTGATTTTCAACTTATCAAAATGCTGAAAAATTCGTTTTGTTAGTCTATTACCAGGAGTTAACCTGCACTGTGATCTAATATTTTCTATTCCTAGCGTCCTCTATTATATCGACTACTTTTTTTTTTCCTCCGAAATCGGCGGTTACCATTTCTAATCATCTCCTTCTCCGCGCTTTTCCTTCGATTTACTCTGTAAAGTCAGCAAAAAAAGGTACCATTTTACCTGATCTCTTATACGTCAGATATTTCCGTTTCTTAGCAAGGATGTCTTGAACTATTCTCGGTAATCTGGAGGCCACATTTTTCCAATACATAGTTCTTTTTTCTGTCCACGCTATACGTCATACCCTTCTCGGATTCGTATTTCAAAGACTTATAACCGTTTTAAGCTTTCTGCATTCATTGTCCACGTTTCGCACGTATATTTTAATATAGACGTGACATAGCACTGGATCAGCCGAAGTTTTAATTTAATATTTTAATTTTCTATCCTTAAATATGTACGCGATTGTTTGGGCGTGGCGATTCTTGTTTTAATTTCCATTGCATCTCTTCCATCGTTAGATATCAATAGATAACAAAACCTATATACATTTTCTACAACTGAAGACTGCAGTTTTATTACTGGATCTCGCGAACTTCATCGTCTTAGTTTTGTCAACGTTTATAATCATATCCGATTATTTTATGTACTCTGCATTTGCTTCACATATCTTGCTAATACAACTTTATCGTCGGCACAACTGATGCAATTAATTATTTTGCCGTTTATTTTAAACCTAATCTATACTGAAGGCCTATTTCTGTGAATATTTCATATTTTTTTCTTGGACCGAGAATTTTTCTTATAATTTTTTCCCCTTTTTTTCGTTCATTATTTAAATTTTTCAAATGTCTAAGTACTCAGCTGCATATGAACATTCCGGTTTAATAACTATGTTATAATGTTTGATTTTGGTATTTATTGATATTGATTTATTTTATTGCGTACGTTTTCTTTACAACGCCTCTCCATCCAATCCATTGTCCTGAATAATCTCACCTAAGTATCTGAAATTTGTTACTTTTTTTGGCTTTCACGCACTACGTATCGAAGCGCGAGAAATGTCGTATATTCAGTTTTTCCAAACGAAATCCGTACACCGTTTTTTTTTTTCTGCTACTTCTTTGAAGAAGTTAATCTGCTCTACGGCGGATGTTAAATCGTCCGAGGAAACTTCCAAATCGTCTACAGGCGCCGAACAATTAATATCAAGTTTTTCCTTCTTCTATCCCAAACTTATCTATAACTTTATATACTTTTTGCAAGTTTTATAAATAACAAAATATTTACAGATAATGGATGTGTCTCACAATAATATCACCGCTATTTCACCCGGATATTTTCGAACCGTTCAGTCGAGTCTGATTTATTTTTACGCTTCTTGGAATTTGTTACGCAACGTGACGTGCCATTTTTTTAACGATTTGCATCAGTTACAGTTGTTGGATCTGTCTCATAATCGTATATTTAATATTGATTATTGTTCATTTAGACGCGTCAGGAAGCTTCAGGTAATCGTGTATGCGTGTTTTACATTAAAGTTATGTATTATTTTACATTTTTACAAACCATTTGATCGTAGCACCAGGGGCTTATTGTTAAATTAAGTCGCATTTTACAAACAAACCTATGTGATATTCTACAATCGTATTTATCCGATCGTTAATTTTGCATATTATATGAAGAGGCTATATCAACTGTTCGTCCGATACAAGCAAGGGTTGCCCAAGGTAGTGTCCTAGGACCTATCTTGTACGTATTGTATACAGCGGACATACCATCGATACAGGTTACAATAACTGCGATGTTTGCTGATGACATAGCCATCTTACCAGTCAGTCATTCCAAAGTTGTAGCAAATGATAATCTGCAGCGTGCTCTGGATCATATAGCAGAATGGTCAGTTAAATGAACAGAAATCTGTTCACGTCACTTTTGCTTTACGCAAGCGAGATCCATGTTATGTTATCCACATTAATAACCAGCAAGTTCTAGTTGCAAATTCTGCGAAATACTTAAGTATGCATATGGATTCAAAATTGACATGGACAACACATATCGATACGAAGTAAAATACGTCAAATGTACTGGCTTATTTGACATCGCTCTAAAATGAAGCTGGAGAACAAGTTTCTAATATATAAAACTGTTATACGACCAGAGTACAAATATGGGGACGTGCTAAAGCATCGAATCGAAAAAAAGTACTTCAAACAGCTCAAAATAAATTTCTTCGGCTGATCACTAATGCTCGATGGTTTCAACAAAATGACGCACTCAATGCAGATCTACAGATCAAATGGGTCGATGAAGTAATATATGATTAAACTCGTCAACATCGTAAACGGTTTTCTTACTATCCGAATCCAGAGTCATCGGCACTTTTGTCTACTGATCTCGATCTCAGATTACTGAAACGTATCAAACCGCATCAATTGGTCATTACCGATTAATATAATTAACAGAGTTTAGTCATTGGGCTATTCCTCTGCGTATGCTATGCTATTTATGAATACTGCTTATTTAGTTTAGATCTAAGATTGCAGAAATAAAGCGGCTATCCTTTTCAGGAGCTGTATTAAAAAAAATACTTTCTCGCAAACGAATAAGACAGAGTATATAGATTGAAACTTGTATTATAGATTTTTAAATTTTAAATTCTTATTTAATTTTTGGATGCTTCGTAAATACGTTTTATTATGTCTTAGATGATTTCGTTTTTTTTTTTGTTTTTTTTTTTGTTTTTTTATGGTGTATGTCTAGTTCCGATTGTCAAAAATTTGTACATTTATATAATACAAATGGCAAAATATATTAATTAATTAATTAATTTTTTCCTAATTTTAAACTAGGTGCTATATTTAAATCATAATCTGTTGCAAGATATACAAGGTACTATATTTAGCGGAATGATTCATTTACGTATTCTCGATCTATCTTACAACAAGTTAAAATTACTTGCGGATTATTTACTAAAGGAGGATAGTTTACAGTATATCTCTTTCGCTCATAATCAACTATACAAGATACCATTTAGAACATTCACCGAAGAAGCCGCGAAATATTTGTGTACCTTAAACGTTTCTCACAATGCCATATCTACCATTAATTCACCGGCTTTATTTTCGAAATTCGAGGTAAATTACTTTTCTTAATAATCGGTATATTATTAAATAAAATAATGTAATTTTATTTTAATGATTTTATCAGTCGTTCTGTATTTATTCTGTTTAGTGATAACTTTTTTTTTGTATGTGCTAAATTTTTCTACATCGTGTTCTAATTAGAAGTTTTTCAATTATTTGGGTGTTATCCTGTAATATTGCTAGTATTGTTTTATTTGTGAGTTTGTAAATATTTCTTGGGTTATCATATTGTTCACATTCTAATAGCACATGTTTTATTGTTAATTGAGTATTACATGTGGAGCAGTTTGGTGGAGGATCACCATTCAGCTAGTGCTGTGATGTGAACCTTGTGTGTCCTATACGCAATCTGGAGTGATAGTCGACATACTCTACATAACTATAACGTATTAATAGATTCACGATTAAAGTCCAGACACAGTTTCTTAAGAACTGTTACAAAACTGGAAGGCACTGCCGAATTAGAAAGACACCAGATGTGGAATGGAATGAAGAACGAAGAATGAGTCACTTCCAAGCGGGAATCTTTTAAAACACAGCCTCTGGAAAACACTGAACAGATTAAGAAGTGGGACGGCTTGCACTAAACAAAACTTGAAGAAATGGGGCATGACAAATTGTGACCAATGTACCTGCGGAGAACTGCAGGATCATGCTCACTTATTTAACTGCCCTCTCGGTGGTAAATGTGAATATGATAGTTTATATGGCACCGTTGATGAAGGACTACTTAGATATCTAGAATTTTGGACTTCAATCAGACTACAACTTTTATCGATCTATCACACGATCGACCAGATACGCGAATAATAATAATAATGCATTACAAAACATTCACACGCAAATGAATATCTAATATGTACCGACTAATTTAGCGCATGACAACATATGCAGCACCAAATTCAAATTACAAACACCGACACTATTAATCTAAAATATATTATCCATAAACTAACTTCAGCAAACAACCAGCTGGCGTTTATCCGGCACACTAGGGAATTGCAGGAAACGAAGCCATAGATATAGAAGCTAAAACGTATAGAAAAAATCTAAATACAGTTAAATCCGTACGCAAGTTCGACTCGCCAAAAAATTACAAAACTATAATACTTTGTAAGATAGCTATTTCCATCGTTTCTGTTCTGACGATGTGGCCAAAATATTTTAATATCCGTGTAAATGTAAAATGTAAAAACGCGTATATTTGACATTATATTAAAAAGTTATAATAATATTTAATAAATGTACCGGAACAAATGCCGTCTCCATTTATGAAAGTAAAAATTCTATTATATAAAAACTGGTAAATAATAAATATACAACATATAAATAGTATTGATGGAAAAATCAGACAAGAAACCATCACAAATGAAAAGCGGTAATTTAAAAAATAATAAGTTTAATTATAAAACGAATATGTAATATCATTTATAAGTAATATCCGTGTGTGAACAACTATGAATAAGTCTGTATACGCCGATTTCCGTCAGAATTTTAATTCTTTTCTTAGTCCAGGAAACACATAGTAACCGTTTCTATTTCTATAAAGTGCCTATATTTTACTATCTGATTCGCGGTTTGCCACCGTATTACTTCTTTCCTCGGTCCAAGAAACACATAATGACCGTCTGCAGTACATATTTACAAGACCCCTATCTCCATCCTATCTACGTATTTGCCCATGTTTCAGAAGGATATAAAAAGACCGAGAATACAAAAACCTTAGCGTATGCTTAGTGTTTTGCCTATCGCGAAGTCCAACCACATTTTTTTCGACCACCGTATTGATCATTTTCTATGACGAATTTGAGCTTCGCTTCCACTATTGTTTTCTATAATAGATCCGAAATATGCGAATCGATTAACGACTTCAAAGCCAGGCATTTGTCCGATTTCTGGAAAGTTCTCAATTATTAGGGTTTTTTTTCTAAAAAATAAAAAGTTTATACACTGCAGGGTTAATCCATTAATAAAGTAAATTTAATAAAAAATAGTCTTCCTTCCTCTTTTCAGCACAGCTAGAATCGATTTCTCGCGCTATGTTTTAAAATACGATACATCTCTGTCCCGCACTCTACATAGTCGAGATTCATAAAGCAAGTTACAATATTACGAAAATTATAATACCGACACTGAAATCAAGTGTGCGCATCATCTGGCACTTATAAAATTTTTGTAAAATTCAAAATAATAAAATATTGATCAGAGTATTAATTAAATAGCGATGAAAGATGGGCATTACTAAAAACAAGTGTAATAAATACTATGAATTAGACAACCGATAACGGAGAAATATTACGCGTGAAATATTATGCAAGATAATCTGTAAAGATAAATAACTTCTAATATAAGTATTTGATAAATAAAATAAGTCAGAAATTACTAAGAATAATGGATACAAAATAATTTCACTTATCTGAAGATTTAATAAAATAAAAATTAAAAAAAAAACGTATTGATTTATAAAAAGAAATAAAACGGAATTATAATCCAAAAGTAGAACTCTTTAGAGACAAAATAATTGAAGGGTAGATACAGTAGATAGATTCTACGAGGTAATCATGAAAAAGAAAATTGATATAGAACACAAATATATTATAATCTGAAATAAAAGAAATATTATACTATGGAAATTTGAAAAATGTACAAAATTGTGTAACATAATGTAAAAATCAACATACATCACACTAACGAGAACTAAACTGTGAAAATAACCGTACAATATCATTAATTTTCTATACAAGGAAGGTGTTGCTAAAGATCATTTACAACCGCTTATACGACGTTCTTCAGAAACAAGCAGAATTTACAAGAAAACAAATTTTCAATCTCAGGCGCATAATAGAAAAAACAAGAGAAAATAACGGCAATCTATATGCTTTGTCGATTATTTAAAAAAAAATTCTACTGCGTACAATGACCAGAACTACGGCAGATTTTAACTGAAATAGCTGCTCCGAAACACCTCTTGTGGATAAGTTGCATATGAACAATATTTTCAAAAGGTTGTATAACATGTCATAGAATTCGCTGCTTATTAGTAAAATTATTCACCGTTGGGTTATATATCAACGAGCGTTCGCAGTAGATTCGAAATAACGATTCGTCTATTACGGTTCACGATTTAGGAAAAAGTCTGACATTCTCATCTAAAACATCAAAATACACCTAGTCTTTTTAACATCATTAGAACTTCTAACATACGTGTGAAGTTATGCAGTAAAGTCCGAGTCGCTACGTGTGTATGCACGCAAATAACTTAAATTTATCGGATAGAACTATAAAGCGAACACTTCATCAAAACATGATCTTCCATCCATACAAGGTGATGTACACTCTAACTACTCTTAGCTGTCAATTTATGTACACCCGATTTTCCCATTTGTTACACTTCTTTGCATGAGATTTAAAATTGAAAATATACGAAAACAAACCTCGAAACCCGAGATAGTTGAAAGTGGAGATTCAGTGTCATATCCAGCGATTATGTTGGCTTCGGTTGACGAAAGTTTAGTTTTGAAACTTCGTATGTATCGAAAATTAAGTTAGACATTTAAGCGATGTTATCTTTAAAATTAAGATAGTGTCAAAATAATGCAAGTATATAAAAAAAAATTTTCCTTCCTCCTTTAATGCTATCAGTATCGTTAACGCAAGTTGATTAAGAAACAGGCTATTTTTTTTTAATATGTTACATTGTTACATACATCTTGTATATTTTTCACGTTTAACATTCAATCGTGTGATTAGAATTGTGCTATGTTTGATTTTATGCATTTAAACTTAGCCCGCTACTGGATAAGTTTCGAATATATCTTCAATGTAATTTTCTTTTATCGACGTAGTAAAAATCTCTAGGAGTTATTAGTGTCTTATTCAAATATTTCTACGCTATCTGATTTAAGTTATTTTTATAACTTCATTATTGTCAGACAAAAATGCTCATATAACCTAAATAAAGTGTACTATTAAAACAGAATGAGATTTTTATTATGCCAACCGGGAAAAATAATTTTTATTTATTTATTTTTTTAAAGAAATATATAATATTTATGTAAATACTATTCTTTATTTATTTATGTATCTTACAAAAAAAAAAAATGAAATTATCGTATTTTTTACGTAACTAAGTGTGTATATACTTTCATTTGTTCATTTTTTTTTCCAGGTGTTAACCACGCTAGATTTATCACACAATAATATTAGCTACCTGGCTGATTGCAGCTTCAAATATTTATCGAAACTTGTGTATTTGGATTTAAGTTATAACAGTCATCTGAATATAACTAATAATACGCAAACTTTTAGTGGTTTGGAAAATTGCCTTCAGACTCTTTATTTAAAAAGTATGCGCTTAGAAATGGTATGTTAATTTTAGAATGTTACATAATTTTTTAATATATAATCAAAATTACTAAGAATTTGTTAACTTGCATCAGATTGATATACTTTTTCTTCTTGTACATCCAAACTACAATCATTCTTTTATACATACATATATATATATATATATATATATATATATATATATATATATATATATATATATATATATGTATATATATATGTGTGTGGGTGTGTGTGAGTTTCACTTATTTATATGTTTTAAATATAAACAAATATTTAATCTAAGGTTATCCAAAGTTACATTATATCACTTAGCTGAAATTAAAATATGTTTATTATCTTCGATATTTAAGAGACATTACACATTTGTATAAAATTTAGAATAAGATAGAAAATCGAAATGTAGTTTGTTTTTACTTTTAGAATCTGATTATCGATGAACTTTACCTATTTATTTTTCAATTAAAAATTTGTTTTAACTCTTTTCACGGCCGGATTTTTCACGATCAAGAAACTCGACGATGAAATATTTTTTATTTTTGAACAAATAATATGAATATAGTATAAAAACGGATAGAAGTGGATATATTTTCGAAATAACGTGAGCTGAATTAGTGTAATCTATGATAATATTTAGTAAGGCTTCCAATTACGTTAACTGAATTATTTTTCATTATAAGAACAGGAATTGAATTATTATAATAACTTAACATTGTCATCGTAATTACTTAATCGCGTTAAGATTGATGGATGGCTAATTTGAAATGTCTGAATTCTACGGATAGCGCCATTTTTTTCATGTTACTATGTCATGCTGCTTATTGTACATCGCGTTGTACATATATATTTCATTATTGGTCTTGATCTTCATTTTTCCCCTTCTATAGTGCCTCCAATTATTCGTGTTAAATATTTGTTGTGTCTGAAAATATGAATTACCCACTTGTATCTTTTCTTAATTTTCCTAAGCTTCTATTTTCATGGATTAATCTAAATACTTCTTCGTTATTAAACGTTATTCTTTCTATTCTCATCCAAAACCATATTTCGAAAGATTGAACTGATTTTGCGTCAGTTTCTTTATCATCCAAGCTTCTGGATCATTAAGTAAAACGTTCGAATGTTTTGAATAATTTCTTATTATTATTTTCTACATATAATCATGCGGCCTAATATTAATCTTTTTTTTTTTCATAAATGCCGATTGTTTATACTCCAAATACAGGTGAGAATTGTTTAACACACGCGTATACTATTTTAAGGGTTAATAATTATAACAGTAAATGGTGATAATGTAAAAATTATCTAATTTTGTATTTCTGCTAAATAGATAAATAGTTAAAACTGGTTATAATCATCAAATTTAATTCATAATGTATTAAAATCGGCAAGAGAATGTATCTTTCAAAATGTATCGATTAAAATTGTATAAATATTAATGAATAAATAAATAACAAAAATGTAGTTATAATCGCAAAATTTTTATATACCTATAAAAAGTCAACAAAGATTTTTGAGGACATATCAAATTTAATTCATAATGTATTAAAATCGGCAAGAGAATGTATCTTTCAAAATGTATCGATTAAAATTGTATAAATATTAATGAATAAATAAATAACAAAAATGTAGTTATAATCGCAAAATTTTTATATACCTATAAAAAGTCAACAAAGATTTTTGAGGACATTATTAAATTGACGTAAAAAATAAAATATAAAAATATATACAATTTATAAAAAAATAAAATATAAAATAATTTACATTAGATAGAAAATTTTTATTTTTCTGACTATTTCGTGTAATTGTTTTTGTGTAAATTTTAATTTGCTAACTTGTTTCTCAAATTCATTATCGTATTATTTTATAATCAAATTTGTTTCTTCACTTTACTAATTTTTGTAATAACCTAAATGAAGTATTTTAAATTTTCTTTTTTTTTTCTTTTTATATGTTGCATATATATGTTATTTTTTATGTCTACTTGATAATGGCTTAATAGACGAAAAATTATGCGATCTTTTTATCGTATATAAAAATTTAATGATTTTAACTATTTTTAGTTGTTTATTTAGTACGTAACACTGTTCAAATTAAACAGTAATATTCCATAAATTTTAACGTTGAAAAAACGTTAGAGAATAATAATTTTTTTTTTTGTTTTTTAATTTATTCGTTCATAGGTGCCAAATTTATCGTTTACCACTCTTCTTCATTTATATTTGAACGGAAACAACATTTCTGATATAGATCTCGAGTTAGCGTCTAATGTAACGTCATTAAGAACCTTGGATATCAGTTCCAATACATTCTCCGATGTTCCGCTAGTAAAAATTATATTATTCCCAGACCTCAGAAACCTGTTCGTGGCTTCGAACAACATCACTATGATAACCAACGCTAGCCTTTCAAATTGGCTTCCGTTGATCACGACTCTCGACATAAGTGACATTCCGCTAAATGTGTTTGAAGTAAGAAATTGTTAGTATTAATAATTAAAATTATTTTGTTTTCATTTTTTATCCTTTTTCGCGAATAAGTAATATTTAGCGATGTACCTTATTGATTAATTGGTTCTGCATTTCGTTTACAGATAGGCGCATTGAGTATGTTGCAATCGTTACGTAAGCTTCATATTAATTTACGATATCGTTTAGATGATTTTAATATACCGACACTAATTAATGATAATACGGCTTTACGAGATCTATATATAACGGTAAATATTGTTATTTTCGTACAATTTTTGATTAATACGATAATCGGCTATACATATATGTGTATATATGTATATATAGCACCGTGGAACTATCTTGTCTATATGATACAATAATTTTCATTTACGAAAATATATTCGATATAAACACATATATATATATGTTTACAATTAATTTTATTTCATTTGTAAAGAATATATTAAAATCTGGCCATCGTCAAACTGGAGGTAGTAATTATTTTATTAATGTAAACATTGAAGGAAATATTTTTTTACTCGTTGTGTATTGATAGTTGCAAGTATGTAATTAGTTAAATAAAACATTAATATAATTATCAGTCAGGTCTAAATAATGGAGAATTATTTTTCGCAATTTTGAAAATAAAATTTCGATATAAATGTAATCGATGTGTATTAATTATTTCAGGCTGATTATTATATTTTAGAGAAACAGCTTTTTGGAAAATTTCCACCGAAATTACGCGCTATTTATATCGCTGGACGAATGCTTGAAAGCGTTGGAACGGATATATTCGAGGTAGTTCATTTGTGCAATAATTATTACATTAAATTTTTCGTGATTAAATTTTACTTCGAAAAAACAGAGACTCTGGTGTGTTAGTTTGTTCTAGTTTTCGATTAATGTATTGAAATATCGAACATTTTCAATTTATTGAACGTTAAACGTGTAAGTAATTAGCTTTAAAGGAAAGTTTTATGAAGAATTAACAGTTTTTTAAAATATAATTTAATAATTTTTCTTCTTTTTACGCCATCTCCGACCGAAGTTTAGCGATCAACATAGCTGTTCTAGCTTTGTCCTTGGACACCTTTGCTAACTCGATGTCTTGTTGTACCACCGGCGCATATCAGCTCTCCGTGACATTTTTCTTCATCCGTGGTTTCCTATGTCCCTCGATGACAGGACAAGTAATATCTTTCTGGATGTCTGTTTATATGAATATTTTAATTTTTTGGAGCGTATCGTGTATAGGAGTTCCATTGGCTTTGACATTTTTCGCAGCACATCTGTATTGGTAATATGGTCTCTGTATGAAATCTTTAAAATACGGCGATATATATACATCTCCAGCGCTTCGATCTTCTTTTCAAGTGTGGATGTGAGAATCCAGCTTTCCATACCGTAGAGTCCAGCTGTAGTCTTAACTGCGAGTTAATGTCTCCGGGACATCAGATTTTTCATATATAAAAAGGTCCTCCTTGCTTTTTCTATGCGTGATCGTATCGCGATCGATTCATCGGTTTCCTCGTGAAACTAGGTTCCGAGATATTGAAATTTATGAACTCTATCTATTGACCATTTACTGTTAATTTAATTTTTGCTATGGCTCCGGTATCGCTCTTTCTGTGTATTAGCATTTATTTTGCTTACATTTATTTCGAGGCTTATATTCTTTGCTTATTGCGGTGACTCGGCCAACCATTTCTTGTAGCTTATCAATGTTATCTGAGATTCTGTATCGTCTGCATATATTATGTTTGAAATATGACGGTTTTCAATGTTGACACCATTGTCATGAGCGCTTGCTTCAAAATTGCTTCTAAATATATATTAAAGAGTAACGGTGACAGTACGCAACCTTGTCGCACACCTTCCTTAATTGGTATTTCTTCTGATTCAATATTTTCGCTTCTGACTTTTGCAGTCTGTTTTCAGTAAAGTTTCCCTATTAATCTTCTAATTTTCCAGTCTACTCCAATCGCCTACAAAATTTCAATTATGTTGTCATGTTTCACGCAGTCGAATGCCTTGCTATAAACAATCAAACAGCAGTAAAGTCTGCGATTTACACTTCAACATCTTTGCGCTAGTACATTAAGTGAATATATTGCTTCTCGTGTTCCATAACCCTTTAATACAAATTGATTTTCACCGGCGTTTTTCTCGCATTTTTCGTAAATTCGACTGTGAATTACTTTGAGGAAGATCTTCAAGATATGTGACATGATATTCATTGGCAATTAGTAGCATTATACTTCTATTTAACAATTAGATATATTTACAAAAGAATAATTTTCCTAGAAATATAAAATATATATGTGCCGAGAGAAAGAGATAGAAACAGAAAGTTACACGTTAACTTTGAAAATTTTTAGATAAGGAACAGATACGGTCCTTTCCTTTTGTTTCACTTATCTTATTATGTTAATGATGAGAAATGAATTAAAAGTTTAAAATTATGTTAAAATTTTATTAAATTATGCATTCATTAAATAATCACAAACAAACGAAAATTTGTTTATTTTTAGTTATATACTTTACGAGAAATAATTCGGATTCTCAGATAAATTGTTTGCTCGATACAAAATTTCAAAGCGGACTAAAATAAAATATTTATTCGCGGAATAACTGAATAGTATATGTCGGTAGCCTATTAAGAAAATGAAAAAACGATTTAATACATTTATACGCTAACACTTTCAAATTTCTTTAAAAATGAACAGAAAAAAAGTATTAATATCGTTTTTAAATTGACAGATCACCGAAATAAATTGGATATCTGGTATATATTCGACATTTGTTTAACACAGCGAAAATACGAATTGACGTTAATCGAATGATGGTATATTTTTCGATATCTAGGGTATCCTTTGACGAACTCTATCAGTTACCGAGAACGTTCTTAATGTTAATTTTTAGTTTTTTTTTTTAAATTTATATTTAAATTCTGAATATCACGACTAGTTGTACAGTTCACTCTTACAATATTCCTTTTTTTGCTTTGTGATTACTGCACCGAAACGTTTCTGTTCATACGAATTGTGTGAATGTCCAAATTATCTCCGGTGTCTTAACTTTACGATATTTATTCGCGTATGCGTACAAGTTCACACGCGGTTATTCTCATCGAGTTCGTTTAATTGAAATATATAGTCGAACTTTTTAATTTATTATATAAAAATGTTTATCGTTGTTCAATAATGTATTTCTTTGTTTTCTCATCAGGAAATTACTTATCCGAGGTTTAGTCTTACTTTAACGAATACATCCGTTAAAATTGTGCCGAGTAATTTAGTTTATCGTACGGAAAATATGGATTATTTGAATTTGGATTTAAGAAATAATAATTTAAGTCACCTTTCACGTTATCTCGTTGGAGAACAAACCTTTAATAAACTTTCAAATATTTATTTATCCGGAAATCAATGGATTTGTGATTGCGATCTCGGGTATAGTATTGGAATTTTGAATTAAATAAACATGTGTGTGTGTGTGTATGAACGTCGTATATTATATATATATATATATATGTATCTTCAGTTGTGGACTTGGCCAGTTTTATGGTGATTTCAATTTTATAATAAGTAATTTTAATTTTATATAGTTTTATACATATGGATTATTTATTTATGCAATGTTTACTTAATTGGAATTATAAATTGTTTTATCGGATATAAATGAAAATTAACTATATAAATTATTTGTTTTATTACCTCACCGACGGTTTTTATTTATGTAAAATCCGTCATAATTCTCATTAGTTTACTATAACAGACAGAAGAGAGTATGTGAATACACGATTTCGTTGTCGTTTTAGCTAATTTATCAAATGTTAAAAAATTTATACTGAAAATTTGAAAGAATATAGTATATCTCTAAATCATTATTATTAATAAACATGTAATTAATACTTTAAAAATCACAAGATTATTTGATACATATATCGAAACGTACAAAAACAAATTGCACGAATACTAAATATATATATAACACTATTAAGTAGAAATATAATTTTTTTTAAAAATGACGGCATACCACGGTTGTAAGAACCGATGCTGATTGAAATTATATATGCTCCTTTCATTTACGTATTCGGAAGCGATTGGTTTTCACGGTTTCACTTATTATTTTATTATTTTCGACGATATCAATATAGTTATTATTGTAACATGTAAAATGTAGTTCAAATCTGAATATTTGTTGCAAATTTATGTCCTTGAAACAAAATATAGTATATATATATATATATATATATATATATATATATATATATATATATTAATTTTTATATTTATTTGACGCAAAAAGGATTTAACTTTTAAGAAAATTCTACCGTATAAAATCCACACTGTTTTGACAGACAACGATATACAATTTACCAACCAGAAATGCCATAAATATGCTTTCCAACACATATTTGATAGAGTTTGCGTTGAACATGATATCGAACACCGTTTGACAAAAGTTAGCCATCCTTGGACAAATGAACAAGTTGAGCGTATGAACAAAACTTTAAAGGATGCTCCAGTTACGAAGTATTACTACTGTTCATACTAGCAACTTTGAGAACATCTTTACAGTTTTGTTATGGCCTACAATTATGCGAAACGTCTCAAAATTCTTACTGGTTTTACCTTCTATGAATTTATATGTTATCAGTTGACAAAATTTCTTCTGAACTATTTATACTCGATCCTTACCATCACACGCCGGGACCAAACAATATCATAATTTTATCGGTGAAAATTGGCTTTAATATATGATAAGCATGATGGCGGTAGATGCTGTGTATGTAACACAAGAAGCATAGAACTGGGCAAAAGGTCATCAAGAGTAAGGGAGAAGTGAAAGGAGTAAAGTGTCACTGAACAACTCGAGTAGAGCGGATGTAACAAGTGGACAAAAGCTAAAGAGAGGAATAAAGCTGTGTGGCCAGTTGGAGTATATTCCCCTTTTTAATAACCGACACCGCCTCCGTCTGTGCATGTTAAATAAGCGCGTTGCTTTCATGTAATCCATAGCGAACGACTTACTGATGTATATTTTTTATTATATATAGTTGGTGATATTTTTGAATATATCGAATTTTTACTTTTTTCTCACCCTCCAACTTAATATAAATAATTGTCTATACGATACTATGAACCTGTTAAGCGGGAAGAGGGGGTTAAAATTTTTTAGTAAAATAACGTATAAGTTTAAAATATTTTCTAATTAAGTAATATCGATTCGTCGTTTTGTAAATATAATTCGTGTAAAAACGAAATTTCAGGAAAATTTCTGATAATAAGTATAAAATATATTTCGCAGTTGGATAGGCGTATGGAATCGAAAAAGAAGGCAAAATATTTGCGGACCGTACGAAACGAACGAACAAGAAAGCTGTTATAAAACAGACGACGATTTTAGACTAGTGCCTTGTTTTAACGATAGATGTAATTATCTTTTAAACGTGTTAAAAGATGATCTGAAATGCGCGTGGAATGTAAGTTCAAAGATATTATCTCCTAAATTATCATTTATCATTTATTACCTATTTGTGTGTTACTTTCTGTACTAAGTGTTTAATTGTCTCTCGAAAAATTCAAATAATAACAATAATAATTACAGTCTCGATTTATTGATTAGAACTGAAAGTATTTGTTAATTACGTTTAAACGGTGTAATTTATTAGTTCCGCCAAATAAATGAAGATGAACGTTTTATCTAACGCTTAAAACTCGGTATTTTTTAACAAAAAAAAAATGGTAATAATACGATTAATTTATATGATAAAATAAAAAAACATAATTTTTACTTAATCATAAAGAAGAATATCTATTTTTATATTTGTAGGTGTTTTTTTTTTTTTTTTGTTAAAGGTAATTATTTTCACCACGTATAAAACATTTAAACGTTATATCGATAAGTATAACATCGTTCTAACTAAAATTTTAAATTCGCGAATAACGATAATTCGGTATGTTAAAAAAGCATAAACTATTAGGTAATTAGCATAGAATAAAGAATAAACGTTCAAGTGTGAAATAATTTATTAATTTGTACGAGATCGCGGACGTTGCATAATAGAAAGTAAGATTGTTATTCACCTTTCAGTCGCACATTATAAAATATTAACGTTAAATTATAAATTTTTTAGGGGTGTTTATTATACAATATCGCTTCTTGGGCGAAGCAAAGATAATTTTCAATGTATTTATATAAATATTTTTAAATTGAGACATTTCATTTAAAAAATAATTTATTAACATTAATATTTCATGTCCTACATTGTGGACATTGTGATTGAAAGGGTTAAATAAAATGAATACCTATTCATCATCACCTTCATATTATTCGTTACCAAACATCGTCATTAGCCCGTTATTAATGTAATATGATGCTATACGAATCGGTGCCTTCATCGTGATAATAAAGAACTAAATGATGATGAAAAACTTTATAAACTCTATGCTGTGAGCTGGGATCGAACGACGAGTTAACATCAGCAACTATGCAAACGCGACATATATACGTATTAGTCGAATCCAAAAAAGGATAACTAATGAAATAATATGTCTGAGGTTTTCAGCAATTGTGACCACCACGACGTATATGAATATGTATTAATCGACTTAGGAAGAGAATAAACAATGAATTAATGTGTCTAAAGGAATGAAATGGAATTAAATTATTGTTGTCTGGTACGGCTTTTAAAATACGATAGACCAAAAGTGTACATTTATGACAACAATAAAAGTCAAAAGGCAGAATATTATGTACAAAAGGCAGACAAAAGGCAGAATGCTATGTATAAAAGGCAGAATATTATGTATAAAAGGCAGAATATTACGTATAAAAGGCAGAATGTTATGTATAAAAGGCAGAATGTTATGTATAAAAGGCAGAATGTTACGTATAACAGAAAAAATGTTATGTAAAAGTAACTTTTAAAAAATTAAAGTTAAAATACGTGGTGGAAAATGTCGTAAGAATAAACAAAGAAAACAAGAAGAATATTAGGTAGTACTTCTTTAGTGCTTACTCGGTGCTTCTTCTTCTTATAGTCGGTAACTTAATTATTGAGTATCCCTACCCCTGAGTAACATACTTGACGCAACGTTTCTCCATATGATCCTATTTCAGCTGTTACACATTCCTAGTCCTGATTAGTAAAGTTAGCGACATAACAGTGTCTATCCATCGAGTCCGTGGTCTGTATCGTGATACATATTTTTAATTTAAAAATTAAATAAGATAAAAATACTTTTATATATATATATAAATGTATATACACGCGCACAAATACACACGCATATATATATATATATATATATATATATATATATATATATATATATAATATGAAAACAGTTTACTAGTTTTACTGTCCTGATGATGCTGTAAATAGTGAAACGAATAAACTGTTTTATGCTATAAAAGTATTTTTATTCCATTTAATTTTTGAATTAAACTAATTTTATACATAGAACTCTAAATAAACGTGTGTAATGCGTTATAATTAATTCAGATTAGATTGAATATATAAAATTAGAAAATTACAATTACGGAAAATTCAAAATAACTATGTATATTAACTATTGGTGCTCTGATTAGACTGAAGTAAATGCAAATATAAACTATTGAGCCTGACGTGTATGAAGAAAAACTATAAACTGATTTGTAGTTCACGATTTATCGTCGGGATAGGCTAGTGACTAGAGCACGGATTTCCATACGGAAGTTACCGAGTTTGAATACAAAATATAAATAATCCTGATAAGGCAATTGCAAACCACGACGTACAACACCGTGCGCGCGCTAGTAACAATATAGTACACTAAAAAAACAAAAAAAAAAAAAAAAAAAAAACCGCGGAGCTGCATTGTGTTGTGACAACAGAGAATTTGCAATCAGTTCTCCCGGGTGTGTATGTGTCTACACTAACGCCATATTATGATTGCCTTGTACGCTATTAACAGTACAACAAAATATGTATAGGTAAGTAGTCGTCTACCTCCGATACGGTGACATCACTTAATGATGATTTAATACATCCAGAATAATAATAAGCATAACAAAACGAATTGTGTAATTATATTAAAAATAATTAATACGACGAATAATTTTCGAAATCGTTCGGATTATATATATAAATTTAATATTTTTGTTTTATCTTGTCTGTTTGGCGAACCTTGACAACCACCGTGTTTAATAGTTTCCTGTTCTCTTATATTATCGATACGTATCCAGCTTTTTAGATTATCTATCCAAGATATTCGTATCTTAACCTGGAATGTTGACAGTATTATTTCGTATTTACTTCCTCTAATAATATGAGTGAAATAATTATTCGTTCGTTTTTTAATTATAGTTAATAGTTCCCAACACTGTCGCCTTTTCCTAGTTAGTTATTTTTTCAGCACAGTTAATCTTTAAAATAACACAACAAAAATTTAGAAGCATTGGAGAACTGACGAAACATCATCGTCATCATCATCAAGTGCCGTCTCCGTATAGGAGGTAGGCGCCTACTTACCTATACATATTTCGTTGTACAGTGTAAGTAGCGTACAAGGCAATCGTAATATGGCGTTACCCGGGAGTACTGATTGTAATCTCGCTTTGTTGTCACATCATCACAATGTTCCGCGTGTTTTTTAGTATACTATATTATGATTAGCGCGCATATGGTGTTGTGCGTGATGCCTTCCACACGCGATAATATTACGATTATTTATATATTTATTTTCCGATGATAATTTTTGCGTCGCCGATCGTATTCGAACTCGGGATCTTCCGTATGGAAATCCGTGCTCTAGCCACTAGGCAATCCCGGCGACTTATTCCCAACGTATGTAGCACACGAACCCTTACAGCAGTAGCATCGAAAAAGTATTGAAGCGTTTGAAACGTAGTGATTTTAAAGAATAATCAAGTGGACATAAAAAATGCATACGATTTATAAAAAATATAATAAGGAAGAGACAGGAATAAAATAAAATATGAAACAATATTTAATTTAGATTATATTAAACGCACGTATATGTACATATAATCGACAGTAATATGAAATAAACGAAGTGCAAACAATAAGTATAGAAAATATGAGAAAATAATTCATTTTGTGTACGAAGTACTAAAAGCAAATATTAATTTACATCTGTTAACTTGTAAACTGCGTGTAATAAAATATTAACGCCTATTAGTGTGTAATAAAGGCGTAGAATAATATCTGGGAAGGAAAATGCGATATTACTCAAACATCAATTTATACACGTATACGTATAATTTATTTACACACAACAATTCATGTTCAACAAAATGTATCCATGACAATTTAATATTGGATACGTAAATATTGCATTTCAACCTCATAATCCGATTAAAACTTATATATATATATATATATATATATATATATATATATATGTATTACGTTAAAGCACCAACTGTAAAGTTAACATTAAATAAGCAAGATTTGTTTCAACTTAATTAAATTAAATATTTGGATATTATAATCGATTGCAAATTAAATTTCAATTTGCATTTAGACAGCGATTACAATCAGCTCTTCCGGGTGTTTGTCTATCTACGTTAACGCCATATTACAATTGCGACGCTACTTACACTGTATAACAAAATAAGTATAAGTAAGTAGTTGCCTACCTCCGATACGGAGACGTCATTTAATGATGATAATGATGGGAATATAGCGAATAAAAGATGACGGGGTGGATATCCAGAATGTTTTAAACACTTTTCTTCAAAATTCATCGTAATCTTTATATTTGCCATTGTGTTATTTAGGTGAAATCCTGCAACTTCTGATTTATTTGGTCTATGTTGTAATTTCCGTTTTTGGAAGTACTTGCTTATAGTTTTTAGATATCGGTCTAGAATTCGTTCACATTTATACACGGTTTTATCTTGAAATGTCAGTGTCATACCATCGGCATATTAAAACTTTTTACATGTGATGGCTGGAAAATCATGGATATATACATTAAATAAAATTGGAAATAACATGAAGTCTTGAAATAGTACATTACTTGTTCTTTGCCATCTGGTACATCACGTAGAAATACCTGAAAATACTGGTCTACTTAATATATTGTTAATAATTTCGATGATTTTTGCATGGAATTATCTAAGATAATTTTAATAGTAGTCCTTCACGCCACACTGTGTCATATACTAATGTTAGATTAATGAATGTTACAACACAGTTCTTACTCCTTTCTACCTTTCTAAAAGCTGTTCTTGTATTACGCCAAGTATGCACGCTCTGCTAAACCTAAAAAATTAAAATAACTTAACTTGCTTGTTCTTTTGAAAGTATGTTATTGATTTTTGAGCGATACGGTTATATATAATGTGCTGAAAAAATTTATATATCATTGAAAAGAGAGCGGTAGCAGTTAGTTGTGTATTTGTAACAAAAAGTTTTTAGCTTCAGGGCCTAGGTTCTTTATAAATTCAGGAAATATAACATCCCAGTTAGATGCTTTTGCGTATTTTGTCTGTTTCAAAATTGCATTTAATTTTGCATTTTAGTATTCGCTATAATAGTTTCTTTGGATTGGTAGAGTTGTTTGATAAATTTAATCGCCTCCTTATTTGATGGAAATCTTGTCATCTCCAGCAACCGTGACGCTATTTGATAAGGTATTATTTGTGGATTTATGAACTTTTGTATTTCCGGGTCAGTATCCAGCTTTTAAAGAAGTGATAATGTTTTTTTAATACTTATGTTTAAAATATAATTGTTCTATGGTATCCATCCATCTCGTCCGGCATTCCATATCAAGATTGTTTAGTAGCTCTGTAGCTATATTTTCATTAACGGTGCTATCAAATGCATTATACATCACATCCATTGATCATCCTGTTATATACTCCATTCTGCTTTTCGGTGTACTTTCATTAGCGGCTGCAACATTTATTGTCGGTGTGAATTTACTACAGTGAGTAACTGTTGATTAATTCTCCTAAATGTTATTATCAAATATACTCTATTGATGTTCTAATTAGCATTATGGAAAATATAGTTAATAATTGATATTGATATTGCGATGTCTAAAATAACAGGACCACGTTGGCTATGTGCGAAGTTTGGCATGACTTTGCTTGTTGATCTGTATGACAGTCTGGTATTACCTTTGGATGATGTGTACAGATACGATGTATAATCTTCATTCGATCTCGCAGATGTAAACACGTTCCGTTTCTTTGGCTTTTGCATTGTATACTAGCATCATATTATATAACAGTATGAGGATATGACAGAAATGATAAAATCGAAATTATTTTGGACTAGAAATTGATAACTATAATTAATTTGTTCTTCCTAGAGAATTTCTTAACATGGCCTATTTGCAGGCTTATGTAATATATCTTTTATTTTCAAATCTTGTCACAGTTAAAAATGTGTTAACGGAGGAAGATACAAGAAGTAATTAAGTGCGAGATGTGCCGTAATTTTTAAGTAATATCAATTATGAAGATAAATAATATGTATTTACAAAAATTTATAATTCCAGAAAAATTCATATTTGCGTTTATCCAGTACAAACTATAAAAATGTAGATTATTCTCAAAAGTTGTTCGAATGTTTAATAATCTCAATTTATATTCATTTTATATCGAAATAATACGAAACTACGTCTATTCATCGGTAGCACATGTCACAGGTTTATTGTGGAAAAACGACGACGTTGTTATAGATTTATGTCTATTATTTTATTGTGGATAAAAAAATATTTAATTTACATTTATTAGTAAACACGAAGTTTTTAGACTGTGTTGCGTTTATTTATTTAGTGACAGTACAAATAATGAAGTAATATGGAAAACATTCTATTAACAGTTGTGTAAATTTTCTAATTATATCCAAAATATAATTTCTTGTTCGAACCAATATTAGATATTTGAATCATTTAATTGACATTTATACGTTTTATTTTATAAACAAACGATCACCGATCAGGTATGTACATTTTTACGGCAGACTAATGGTAATAAAAATATACCGTTTTTTTTTTTTTATTTACTTGTTATTATGTATCTTGTACATTCCACAACTAAACATACATACATATATATGACATGTATAATGCGAGTACGTTTACATTTGAAAAATTTGTAATATCGGGTTTAGATTTTCCATACACAAAATATGTTACAATGACCCCCTATTTCATTTGTCACAATATACATGTACGCAGTGGCGTAGCCAGACTTGGTTGAAGAAGGGGGGTTCAAACAAAACTAAATTATAATAGTAAATCCACGTTAAATTAAACTTTAAGTAAATAACCAAAACTCAAGTAGGTTAAACCCCAAGCCCTAAGCAATCCAACTCACCGGAGTTATTTTTATATTTATTAGACGTCGAATATGTAATTCTATTAGAAATTAGAAGCAATAGACGGCAGAAATGTTTAACGTCACTGGAACACACTAATAGTACGTTATTGAGGACAGAGGGAGATGGTTACAAAGTATAGTAAATTCCGCGAAAAAATAAACGATAAATAATGATTTTATATTTTTTGAATAAATAATACATAGTAGTACTTTACTAAATTTAAAATTTAAAATCTATTCTTCGCGTTTTTCTACACAATTCTTCTAGTACCTCCTATATTACAAAACTATTTATTTACTTTAAAAACAACGAAATTTAAATTAAATAAATGAAAATAAAAAAAAATATATTTAACAAATGCAAAATGGCATTTTGCAACGAGTATATATTTTCTTATTATCAGTTTGATTCCAGGGGGGGGGGGCAGACCCCCAAAACCAAAACCATCCGCTGCCACCGCCGTTGCATGTACGTTTATCATTACTTTTACTTATTTGCAATTTGTTTATCAAAACGTAAATTAGCGACTATAATAAAAAATACCAATTTAAAAATGAAAATATATGAATACAAAATGTAAGCAACATTTCTATGTTGATGGTAAAAATTGGCAATGTCAAATCCCGTTCCAGCTATTATTCAGTAATCATCTGAATTTTTGAGTTTTTCTAGGTATATGTTTTAAAGAGCAAAATTATAAATTTAACACGAAATTGCATTGAGTATTAGTAAATTTAAGATGTGGCAGATAATAAATGTAAAAAAAATTAAATTATTGCATCAGTTTCAGAATCATATTTAATATTTAATTTACACAATGCTAGTGTGTAGTTATATTTGCGAATATAAAATTTCAAAGTATAATTATAAGTGCGAATTGTACTTCAATAATTTTTAAGTTCTTAAAGAAAGCGGTGAGCGTCTTGTATTTTTTCTCTATGCGTTTCTCAAGGAATTACATTTTAATATTTTAGCGTTGTTAATGAAATTTATATTAAATAGTATTGTGTATTCTAATTTTTAAATTAGAAAACTTTATATCATCACATCAAGTTCATTATATAAGTTCCGTTTATATATACCCTGCATATTTGAGTAAATTTTATATTTATATTTTGTTCAATGTTTTTGATATATACTTATAACTTTCTTGAACAAATGATTAAATTAGCGCATTATTATTATTAATAAATTTCATTATACTATTAAATATAGTTTATTTTAATAATTTAACATTGCGTTTAAGATAAATTTAATATCTATGAGGTAGAAAAAATTGACTGCTGTGAATGGTGTTTCGATATTTTTATGAGATTTGATATATTAGTATATATACTAAGTTCTATTAAACAAAATTCAGTAATTATATGCATTGATAATGTTTTTAAATATTTACTAATTTTAGTTTTCTTAAAATTTATGTTATACAATATTAATTTATTCATATACTACTTCAGTTCTTTATTATATGCTACAATTTTTTCAACATAATTAATAAATTATGTTTGTCGCTACTTCCTCAATTATGAAAAACTGATAATAATCTGGTTTGTGCGCTGCTCATCATTTTCCTTAAATAGTTAACTATAACTTGATAACTTTTTTTTCTTAAATTTACTGTTTTAATTAGTATCTTGTTCTGATAATTTTAGGTACTTCCCGTAAGTTTCTATAATTAGTCGACATTAAAAAAAAAAAATGCCATGAGAACTATATATAAGATTTTTTTCAATAAATCTGAATTAAGTATTTTCATAAATTGTAACGCTTTTTGTTTCAGCTTGTCAAAAGTCAAAATGACTTATTCACCATATCGTGTACCAATACGATTTCAACGAGTGTTCGTTGGCTTGGTATTTTTTACAGTGCTGTACGTCCTTATTAGTATAATTTTTTCCAAATTATCGGCTCCGTACGACATAAACCAGTGAGATATATATTATATTTACTTATTAATGTGTACAGTGTGTGCAACAGCAGGACTAGAATTTTTCTAAGAATTATTGCGTGAAAAAAACATTTAAGATTCTTTAAATTTTCTATTAGATTTACACGAGAATATTGTCATCAGCCGAAGCTGGAAATATATGATCCTGAGGTTATGAAATTTATTGAATATCAGCCTCCTATAAATTGTTCGGTTATAGATTGGGTTGAAGTGGATGGTAATATTGCTAAGATAACTGACGAAGCGAAAAAGAAGTATGGCAATATTAAATGTCAATTCACAGGTAAATTATTTAGTAACGTGGGTGTTTCGATATAAATTTTGGTCCAAATATTAAGAAATACTACGCACGAGTTTAATTTTTTACTGTTTTCTCAGATGTGGTGCGTTCTAGTGATTATAGTTCGTTTGCTGGTGTGCGCACAATAAGCCATACAGAATATAATTTGGATGGAAGCGATTTCTTCCGGGTCAGTTGTTTCGCCGAATCTGGTGCACAGTGCGTATATGTTTCATATTATAGATATATTTCATAATATAAATCGTAATTAACGGAGAACTAATTGATATTTTATGGGTGTAAATTATTATTTCCTTCGTTTATTAATTAGTTTAAAACGTTTTAGTAGCGTGAAAATAATTAATTTGCGTTTGTTTTATCTTTATTTATTAATTTCGCTTCATTCAGTAAATTATATGTTTTCAAAGAATACATTGATAAATTAGCTGTAAGTTTACGAACGGAGAGTTACTGATAATGTATATTTTTAAATTTAAGAGTTAGGGTGTACAATAAATTGAAAATAATTTAATTTGTTTTAAATTTCGTTTCTTTTATCATTTATTAATCAGATTTTTAATTTCACATAAACATAAAGTCAAATATTTTTGGAGAATAGACGAGACTACAATATACCTTCGTACTTTACGCGAAGTTAAATTGCGGTTGGTAACAGTTGTATTCTTGGGGAATGAAAATTTATACATTAAAATCTGAATGCAGGGTGTTGAATAGTTGTGATTGAAAATTGAAATAATAATTATGTTTAATCATCTATACTCACATGTAGACATCTCAAGCTAGAAAATCAAACAAAAAAGGATAAGCATTGTTAACATACATTGTATAGATAACTTAACAGCCGTTTAGCCACACATATATATATATATATATATATAACAAATCGAAATAAAAACAATGTTAAACCAATATTGTATTACTTGAAAATGACGTTAAAGTCGAAAATCTTTGCGTAAATAAAATAAATTTTATAGTGATTAACATTGTTTTTATTTTGTTTTGGTAATTCATAAAATAACTACTCTAATACATCAACACACACACACACATATATATATATATATATATATAGATTACCCAAAAAATCAGGAGATCCGATATACGAAAAAAAAACAAGATTCTGGGGTGGTGTAAATAGAAAAAAATAAACGGAACTAGGCAGGACATGCAGCACGACTGACAAGTGAAAGATGGACAAAGGAAGTATTGAATTGGCGACCATAAATAGGAAAACGTTATATATATATATATATATATATATATTAGTTTTATAGTATTTGTCGTAATTTTTTTCATTACATCATTTGTGTTATAAAATATTACAATCAGCACTTTATATTTTTATAAGAAGTTATTTCATTTATTTTATTACTGTAAAATATTGGAAATTAAATTATTATTTTTTGATTAGATGGGACAGTCGGATGGCGGGAATTCGTGTAGACCAAGATATATTCGAAAAAACCGGTTGGAAGCATCTACCTGAAAATAGTCTTAAATTAAATGTTCTTATGTTTGGATTCGATTCATTATCGCGGATGACATTTATAAGAAAGTTGCCAAAAAGTTATGATAAACTAAAGTCGCTCGGTTCTATAATATTGGAGGGATATAATATACTTGGAGATGGAACACCACAGGCAATTATTCCGTTACTTACAGGTAAATTATGTTACTAGAATTATCCTCGTTTTTAAGTTTATCTTTTTATTAACTAGTTATAGTTAAAAAAAAAACCAGATATTTAATATGCCCAAAATATTTAAATATTTCATATATATATAAAAGTTTTTTTTTAAAGGCCGAACGGAATTTGAACTACCGGATACTAGAAGACGTATGGGAAATAGGGCTAATTACGTTGATGTTTATCCTTTTATATGGAATGATTATAGTAATCACGGCTATGTTACTGGTAACGTATTAGTAATTTTTATCGTGTATTAATTCGAAGAAAACATTTATGCACTATATAAGAATAACTAAGACATAATAGGGCGCTATTACTGGATAATTCATTGTTTATGTAAGATTTTATATATATGTAATAAAACTTAGCGCGTGGTTGACATTAAGTTTAGTGCACTGTTTTAGGTACTCAATGATCACTGTGAATGTAGTGCATAATTTTTTGGTTATTGGTATAATTTAAATTTTCTCGTTGCTGAAATGTTTATTCTCATATCTGTTTTCAGCGTTTATGGAAGATACGCCTAATACTGGAATATTTACATATCGTTTAAAGGGCTTTAAATCTGTTCCCACCGATCACTATATGCGTACTTATTACGTTGATGCAGTGGATGATTTCGCAAATCATAAACCGTATTGTATGGCTGGAACACCCAGGCATAAAGTACTAAACATTTTTTTTTTTTGTTATTCAAAAGTTACAATGAAATGCTATATAATGCTTATTATTGTTGCTCTCATTAAATTAACCATTTCAGTTACACATTATACATTTTTGACACAAAATTAAAAGTTTACCGTATGAAGTAGTTAAAGAACTCTTAAATACAGTTAACCATATTATGATGGCTCTTTTAGTTTTTGAGGTACAATGTGTTGTACATAGTGCAAAATTACTGAAGGAGACGAAAAGTAATATTTTGTGTACAATGCTCTGCTTTTTAGATGATTTTTGATGATTTTAAAATAATTCTCGACAATTTTTAATGAATTATATATAAATATTTGACGAAATACCATTTACCATGGAATTTTGTTATCATCAAAAGTTCGTGTATCGCCTACGAAACACTGTAATTAAAAGAGTTAAACTGCATAAAAACATTGCAGGCCTGTCTGTGTCAGATTATGCTTGAGGTGTCGGTTTCGTGTTTTTTTTTTTTTTTTTTGGAATTTCTGAATGAGCGAGTGTATTTTTACACTATGTTATTTTATAAAAACCCGGAAAAAGTAATTATTATGATTTAAACTGGTAGAGTGAAAATGTTATCACGTTGTTAACAATAAATTTGAAGATAAGAAATTGTTGTGGATGATTCAGCTGACGAATGAAGAACCACGGAAATGACATTTTAATTTATTATTATTTTACAATTACACCATTTGGGTTTGTAAAATGTAGAGAAGTTCCTACAAAATATTACAATATTTTTTTTTTACTACAATCTAAACAAGAAAAAATGAGCGACTATTCGAATAATCTAAATTCGTTATCAGATAATTTTCGTCGATTGTTATCAAAAGAGTATTATAATTTTATGTATCGTATGTTAACAAATAAATAAGTTATGAAATGAATAAAGAAGATTGGGAATTAATCAGATTGGTAAAATTAAAGAAACATAATTGTCTTGGTCATTTGATGCGGGGACGAAAATACGAACTACTCTAAGCAATACTTATGGGAGCAGTAGAAGGTGTTTGCGGCCGCAGAAGGACGTCATGGGTTTCAAATATCCAAGAACAGATGGCGGTTGTCGGAATCGGAAATCATTTATTTAGCAAGGAACCGACAAGCATGGTTTGAAGCAATGAAGGATGTGGACGCCAACCTTCGATAACGAAGATGGCTAAAGAAGAAGAAGAATGTAACTCTCGCACTTAAATTAATGCGACCAAAGTTTACGTTTGCGGCTTACATCAAATTCGCGCAATGAATAAATTTATATTGTTTATGTTCAAAAAACAAAATTTTAAAGTATCTTACGAATTTTGTTCTCAGTCGATGATTTGTTTCAAAAAGCAAAATATCGAGATTAGTTTTGTATGAAATATTTCAACGGTTGTTTGTTCGATTTTATTGTGTCACATTTTGATGCTCGTTTTATGTCGATTTATATACGGGTCTAAAACCGTACATTTCTTATACACAAAATTGCAACGCCCTGTTCTTTCTTAAAATAAAAATGCGAGGTTGTTGTTGCCTTGTTTAAATAGTGACATGAGTAGTGTAATAAATTATTATATTAAATTAAGCTTTATTATTTTCCTGAACTGCTTCTTTAAATTTTCTGACGTCGATTTTGCCGTAGGCTTCTCTAAAATTCTTACATTGTTGTTTATCCTGAGCTTCGGGTATCCATATATGATCGGCTTGTTTTATAGGGTCACCAAGAGAAGACGGACGGTTTTATTGAATAGCGCAGTACCGCGTGCTTCACGTTTAGTGTACACACGAGGGATTCAGTTTCAATTAATATGGCATCCTATAACGAGAAGGAGCGCGCGTTTTGCGTGAACGTTATTTTTGGTATGAATCGATCACTACAGTGCAAAGAGTATTTCGAAAAGAATTCAGAGTTACACGATTTTTGTTGTTGTTGTTGGGGGATATTTTAAGAGCCGTGTTTACTAAACACGTCCACGAGATCTGAAAGACATTCGGAAGAAATTTCAAAAATTCAGCAACCTATGCTCGAAAATGTAAAGACTGAATGAATGTATTTTTGTGAACGATATTGTGTTCCACAAATGATTGTAAGCTAATCTCTTGTTTTCCTATTTTTAAATAAAATTTCCATCCAAAATTTTGGATGAGTAGTTTTTGAGTTATTCAAAAAATAACAAAACCGCCCGTCTTTTCTGGTTCAACCTATATTAGGGTGGCATTCCCTGTTTTCGTTTTCCTGTTTATGGCCGCCAATTCAATACTTCCTTCGTCCATCTTTCATTTGTAAGTCGTGCTATATGTCTTGCCCAGTTCCGTTTATTTTTTTCTATTTACAACATCCTAGAATCCTGTGTTTTTGTTTTTTTCATATATCGGATTTCCTGATAATCTTATATAGGTCGATAGCATTCTTCGAAACAATTCAATACTGTTATATAATTTTTCTATCAAGTATTTGAAAAAAAAAGTGAATAATAGAGTGTACATCAAAACTGGATGTGTGGATTGGATTAAAGTTTTGATTTTCGTATATTTTTAGTATTTAATCAATTTATCGTAATAATTCGTTAAATTAAATCTTTAGATTATATACGGTGAAAACAATTTAGATAATTGAATAAAACAGTGTAAGTACAATGATTAGGTTGTGTTATTGACGAATATTTTATATTTATGTTTTACATATTTTACATATATTTTGCGCGTATCGACGAAAAATTTACTTTTTTATAAAATTTGTATAATATTTTTAATTAAAATTATGTATCATGTTTGAGTAATCGGGCACAGATCCGCAATACTAATGCGATGATAATTTTGTTAGACGCGCATATGGTCGTATTTCGGAACGTTGTAATTCACTATCGGTTGATATTGTGGAGGTAAATTATTTTACGTTGAGCACGAAATTTAAAATAGCATTCGAATTAACATCGACATGTTTTAACTAAAAATTATTCTAAACGACAATTTAATAAGTCAGTCTACGAACACTGATGTTGTGGTATAAGCGATATTCACTTAATTATTTTAATTGCGTTTAACTGTTTCTCGATTGACTGTTACTCCGGATAATCATTTCTAACCTGAACTTACGTCTCTATAATTAATTGCATGTTAAACGTAACAAGCGAGTTGTGCAATTTGTTTTATAAACGTATATATCGATAGAGGTTTTCCGCGTTGTTAGAAAAAATCAGTGTACGATAAAATAACGTATCGACTAGCGCTGTAATTAAACGTTTTTAAAAGAGTTCGTATTTTCTATGCGCAGAACTGATATATTTGTTTTCAATTTTTTAAACTATGAAACACCTCCGTTAATAACGTTGTTCAGTTCACGAATATAAAAAATTTAGCACAGGACTCTAGTAAGTGATTACTTGGTTAGTGTGATTCAACGTCTATATCGTTTTAATTTAAATGTAGATATAGTGTTTGTAAATAGCACATTTTGTACAAAATTCGTGCGCTGTTGGTATATTTCACGAATAGTTGAAAGGTCGTTTCATTTTATTTTGTCGAAGGATATTTGGATATTTGAAATTAAAGATTTTTTTTTAAGAATTTATCTTTATGTATCCGCATGTACACATTGTAACTTTCGGAAAATCTGTGACGTATTATCTATAACAATTTATTTTATTTGTAATGAAAATGCAATTTAACCTTTATCTTTTACATTTCTGCTACCTAATATAATCAAATAAAATGAAATATATTTGTTACTACAAATGAAATAAAACAAAATTCTTACGATGCTTAACTTCCGCTAATGCACATAGGCCGCTCGAACAGCGGTCATAAACCATCTTTTGCACGTGCTTACAAGAAACGTAATTAAAATAAATTAAAATCTTCACCACCAACGTTGTGGTATCCATATATATATATATATATATATGCTCATAAATATTTACAGATATAAACAAATATACATATATACCTATATGTCCAAGTATGTATACATGACAGCTATCTTCTGTGTGCGTATATACGTCCCATTGAAATATATATATGTTAAACGCTCGCTTACATATACATAATTATACATAGAACCCACCAAATAATTTCATTCTGTGCTTATACTTATAGAGTGCTAACATTCCTAATACAGGATATTCAAACCCATGTCTACACGATTATTTATTTAGAATGTATTTCGATAAGTACTTACGTCGCCGCCTTTGATTTATTTATTTATTTTTGTTAAATTCATCTTAAAAAGATAAGAAAATCCGCTATATCTAATTACGATTTTCCAGTATAGTTTTATGTTTAAGTATGTTTGATATATTTTCATATGATATACTTGTTAATATTTAATGTAGTTTCGTATCATATATTAAATTTTAGTTTCATTTTTTATCACAAAACCTACAAAGTTTATTATGAAACTCCTGTTTATTAAGATCACTGAGAGGCCTATAATCCTCGTCTTTCCCTTTCTGATTGAAATTTTTTGCATTCATGTACTACATGAAAAGAAGAATCGACCGCTGTTTTACAATCAAGATATATTTCAGAGTCGCTGATTTTAAGTCGTTTTAGATAAGAGCAAAAGTTACTGTTAAATATTGCGTAAAGTGAAAATTAGTTTCAAAATATTTCATCGCTAATCTTTTTTCTATAGAAGGAATTATTTTATACGTTGTTCTTCCCGTTAAAGATTGATCATATCTAGTTTGCCAAATTTGGACACTAACAGCCTTTAGTCTTTTAATTTTTCCTAGTATTAATTTTGTTTCATATATCTCGTTAGTTCTTTTTCTTGTTTTTTAATATTATTTGTAAGCTCTAATTTTAAATCAATGGTCATTATGCCCGCTAATACGTTGGCCGAAACATATGAAATTGTGCTGTACCCGGATATTACTCCTATTAAAACTTTTCTTTGTAGTCTCAGCAATTTTCTTTTATCCACTTCCTTCAAAGTTGGATAATAGACGAGCAATATTCAGTAATTGATCCAACAATAGCTCTATATAAAATTATTCTCTCCTTATATTTTAATCCAAACATATTTGAGTACACCGATTTTAGTGTAATATAGAACTTTTTTTATTCTATCTGTGATGTATTCTACATGTTAGAGAAATTTAAGCTACTGTCTATTATTACACCGAGATACTTCATTTCGTTTCGAATCATGATTTTGTTATTATCTATTTCTATGCTTTTTTCTACATGTTCTTTGAGAATTAGTTTATCATGTTCTTTGCTTATTAATAAGGCTTGCGTTTTAGTATTGTTAAATTTAGTTCATTTATTTTTTCATTAATGAATTTTATTATATCATTAATTTTAAGTATTTCTTCAGTTTTGTTAATACCAACAACTAACATTACAGAAGATCGCTTATTTTACAATAAGACTACTGCATATACGGCACCCTCGTTAGCGTATTTCGTAAACAATTCTTCATTTACAAATCTCGATTTTTCCCCTGAAATTCTATACAGACGAAATTTAAAAAGTGAACTTCGTATAACTGTCGAACTGTCAGCAATGAGTTTACATTGCGCAATTTCTCGTTGATATTAATTGTTTCGAATACGGTATTTTGTAGAACTTGCAATGAATAATAATAATAATTATTGTTGATGTATCGGAAAGTAGTGATTTTGTGTGAATTAATAAAACAAAATAATATGTTTGATAAGGACGTGTAATTGTCGAAAAGCTTTGTATTAATAAAAAATTGTTACGGTGATTAAATTTGTTCTTATTTTGTTTTATTAATTATAATTATGTTTCGTTTTTATGCATTATTTTAGATTATGTTGAATTACGCGAGGCATGTTTTTACCGTTTATCCGAATAGACCTAAATTTGTTTTTGGATTCCACGGTGAACTGTCTCACGATTCATATAATTTGATTGGGGCCGCGGATGATGATTTATTAGATTGGATCCAATGGCTTGAAGATAGAGCCCATCTTAATAACACCGTATTAATATTAATGAGCGATCACGGACACAGGTTATTATTTAGCATACAGCAAAGAAAGTCTATCTAGCAATTGGCTGATTAATACTTATTTTTTTTTTTTACATTTTAATGGTTTTAAATTCATTTAATATCGAACTATCCCCTCAAATTTGATTACGTTTAATTTAAAATTGACAGATTTGCATCCATTAGAAAAACTCAACAAGGAAAATTAGAAGAAAGACTTCCATTTTTTTCGTTTCGTTTTCCGCCGTGGTTTAAATATAAATATACGGAAGCCTATAACAATTTCCAACGGAATGTACACCGACTAACGACGCCATTTGATGTCCACGCTACTCTGGAGAACATTTTGAAATTCGAAGGTGCCGGTCTCGGTTCTACGAAAAATCGAGCAATTTCATTATTTAAAGAAGTAAGTACACAATATACGAGCGGTAACGATGGATATGTAACTAAATCAAATTAGAGAACAGGCGTGAAACTTTAAAAATTCGCGGAAATTAATTTTTGGTTATGCGACGAATTTATCAGATTTTTCGTTAAATATGGATTTAAAAATTATCTAGGATTTCCAAAAAATAATGTAACGGTTATTTATATGTTTAGCGAGATAAATATATCAATGTAAACGTGTATTATTTACTAAAAGAAAAATAGGTTGCAAAAATATCAAGTTTCAATGAGTGAAAAAAACAATACCACAAGAATCTTCCGTTAGATACTTAGAATTACATCTTGATAATTAACATGATCGTCACATGTAACGGCAAAAAGGACAGAATTAAATATCAAGACAGCTAAGTTAATTGGCTATTAGAACCTAGATCGGAACTAAACATCAAAAATAAACTATTATACAATGCGATACTGTAGTCAATCTGACAATATGGCTGTGAGCTGTGAAGATATGTCTTAAAGAGTAACATTCGGAAAATACAGCGGTATCAGAATAAAATACCACGGAGGATAGCAAGCGCTCCATGGTGTGTCTCTAATTGCACATTGCATAAATATCTTCCGATACAATATGTGTAACGTGAAATCCATATCAAGCTGCTACTTACCTGATGAGATTGAAAGCACGTTAAAATCCGCTTGCAACAGTTTTACAAGCTCAATCGACGATCAGAAGGCTAGGAAGAAACTTATTACCGACTTCAAATAATGCATTCGGGTCGTGTAAGGTCTTTCGCATCTACTACATCTGGTAGTAGACGAGTTAGCCTCCTAAATTCTAGATATGAAGGAAAAAACTTAATTATGAATTTAAAAATTTTCTATATATATATATATATATATATATATATATATATATATATATATAATATATTATTATAATATATTAACAATTATTTTAAACTTAATTTCTTCTTTAATTACCATTTTGTTATCGCGATGAAGATTCCCGAAGATAGAACGTGTTCAGATGTTGGCATAGAATCACACTGGTGTGCTTGTTTAACGTGGCAGAAAATACCGGCGTCGAGCTCGTTTGTGGGTAATATCGGTCAAGAATTCGTTCGGTATATAAATCAGTAAGTGTTCGCGTTAATACTGGCATATATTATTTATCGATTGTTGTACTGAAATTTAAAATGCGTTTTTTTTTTTTTTTTTTTTTTTAATTTCAGGTATAATTCAAATTATACCAATCTATGTTCTTCTTTGAAATTAAAAGAAATATTGGAGGCCGCTATACTTCTTCCGAATAGAAATGTATTGGCTTTTAAAGCGGCTAACGATGCGGATGGGTATATTCCGGATATGTCCGGTAAGACCGTTATAACTAAAGAAGTGTACCAAGTTCGCGTTCTAACTGAACCCGGAGACGGTTTGTTCGAATTTTCTTCAATCTATCGTCCTACGGAGGAGAAATTAATTTTTCAGGTAGTATTAAATTCGTTAATTGTAGAAGTTACGTTCTTACTGATTATGAATATGTGTGCTTTGAACATCGTTTAACTCTTTCAAGCACACTGGTATACACTTTGTATCATACTTTTAATTACAATAGCTGTATGGTGGTACGATTTCTGGATCATCTATATACCTACGGAGCAGCACGTAGGCTCAAAATCTGCCCAACTATGTCACGTATTTCCTGCCAGTCAGTAAGATCAACGAGGAACGACAAATATCTCGCAGAGAAATTCTAGACGTCCTTAGCGAATTGTACACTACCAGTTTGAATGAAAACGAAAACGTGGTTGCAAAAAAATAAAAAATCTTGTTCACGACGAGCCAATATTTTACGGTCTATTCTGGTGCTTGAAAGAGGTAAAAGTCAAATTTCGTTACGCAACAAATTATGTGTCAAGTTCAGTGTTAAAATTATTGAAAAAAAAATTCAATTCAATTGTAAAGTTAGATTTCTATTTTCTTTAATGGTATTATATTTACATAAGAATATCTAAACAACAAACAAGCAGTTGAAATTACTACATTTTTATATATAAACACACTTCTAAGTTTTTCTTCGTATTAAGCCATTATCGAGTGGACATAAGAAATAAAATATAAAAATATGTACAATATATAAAAAATGTAATAGGAAAATAAAACGTAAAAAAATACAAATTTATATATAAAATATTACCAAAAAATAGAAAAATGAAGAACAGAAAATTTTGCGATCTTTATATAAATATTTATAGTGATTCTGACTACTTTTTTTTGTTTTGTGTATATATATATATATATATATATATATATATATATATATATATATATATATATATATATATATTTAATCACTAAATGCCACACTGTTCGGAAAATAAGGATATTTGTTGGAATCCTTTTATGGTTAGGACGTTCAAAATATTTTTGCTTTGATTGTTGTGTAAAATGTGAAATTAATTTCACTAAACTTAGATTTTTGGAACAAAATGGAAGTTTATGATAGGCGTATATTTTTATTTTTCTGTATCATCGTTTCTAATTTTTTTTTTACAGTTTATACTTTACACGTTACTTTTCTCATTCGCCTAATGTTACAGTATAACAGATTCAGCAGTTTGTTTCGCATAGGTTTTTGTGAATCAGTTTTTTATCTTCAGTCCCGTTTCAACAATATTTTCGAACACACTCATTAAATGACGCTCATAAAGATAATATGACGGTTTTATACGTGTGGTATCTTCTTAACATTTGTATTGGAAATCAAATTTAGTTCATCTTTAGCTACCTATTTTATAATGTTTCCGCGGTATTGAGTTCTGTCTTTTTTGCTATCTACTCCGTAAAATCTGGTTTCCCGAACATACATTTATGTTTGTCTCTAATTGATATCCGGCGATATTCATGTCAACGTTATTTCAGTTATCGTACGATTCACGAATATATTTTTTTAATTCAGTTATTTTCCTCATCGTTGGAAAAATCGCAAAAGTTATCGCTGTTCCTAACCTAGAGAAGGACAGTTCTCAGATTTACAACATTCGGTCAATTAGTTTATTTAGCAATTTAAGTAAGGTTGCAGAAAAAATTATTCTAATCAAACCGAGGAAATACTCCGTCGCTAACAATAATGTACAGTTTGATTTTCGTCAAAATTTTGTACGGCTCATCAAATATCCAGAGTAGTCGAGTTTTGTGACATATAATTTTAATCGTAATAAATACACCGGTTGGGTGCTTTTTGACGCTGTTAAAGCATCTGAGATACTACATGGCATGCGAACATTTTATACAAAATGATTAAATATAAATTTTTCCCTTATTTAATTAAATTAATTAGTAGTTATTTACGTAATAAACTTTTTTATGTAACTCTTGACGATTCAGTCTCTGAAGTAAAACGTGTTTAGGTGGTGTTCCGGGAGGAAGTGTGTTTTTCACATTACATTTATGATTTTTCAGAAATGCCGACAAGTGACACTTTCTGCACATAATGCGGCTATTTTTTTTTAGCCTATTTAAACCGGCTACTATCCAGAACAGACTTCAAATCGTTATATCACGTATTCTAAGATATTATAATAAGTGAAAAATTAGTATCAATCCATCGAAAATCGAAGCCATTTTCTTTAAACGCAGATGACCAACATTATTGCCAAATAATTTGGTGGTGTCGGGAAACAGCATTAATCGGTCAGATCAGACTTTGTATTTAGGCGTTATTTTTGACAACAAACTTCGCTAAACATATCACCTATTAGTTTTTCCTTTTTTTTCCCGCGTTGTAATACTTTGTTTGTTAATTACCTTAATTAATTCATTTTGTAAGCTATCGTTAGCGTTCCGGTATACAATATATTCATAAATTATGTTCATTGACTGTATTACAATAGGATTTATTTAATTAATAAAATGTTTATTTCAATTTAAATATTCTCTTTCTTAATTTGACATTTCATCTTTTGTTACGCTATTTCTGAGTTTATAATTTTTCTTTTTAAATTGCGATATAAGTTATCTTGATTTCCCGCGTTCTGATGCTGTTTGTATATTAATTTTTTTTTACTCTGCGCGGTATTTTTATATAATATACAGTGAATTAAAACACGATCGTATTAAGATAAGTCAATTTACGGAATTCAAAATACACAAAGATATCTCTCGTATTTTATTTTTCAGATAAATGACGTTAGTCGCATAAACAGATACGGCAGCGATTCAAAATGCATCGAACAAACTCACGAACATTTGAGAAAGTATTGCCATTGTAAAATGGGTACTTCTTAAATATACGAAATTTTTGACACAGTTGTTTTAATTTTTAACTTTCTAGAAGCTTTTGATTAAAGACTTTAAATGTAATAGTTTGTTAATTAATTATCGATAACTTAATAATCGATCGAGATAAATATATTCGTTTTAAATTTAATGTAATTTTATCTCTGTTTAGTAAATATATGGCCACCCAGAGAAGACGGACTTTTTTTTTTTTAATAGCGCAGTTGGTAACATTGCTACAATGCAAACCGCGTGCTCCGCGTTTAGTGTACACACGAGAGATTCGTTTTTTTGTTCGGCTTCAGTTATGACATCCTATAACGAGAGGGTGGAACGTTATTTTCGGAGTGAATCGATCACGACGGCGGATAGAAAGCTTCGAAAGAATTCATAGTTACGAGGTATTACCATCTCGTAATTCAATTTTAAGGTGGGTTGAAAACTTTCGAGCGATAGCTTCCGGAAACGGATAAAAAACGTCCTTGACGAAAAAAAACCCGGTTCGTACTCGTGGGACCTTATTTTTTCACTAGTACTATCAACGGAACGCGCTATATCCAGATGATAAAATCGTTTTTGCTTATTTCGCTTTGTCGTTGTCGTCTGGCACGTTCATGGTTTCAACAAGATGGTGCGATGTATCACTGTTCGGCCGAAAATCGTTTGATAACCGCATATTGTAGCGTCGTACGAAGTTCGCTTGGCCGCCGCGCTAGCCATATTTGACCGCTCCAGTTTTTTTTTTGTTGGAATACCTAAAAAACCGCGTTTACGAAACATGCCCACGAAATGTGGAAGACCTGAAAACTTGGATTTCTGAAGAAATTTCAAAAATACAGCGACCTATGCTCGAAAAAGTATTCGAAATTAAAGACCGAATGAATGTATTGTTTATTGTGTTCTACAAATTATTGCATACTAATCTCTCGTTTTCCTGTTTTGAAATAAAATTTCACTCAACAATTTTAGTCGAGTAGTGTTTGAGTTATTACAAAACCATCCGTCTTCTCTGGGTCACTCTATATTTCACTATTAGTGATCGCAAATTGTGAATTTTATTTATATCGTAAGTTATTGCTTAATCGAAGTTTTATTATATATTTTAATATTTCCGAAAGTATTTGTTCGTTTGAACGTTTGAACGTGGACGCGCGTGTTTTGAGATTGAACGCGTGTATCAAAAATTAACAACGGATGCTTACTAGTGTTCTAAATGAAAAAGATGGCTAGATTTGTTATTTTTTTATTTATGCTTTTTATGTTAATATTATCGAGCAGTAATTTCTGTTATGTAATTATGTAATATTAATTATTAAATTACATATAATTAGTTTTATCCTAATCAGGAGTTACCGCTATTTCTTTAAAATATTTCTTTCTGAAAGGTGCGGTTTGAAATCACACCCGTAAAGTTACTACATTTCGGAACTTATTATACATGAATTTTGCGCGAAACAAGTAAAATGATAGATTGTAAACGATCAATGTATCGTTTAACTTAATTGTTTTGTTTTTATTTTCAGTTTACCAAAAATATAATGGTCGATCAAATTTTGTGTACGTTATGGTTTCTAAGAAATTCTCATTATTTTTAGTTCTTTCGCTTTTATTTTAAACGGAACGATTTAGATGATTTTCATTAAACATAGTAAATGTAAATAAATGCGTTAAATGTAAATTAGTGTTTTACGTGTAACTTTTTAAAAAACTGAATATTTCGTTATTTCTAATATTTTATATTTTGTACCGTACATTTTATCGATCTAGTCAATGCGTTTATGTACGTTATTTGTTACACTTTCCAATAGGTTGCTGCTTTAATTTTTAATTTATAAATGCTGTGGCTATTTAAGCGTTTAGAATGTTGTAAAAAATATATATATATAAATTCTTAAAATCTTTTGTTTTTTTTTTTATTATTTCAATGAATATTACGCGCGACATGTTCAAGTACTGTTTTAACATAGTTTTTATTTGTTTTATTATTTCGACCACTCGTAAAATAATTACGCCTATACGTATGAATACGTTATTTTTGGGATTAAATACGCTCAATTTTTTAAAATCTTTTTACTTTATAACAGCAATATTGTGTCATTTTCGGGATTAAACACGTCAATAGTTGAAAAATCTTGGTACTTTTTAACAGCAATTGAAATTAAACATTTTATTTAGTTTTGTAAGTAAAAAAAATTTTTTTTAACTATTTGATTTTTTAAAATGAAAATATGACAATTAAGAAATTATCAATTTTTGCGTATTGATTATCTTTATATATATATTAACATTGTTACTGCAGTTTCACGTACTCTCGTACGAATATAAAAATTAGTTGATTTAAATTTAAAAATTTCGCCCGAAAAAAGTCAATACAAAAAGGTATTTTATTTTTTTCTGAAAAAGAAAAATGGTTTTCAATATATTTTTAAATTTGTTTATGCCTGCAATTCTTGTCAGAGTTAATGTTGCGATTTAGTCGTGGACCAACTGCCTCTTAAAGTTTCTTAATCGAGACTAGTTGAGCAGTAGCGTAATAATGGATGCATCGTGAATAAGTATTTATGAAAAATAGATAAACTATTATACAATAGAAGACTACTTGTTATTGTATATTTGTTAAATTTCATACCTTTTTGAAAACGATTTCTATTGTTCAAAGATATATACTATCAACGTGGTATATTTGTCCACTGCTGGATGTAAAAGTTGTATAAGTATTCACTTAATTTTGATTCGTATTTTTTCGCTGTAGACAGTTTGTGAAAATTATTTTTTTAGAATTACGATTAACACTTATTTTTTTTATAGTAACATTCGTATTTGGAAATCGTTTTTTGTTTTTTTTTAGGGTTGGTTACATTTGTGGTTTTGACGTCTCACGACGATTTATACGGAAAAGTTAGTTCAAATGATTGATTTTTATCGTTAACAATAATTTTCATTAATCTTCGTATTTTATAATTTAATAACTATTTAATTGTATCTTCTTAAACTGTACTTTAAATACGTTTTTCTTGACATGATTTATCTTTTTAAATCGTTGTGTAATTTCGTACAAACGTAAATTGTTTTATTTTTATATTTATTTATTTATTTATTGCATACAATCTATCCTAGGTGGATAGAACGTTGTCCAACGACAGCCATTATTTATTTGATAAACATTAGCTAAGATCGGCTACATAGCTCCAATTGCGTTTTTTCAGGCGTTGAAATTGAATGCTGTTACCTTTGAGATCGGCTGCCAGTGGATTTACATGGTGTTATAATCGCAGGATATATCTCTCACTGTGGATTTTGAGAGTTTCCGAGTTTCCTTTACAGTTGGCATGTGAAGGTCCTTATGAAGATCGTCATTACGAATATACCACGGGGCACCTACAATGCTGCGCAGGACCTTAGCTTGAAAACGCCGGAGTATTTTTATTCGCGAATCACTTTTCAAGATTTCGATTGCGTAGGTCCATATTGGTTTCAGAGTGACTTTATATAGTAGAACTTTATTTTCTACAGAGACAATGATGAGTATTTATTCATTAATCACAGTTCGTGCTTTGCAGTTTCAGATCCAGTTGTTTCCGTTTGGCCAGAATATGATGTTTTGCTTAAATGATATGACGTGTTAATATTTTAGGCCACGTATACTTTGATGCAAAATGTATTACGCGTACTCAAAGACAAATACCACACGGAGTAATTTTGTAACTAAACACTTTTCTCTTCATGTTATATTTTCGACAGTTTAAATGAATTGAATCTGTGTTGTCATCTTTAATATTGTTTTAAGCGAAAGTAATATACAACAAAAGTGATTTCTATGTTTTATCCGTTAGTTTTGTTGAAATCTATATACATACATTACATACATATACATCATACATATACATATATATATATATAAATTTAAATTAAAAGTTTATTACTATGTTTAGCAGACTATCATCATTCGGTGTGAATGGTAATTAAGCAATGAATAGTAAATATAAGACATTAGACTATTGAACGAAATGAAGATCCTCGACGCAGCGTGTATTTATATAATCCGTTGTGATTTATCAGCATCTATTGTCACAGATGATATCTGTTAAATTGTACAAAAGAAATATGTATGGGAGCGAAATTATTTTTTGTCGTTTAGCAGCAGCATAACATTATCGAATAATACAGGTATGTTCGCTGAGATCATTTACAATAATCCGAGAAAATAAACCGCGTATAGTGCGTTTTTGTACTTATTTTAATAACCACCATATTAACTTTTAAATTGTTCTGTTAACATTTTGTATCGATATTTCCCTTTTATTATAATACCTTTTAACAAATTTCGATTTAGTTTATCATATTTGAAAAAATATTTTTCAATTCGTTTTGCTTATACAAAAAAAAAATGTTTAGTTACAAATTTTGAGTTTTCTTTTTTTTTCACAGACAGTTTAAATTTCTTAATTTATATCGTTCGTTTAATTGACCGATTAAAACTAAAATTAATATTTTTATCGTAAAATCGTTTTATAAATTACGATATCGGTTGAAGAAGGCCTGTTTGAAATTTTAAAAATTGGTTATCAAAATGGCTGTTTAGAAATTTTATTATCACGTTACGTGTAAACCTTTTTTTTTTTTTTTTTTACTAATACTAGTAATTAAATCGATACTTTCTGATGATTTAAATCTAACGTTCGTTTTAGATAAATAATTTTTTTTTTACTTTCCATTATCAATTTCTTGGATTGAAAGTTATACATTTTTTATTTGTTTAACGATAACAGAAAAAAAAATTGCGACAAATTTTATCGTTTACTAGCTGTACCCTGCGCGCGTTGCTACGCCACTAACTAAAATAAATTTGAAGGAAAGACATTACACAAATATTCAATTTATTTCGAGTCATTTTATTGATTTTGTTCATGTCGAAAAAATTGTAACATTGCAGAGTATCGTTTCAATTTGATATTTATTGAAGTGCTGTGGGATACACAATAGTTCTTGTTTTTCCATTTGGTGCGTAAACGAATAAATCAGAAGGTTTTCCGACGCGTGAGCAGGCCACATACAGCTGCCCATGTGAGAAGCACGGATTCTCTAAATTTAATCCACACACTTGCAACGATTGTCCTTGTGCTTTGTTGATAGTCATTGCGAAAGCGATAATATTCAACATTAATATGTGCTTTGAAGGTCTTTGAAAGTGAATATGGCGCAACCCAACGATTATCGACTTCGACATCAACGTTTCGTACTTTCAGAACGATGGACTTCCATCCTCAACTGATCATCGACGATACAGTGGGTATTCGTCATTGCCAATGATGGTATCAGAAACCAAGTTTCGTGGGTATCGTTTCGTGCATTTCCCGTCAGACATGCATGGTGAATTGTTGTTGCACCGCATGGACCATGAATCACATTTTTGGAACGACGTCGAATAAGTCTGGATCAATGTACTTATCTGGTATTTCTGCTGAGATGATTTGGTCAGTTTGATCTGGCTTAATTTTGTTGATTAACCAAACCAAAATATGTGGATGTGGCAATCCTTCTAAATTAACTCGCAACGAAATGCACAAAACTATTCGAAAAACGCTCCCAAATATAAAAATACGCACAATATTGTCTGTTCAATGTGAGTCGAATTTCACAATTTACATAAATTCTTACGTCACATACAACTCGAAACGTTATCATTCGTTTGCTGTTTTCGTTTCAATGTATATGAAATTCATTGGAATGATATTGGCGCCATCTCAGTTGGTCGTACCAACTCAGAAACTTTCGTAGACTCATGCACAACACTTTGCTGAAGATCATCACATGATCAAATGCATAGTTTACGATTCTATAAAGCACATACAGACAAACATTCATTTATATATATATAGTATAAATTCAATATATATCACCGCTGTCTTTTAACTCGAAAATTCATATATTCGAAATTTATGAATCAATCGATAATATCTAAAAAAAAAACAAGTCTTCGCGGTTTTATAGATAAGTTTATTTATTTTTAAATTAATTAATTATACGCTATGTTAAAAATTTCTACTCGATGTTATGTTTTAACATTTTAACAATATCGTCCTGCCATCCGATTTCAGATATTCGTTTGTTCGACTATTATAAGAAATTAGCGAAATATTTTCATGCATTTCTGAAAAAATCCATGTTTTTTTACGAGTTCAAAATACGGTTAATAAATATTTCTATATTTTCTTTTGAAATTTCTTATTTTTTTATTTATATTCTAGTTCTGAAAACGGTCAAAGGTACCTCAATCGAACTCACTTTAGTCTGTCATACGTGTCATAATCTGTTGGATGATACTGTTTATGTTTTAAAATTTCAACGATATCGGTCTGCCATCTGATTTGATGTCCTCGCTTGTTAAATTCGACTATTATAAGAAATTAGCGCAATATTTTTATAAATTTACGAAAAAATCGTTTTTTTTTTTTTTACGAGTTCAAAACACGGTTAATAAATGTTTACGTTCTTTATTTTCCTTCGGAATATTGTTTCATGAATTGCGGGTTTTCCGATGTTGCTAAATATTCGCTATCATTGACCAACACATGGGGATAATTTTTATACCGTATAATGATGTAGGTTAAACGTTATTCAAATTAGTATATTTATTTCCATATATATATATAGTTTACCTTGGAATACTTTAATCTTTGCGTAATTTTATTTTAAACATAAATTTTATTTTGTGACGTTGTTTCTTAAAATTAGGCGACTTTGTTAATTACGACGACAATTACAAATATATATATATATATATATATATATATATGTGTGTATCCGTGTGTAACTACAGCCATATGTGTAAACGTAGACAGCTGTATTCGTATTTATAGGTACTTAGGATGCGATATATCAGTCCGAGGTCTCATTGCGGTGTTTATATTATTTTTTTAAGGTTTTTTGTTCTATCATCTAGAATACACTTTTTATTGCAACATTACGTTAGTTCGCGAATTAATAGCGATCCGAAAGAAAAGTAGCGGAGATAGATGCGACCAGTTCAGTATAAAGTTCTAGTTTATCCCCTTGTTCGCTGTCATCAAACGGTCGAATACAGAATTGCAGTTTTTACGAACCGAGTTGAATGTCCTTGATTCTATCGGTGCAACGGGAAGTAGTATTGTTTTTCTGAGAATTTAAATGATCTAAGTAATAGAAGGAAAACTACTGTTCTCTGAGTATTTCGATTCTTTTAAATAGCTCATATATCCCTACATATGTGTCTGTGGAAGTTGTAAAACAGGTTTCTAAATGTTCTATAATGTTTTTAACCTTCAACGTTAATATCCGTCTGCTCCGTTTTAATTTAAAATTTAAATATCATTACCATCCGGATCCTAGTATCTTGATGACTATGAATACAGTTGTCTTACACGTATAGATTATTCTTATACACGGATACATACACACGCACACACATATATATATATATATATATATATACTTCTGATGTACGTTGGGAAAAATGGTCTGCGAGATATGTAAAATTAAGATACGTAGTAGATGTAGACGACAATTATTTCTTAACGTTGGAAGTTAAATTTATTAGGCATCTTAATTCCGTTTAAAAATCACTGATGGTGATTTATTTTTTAAATGCGTGTGTGCGAGTGTGTATAATATATCTATTGTCACTAGTTTGACAGCGGCTAAACGACTATTTTACTCAGAAAACGGATGTGATAATCTAAGCGTACACGGATTATTAAATAAATATATCAAGCAAAAGCATTGTGTAATATATATATATATATATATATATATATATATATATATATATATATATACATATATAATGGACATACAGGATGCGCTGATTAAAAAATAAAAATAAAAGTTTTGTTAAAACATTCTGCTTGATGTAGGAATGAAACGCCATAGTTCATTGTTAGCTTGTTAATAAACGGATTTCCAGTTGAGCGACTACTTCTCGTAGCGTGTATATTATTATTCGTGATTAGTTTAATTTTTGGATTCGGACAAAACGGTTTTTGATTATCCGTTAAATATTCCAGTATTTAATATTTAATCTTTTTGTTTTTTTTTTTTGATAATTTTCCCTCGATATGTCTTTACTTCGTTTTATTTCGGCTGCATTTTTCTTCTGGGTAGTTAATTTAAATTTAGGAACTTTATCGGTTGGTAAGTTGTATCTTATTATAACTTTTATTTTTATTTTATTTTTTTTTAAATACACGTTATTGCGAAAACAGGCGTGGCCTATGAAAGAAATTTTTAAAAAAATAAAGCGCGAAGATAAATAATTTAACGAATTATTCCGAAAAAACGAAACTTCTTTCAGTATTAAACTGAATCGATATTTGGCCATTCACCATTTTATTTTGAAATATCTGACATATATATCTAATGTTTTAAACATAAGCTTACCAAAAATATATGCCATTTTAAACTGAAATTAATATATTAACAAGTAGTATTCTCAATCACTAATTAGTACTTTTGGCCCAAACACAATTTATTCATTAGTTTTGTTTATTATTTAATTAAAATCATCGTCATATTTAAGAGAAAAATAAAAATTCAGTACCGTACATCTAACTAAGAAACTTCAATCGCATTTTTAAATGAATAAAAAATTTTACCGAAATTATGAAAATCATTTTTTTTTTAAATTTCTGTTCTCCTCATTAACAGGCAGCATTGAAATTTTTTGCATATAAAATCATAGGCAAATTTTATAAAATTGAAAAATCTCAATCGATGTATAAATTGCGATAGTATTCTTTGGTTTCCACTATATTTCGTCAAATAACACGGAATAATAAACTGTCGCGATTGATTAGTAAAGCGAATAACGATATTTTCTAAATTAATATTATTAATTTGTTTAGCCGATCAAAGTACTTCTAAACCAGCGACGGTTGTAGTGCCGTCTAATAGTCAATGGTGTTTAGGATGCATTTGTCAAGCCATATCCAATTGCAGTCAGATCGATTGCGAAGGAGACGTTTGCGGTGTATTTCGCATTACGTGGGCTTATTGGGCGGATGCGGGAAAACACGTACTTCCGAATGACGATCCAAAATCATCTTCGGGTTAGTTACTATTATTTTTTTAATACTATTTGTAGTTGATAAAAAAAAAAAATCGATAAACGGATGTGCACACAGATAGCAGCAGTTGATATCTCAAAATGTGGACAACGTTAAGTCTATAATTTGAAAAGTGTAGAATGTAGCGATTTTTGAATAAAAACGGCGTTAAAATCACATTTTTCTGGTTTATTGCGTTATTGTGTTCGTGTATAAATTTTATATCGCTGATTATAGATTGTGTGGTTTACCACATACCAGATTATTTTATAAATTGGCGCTCTTCATCGAGGGGAAACGACATCGTATGCCTTTAAGATGGTCAGACGGGAGTACCGGGCAGAGAGTGTCAGTGATTGTGTGCATGGAGCATACAATAGAAATGGCTGGCGCAAACTACCGAATTCTGAATTATGATAGCATTTCGATGTCACGATGTCTCTACTAGCGATCTACGATTCGAAGAAGAAGCAGATAGGAAACATTGCGACTGAATTGATGTTAAAATTATAGATCGTAACTATATAAAGCGTACGAAAAAAAAATCGTAATTTTTCCCTAACGTTTGGTTGTTTTTATTTATTTATTATTTATTTATTATTTATTCATTATTTATTCATTATTTATTCATTATTTATTCATTATTTATTCATTATTTATTCATTATTTATTCATTATTTATTCGCAGCCTATTCGAATTGTACGCGAGACACTAGATGCGCCGGTACCACTGTGACCGGATATCTGACGAAATTTTCTCAGGTAAAATTTTTCTCAAAGTAACATTTACATCGCGCCGTAATAATTCAATTAAAAATTTCCTCGTTTAATTTTTCGATTTCAGCAATGTTTATCGTAATCGTTTAAAATTATTTTGTTTAGTCTTAATAATATGTTAACACATGTATAACTAAACTCTGCTATTTATATAAAACTTAGCTGACGCTTTTAGTGTAGTTAACACTCAAATCGAATTATATTAGTCGAGTAGCTTGGATATTGCGACTCAGTTTTGCACTAGTTCCGTACGTTGACCCGCTTTATCACGAACCGCTTTTTCGACATCATCTGAATGTCTGCAAATCTGCGTGTATAACTCCATTTTATTGGAACCAACGAGATTTTGTACACGCAGTAGTAGAAGTAATAGTGATAGACAGAATCGATTATTTCTACGAATCGGTTATTACGGAATCGAGTACTTATAAGAATCGGTTACTTTGTTGAGTACTGAGTACTGAACGCGAACTAATGTGTATTACTAGGGTGGAAATTTATATAACACTCGACGGCAACTTTAATTAATATCATATGTTTAAAACAACTCATATATTCATGTCGTTTATTTCTAATAAAAAAAAATCGAGTATATTATATATACACAACACACACACGCATATATATATATATAATAAAAATTAAGGTAATTAAAAATCATAAATGTATATAAAATTAAATTACTGCGTTGTTAAAATTAAAAAAATAATTACGTAATTAAAAATTATATACGAAGTACTTAATAAACAAATGCGAAAATCAACCTGTACATAAATATTATAGTGTTTTAAAGAAAAATTATTGTATTGAATCGTGCAAAAATCGAAATAAATTTAAAATAACTGCGCTCAACGAATACCGCATATTGACGAAGTTAGTCGAACATTAACGACTATTTCAACTACTTTGTCTGGTTCGAGTGATTACTTAACTATAGTAGATCGGATAGAGTGTATTCGGTATTCAATACTCGTTCTCGGTGTAAGGAATCGAATACCGTCGATTCTTGTACGAATCGGTTACTACTCGATTCCGGTATACTCGGCTACTTCCATCACTAAGTAGTAGTACTTTAGTTCAAAGATGACTCTTTTTGAGTTTTATGTACTTCTCCGGAATTATATGTAATATTGAACGCAGGTAACTTTTTATGATTCGGTATATTTGAATCATTTTATTTTTCAGTTGTAAGTTCTTCTTTTTCTATAACAGATTTCCACTTAAGGTGGGCATCGATGTGAAAATAGAAGTATTTCTCAGACTGTTGTGTTAACACCAATATATAGTGGTTTTTTTGTTTACATTAAATTTAATCTTCTAGTTTTGCATCTATATCATCTAATCTGCAGGTTCCATTTATCCGCTAACGTCTTATCTTCCGATGCTGGGATATCTAAGTGTGGATGCTGGATTTCCCGGTTTAATCGAACATGAAATTATTCGCCACTTACTAAAATATTTTATTTTCATCGTCAATTATTTTTTCTTTCAGAATGTGCCATTTAAATTGTAACCGTAAAAGATAGAAAAATATTATTCGTATTTTAGCAAGTTGTTTTATTTTGCCGTGTAAATTATTTTAAACAGTGTCAATTATTTTACATTCTGTTTATAATATCGCTTAATTTAATCGATTTTAACAGAGGATAAAATTGTCGATCTTTTTAAATTTATACGCGTCGTTATTAACATTATTCGATAAATAATCTGAAAACAATTATCGACTATAATTTAATATATCTAATTTATCTCTTTACGTTTATGTTAATTGAAAATTGCTAATATTAGTTTTGAATTATAATAAGTAATAGCTAGGTGACTAAATTAATCCGGTATAATTTTTATATATTAGGATTGTAACGGAGATGGAGTTGTAGATTGCGAAGACTACGGCGCTATTCATAAGTTCGGCGGATACGGTTGTAATCAACCGTTTACTGGGAATTATTTCGATAAATTAAAAACCTGCATTAAAAGTATCCAATTAAACAACAAAAGCACCGTTAGACCACAAGGTGCAGCGTAAAACTATAGTAAGATGTCGATGATACTGCTGATCGAATTACGCTTTTATTTATTTATTCATTCATTCATTTATTTATTTTAAAAATACTCTTTTTTTTTTTTTTTTTTTAAACCTATTCATCTTCTTGTTTGGTGTTCGTATTTATTACCCTCCTTCGAGTCGATCGTAATTTCGCGGCTGGATTTTCTCGGTCGATATATCACGTTATGAATTATTTAATTAACGATTTTTAGTGTGCCATCGTCACGTATTCATTTAATTTCTATAATTCTGTCGTATTTTCACCGGTAATTGATTAACAATAAATTACGCTTTGCACGAACATTTCGATTGTTTTGTACAATTTAAAACCGGTTTCACTTTTGACGGATTACCTTATTTATATTTAAATCATTTGCGGCCAGCATACCGATTGGATTTACAAATTATAAAATTATATTAAATAACGATCGACGATAAATTGCAGAGTCCGTCGATTTTAATATATTAAATCTGGGCAAACAGGAATAGACTCAACTCTTCCGGTCACACAGCAAATTTTGACACAAAATTATAAATTTTATACAAGGTGTTTAATATACAGTGTTATTTTTTAGACGACTCTAGATAATTTTCGATGTGCTTAGAATTGAATATTTTTTCATTAAGATAAACAATGTTGTTAGGCCCCCTGGGACCACCGGGGCTAATTAGTTATTAGGGGTCTTATGAACCCAAAAACCGTAAACTCCAAGACGTTAAACCTACATAACCAAACTCGTTATTAATTCAAAAACCACGAATTAAAACCGTAAAATCTTTTGTTTTTAATTATTTAAAACAAAAAATTAAATGTAAATCGTGTAATTATTATTTACCCTCATTATTGACGCCTCGTTTAATATAAAATTAGTAAAGTACTGCAGATAATTGGTTTATAATAATTCTACATTTAGCGAAAAAAGCTGAAGTTAATTTAGGCAACCCTTTCGTGAGTTGAGTTCTATGAGTATTTTTGAGTGCACAGTTTCGTCTTAACAGCGAGTTGGGCTACGTGAGTTTAACGTCTTGTAGTTTATAGTTTTTGGTCTTACGATTTTTGAATTAATGACGTGTGTTTTGTTTTTTTGGACTATTACGAGTCGGGCTATGGATTAACGTTTTTGGAGTATATATCTTTTGAATCTTTTCGATTTTGTTTAAATTAAAAAAAAATATTATGCCTCAGAGCGCAGTAAAGATATTTTAACTAAATTCGATACAGAGTAATTTTTACGCGCGTGTATATATATTTATATAAAAACACACACACGCATATATATATATATATATATATATATATATAAATGCCCATATGTATATAAACACGGTTTGACGACGGGTGTTGGTAGCGCGGTGCATGCGGACGAGATATACATGTGTATAAATACATATATATCCGGTATGATAGGCGGGTGTATATATATATATCCGTCGGTTATTTCCGCTCACTCGTTTTGCTGTTTAACTCCCCCATATAAACCGCGTCAATCGAAGTTTCACTTCAAAAATAGTTTCTCAGAGGGATCGGACCCCCGTTTGCATGAGGCGTAGGGCTACAGCCCGCTGTTAAACTGGACATGAATTTTGTTTGCAATGAAAGTTCAATTATAAAGGACGTTGTGATTGAAATAGTTATGTTGTTCTCTTATACATATTTATATATATGTGTTTGTATGTATATATATATATATATATATATATATATATATATATATATATATATATATATATATAATATTAAATATCGTTAAAAAATGCGACGACCCGATTATAAGTTAATAGTATTCTAGACGATTTAGTTATTAAACAAAATATTGAATGAATATTTAAAATAATTAAAAACTTTAATTTTTAATCGGGATTCGTGTCTTTCACCTGCTAATATAATGAACGATATCGAAGAACTTAATTGTAATACCTATTAAATGATACCTAAAATAATTTATAATATATATTATGGGCGTGTGTATGTTTAGGTAACGACATATATTACTTGTTGTAAAATCTGACGCTTTACTATGAATTTTTCGATGTACAATTCACGTTCGAAAATTATTCAACGCGTATATTTTAACGAGTTTTACATCGCTACTGACTTCCGTTGAATCGGGCGTATGTTTCGAACGAAGAATTGCGATGAAAACTTACGAGATTCATACGTGCTCGACATACGATTTATCTGTTCTCATAAAGTACGAAATAGCTAACAGATTAAATTTAAATGGTCATACCGCGTGTGAAAAAATCACGTAAAATTATTTAATAATCGATTGTTCGACAGTTTTAATCGTTATTTCAATTACATTATTCACTTTCGTTAATATGAAATATAAAGTTGTCATTTTTGGAAACATACATCGGCTAAAATTTAAATTATACTTTTACGCTTAAAAAATAAAAATATTCTTCGAATGATTCTATAAAGTGATGGAACAAAAAATGGAAGTGGATTTAGTCCGGGAGAAAAAGCTCGAGTACAAGTCTCCGCTGAAGTGACGTCCTGATCATTATACTAAAGCGTCTTTAATGTTTCTCGCCACTATATCCGGTTAGCAGCTATTCGTTGGCAGTCATTGACTATCAAACCTTTTCCCAATCGTACGCGTCCATCCGGTATTTAATCTACCCTGTTGACGAGTTCCCTGTATTTGTTCGTCGTCAATGAATAGTGTTCATTATAGACAGTACGTAATATCTTTAATGAAACACCGTTGGATAATCTACGCTACACTGTCCAAAGGTATCGGTAGCATATGCTTTGGTAATAACGATATAATCGAGTAGCGTGAAGGATTAAGGTGGATACGAATGGATGAAATTAGGCAAAATCTGCGTTCAACAGTGGACCGATATAGGATTAAAAAAACAAGTACTAAATTTAATTTTTACAGCGATAAAATCTCGTTTTAAGTCGATTTCTAAACAAAAAAAAAATCGTTTGAACGAAATTTTATTATATCCGTTTTAAAAACGTAGTTTTCGAATGTTTATAAATTGTTATTTGAAAATATTACCATTATTTACAAAAATTTAACGCTCGTTTATCGTAAAAGTGGGGATTATTTTTTTATTTAAGTTCTTTTTTTTTTACAGTTATTTCACAACTAATTTATTAGAACTTTAACGCTTTTTAAATGCGTGATTTTTTATTTATTTATTTTTTTAAATTAACGAATTTAAAATTTATCTTCGTTAACGTTACATAATTCGGCTATTGAGAAATAATATTTGAATTACTTCGAACGGATGTGATAATATTTGAACGCGATTATTAATTTTATAAAATTACTATTTCACGACGGAATTGTGTTCACGACAAAACACGTAAACAACAGTCGGTTGCTCACCTTATCTGTCCACGGAATTCTCAGCGTGCGTCGATATGCCCACATTTCAAGGGCGTTAATTCTGCTTTCGCCATCTGCATTTATTGTCCAGGTTTCCGCTGAATAAAGCAACACGAAACATTTGTTTTCTTATTTCTAAGTCCATCGTTTTGTTTTTCAGAACTTTTTCTAGATTTCCAAACGCCTGCCCGGCCATTATTATTCTGCAAATTATTTCCTTGTTGTCACGCTCATCGTCTGTAATCAGATATTTATGCTGTTTTACCATTTTTAATTGTTGTGCATCTATTTCCAGTTTTGTCCCTCTAGTTTTCTTATATACATATATATTATATGTGTGTTTACAATAGAAGGATACATAGAAATTTAAAAATTAATTAATTAAACATTAGCATAATACTTAATTAAAACAAAAATCAGTTGAAATCACTAAAAGTTTATTTCCTTAAATTTCACAAAGCTTTTCGACAACTACGCCATTATCAAGCGATATTTAAATAAAATAAAGATTTAAAAAACACAAAATATTAATTTAAATATAAGTACACAAATTTATTATATATATGTTTACAATAGAAGGATACATAGAAATTTAAAAATTAATTAATTAAACATTAGCATAATACTTAATTAAAACAAAAATCAGTTGAAATCACTAAAAGTTTATTTCCTTAAATTTCACAAAGCTTTTCGACAACTACGCCATTATCAAGCGATATTTAAATAAAATAAAGATTTAAAAAACACAAAATATTAATTTAAATATAAGTACACGAATTTATACATATAAAATGAAATATAAATACTTAACTAAAAATATTATTAAACAAAAAAGATAATCTAAAGGTTTTAAGGATTTATATTTCGCATTTTATATGTATAAATTTGTGAACTTATATTTAAATTAATATTTTGTGTTTTTTAAATCTTTATTTTATTTAAATATCGCTAGATAATGGAGTATTAGCCGAAAAGCTTTGTGAAATGTAAGGAAATAAACTTTTAGTGATTTAAACTGCTTTTGTAATTAAGTAATAAAACAGCACTACATTCCACAATCTAAACTTTATAAGCATAATAATAATAATAAATCAAACAAAATAAAAACATAGTTTAATCAGTATAAATTTTTTTGCGCGTTTTCGACAATTACGTCACTATCAAGCGTAGAAAAAAAAACTTATTAACTACGCCTCTGGGTGCAGGAAGAAGTGAGACTTAAAGACGATATAAAATGCGATATCGTAGAACTTAAATTTAAATTTAATACATTAAACACAACGTGTACATTACGCACAATGAAAAGACACTTTTTTAATAAACTCACAATTTCGTACAAATTTCACAAAGAAAAGGAATGAATTGTCCGCTATTCTTAACTTTACGATGACTCAAATATTTTGGTTCTTTAATCTACATTGTGGCTATACGTCTGTTGTGCAGCGAAGATTTGAACGAAATAATCGACAGACGTGTGCACATGCGCAAGAGAAAATAATATACACACACACATATATATATATATATATATAATAATTTACTTGTCTATGTGTATAGGACTTTCGCTTACTCACTTCTCGTTTTATGGGTTAACTTCCCATATATAACGCACCAATAGAAGTTTCACTTAAAAATATAAGTCTCCATAAGTTGCTCAGGTTCCATTATATGTTGATATATCGGAGAGTGTGATTTTATTAATTATAAATAAAACAAAATAAAAACACAGTTTAATCACTATAAAAAAATGTTTACGTCATTATCAACCGTACATAAAAAAAATATTATAAATCTGCACACCTGGTTCGGGTTTCATTATTATTATATTTTTAAATGATATATCAATATATAATAATAAGTAGGAGTTATCCACGGCTTTGCCCGTGTAATTATTTTTTTAATAACATCGCTGTTTCTTTCTTTTAACAGGTTTATATATTAGTATAGTATACGTATATAATACGTGTATATCCGTCCGTTACTTCGTCCACGCCTCTAATGCAATATAGCATACCTGTATATATACGTATGCATATATATCTGTTAGTTAAACTTTTTAAATTATTGTAATTTATGTCCTATTTGTGGTATCAATGTGAACTAAACCTTAAAACGAATCCGATAATATAGGCTCTGGTTTTTGATCGAAATCGGAACAGACAGACAGACAAACAAAAATTAAAAAAAAAAATAGATTTTCTGGTTATGCGTGATAAAAATAGCCCAATGCAGTGATTATAATGAAAATATTCGCAAATAACAGACACGCACTACAGTTTTATATATGATAAGAACCGCAATTTGAATATATCTGAATAGAATAGAAATATTAATAATAAGATATATATATATATATATATATATATATATATATATATATATAACGTTATACATCAGTCAATACTAGAATAAGGAACATACCCTGTATCTGTTGATTATTATTGGGAAATTTTGTTACATATTTATGTACATATAGAAACAAATATATAGACTAGGTATATAGGAGTAGCCGACCTATAGTTGTACATTCTTATTATTATAATTAGTTACTCGATTCCGATATTTATTTCGTCAGCACGACCAGGTTCGATATTCCAGCTAATAGTACACACATTCTAGTGGTTATACTCTTTCTAGTAGTCAATTCAATTTTTACGCATCGGAAAATTTCGAATGAAACGAATCTAGTCTAAATATTTTTTTTTTAAAATCTAATCACAATAGAAAATTAAAAATTAACGATACGTAATGAAGTATGAAATATATTCCATAGGGTGGGCTCCAAAACAGAACCTCGGAGTATTCCCCAGGTAATTTTTCTTTTAGTAAGGGTATTATTAACTATTTCCATAACAGATATGCTATTAATAATGCCCTTGCTAAAAGAAAAATTATTTGGAGGATACTCCGAGGTTCTGTTTTGGAGCCCACCCTATGGAATATACTATATTCTAGCATACATAAAAATGTGGACCAATATTGTGAAATACTAAATGCTAACTTTACTCTTATTTCATACGCTAATGACTTTATTATATTTAGAATTACAAAATTTACCAATATAAAAAAAGTTGAATCTGTAAAATACTAGAAAAATAAAGTATCAAACTTTGGGTTTTCCTTTGCTACAGATAAATGTAATGCTATGATACTCGGTAATCTTAAAATAGAAAATGAAATTAGAAGATTAAATATTAGTTCAATCTATACAGGTAGTTGATGAAATGAAATACCTGGGAATATTAATCGATCCTAAACTGAACTTCCCTCATCATTTGAAATATGAAATGTAGTAACATATATGATAAACTACTAAAATATTACCTAACGTCAATGGGCTTACCCATAAACAAAGAACCATCCTATATAAAGGACTGATACAATCCATTTATGCCTATGGATCATGTGTCTACTCGAATAAAAAAACGTTAAAATCAGTTAAAACAACAAAGAAAATTTATTCTAAGCATATCTTCCCTATACAAAATTTCCCCTTCATCAGCTACCTGTGTCATTGCAAACGTCATTCCCTTAGGCCTATTCATTATTGGGCAAACAATAATTACAGAGCACAGATACATGTTGTGGGAAAAACAAGTACAACAAATTATAAAGAACATTTATTGGTCTGCTACAATGCAGATAAATTTCTAGAATAAAACGAAAAAATCGCAATAAATAGAGGTGTTAGACAAGGATATACCATCTCAATGAAATTATTTATTTGCGCTTTGGACACCGTGTTTAAAAATTTTACAACCGGTATTAGAATGGACGATAAATATTTGAATCATCTTAGACTTGTGGACAATATAATTCTAGTGAGCGGAAGTGCAGAAGAGCTACAGATGATAACGGATTTAAATGTACACTCGAACAAAATAGGACTGAAAATAAATTTACATAAAACCGAACGTCGGAAAAAATAGCAATAAAATCGAAACAGATAGAGCGAGTAAGTAATTACATATACCTAGGTAAAAAAATCACAACAAATGTGGACAATGAAAACAGAAGTGGCAAGGAGAATATGGGGTGATGGGTTGTGCATGAAAAATTACGCATAATATTTCGCAATAAAAAAAAAAATACCGATTAATCTGAAACGTAAACTGTATAATTAATGTGTTCTTCCGATTCTTATATATGGTTCGGAAACATGGCCATATACAAAAACAAATTTAAAAAGGATAAGAGTAAGCTCATATACTGCACATAAGAGAATTATGCTGGATATAAGATTATCAGATCATAAAAAGAATGCACGGATACGTGAACAAACACGGTTGGATGACGCAGTGGAACGGATGGCTATAAAGAAATGGAGTTGGGCTGGCTACGTGGCTGGAAGAGAAGACAGTAGATGGTCAAAGCGGATCGTACAGTGGTGGCCGATGGATAGAAAAATGAAACAAGAAAGCCAATGACGCGGTGTCACGAATTGGTTAAGTGAAGCGCAGGACAGAAGTGGGTGGAAGACAGTTGGAGAAAGCCTTCATCCAGGAGTGGATAGATAAATGATGTCTGTCTTGGTTTTTCTTTACTTTTCCTTCTGTAATATCTTTCAATAAGCTATCATATATCTTAATAATCAATTCAATTATTGATTTTTCTAATCGTTTTAAAGAATGACCCTTCTTCATTTGGAATTTTATCAACCCACGAAATTTTCAACATGGATCGCCAGCACCACGTTTGAAAAGTCTGAATTTTCTGTAAATCTCTCGCTGAAATTCTATGTTTCCGTTACGTATAAGTGCTAACTGCCTACATGTACGACTTGACAACAGGTTTACGTAATCTTATAAACGACGTATTCTGCGTTGTCGTATGTATTTTTCTTTTAAACTCATCTTTAGCTATTTCTTATGCGTGGTTATTAACGTTTACAATGTTTTAAAATAAAATTTTATTATCTTAAAACATATTTACAAAGCAGGAATAAAATAATGCGAAAAGTTGAAAGAAAGTTAAGTACTTTCGCTCGATCGTGTTTTAGATAGGAGAATTTTTTCCCAATTAAATACGTGCCGTTTATATCTCTGGGCCTGTTAAATCAAACATTTATATACATTTAGCCTGGTCATATAATTCACTTGAATGCTGTTGTATTAAATTTGTCGTGAAAATATTAAACAGAATAATAAGAGATAAAAAAGATCTTAATCAGTGGCGCACCCGGGACTTGTATGTGGGGTGGTCTGGAACACCCCCCGAAATTTTTTTTAAAAATCTATAAACTAATAAAATATACACAGCCGAATGTAAAATAAAGTTCGACAGGCAAAACAAACTATAAACGATCACGGACAACAACGAAACAAGTAATAACAACAAAAAACTCACTAGTCATGACCCTGGGTCAGACTCGAACGTCCAACGGCCTAACCAACGGCCATTTTTTTTTCTTTGTGTTGCACAGTCAGCTGGATTTTCAACGTCATTAGCAGACAGAATGAAGTGAATATTTTCTAACAGTACTTTTTGCAATTTAGGCCGTTTTGCACGCTCTTCAAGATGAGGTTTTATTAGTGATAACGCGAGCTCTTTTAAATACTCTCTTCTGTTTCAACTATTATTTTAGCTGCGAAATTGCTTAGAGCTTAATTTTATACTTTTCTAAGCCCTCTCAGTAAGTTCGGTAGCCACCCGTGGGTGCGCTGCTGATCGTAACTGTTTATATTCGGATACGTTGGAAACCGGTTTTTTTATTGCGTAGTTTCGCGTTCAGTTACGTTACTGCGTTTATCGCTCTTTTCCGTACTTACAATCGAACTGTTGTCTTATTTTGATATATGCGTACGTACGTGTATACACATTCACCGTGAATAACATTTCAGCTGGTGAGATAAAACCCGATTTATTATTTATTAAATTTAACATTGTTATAACTTATATAATACTCGATATGCGCGTACGTATTTTATAATTAGGATACGTTCTTCAGCGCTATCTCGGTCATCGTCGCCGATAAACGAACAGCAAATAGCTACTTGCAACGAGAACGGTGATACAACAGTTTAACCTGTAGTAATATCAAAATCAAGGAAAACTTTCTCTATTAAAAGACAATTATCGGAAAGTAATGATACAAAATGATTCGTGCCTTAACAAGAAATCCAATTTAGCACTGTCTTCAATGACAACCAATGATGAGTTCCTCCAAGCATATAATATGCTCAAAGAGGAGCTTGAAATTATCAGCAAAGAAAATCTAGCGTTGAAGTAAAAACTACAAGAATATCGAGCAGCTTGTACGTGTTATTGATGATCAGTCGGTTCCAGCTGGTAATGGTCAAATCGTTATGCCAATTAATGATACATCACAACAGTCTGCTAGGCAAATCGATTGATAATCGCATACATCGCGTAAGAATATGCCACCGACTGTAGTTGTAAACAGTAGCAAACTTAACTTCTCTACATTAAAGAGAGACGTACTAGAAAATTGCGCAGATAAGATAAATACAACGTTTAAACCAACCAGTGGATTTGTTCGTATATTTTTACTCGTAACGATATCGACTTTCGTAATGTCATAAGTCATCTCTATAAAGCTCGTAGAGGCCGAATAAATGGATATGAAAATCTCGAGTATCGTACATATTCATTTAAAGCGACCAGACCGTATCGAGTGGTAATTAGAGATCTTCCTTCTACATTAACCGAAGAAATTGCAGAAAGCTTAGTTACGAATGAATGAGCATAAACATTGTAAAGTCGCAAACATATCGAAAACTGTTGAAATCAGGAATGATAATAACAAAATAGTAGATCGCATTAGAAAGACATATCCCTTGTTTTACGTCGACCTCGAGCCTTCATCGAATAACAAGGAAGTATATAATATAAAACATACGCTACACTGCAAAATTTCAATTGAGTCACCAGTCAAAGTAACAACAATTCCACAATGTAAGTGATGCCGGAAATGGAATCATACAAAAGCGAATTGTTATCAACAGATTGCTTGCTTTAACTACGCAGGGAATCATGAATCTGCTCCTTGCAATCACACAAGGATCCTAAGAAGTTCAAGTGCGTTAACTGCAATGGAAATCATTCTTCTAACTATAAATGATGTGAAGTCTACCGTAACCGGGTGAAAGCCATTACAAAGCTTAAAACGAATGTAACTCAACATCTTCAATAAAAGCATGTTCCAGCTGTAAACGTACAACCTGATAAATCATTTGCCGATGCAACAAGTTCATTATCCCGACATTATCTCAGAAAAAGAAGCAGTTTTCTTCACAATCTGAGAAACCCATTAAAGAGGTGACTCTGGTTGATGTAAACAAAACTATCCAAGATCTCCTTAAACAATTCGCTATGATAAACTGCTCGAACAAAATTTTATTTAATCGAGTAAAAAATCTAAATCCTAAAAGAAGCATGGCTGTATCTCTTAGAATCATTGCATGGAATGCCAATGGTCTTCGTCGTTGGCAGACGGAACTCGATACCTATCTTCACATCAATAAAATAGATATAGCTTTAATTTCTGAGTGTCACTTTACTTCTAGAGATCACATTAAAATGCGCAGATATGATTTTTACTATACACACCACACCCAATGCTGGAGCTGCTTTACTAATCAAGCAGAATATCCAACACTTTCAGCAACAGAATTTTATCGTAGTTATATACAATATACAATCGTATCAATTAATTTCAATGGTAGCGAAATAAATATAGGATCATTCACCATTAAGGAAAAGAAAGTTACACTCACAAATAAATATATTGACTGGGATCGATTTCGCTATTTACTAGACCAACGAATAAATCTAAAAGTGAGGCTCAAATCTCCCGTTGAGCTTGATCTTCAAGTTAAGCAGTTCATTGAAGCAATTCATACCTCGACAAAGCTTGCCACACGCAAGGTCCAGGAAATAACATTTATCTTCTCGAAGTCCGTTAGAAGTTCGCCGAGAGAAGAAAAGCTCGTCGGAAATGGCATAAGTCTCGTAACTCACGAGATAAAACCATTTTAAATCGTCTGAATAATCAGTTAGACAGACTAATCAAGGAAATAAATCAAAAAACCTTAGTTGCATATCTTGAAGAGCTCAGTCCGCATGCTGACAAAGACTATACACTCTGGAAAGCTACTCATAGGATAAAACGGCCTATTATTCGAGTTCCACTACTTAGAGATGAAGTTGGAAATTGGATCAGAAGGCTAAACATCTAGCGAGAGCCTTTCAGCCTCATGATATTGTATCGGATGTGACACCTACAACTATCAAACAGATCAACGACTGAAATACTTTACTCCAATTGAGATAGCGCAGGAAATTTATAAAAACATTGACAAAGGCTCCAGCATTGATCAGATAACGCGCGTATATTGAAAGAGCTGTCAAGTAAAGCTATTGTTTTGCTTATGCACTTCTTCAATGCCAGTCTTAGACTTGAGCATGTACCAGCCTGCTTCAAAATAGCACGTGATTATGCCCAAGAAGCCTTGTAAGCCAGGGGAGGAGGTAACGTCTTACCGACCAATATCGCTACTGCCATCAATCTCAAAACTATACGAAAAACTTGTATTAAAACGAATGAGACAGTTCGTGGAGCTTCTAAACAATCAGTTTGGTTTGAGGAACCAACATTTCACAATTGAACAGGTGCATCGAGTAACAACAGTTACAGAAAAAACATTTGAAGATAAACAGTTTTTCTCGGCCGTCTTTCTCGACGTAGCACAGGCTGTCGATAAAGTCTGGCATGAAGGTCTCATCGTCAAAATGTGTAACCTCTTGCCGGGTAATCTACGTCGATTGCTAATTTCCTATTTGTCAGAGCGAGTATTCTGGGTAGCACACGGAGATGCTAAATCATCGTATCACTCGATACAGGTTGGAGTCTCACAAGGTAGAGTCTTTGGACCTATCCTGTACCTCCTGTATAGTAGGGATTTGCCAACCGATGATAACACAGTCACAGCTACATTTGATGACGATACCGCTATACTGTTTAAGAGTAATAGCCAGAAGGAAGCAACAGAGAATCTGTAGATCGCATTGTTAGTTGGTCTAGTCGTTGGAAAATCAAGTTCAACAAAGACAAATCGCAACACGTGGTATTCAATTTACAACACGTAAATATCGTGCTTATATTGGAGAGGTCGGCCAAAAATCTTGGTACGCACTTAGAGACTCTCGTCTTTCGTGGAAACCCCGTGTAAATATGAAGTGCAGCCAAATCAAGAAAATAGTATCCGCGCTGTACTGGCTGATAGGCCGGCGGTCGACTCTCAGTACCTATTGCAAACGCCTACTATACCTGAAAATTATAATGCCGATTTGGACGTATGGAATAGCCCTTCGGGGCTGTACAAAGAAGTCCAATCGGCAGCTCGTGCAAGTTCGACAAAACATAATCCTTCGATAAATCGTAGATGCTTACGACATCCATAGCGATCTGAATAAGTGAAGTGATACGTGATGTTGAGACGGCGCACGAACGGCGTTTGCAACGACATACCAATATTGTAGCAAGACAGCTGTTAGACAGGGAATCTAATACTCGCCGTTTGAAACGGCTGAAACCGTACGACTTGTTCTAATATTTAGAAATAACTCACATATAAATACACGTTAGTTAGAAGCCATGCTCACTGGATCCAGTGTCTTCAAATCCGTATTATATGTTTATCACACTAGTTTTAAATATTTAAGCATAGACTTAAGATCGTATTAGTTTTAATACTCTAAATAGTGTTTATATATATTTAAAAAAAAGCTATATAAAGTAAGAATAAAATAAATAGTAATTTATAAAGAATTCGAAGTGGCGCTGGAAGTGATATGACATAGCGTCTACTGCTACTACTAAATGAGGTAATCACAATATGATAAATGAAAATAGATACTGTGAGAGTGTATTAAGATGTGAATGAGTATTATAACTGTAAAATTGTGTATATGTAGAAGTGTGTATGTAAATTTTATAAATTAAAAATTAACGATAAATGTATGTAATAATATTTTAGATGCACATATTGTAAAATGGTATAGATCCGTTAAGCTTGACGGAACATATGTTAACTAACATGTAAAAAATGGGGTAGAAGTGTGAATTTGTGTAATTAGGCTTATGTCGTGTATTATTGTATTTTATAATAAATATAAACTTTTTAATAAAAAATAAACAAATTAAATCTTTAAGATTACGTGCATGATATTTAGTATCATTAGTGGATCTGACTACATCATGTATATATATATATATATATATATATATATATATATATATATATATATCATACATATATATATATATACTTAAGAGACAATCACAAATCATTTTACCTCGTTGATTACGCTATTAAGATAGACGTCTTACATGGATGAAAAATTATTTTACGTTGTAAAAAAGACGATTTTCGTTAATTCTCAAAAAATACACCGACAAGTTGAAGTAAGTTACATGTGGATGATCTTCTGACCTCTTCGATTATAATAACTAGACCAGACTGTAATATTCTGCTGCAACCCCAATAAAATATTATCGCTTAAAACGATATAAATATCTACGAGTGTTTTTGTGTGCACCTAGTAGTAATTCAGAGATAAGCCGTATATAGATTATTTGAAGTTGTTCTTTGGACCAGTAATCATCCGCGTGGGGAAATCCTTGTTTACGTTTTATCAGAAATAGCCGTCCGACTAACCTAACCGGTTCTGACAAATGGATACGTACGTGTAATATTTACGCTATTACGTTCCTGTAATATTTTAATATTATACCTTACTTACGTGTTAGTTTGATTTGTCGTTTATTGTTGCGTTTTGTGTACAGTGGTATACACGTTACATCTCATTAGTATAATAATAGTATAATAATAATAATAATAATAATAATAATATAATAATATAATAATAATAATAATAATAATAAATAATAATAATAATGTCCAGGTCCATTTTGATACTGGGATTTTGTTTGGTTGTTTTATGTTTCACCATCGAACGTACTTGTAAGTAAGAATTTTTTATTTTTATTCTACATTACGCTGAAATTGGAAATATTAAATTGCGTTGTTTAAATTAATGTAAATATATCCGGTTATATTATCCTACAATCGATTAGAAGAAAATGTTCGTCAATCAACTAGTTTATTAGATTGGAATTAGCTTCTACAATTTTCGGATATTATTACGAAAATTTTCCAAACTTCTCTCTTCCCTACAATTTCTATGGTTACAGTGCCGTATTAAATAATTCGAAGCCGATGGGGCACAAACAGCGTGTGGGCTCCCTTATAAGGCAGAAAAAATTAGAAATTTGAAAATTATTATGCCTACCAAATTATACATATAAAAATACGTTTAAAAAAATGTATTAATTTGAACGAAATTATTAGTACTCTTGAAAAATTTAGGAATTTCACATTGAAAAGAGTGTTCACTCGCCTGTCAATGCGTGTATAGTAAGATGCTTGAGAACCGTGAGAACGGTCTGTCGGTCTCACTCGCACTCGTCGAACATGCAATAACCTTTATTATATTGTTTATAGTAAGATGCGTGCTGCGTGCTAGAACAGTATCGTATGTAAATCGTGCAATAACTTGTACTATTAAATTGATACATCATATTTAGCAAGTCTTAATTATTGTCTTATTATTTTAGCTACTAATTAAAAATAGTACTAATAAACAAAACAAGCAAATATGATGATTGTTTTTTTCATTACACATGAAAAAAATATTAATTTGATGAAATAAATTTAAATTTACGCTTACGGTCATAGAAAAAAAATTTTAAAAAACTTTTCAAGAGTTTAATTTTTTTGCGAGGCCCTGGGCCAGTGCCCCAAGTGCACAAATCCGGCACTGCATGGTTACGTAAAAATATATAATTCTTTACGAGTTCTATTTCCAGACTGAATTACCGAGCGTAAAAGAATTTGAATGTTTGTTTCCTTCAAAATTTGTTTTTATCATCGTTTAATATTTTTTTGTTTAAATTGCTAGAACGTATTATATTAAATTAATTTAATTTCTCATAAAATTTCTTTCACTTAGATACGTAACGATCGTTCATTTAAGCTTATAAATTTATTTTCAAAAATCTCCTTAATTCTTCTTCAGATTACTGGTCAATATATATAGATCACTTTACTTTCAAGTTTTTGATTTTCCCCATTTTCTTTCAATTCCTCGTACGTGTATCTACTTTGTCATCTTCCATTATTCCGGTGATGTATTTTTGCCCCGTTTTTTTTTCTTTTTCCATTTACTCGGATTACTGTTATTAAATATTTCTTATAATATGCCCTGTGGCTTCGTTTATACATTACCGTTTTGTCTGTCATTCAACTTTTTTCATATTTCCACAGCACCACGTTTCGAACGGTTTGAAAAATTGTTTTTATCCGCATTTGTTTATAGTCCAAATTTCCGAACTGTACAAAAGTACACTCCAAACGTAAACTTTTATTAAGATTTTTCATATTTCTGTTTATTTAAATTTTTAAATGTTAATAATGATTTCTTTTTCATAAATGCGGTTTTCGCCTGTGATATTCTTGAATTTATTTTTTGATCATCTTCTGTTATTATTGAACCGAGATATATGTACTTTTTTTTTATATGTTTTCATTTTTTAATTTTATATTTATCGGTTTATTATTTTCTATTTTACCGCATTTTAATTAGCAAGCTGACATAAAAAAAAGGTAAAACATAAAAATGTATGCAATTTATAAGGAGAAAAAAGAACACGAAAATTAATTAAATATAACGTAACATTAATTTACACGTACAATAGAAAAATTAGCAAAGTGAAAAAACATTTATAGAATAATCCGTTAGCGAATGGAGTAAACAACAAGTTTTAGTTATCTCATCGACGGAAGATACAAAATGTAAATTAAAAGAAGATACAAATGGATATATTTTCAGATAAAATGAACGTTTAATATAAATAATTATTGAAGGCTCACCGTAGAAGACGAAAGATCAATGATGAAATGTATCAAACAAATAGAACACGATGTACAAGCAACAGGGTATAGTAACGCGGGTAAAAAAAAAGTATTCAGAGAATTCCGACATTTCAAATTAGCCATCCATCAATCTTAGCATGATTAGGAATTACGATGATGACGAGTTACTAATTAATCAGCGCTAATATCGTCTAAAGTTAGCATCATTGTAGCCGAGAAGTATATAATACCGTATCATCGGAAAAATTATACATTAAGCGAATATCGCAGTGCAATAATCTATAAATGATCTTTAAATGGGCCATATAAATTTTTTAGTTTAGCTCCCTCATTATATTCGTTCGAAATTTTAGTATCACTACGACACAATGGTGTGTTGTAAACTGTTTATAAGCTTTAAAGATTTTTGTTGGCGGTATCGTGAAATAAGATTGTTAATTCGGTATATCTCGAATTTGAAATTTTAAACGTATAGAGTAATTTTTATTTTTGTGTATCTAGATGGCGGCAAAAAGTACGTTTCGAATTTAAGTACGGTATGCTTGAAATGTTTATGCCACGCTTCTACTCAATGTAACGCGACAGTTGGTTGTCAGAAAGGATACTGCGGTCCATTTTTCCTGACCAAGGAGTATTGGAATGACGCCAGCCGACCAACTTTGAAAGACGATGATCCAGACAGAACAAATGGTAATCTATTTGAAATATTTTAGGATAAGGGGATGATTTTTTTTAAAAATTATTTTAAAGTAATTTCTATCCGAATCGTTGAGAGTGGAGTTTGGAAAATCGTAACACGTCACGTCGAAAGTATATAAATTTCCAGAAGAACATTGACGAAGTATTAGCTCTTATAACTTTCATCGCATATTTCAAATGCAATTTTCTAACAAATTGATTTTATATAAAGCTATTATTTGCCCCACAATAATTTATTCTTGTCCAGTTTGGCACTCCGCATCTCTAATTCTAATTTTAAGGAACTGCAACTTTTACAAAATTAATATTTAACATGCATATTAACCACCCTTCACTACAGACAACCGGTTAATTTGCCCGGTACATGATTTAATTTTTTGTTTAGTTTTTGAAGAACCACGAGTGGATTGGAATCTAACTTTCGACCGTCAACAGTACCTGTACAACAGTATCTATACAACACCAGCATACACAGACATACACACAAACCCATATATATATATATATATATATATATATATATATATATATATATATATATATATATATATATATATATATATATATATATACTTTCCATAATTGAGGAAACTTGATTTTAAATAAAAAATCAATTGAAAAATTAGTTAAATCACTAACATTTATTTTCTTGCGAAAAACACAACGCTTTTCAGCATTTACGCCATTATCAAGTGATAACAAATTTTTTTTTTAAATCATAATTTTACAAGTATAATTTAAAAATAATTACTCAAAAAATATCTGATGGTGACGGTGAAACTATATTCCATAAAATGTTATCCTTCTTGTCTGTTCTGTTATTAATTTATTTTTTGAAATGTTGAAATTGAATATATTAACATCAATATATTGGTTTACTTGATTTTTTTAAATTTATTTTTTACGATATTGTTTTCTGGATTCTGCAAATGTTGTATACTGATGGAATTTTAAATTTTCATTTACTGTCGCAATGTATGATATCTAAAACTAAATTTTAAAATATAAAAATATGCAAAAACATAATTTTTTTTTTTAAAAAAACACAATTTTACGAGTATACATGAAAAATAAGTATTTACAAAAATCTTTCGATCAAATTCATTAGAGTTTTTAAATAAGTTGCAAAATTCTTGACTTCGTTACTGCTTGAGAATACTTCTTCCTACTCAAATTGATGCTTTAAAGGTGGAATATAAATACCCCCTCTTTACATCCATAAATATCACTTAGCAGACCAGTTTGTTGTGAAAAAATTCATAACTACGTATATAAATGTAGACGATACTGACGGAAATGGACGCAACAATATCTAGTGCACTTAATTAAATTTTTATATAATGACAGCACAGATCACGTCAGAATAGCTAATAAGCTAACAGAAAGTTTCAAAACAGAAAAGGGCGTGCTTCGAGACTGTATAATTATAATCTTCAATATGCGTAGCGAGTTGATAATCAGAAAAGCCTGTGAAGGATGGAATGATGGCGTGAAGATGGGAGAAAACCGAATAAATAACTCAAAGTACGCTGATGGTACCATCTTAATTGCCACGTCGGAAAAAATAGAGACCATAAATCTACAAGTTGAATTGAAAAAACAAAAGTAATGACTATTGATAGACATGAAAGAAATTAACAACATGTCGGAGGATTGCAAGTGGTAGATAAATGAATATAACTCGGAACACTTATCACCAATACAGGCGGATGCAGCGAAAAAATTAAAAGGCGCTTCGCAAATTGTAAAAACTGCAAAGCTTAACAAAATTTGGAAGAACCTTAATATAAGTATTTCTACAAGAGTCCATACAGTTAATAGTAATGCCAATATTCCTATATGCATCTGAATGTTTGCAAGGAAAATGACATAAAAAGTATAAACCTGAAATATATTGCTGAGGAAGAATATTAAGCATACCATTAAGAGAACCTCAGTAGTTTTAGGTAACTCCAGAGAAAAAAATCTAAGGGAGCGAGATCAGGAGATCGTGAGATGATTGTGCCTTCAAAAAAATTATCTGCGTCTCGGGCGCAGAAAGAAGTGACACTTAAAGACGTTTCTCAAAAAAAGACACTTATTTTATAAATTCACGATTTGTACAAATTTCACAAAAACCGCTATGTTTAACTTGACACGGTGAAGACTCAAATGTTTTCTTTCTCAAATCTACGTTGTACAAACATCCTTTGTAGAGCGAAGATTTGAACGAAATAACGGATAGTAGTTCGCGCATGCGCAAGAGAAAGAATACGAACCTACAATTTTTTTACACCTGTTCACACACACACACATATATATATATATATATATCCATGTCTGTCATAATTTCTGTACGTGTTTGTATATGTAAACTGAATATACACGTATATGAGTACAGCATACGGACAAGAAAGGAGGAGCCCGACTACAGTGTGAAAATAGGCCTGCGTATGCGCCAATGAATATGAGCCTTTGGCTCGCTTGCTGCGCGCTGAATTATTCCAATCTGTTTTTCTAGGTTGCTTATATGATTTCTATGGATAACCAAAAAACGATATTTCGAGAATAATTCCCATGGAAATGAATCTACAATAACCTTGATTAAACGTTTAAACGCGTTCAAAAGACAAAGAAAAACATGTATAGTAATGATATGAAGTTTAACGACGACGATTCAAATAAATTATCATTACCGTCTAAGATGTTAAAATCGAAAGATAATCCAAAAGTGAAGGAAATTCTAAAAGAAAATGTACCTTCGGCGCCGCTGACATACAAATCGGTGAAACAATTTTGGGAAAATGTGTCGCCTCGTTTTTGCGGGAAAAAATCAGACATTTTTCAAGGAGTTTTTCGTCAAAACTCCAAAACAAATAGCCAAAGAAAAGAAACGAAATCAATTGCTACTACCAGCAAACGCTAATTGTTTGTCGGACAGAATCAAAAAAGATTCTAACCTAAAAGAAAATGTACCTTCGGCGCCGCCGACATACAAATCGGTGAAACAATTTTGGGAAAATGTGTCGCCTCGTTTTTGCGGGAAAAATCAGACATTTTTCAAGGAGTTTTTCGTCAAAACTCCAAAACAAATAGCCGAAGAAAAGAAACGAAATCAATTGCTACTACCAGTAAACGCTAATTGTTTGTCGGACAGAATCAAAAAAGATTCTAACCTAAAAGGAAATGTACCTTCGGCGCCGCCGACATACAAATCGGTGAAACAATTTTGGGAAAATGTGTCGCCTCGTTTTTGCGGGAAAAATCAGACATTTTTCAAGGAGTTTTTCGTCAAAACTCCAAAATAAATAGCCCAAGAAAAGAAACGAAATCAATTGCTACTACCAGCAAACGCTAATTGTTTGTCGGACAGAATCAAAAAAGATTCTAACCTAAAAGAAAATGTACCTTCGGCGCCGCCGACATACAAATTGGTGAAACAATTTTGGGAAAATGTGTCGCCTCGTTTTTGCGGAAAAAATCAGACATTTTTCAAGGAGTTTTTCGTCAAAACTCCAAAACAAATAGCCCAAGAAAAGAAACGAAATCAATTGCTACTACCAGCAAACGCTAATTGTTTGTCGGACAGAATCAAAAAAGATTCTAACCTAAAAGAAAATGTACCTTCGGCGCCGCCGACATACAAATCGGTGAAACAATTTTGGGAAAATGTGTCGCCTCGTTTTTGCGGGAAAAATCAGACATTTTTCAAGGAGTTTTTCGTCAAAACTCCAAAATAAATAGCCCAAGAAAAGAAACGAAATCAATTGCTACTACCAGCAAACGCTAATTGTTTGTCAGACAGAATCAAAAAAGATTCTAACCTAAAAGGAAATGTACCTTCGGCGCCGCCGACATACAAATCGGTGAAACAATTTTGGGAAAATGTGTCGCCTCGTTTTTGCGGGAAAAATCAGACATTTTTCAAGGAGTTTTTCGTCAAAACTCCCAAACAAATAGCCCAAGAAAAGAAACGAAATCAATTGCCATCCGATAATGTGAAAAAGAATAAGGAATCGATGTTAACGAATCAGTTACATTCTACCGTCGATAATCGAAGCCATAATCGGGTAGAGAAGAGAACCCAATAGTTTAACTAATTATATACAAGTATATCGTTTTCACATGTTTTCTGAAATTGCTTAACTTTAAAATGAACTTATTCAATTTCGATCTAAAATGATTTGTTTATCTTTTTAAATAAATTTAAAACGGACGTTTTATTTTTATTCCAGCATTTGTTGACTGCGCAAAAGATTACAGTTGCGCTTCTATCGCAGTTGAAAACTATATGGCCAAACACGGATATGTAAGTTATTAAATTATTTCAATTTTAAATATTTTTTGAGATGAGAGCAAATAAATGTAACAAATTCAATAAAATAACTGGCTCTTTGTTAAAGTGTCGAATATTTTTGTAAATTGATCGAAATTTTAGAATTTAATATCCAAATTTACTACGATACCAGTAATGTATATATATATACAGATAGGCCTTGGTTACCGAAAGGCTAAGGGAGTTAACCCTAACAGAAAATCATACGGAAGGCAAGAAGAGACAAGTCCAATACAAAATACGTTAATTGGGATCAAGGATGATAATTCAGTCGACGATGTCGGTAGGGGCAGCGGAAGAAAATAGAGGGCTACCGAGATCTACAGCATACGAAACCCGTCCTTCACAATAGAGGCATGGAATGTCTGAACAATGTTAGCGATTTTGTAAACTTGCTAATATCAAAAGAGAAATGATGCGTTATAAAATACAATTACTGGGAATAGCAGAGACGACATGGAAAGATGAAGGCGATTTTACGTACGAAGGGTATAAAATGGACAGAACGGTGCTGCTCTCATCATGGAAAAATCATTAAGTAATGCGTTAATACACGTGGAAATCATAGAGAGTAGAATAATTTGGGCGAGGTATTGTACCACACCGGTAAATACTACAGTAATTCAATGTTATATGCCTACTTGAGCAGAAAATGATGGTGGAAAAAATTTACATGCAATTAGAAAACCAACTACAAAAACTGAAAGCAAATGAAAATATAATAATGGGAGACTAGAATGCCAGTACTAGGGAAAGAAGTTAATACAGTGGGGCTGTGTGAAGTGAGTGTACGGAATAACAGAGGACAAAAGTTGGTAGTTTTCTGCAAACAGGACCCAGTGATGCAGGTGACAGACTTCGGTTGCAGATAGACTATATAATGGTAAAGAAAAGATACCATAATCAATTAAAGAAATTTATAGCGTACCTTGGTGCAGACGAGGGACACCGATCACAGCCTAGTAAAAATGTCAACTGAATTAAAATTCAGGAAACAACGTAAGAGTAACCAGATTATAAAATGGAACAAGGAGAAACTAGATGAAACAGAAGTTCGACAGTAAAATAATGGAAGGGTTGAAAGAATGGGAGCCGGCGAACGGAATAGAAAAATACTGGAAACAAATAAAAGGACCAGTTATATAACAGCAGCAACTGCGGTACTAGGATATATGAAACAAGAAAAATAAACTATTGATGACTCAAGAGATACTACAGTTAATGGATGTGATAAAAACGCTAATGATGCAAAGGGAAAGGGAGAGTATAAACGCTTAAAAAATAGCATCACAAATAAATGTCTAAAAGAAAAAGATAAGTGGTGGGAATCACAGTGTGATGTGCTAGACGATCTATACAGCACAAAACCATACTACTACATAAAAATATTAAATACATTAGTAAAGGGAAGGATGTAACCAGCAAAAAATATGTAAAACTGCAAGATGGTACCAACATAGATACAACTGATGAACAAGGAGAAATCTGGCGACAATATATAAAAGAAGTATTACAAATGATGCAATGACGGTACAAATTGAGCAAAAAGATACAGATGAGTGAGAAGATATACCACTTCGAGAAGAAGTTGATGCTGCAATAAAGGCAATATGCCGAAATAAAGCACCAGGAATCGATAATAGTGAAGCAGATGGTGGGCAGAAGCTTCATAATGAGTTATATGATCTGGTGTGCAAAGTTTATAGAGAAGAAGTTTGGTCGAAATATATGATCACATTCTTGCTAGTGTCAACTCATAAAAAGGTACAACCAAAAGGTTGTGAAGAATACAGGACAATTAGCCTACTGACACACGCATCGAAAATATAGAACCATTTATCGACGATGCACAGTATTGTTTTAGAAGAGGAGTATCAACAAGAGATGCGATCGTGGCATTACAAATCCTTGGAGAAGAAATAACAGATTTAAGCGGTAGAATATATATATATATATATATATATATATGCTACGTCGATTATGTGAAACCATTTGATAGAGTAGAATGGAATTAATTATTTGTAATATTAAAAATGGCGAACATTTCGGTTAAAACGATAGCACTAATACAGAAGTTATACGAGAACCAAAATACGATGGTAAAATGAAGGAACAAATTGTATGAAGCGATAGAAATTACCAAAGGTGTGCACCAAGGATATCTGTTATCACCAGCGCTTTTCAATATCTATTATGAATTTATAACAAGAGAACCATTAGATGACGTTCAAGAAGGTGTAAAAATTGGCGGACGATGCATAAAAATTATAAAGTTCGCGGATGTATTATTGGCAGGTAGTCAGGATGGTTTGTCAAGAATGGTACATAGATTAAGCTGTGTAGCAGGAAAATATGGAATGAATATAAATATTGAAAAAAAAAACAGTTTTGTGCTTAGGCAAAAATCTAGTGGAAATTAACTGATCAAAAATTAGAACAAGTGAAATGCTTTAAATATCTAGTAGGACACGTAATAACAGAGAACGTATATTGCACCAACGAAACCCGGCAAAGAAATGCGATGGCAAAAGTGGAATTCATGAGAAAAAGGCAGATAATTACGCAGAACACGCTCTCCATTGCACTACGTAAACATATAGTTAAGTTGCATGTCTGGGTAGTGGGACATTATGTGGGGCGGAAACACGGGCGATAAATAAAAGAGATAAGAAAAAAATTGAAGCTTTTGAAACATGGTACTGGCGACGATTATTAAAAAACGTCATGGGTCGATAAAATATCTAACGCAGAAGTTTTTCATAGAGTGCAAGAAAAAGATCACTCTTGAAAACGATCAAGAAAACAAGGTTAAAATGGATCGGGCATGTGTTAAGTCATAATAGCCTACTAAAACATATCATAGAAGGATGAATACCGATACGCAGACCGAAAGAAAGACCAAGACAGACGCTAGAGACAATCAAGAAGGAGTCAAATATTAAGACCTATGCGGAATTAAAAAGACGGACGGCGGATAGGAAAAGGTGGAGAACTTGTACGATGGGGGCGAACCAGTCAAATGACTGAAATTCCCATGATGATGATGATATATATATATATATATATATATATATATATGTGTATGTATTTATACGTGTGTATTGTATTATATATTTTGTTTTTCCTATAGGTCGAAAAGTAATATATAGTTTACGTTAAATTCTATATTAGTCGTATTATTTTAAATGAAAATTTTATTTAACTCGATGTTTTCATTTCATAAGAGTTTCTTAAGTAAGCGGTTGAAGATTTTTTTTCTTCGAAACATACTATTCTTTCGTATATATTTTCACGATGAAATTATTTTAGTTTTACATTAGAAATAAAAAATATTTGTACTTATAAGTCCACTCTAAACTTGACATAATAAAGCGGTTTGTAAAGTAATAGTACAGAAGAAGAAAATTAAGCGACACTTTAATCAGAACAGAACAAATTTATTTCAATAAGTAAATTTTTACAGTGTTAAAACTAAATTCACTATGCTAAGTGCCTTAATAAATAATCTTAGAAAATAATTTCGAAATATAAAACCGTTTAAACGTAATAAATTAAAATTACTATAATTTTAATTATTTTATTACCGCGCTTTACACGCTTTTTCTTTTTCTTTTTTTTTTAATTTTCGACATATTTATACGTAAAAATAGATAAAAGTTTTCATTGATTATGTAAGTGAGATATTTAAATTCTGCAGTGATGACTTTACATTATGTGTAATTTTCTTTATAAGTACTATCAGATACGTAACACATGGGATAAATGTCAATCTTGGTCGGATTACAGTAGTATGGATCAAGTTTTTATTTAGTGCACTAAAATCGGACTTTCGTAATTATTTGTTAACATCAGGTACATTACAATCAATTCGTTGGAAATATCGTGACAATTGTATTATGGGATACGTTAATTATTTCAATATTTAATAATTGTCGACAACAAAATTTTTTTTTGAAAATTAGACGAAAAAATTTATATATTTAATTTAATCAAATTAATTGATTAATTGTAGCATGTAATTTTGTGTATACATATATACACACACATATATATATATATATATATACATTTATATATATATCAGTGGCGGCTCGTGACAAGTTAATTTGGGAGGGTCTAATATAAAACTATAATAATTTATAAAATGTAATGACATAAACTTACCTCGCTTTTTTGTCCATGTTTTAAACTAAATAGAACTGGTTTAATACGTTCACGTTCTAATCTGTTGAATGCATTGTATAACTAATGAAATTTTACAAAATGTGGAAAAAAACAACAGTCATAAAGTCAAGGAAGGAGTAATATTTATAGTGTACAATTAAAGAAGGATTGCTTATGCTGATGTATAAGGACGATAATAAATTTGGCAAAAGAGGCAAAGTTGAAAATGACGACTGCTCGTAATGACTTGTATTAATAGTCCAAAGTACGAAATGTATTAAAATCCTCTGTCGAGCAGAAATAACGACGATAACGAATATTTAATCCGGAAAAATATACGCGAATTCAATAAATAGCAAAGCATAAAAAAAGAAGATAAATATGATAACTAAAATCAGTTTTTAAAAGAATTCATTTTTATATAAAAAGTTTAACCTTCTATCTTTTTTTGAAACAAAATTTTCAATGACTTTTTCATCAAATTCTGATATATTGTGTATCAAACGTTTATTTACAGATATCATTGCTAAGCCATTAAGGCGATCTTCACTCATTGAATTTCTCAAAAACATCTTTATTCTTTTAAGAGTGGAAAAACATCGCTCTGCTTCGGCAGTTGACATTGGAGTAACCAGAATAATTTTGATCAGTTTTACTGTTTCGCTGAATGTTTCGTATAATTCATTTTGAAATATCCAAGACATCATATTTAAACAACCAATAATACCTTGCAAATGTGATCTTGAATCAATTACTTCGAGTTCAGTCTTTAACTTATTTTTTTCCAACATGGGATAAAATTTAATTACGGATTCAAAAATTGATGTGGGAAACTGTTTAGAATAATTTGAAAAATTATCAGTGGAAACTAATAATGCAGCTTCTAAGTGGCCCCTATAAGACAGTCTTTCACTTGAAAAGTTATGTTAGCCGAATTTTTATTTTCTTGATCCACTTTTCGTCGTTTATTTTCATTATCGGTTATTTTGAACTGCGTTGCATTTGAGTAATAGTGGATACAATTTTTTCGAAGTCTTCTTTATCTCTTAAAAGCTGGGTGCTGTCTTTATTTTTAGACTGAAATTGATTAAACAATACATCTGCATGTGGCATAATTTTATGGAATAAGGTAAGCCAAAATATAAAATCTGGGTCTTGTAAGGTTCTTCGTAAACTATATGCTTCCTTGCAAGTAATATTTTTGTTAGATTTTTCTTCTAGTTCTTCGAAACATTCTATTAATTTTTCCCGATTTTCGAAAACAGTATTTACTGTACGCGTATTGTAATTCCAACGTGTAGTGACAGTTCTAGGTAATTTCCTATTTACAATTTCTTGCAGTACATCGCATCTATGAGTCGAATTTGAAAAAAAGCTTGGTATAGCGGACAAATTTGAAAAAAAGATTCTAATTTTGGAATCTTGGCTTGTTGTTTTTTGCATAATTAAATTCAGTTGGTGCGCATAACAATGAATAAAATGAGCGTATTTATATTTTTGTTTTATCTTTGCCTGCACACCATTTGTAGAGCCGCTCATTACATTTGCTCCATCGTAAGTTTGAGAAATTAGCTTGAAAGGTGAGGCTCCAATTAATTTATCTAATTCAGTTTCTATGCATTGCGTCAAACCATCAGCTGACCTATCAGTTATTCTTAAAAAACTCCAAAACCGTTCATGTATATTTTCATGATGTAAATATCTTAGTATTATTACCATTTGGCACTGATTCGATATATCTGTGGTTTCGTCGCACTGAATAGCTAAAAATTCATTTTCCTTAATCTCTTTTTTAATCTCTTCTTGAAACACTTCCAGCATACTTTCTAGGATATCATTTTGTATTGTTTTAGATGTACCTTTGAAAATAGTGGCAGTATTTAAATGTTCTTTTAAAATGGTATCTAATTCTGCTAAAAAGTCAATTAATTCCCCGAAAACACCACGATTTTGAGAATCTTCAGATTCATTATGTCCTCTTAGAGCCAGCTCTAACTTACCACAAAACTTTATGCAGTTAATTATTCTTTTTAATATGTATCTATTTTTAGCGACTTCTTCATTATGTTTAATAATGTTTAACCTATAAGCAGAATCTAATTTAAGCGCAGTATTTACAGAACCCATTAAACCTAGTTCCATACAAGAATTCATGTGACGAGCGGATAGTTCGTGCTTTTTTGCTCTTTGATTTAAATGTTTTAGATCATTAAATCCTAATCGTGCCCATATCATGTCACTTCCATCTTTAAAAAAAAGTACACAAGGAAAACAGAAAAAGCGATTAATTACCTCACATCCGCATATCCATTTGAATTTGTTGTAAATTTCTTTTGGAAAATGTCTTATAAAAGTACGTGTACCTACTTTATCTTGTTGATTCAAATTTAATATGGGTGTGGGTCTCCCTAGTTTCTTAATTCTAACCTTTTCTGATAATGGAAGCATTTTAAAATTTCCTTTTAAAATATTACTAATTTTATTATCCATCATTATGTTTTAAAAATCAACGTTTAACAATAATTAAATTTAAACGTTTAATTAGATAAATAAAAAATATTACACGTTGAAAAATTACTGTAAAATAAGTGTCGGCGAAAAGCAGTGCTTGCGTTCAGTTAAGTAACAAAATCGATATTGTAAAACGGATTATTTAAAGAAGAGAAAGAAGGATAAAAAAAAACAAAAAAAAAAGGCAAATGAAAACATGTGTTTTTCGATAAGTAAACAAACGTGCAACGCAAATATATTGTTAAATAAAACTGGTTATAATCGCGTGTGAAATAGTCGAGGGCTCACTTATCTGGAGCCCTCAGACGCCTTTAAGTTACGCTCGGGAAACTTCGGTTCTCTTCGTTTTTCGCACGTATTCTATATACCGTGTGAGGGCTCAATTCTGAATAGCCCACGTACTGTATTATTGGTTGTTATTATCACGTGACCGGAAAATCAGCTATCAACGACGTTGATGTGAGTCGATTGCGTAGTTCCAGTACAGTTAAAAAAATCCGACGATTGTTAGCCCCGGTGTTTTAGCTGTTCGTTTAAGGAATCCGCGCAAAAAACGCATATTTTGCATTCTTTTTTAAAATGGATTCTTACAAAAAAATTATTTTAAAATTAAAAGTTCTATTCCGTATACTGATTTTTTTTTAAAGTCATTAAATAATATACATTTCTTAAAAACTCGCACAGGGAGGCTCGCGCCCTTGAGCCCCCTGGAGGAGCCGCCCTGAGATATATATATATATATATATATATATAAATAAAATGAAATGAAGTATAAAGTTATATTTCCGTTGGAAAATTACGAAAAGAAAGCCGGAGTTAAAATAACGAAAAAGTTTGGAGAAGGTATGAATGTGTATAGAATTTATTATTGGTTAAAATGCAGTTGTGCGATAGTTAGCAGAACGTTCTTAATCTTAAGATTTAAATTCTTGTTGATGTAGATTTAATTATTTTATGATTAAATTCGACGATATATGTTTAGGACTGCAACGGCAATGGCGTCACCGACTGCGATGATTATGCTAGATTACATTTTCACGGTAAAAATAAATGCGGAAATAGTATTCAGTCGCTTAATTATGGTCATCGATACGAATCGTGTAAGCCTGTATCAGCTTTTCCGACTGGTAAGAAGTAACGTTATAAAGAAATTTTTATAATACCACCGAACGTGAAGTAATTTTTATTTTTCCATAATTTTCTTCGCAATGTTTCTTTTCGTCAAATTTGTAGAAAAACGTACATCGTGTAAAATTTTGTTTGCGTATTTTGAAGAATTTTGTAGCCAAATCGTGTTACATATCACTATGGGTCGAAAATATGCATTTGTTTTCAATAAAGCGGTTAAATCCTACCCTAGAATGGGATAATATTATTCTCGATTATCTGTTGGCACTCGATTATCGAACAGGTGCACCGAATTTTACACATGCCATACAAGAAGGCTTTGATGCCAAACAAGTATGTCACCGTGTGTTCCTAGTTTGGATTCCACAAGAAGTACTCGACTATCAGACAGGTGCACCGAATTTATTTTAGACATCTTACACAAAAATAAAATGGAACGGCGGTTGGACGGCGGTTGGTTGATACAGGTGACAGTGCATTTATATATAACGGGATTAGATTTACAGAGTACAACTAATCGCGAGTAATGTGGAGGAAATCGGTTTGTTGGAATAATCGATTAAGATGATTTATCTATATAAATATACGTACATATATATAAACATATATATACATATATATTTTTTTAAAACACCTAAGTAGTTTTTTTTTACAATCTGTTCAATATTTGAACATTCAGTAATACTCTAAAGGAATATAAATTATATATTATAATTAAATAGCGAATTGAATAAATCAATACGTAGTTTAAACTTTATTCCTCAAACAGTAAATGCATCTTCTATAGTAAATATAATTCGCTCAACATTCGAATAAATTTTTACAATTATTAGGCTAATTGCTTTTAATAATAATAACCTACTGATAATTTGGTTCGATGATGGTATAATATGTTTGTGTGTGTAGTTGTTATAAATTTTAAATTTTCATTATTTATATTTGTAATTTATTAACAGGTTCGTTGACGTAAAATGAATTTATGCTTTTCGATGAAGCGACGTTTTACAGAATTTATATCCGTTTCGTGCAAATGGCGACAGATCGATATTTGAGTTATTTATGTTTTTCGTTTTTTTTTAAATTTAATTTTTCAAATTTGTAATGCGTTTATTTTTAAGTCTCTGTTCGCAACGAATTTCTTTATTCGATGTTATGCAATAGACAAATGAAACAAATTATATAAAGATCTGTTTATGCGACAGCTATATTTTAAATATATAGGTTTATTTTTTTGACTTCCACAGTCGGTAAATGTTTATTTTTCGTAATATAATAGGATTTCTTTTAGAAGAAGACAACGACGAAATATAAAATGATATAAAATAATCAGAATATATAAGCATAATTTAAAAATTAAAAACTTAAAATGATAAATTCTAATATCGGAAAGTATTTCTGTCGTGCTCGTAGGTGATAGATATATTTAAATTGGAACAAAATAAATTAAAAATACATTTATACCGTGTCACCGGTGGCGTAGTTCGTAATAGAGGAAGCGCCGTAATGAAACTTTTTTTTTTATACGTGTATAAAAATAGATATATATGTAAAATTCGGTTAAATACATAACAAAAATAAAAATAATGAAAATACATTAAAATTAACAAAATAGCTCATTTCTTCATGAATTCATTTGATTCTGCTATTCTTCTTTGTAAATATATCTATTACATCATCATAAAAGGATGGTCGTTTCCTAATGTTTGAGAGTAATCCTTTTTTTAAGAACTAACGAAGATAATCGCTCCGGACCTTGTGCATTCCTTAAGTATGTTTTTATTCGTTTCAATACTGAGAACGATGTTTCTGCAGATGAAGTGGTTGCTGGAATTGTGGTTATTAAATGAGAAAGCTTGTACACTTCTGGCAAAACATCTGTTAAATCTGAATATTGAAGGAGATCCAGCGCAGTGTCTTTATGCATGTCTGAATCTTTATTACAACAGAATTTCAAACTTGCAAAATCGGAAAAGTTCTCATAATTCTGTTTTAAATTTAAAAAGTCTTCTTCCGGAAAGATTTTTTGGAAATTTGAAAAATCTTTTGTATTTGAGAGATTTAAGAATTTCAGTTTTGTTGTGTCATTAAATTTATTAGATATATTACTTTCCATGACATCGATAATTCCTAAAAACATTCTTCTATATGACAGCTTTCTGTCTTCCTCAGAAATCGAATCTAGTCTTATTCTTTTTTTCATGAAAACAATTGTTAATTAACTGTTCCCATATATGATCAAAGTTTTCGCGGAATTCTAAGAAATGATTCGGGGTTTTTTTCGAGACAAAAACTAATGTCAAATATATTTTTTTTTTAAGTACTTCAAACGGTAAATGAGATTGTGGAAATGTGGAAGAAAATATCAGCAGAAAAAAATTTAAATAAAAGTCTTCTAAATATGACATCAAACCACGCGCTGATCCGCATTTGCAATAAATCGTGCAAATATATCTTTTAATTCATTTTTATATTCATCTACTTAGTGTGTAACACTGCAGTTCTCTAACTCGAAAGAGAAATAAAAAAGATTTTACACGGTTTTATGTATCTAACAGACTGAGAAAGAACTAAATTCAATTTATGAGCATAACAGTTAACGAAAATGGCTCGAGGATACCTATTTTTAATTCGTGATTGAAAACCGTTATGCTCACCAGCCAATACGGCCGCGCCGTCATAAGTTTGAGCAATAATTTTTTTTTCCCGCTAAATACTGAGAACTTCGATCATTACTTAAAAAACTCTTTCTTACCAGTCTTTGTTACATATTGAAGTACAATTGATAATTGACATTTGGTAGCAACATCTGTTGTGTCATCTATTATAACTGATATAAAAATGAATTTGATAGTTCAATTTTTATTTCATTTATCATCGTCTCGGGGATGTAATGATGTCATTTTGAATATCAGGCGATAATCCAGAAAAAACTGTTGAATTAATCAAGTGATTTTCTAAGTCGCTGTCAAATTCACTTAATTATTTTACTATTCCCATATAATTTCCCCTGTTTATTGAATTTTCATATCCATTATGCCCTCTGAAAGCGAGTTCTTTTTATCCTAAAAAACATGCAACTTTTATCATACTACTAAGAATTTTTCTATTCTTTTTTACATTTTCATTATACATTTGAACCGATAAACGGAACTGTTCACTTAAACAGTTTTCAATACGAGTTTTAAAGCTGTTTTAAAAAGAAATAATATTGTTAACAGACAATTTAGGTCGTTTCTGTGTTTTATGCAGATTATTCAGATCATCAAAGCCACTTGCATTCCATACGTTTCTTTCTTTGGGGTTTAAATAAGATGCAAGCCCAAACAGTTTTTTTTATTTTTTTACAACCGCATAACGATGGGTAATGAAACTTTCTAGGCGTTGGTCTATCCTTTTGAATAATATTAATTTTTTTCTCGAAAATTTAATGCACTAAAACTAACCGGTAGAAGTTTTTCAACAACGCATTGCATACAGCTTCAATTTCGGAAGAGATTGCATGACTTGCTGCATTAATAGTTGCCATAAATGGGGACGAACGAGCCGGTGCAGTTTCTTTTGTAGTGGTGTCACAGACCGAGACGCGCGGCCGATCATCGCTTCCAGTTCCACTATTAGTAAACGGCATAATCGATTAAACTAAAACGTGTCGCAACTACAACGATACATACTGACGGGCGTGTATAAAAATCAGGTTGTTGACAAATGTATGTGGTCAGAAAAGCGTTCTACTCTATCGCTTGCAGATCGATATGCACGCGTATCTTTTCTTCACTCTTAATGCACACACACACAGTTACGATCGCATAGATAAAAATTCGCGCAAATATAACTGTGTATGCGATCTCGAAAAAGCCTAGCGCTTTCAATTGCGTGCGCAGCCTTTTTTAGTTATCACTAATATATGCATATCGTTCAGAGACAACTTTAGCAAGTAATAAAGTGAAATATTAGACTTGTAGTTATTCCAATCACTAACTTGTGGTTGATTTTTATATAGAAGGGTTTTTTTCTAATACTTTTTGAATTTGGTATTTAAAATTATTCAACAAATTACTTTTTCTTTCTGTGACTAATGTTCTTTTCATAGATACTAAAGAATAACTCCATACTCATAATTTGTTAAGGGAAGCGGCATTTCTATCGCTTCCATCGACGCTACGACCCTGCGTGTCACGATATATTTAATGAATGGTTCATTGTTTATTAAATATATCGTGTATTTCTATTTTATTTTGACGAATTGTAAATAATTTCGGTACCATTTTTATAATTGTTCGATGATTAATAAAAATTACTCGAATTATTATCAGAACTTTAAATAATAAAGAAAAATTATCATTTGATAAGAAAAAATGTACCGCGTCAAATCAAAGTTATTAAGAGTGAATAATGTTATCCGTTAAATCGTTCGATCGAATCTAACAGTTCGCCACGATTATTAAATTATTTCATAACCATTTTTGAAATATTCAATATTCTTTTGCAATTGTACCTGTATTATTCGTACGTAGATGGTTCCTGAATATTCGTAATACCCATAATTAACCCTTTCGGTACTGGTTTCGATTAAAATTTACGTTATTTTAATCGATTAAAAATAGCTAAGTGATGAAATTTATTCAGTTCAGTCACGATGTATATTTCGATCGACATCGCTTTTTTCAAATAATCGATTAAAGCACTATTTACAATCAATGAATACAGCTCAAGTCAATATATATTTGTTTGTTAATGTATTATGCTCTTAAATTATTTATTTTAGTGTTTACATTGTGTAAAAGTTAACTAATTTTTTTACTTATAAAGTGAAGATAAAATTTTTTAATTTGTAAACAGTTTGTGCAGTTTTGTTTGTTATTTATTATTAGAACAGTTTGAACCTTCGTCGATTATAATCAACATCGTGACTAAAGTAAGTAAATTTTGTTGTTTTTATCATTTCATTTTTTTTTTTTAAACTTGCGTTATATATTGTGACCGTTTGTAATAATAGGTACTTATAATTAATAACATATAAACTGTACGTTTTTAGAGATTGCTTCGAAAATTTTGGCAGTGGATAAAATTTTGAAATTACTGAAACAAAATTCAGATATTGAATTTTTGGATAGTGATAAAATTGATGAAGTTGGTGGTAAGTTTACTTTAACAAAAAATCGGATGTCCAATGATTTGTATTAATCTTCTAGTCTAAATTGATATTTGTTTATAGATATGGAAAATGAAATTATTGTGGAAGAAAGTACAAATGGTATACTTCGGAATATTCCATTTCAAACAGAACCATCAGTTTAACCAAATGTAACGAGTATTCAAAGTAGACGGAATAGAATTTCTGCTGAAGAAATTTTCAGCGATTCGCAGATATCCAATAATATAAATGTAATGCAGCAACATTAAGTATAATTACGTACAGATTATATTCATCTTACATAACAGAATGTATTCAGTGGTTTTCAGAATATAATGAAGATTTAGTTAGTGTATCTCTACCATCAGAATATTTTCTTAGATATGTTTCAGAAGATTTTATTTTGGCACATTTTACTAATTTATATTCGATTCAAAATCAAGTAAATTTTACGTCTATTACACTGATGAAATAAAGCGATTTATTAAATTATTAATTTCAATTGGTAAGTTATAGTATGCTCACGTTCGTTTATATTGGGGCAAAAAAATCGACTTAGATTTTTTCAAAAATACTATGCTAGCGAATAGATTCATATATTAGACATAACCAAAATGGATGTCAATGATAGGTTCTGGAAAGTCCGACCATTGTATCTAGAAATTAAAAATAGAATTAAAATGATTAACAAATAGTTCCATTTAAAGGTCAGATAAATGTATATAAAGGGTAAGCCAACACCTTGAGGCATTAAAATTTTTGCGCTATGCGGTAAAAGTGGAATTTTATACGATTTTATTTTATATGCAGTTTCAAAAACCTCAATATCTCCAGAGTATGCACAGTTTGGCGCAGGAACAGCTGTTGTTATGCAGCTGTGCAAGAGGATACCATAAAAATCACATTTATTATGTTTCGACAATTAATTTTTTTTAAAAATTATATTATAATAATTGGGCTCAGGTGTGAAAACCAAGATTATCCGAAACTATTTTGATATAAGTATATCATACATAAGAAAACAAAAGAACAAGGGGAAAAAGGGGAAAATAGAGATATTAGATTTATATACACATATATGTGGTCAGAGTTGCGAGGATATTGTCGTTATTCAAGGCCAATAAGTAGGGAACCGGGAATGGGGATGAATATTTAAACAAAGACATCTCTATCTCTATTATTTTTGTAATTATAATTTATTGCAATGGTTCCATCCCCACTATAAGGATAAACCGATTTCGCAAACCACCATTATCACAAGGAAACAAAAGAAAGAGGTTTTAGTGAATAAGTATGTAGTACAGATGAAATAGTTTTGGCACGTCTTGATAACCGATGGATTGCTTCAAATTTTATTGGTGTAGATAAAAATACCTGTAGAAGGTGATATATATATATATAAATTACTCGTCCTGAAATTATTAATTTATATAATGATATGGGTGGTGTCGACAGATTTACTGACCACGTTATATAGAACATTTATACGTAAACGCAAGTGGATACTTAGCCATAATATACACTGAAGTTGTTAAACAAATTCAAAATTGAAACGTTGTGAGATATCTATAACAGTTCGGTTTTCTGTCAACAAACTAATTTTTAGCGCCATCTGTTGGAGCCTGATGAAACTAATAATAACGATAATCAGCTTAATTTGTAATTAAAAAATATTGAGGCCATTAATCAAAATATAAACTACCCTACCTCTCAAGTTGAACCAAATTATACATAAATACCAACTTTTATGAAGATAAACATCATGACAATATATATATATATATATATATATATATATATATATATATATATATATATGTATGCATTTTTTATTTAATCTAGTACTTAAAAATGAAACAAAAATTTAGTAGCCGTCAAATTTTAGTTATATATGTATATATATATATATATATATATATATATATATATATATATATATATATATATATGCTTAATTTTAAGTAATTCCGAGATAAAAATCGGAAATTGGTTTGATAAAATAATTTCATTTAGTTTAAGTGTACAGTCAATTCTATACAACTGCCGCAGGTGATCATATTTGTTACACTTATATATTATATGTTGAACATTGTCCATTTCATTATTCTTGCAGTTGCAACATTTATAATGATATTTAATTAATTTAAATAATATCCGATAGAACAATGAAATTTAATGTAATCTTTTTATTTTTTAAATGATTTGTCGCGTTGGGAAATAACTTATTTATTAATTTATCTTTTGTTACTGTATTGTATCTTACATTAAATTAATTTAAAATTTGTTTATCAAACTGAGAGCTATTTTAATTATGATATCATTTTTTTTCACATCTTTTCTTAATATACAGTTCGCACAGGGCGTGTTGAAAGGATTCATTTTTAATGGTTGTAAAGTCTTTATTTGTTTTTTTATTTAACAATATAATTTTTCAATATCGATGTATGTTTTATCCGTAAAATGTGTTCCCGTTAATGACAAAATATCGATTTGCTCAAACTTAAGTAATCCCTATTTCTAGTCTATTTTGTAAGCCATCAATTGACATTCCACGTAGCCATCCGTAACAACGTCATAATTAATTAATTAATTAATTAATTTATTTGTAGGTATAATACGACTGAATTCTGTTGCATAAGCTGATTTAATTGAATTTTTTTTTTAAAGTTGTCACGACGCTTTTAAAATCAGAATTGTTATTTTGGTGTGGTTATTATAAGAATTGCTCGCATCTTTATTAACATATTCTAAGAGAGTTAACTACGGTAGTTTTGCTTCTTGTCATTTTAGGATGCGTCACTTTTGCAACGACTAAAGTTTGGTGGTTATTTTACTTCTCTGGTGTTTTCACGACACTATTTCCAGATTTGCATTTTTGTGTGTGTGTAGTTTTTGATAGAACATACAACCGTTGTAACTTGAAGGATGATCTCGTTCACATAATGCACACTTCGGGACAGTGTTTTTTTTTTTTTATTCTGGCGAACTATGTTAGGGCTTATACATTTCACAAACCTATTTGGTCGGTTGCAAAATGATCTAGTGTGTCCCCAAGATTGATAGCGTAAGAATTGAGAAATGTTTACTTTGGAATGTGAAGCTTATTATTTTGGTGTAAAGAAAGTGAGTTAAATTAAATATCTCATTTACATTGTCTGCAGGCTGAAAGTCTATAAAATACGATCGTAGATCAGTAATTTTATATATACATCGTTTAATATATTATGAATATTATAACCCTGTTCTGTAAGAGCTTCTATAATTTGCTCATCGGTAAAAGAGTGTTTTTGGAAATTTTTAATTACCACTTTATACGATCTTTCTCGTTGTAACTGATACGTATATTAAGATCTTACTTTTTTTTTTTTTTTTAAATGTAGACGCGAGTTTCGTATAGTCATCTCGGTGGCTTGAACCATTGATCATGTTTTCACAATAAAATCCTGTTTTCTCATTATGATTATTCCAGTTTTTCTTTTTGGTCATTGTCGGAAATTTCGTAACGCTCTGAATGAAAATTGGAGATGGTGGTGACACGTAATCGTTAGCGTGATTTGGGGTCTCTTCAACAATGTTGAACAGACAACTGAAACCTATATAAAAATTCAACGTTAGGCTTTAGACGTCGTCATATCGTACGAAATTAATACTCAAAAATCGAACGGTACTTCTTATTTTAATCGTTTCATTATTACTCGGTTTCAATTATTATCGATTGGCGATAATCGATGCGAACGTTAAAACTTTATTTTATAAAATCATATTTCTAATCGGAATAAAAATTAAAAAACAATTTTTCGTATCGTTAATATAATTTAAAAATCTCCGATGGTCGGCGTACGTTATTTGAAAAAAAGTTATAGACAATCGATCTATCTAGATTTCGTAATTTTCTGTCATCGTCGCGAGTTTAGCTGACGTTGCGAATATTTGTTTATATAAAAGAAAAAAAAATTGTCGTACAAGCGTCCCGTTTAATGTTTTTGGAACACCAACCGTGTTTACGTTAACTGTAAATAATCGACCTAATAATAATGATAATAGTAATAGTAATAATAATAGCAATAATGACACGATGGCCGCGTGTGGTATAGAGAAGAAAGTCTTTCAGGTAGATAAAAATGCGCGTGTACGGTCATCCGCGGAACATTTACGTTAATTTATTTAATTTTTCAATTTTAATTTAATTTAAAATCGTTAAATGATAGCTCGTCTTTCGCGGCTAAAATTAATATAATTGATTTTAATATATTCGGAAAAATCGATACAAGCCGTTATGTAATTCACTCCGATTCGTTTCGGTACTTTCGTTCGATAACTAATGACGTCACGTTATTTCGCCTATCATTGTTCGATATGTAAGTAATTTCGATGATTAATTAAATAGTCTTAATAAAAATTATTATTATTACTACTGTTAATATTGTTATTTTTCACTACTTGGATTTAATCGTTGAATTACAGCAATTAGAATACTGCTAGAGGTAGCTTTTCCAACCGTATTCTTCCATTCATTCGTGTTATCTTAACCTATTTATGCGTTATCTGCATTCTTGTTTTTTTTTTTGATCCATTCACGTTGTTGTACGTCTTCCCGTTTTTCTTCTTTCTTTCATTTTCCCCCATTCCTCCCCGATAATGACTATCCTAAAGGTGTCACGGTGCAGCATATGTTCTAAAAGCCTTTTTCACCTTTGTCGAATTCCCATTACAAATGTTGTCGGGACGAGAGATCTTTTTATCTGTCACCAGATTGGCAAGCACGGATCAAAGAGCTGAAAGATATTAACGTCAAACTTCGATAGTACAGACAGTTCAAGAAGGAGAAATATATATATATATTACGTGGGGGAGGGGTTTACTAATGAAATTGTATTTGTTAAAGCAATTGGTACAAATTAAACGATTTTTGTTATAACTATATAATACACTTTACGCTAGTTTGGTTAATATAAATAAATTTTAAATAATATATTATTATTATTACTTTTTATTTAAATGTAGCTCCAAGAAAGGACAGCTACTTCCTTTCTGCAATCTTAAACTTTAGTTTAAAGAAGCAGCAATCATGATTATTCAACATGTGCTGAGGTTTAACGCAATGGTTAAGCTCTGTTACGTATATTATTTTTTTTTTTTTTTTTTTTTTTTTTTTTTAAATGGGCACAGGATTTTTCACCCAGATTGATATAAAATTATTAAAATGGATATGTTAAACATTAATATTAGTTGATGTAATATAATTATAAATAGCTAAATATACATGAATGCAATTTTAGTAACAACCAAGTTAGTAGGTTTGAAACGTTTAAGCCTTCTTAAGTCACGACCTGTGGGCAAAAGTGCCAAGGCGTCCGGATTTGGATGATGATGAAGTCTTCTGTGGTGTTGGTCAGATTTAAAATACATTTTATTTCATGCACCGATATAATTACGTATGTGATAATATATTAAGAAGAAATACACATTATTATTATAACATAATAAAAACTAAGTCGTTATGCAACCGTCTTTAAGTATGTCATTCGGCCTTGTGTTATCATGATTACCTTTTTATTATTGATTCGGCCAAGTTGAATATATAAATATATATATATATATATATATTATATAACGATTCCAATAAGAGGATAAGAATAAAAATTAAACGACAAAAAACAAGTTAAAAATCACTAAAATTTTTCTTTATGAAAAATCACAATGCTTTTCGACTGTTAGGCCATTATCATGAACATTTAAAAAGATTAAAAATATGAAATGAAAAAATATTATCAAACAAAAAGCTTTGTGATTTTTCGTAAAGAAAAATTTCAGTGAGTTTAACTTATTTTTTGACGTTTATTTTTAAAAAATCACCGCATTCTTCAAAAAATAAAAATTATTTGCCTAATGATCGAATACCGGTAAAGATACACAAATTGTAATGTTTCGTTGCGTTGTCTGTTCGAAGTGCATTAGTGAACTTCAGTTTTTTAGTTTGCCCAATTGGTTAATAATTGAATAAAATATTTTTTAATTTTTCACAGTAAAGTCTCAATCTTGCTTCTCTTCAGATGCGAATAAAACTTTCGCCTTTTACCATAGTAGTAAGTCTACAACACAACAAAATGTAACACATACAAACATACATACATATATATATATTTCACATACATATTTATATATGTGTTATTTTATATAGACGCATTGTTTGTGGAGGTACGAACCTTTTTTTTTGTCCAGGATGTTTTTTCTGTCTTTCGAAACTTTTCAATCCGCTTTAAAATTGAATTGCGAGATAGTACAGGTTTACATCGCACAACTTTGGATTCTTTCCGAAACTCTGCATTGTCGTGATCGATTCACGCCGAAAATAACGTTCCACGCAAAACGCGCTCCTTCTCATTATAGGATGTCGTGATAATTGGGAACAAAAACGAATCTCTCGTGTGTACATTAAACGTGGAGCACGCGGTTTGCGTTGAAGCAGTGTTACCAACTGCGCTATTCAAAAAACAAAACCATCCGCGTTTGTATTATATACAACTATTAGTACCGAGTAAACAATTTGGTGACTCATATAAATAAAACAAAACAAAATAAGTCGGAAAAATCTTTTCGATCTGGGTAATTAATAATAAAATTACCCTTATAACGCATTAAAATCTGGTTAAAAACATTTTGCCGGTAGAACACATTGCTATTATTATTACCTTCCTTGGTAGATTCATTCATTTCGAAGGTTGTCTAGCCGTCATTTTACGTTGGCGGTGGTGATGATAATTCCAAGTTTTTAAAAAGTTCTCAATTTAACGTACGTTGTTTTGTTGCATTAATAATAATAAATTAATCCGCGAAGAAATAGCCGCGGTCGTAAGGTCGTAAATTATAATCGACTACCGATAATGCTGAAATATTAAACTGGAAAAATCATCAATAACTACGTTTTTAGGTTAACCACCAGACACGAACTAGTTCTCTGGTGCTCTTTGGATATTTGCATCATTCCTCCTTCGTAATGCTCGAATGTATCAATAATAATATAATTACAGACATGCATACATACACATCCGTGTATATATATATGATTGTTATAATAATAATTGTAACAACTATTGTAACTGATAATGTAATGGTAGCGACAATGTCTGTTTTATATTATATATATTATATATATATATATATATATATATATATATATATATATATATATATATCGGCATCACCATCGTTATCATCATCATGCTCACTTCCCCTGAGTCAGGAGATTATGTAAATCTATATTCTTCGATTTTAGCGCACTGGATGATTTCCAACAGGTTTCTAGGCGGTATTCTGCTTCCTGTAATGGATTTCAACTCTATTTTACCTTGGACGGTCAGCGAGAATAATCAATTTGTTATAGTTTTTCAACACTTTCACTCTTCGAGTAATTCTTTTTCTACTTTTCTCGGGAGTACTATCCCATTTGTATTATTATATAATCGATCCGCTATATTTTCGGTATCTAGGTCTATCCTCTCTGATGTCCTTTCGCTTTCTGCAGTCGTGGTTAATATTTCTGTACTGTTCCGTACGTATCTATTTCCTTAGATTTATCTTTTTTCAAATATTCTACCGAAGTTCTTGAATGCTTTCCTCGTTACGTTAAATCTTACTTTTATTTATTTTTCTGGTCTCCGTGGTTGTTGAACGTCTTGGTATCCGTGTTTTTTAATCTCTTTTTATTGCGCATCGGTCATAATAGATCTAAATCTCCTCAGCCGAATCGAGAGTACTTTTTCGTAAATTTCACTTACTTTGCTGATTAAACCGAATGAACTTAAATTTTGCGCAAAGAACGACTTTTTTCCCAGTCTTACAATGGGCACCGTTACACGTATTCTCCAATAGACGGACGAAATTAATTTAACCGATTCAGTAGCGCATTAAAATTTTTCTGATTTATAAATTTCCACCTATGAAATAATTTGAAAAATGAACATTATTATATTTTACATAAATACGTGTAATTTTCAAAGTGTTATAATAACTATTTTTAGAATTGAAACGTTCATATCCGTTATTATGGAAGTAGACAGTTTTTTTCCCCTTTTAACGTTAAAAGTTTATTTACCATATAGTGTGACTGAAAAAGGTTAATTATTCTTGCATTAATGTGACGGTGACCAACTATTTTGCCTCTGTATTAGAGATAAATCTGTTATTCTTTTTTCGGAATTGTAAAATTCTTAGGTGGAAAATTACTGAATTGTCATTATGCCATTTTGACGGAGAATCGTGTAAAAATGTTGTAATACGTTTTCCGATTTATCTTTAATTATGCTACCTATCCTGAGCAGCTTGGAAATTTGGCGAGCGGTAATTTTTGTTAACCCTTCGAGGACTGTTGTTAACTGATGACAGGATTTATGTATCATATAGTTTTTCGTCAATTAACTACCTTTTAATATTTGAACCAACGACATGATGAAGCTATGGAGAGACAAGGAATGAAGTATGTAGAAAATGGTATTACAGAAAGAAAGAATACGATTAAGCGCATCGCCCTTTGTACAAACTCATATTGATTAACGATAAAAGAATTTTATTTAACGCGACTTTTTTCGTACATTTCTCAAATATTTTTTAAAGAGTTCAGAATATATACAGATTCGTCAATAATTTTTTGTATTTGTTGCTCTATCGACATTTTTTGTTTAAATGCTACAAATACGCGAGATAAAGGAAAAGTGTACGAGGAAAAGTTATAATTTTCCATAAGTAGTAAAATAAGCGTCACCGTTTAAAATTGCGATCAACGGTAATAAAATATAAAAGAAACACTATCGAAACAATGAATAAACGCTGAGCGTGCGCAAGATAATTATCGAGGCAACACTATTACCAAACTCAGTGCACATATCAAAGTCATAGTGCAGACATCTTTATATAATTTTCGGAATCTGTTATACACCGGTTATTCGTACAACTGAAGTTTGCTTCCGCGAAAAGATCTTTTCGTTTTTGTCCCAGTCAAACTTAAATCCTTGATATTTCTGCTTTTTCGCTACAGAAAACAGGCTCGAATTTACTTCCTTTAATTGTTCTTTTAGGTACATTTTTGGAAAAAATTTCGTCCTTATGCTGGCGGGATCTCTTTGAACGATGAGCAATTTATGTCATTTGAAGGTACCGTTGTTCCTAATTTTGACTTTTTAAACGATTCCTACATTTTCTCCGGGCACTACGAATATATTAGTTATAGCAACGTTGTTTGACTTCGATTTGTTGACTTGACATATAACGTTGCTTTCTCAAACTTAATGGTACTTTCATTTAACGATAATTGTAAGGAATCTATCTGATTATATAGATTCTTCAGTACGTCCTGTAACGATTCTGAAATGTTTTGGCTGTTACGAAAAAGATCAGAATTATCAATCGGAAACAAATAACGTTGCTTTCTCAAACTTAATGGTACTTTCATTTAACGATAATTGTAAGGAATCTATCTGATTATATAGATTCTTCAGTACGTCCTGTAACGATTCTGAAATGTTTTGGCTGTTACGAAAAAGATCAGAATTATCAATCGGAAACAAACTGTTCCTGAAGCCAATTTGGTTATACGGGTGTCAATTATGGGGTTGTGCGCGGGAAAAAAAAAATCGATATTTTTGTATTCTACAAATGTATAACTCGCTCGAATTCGACCGGATAGAATGAAATGGACTTAATGAAAACTAAGCGTATTAATCATATAGAGTTAAGTTTTAGCATTCGTCGCTGGATGAAATGCTACTCATGATATACTGTGCATATCAATTACAAAACTTACCAAATAACATCAGCTGGGTGTAAGTTAACGATAGCGTTAAAAAAAGAAAATGTATTACATAACGCAGTATTTTCCACGGCAGCACTTAGGAAACGCATTTATCTGACGTTCAGCACTTACGACGTAAGTATTAATATATGGAATAGTACGTTAGGGTAGAACATCGAATTATCATACGAGGCCGCTTTTAACCATGTGATTACCGACGAAAATCAGTATATAGAAAATAAGTTTATATATCTATCTGACTTGTTGTAGTTCAAACTAGTTGTAAATTTAGCATATTCATCGACATAAGCAAGAAAAGAAATACGCGGTAAACAAACCAATATTTCCTCATTTTAATAAAAATGGTTCTACGCAGGAACCGTAGTTAAAAATTAAAAACGAACTGCCGATCGATTATAAATGAAAACGGAGAAAATTGTTGATTAAGTATCTAATGTTACAGTAAAATTAAAATAAATTGGAACTGAACTTCTTCAGTGACTGAGTACAGCACCGGCTCGATCATTTCGTTATTAATCACTAGCTATGTAAAAATCGTAGAATACTTCACAATTAGTTTAGATTAGTCGTAATTTCTCAATATCGCAATGACAGAGATCGTCAAATAAAATATCTCATCGTCGAAAATATCTATTTTAACCTATCAAAACCGTGCTTATATATATATATATATATATTGAAAGCTTCAACAGATGATATAATACGCAGTCAAATTGACTACATACTGATCGATCGCATCGAAATGAATTTAAAATCGGTCAAAAAATAACCGGGTGTGGAATATACATAATATTTTACTGGTCTTAGAAAAGAAAGTAAAATTCAAGAAAATTATAAAAACCCAAAACGAAAGAGTTAATATCGAGAGTATAAAGGAATCGACAGCAACTGGAATTGGAATTACGGCAAAATTCTGAAAAAATTTATAGACCACTTAATGAAACCGAATCGATACTAAAGTCAATTGGAAATGCCGAAAAAATTCTAGGACAGATTGTAAACAAAGAATGGATAACTGACGAAATACTATTGAGAAAACGTAGGCAAGCATCTATTAATAATCATAAAGAAATCTGATTTAGGATTATTTAGACAAAAGATAGCAAAAGACAAACGAATGACAGATGTCAGCGAATTTTAGAACTGCAGAAAGTCCATGACACGAATTTTAAATAGAACCAGTATCGAAAGAAATTTTTGAATTATGAGGAAACCACCGTTGTATATATTTAATTCAGAATTCGTTTATTGATGAAGAAGACAGAACTTGAGAAACATACGTCTATAATTTATTTGTATTAACAGCCGTACTGAAATTAATAAAGAAATTGCCGTTTTCTACTATTTGGAAATCTTGACAAAAATAAGGCGATGAAAGCAATATAGTTCAGTCAAAAGTGTGTAAAGATGTTTGTTGCAGAATTTAAAAGCTATTCTTGCAAAATTGTTTAATAATATTTACACTTACCTAGGAAATGATTAATATCAGGTTTCGAAAATCGTGCTTCGAATATAGACTTGTGAGCGATATTTTCAAAGATAATACAGAATAGGATGAGAATTAAATGTGAAGAAAACATAGGAAGAGAATAGTTTATTTATGAAGCAGCCTTAGAACCGGAGAGGTTTTACCATAATATATGAGAATCTACACTCAGAAAATGAAACAGTTACAGCGTTAATTATTTTTCTGACGACCAGTTGTTAAAAGCTACTCGACGTCTGGACGTTTAAAAAGACAAAAAAAAATATTTACACCAAAGCGCAGTGTTTTCATTAGAGAATAACGAAGTATCAGAAATACTGCATACTGTTTCTTAAATATACTCGAAACAGACTTTTGAAGAACCACTCGACGAGGGAGTAGAAAGTGCTACAATTTGCGGTGAAAATATCGATAACATTACATACGCGGATGACACAATTTTGTAAGCTAAATGTGTACAAGATCTAGGAAACGGGTATGTGTTTTTTAAAGAACCACTCGACGAGGCAGTAGAAAGTGCTACAATCTGTGTGGTGAAAATATCGATAACATTAGATATGCGGATGACGCCATTTTGTTGGCTGAAAGTGCATAAGATCTGAAACGGGTATGTGTTTTATGCGCGATAAATACGGATTAATAATTAACGCGAAGGAAAGGAAAGTGACGGTGGTATCAAAAAATACCCGCACACCTTGTCGACATAGTAATAAATAACAGATCGGAATAAGTCGATAAACTCAAATACCTTTTGGTGCCTGCATTAATAAGGATGCAGACACGGGTGATGAAATTAGTTAGCGTTTTCAGCAAGAGCTTTCTGCTTTCGTGAATATTAATTTCATGGACTAAAAACGAGAAAAAAAAACGACGATTAGAAAGAAAAAGAATTTTTTTTGATATTGTCGAAAGAATGAAAATGAAATATTTTGGTGGTCACGCGATACGTAGGAAAATACACACGTACCACGAAATATACCGACGGAAAAATAAAATTTTGGGTGAAGATGATCTAAGAACCCAGAGTCATGGTCAGGTAGCAACGTTGAGAAAAAGTGTTTAGCAGGTGTAAGAAATGATGCTATTCGGTAAGCCAAAATCGTTTACAATTTTCGAGTTTGATAATGAAAATTGTGTTTTCGAAATGTTACGTGAAAAAAATATGGGTCACGGTTTACATCGAAAAAAAAACATAAACGCACGGAATCAACCGTGAAAGTTTAAAAGTGTATTTAAAATTTTTTATTTTCTGCTTGACGTGAAATGTCTCAATTTCAGACGTATTTATATAAATACATCGAGAATTATCTATAGTTCGCGTAAAAAGCGATATTGTATAATAAACAGCTGTATCAAATTTATAATTTTGCGTCGAAATATTATAATGTAGGACTGTTTAAATCTAAGACCACATTTCGAAATCTCACACTGTACGATTATCTACGAAACCGTATTAAAAAATTTACCATCGCTGTTGTTACTATTTATTATCGATAATCGACTTTATCGATAATAATAATAACTGTATTTATTATTTATTTATTATTATTTCATTTCACTTTTCGCTGTGTAACGGTCAAACAGCGGAAATACATTTACTTCGTCCAAAGACAACATTTCATATTATGCGATATCGATTATTACACCGCTATATATACATGTATATATATATTTAACATGTTTGTAAATATGTTTATTATTGATGAATAAAGTTGTTCTTCTTAACCCTAGAATACTAGATCCCATTTCAGTAAACGCATTTTCATAATGCGGAGTAAAATTTACTCACTTCACTTTTTTTTTTTTTTTTTTTAATAACACCGAGATTAAATATAACTATGCGAAACGAAATATAACTAAAATTTTATCAATAATTTATGGAAATATTAAATACACTATTTAAGAAGTTTATTTTATATCGATAAAGTTCATAGCTTAATAACGATTATATAAAGAATATGTAATCGCTAATAAAATCTTACGAACATCATTAAAATGTTTTTAAAAATGATAACACGAGAAAATAATAATTATAATAAAAATGTTTTGCATATTTAATTTTAAAAATGAAGGCACGTAATATATTTTTTTTTATATTCATCTGCTTTTTACAAGCACTGCAAGTAATTTTCGTGTATTTTCTTTTACAATAGTGACAAATAGCACAATATTTCCGTTTTTCTGTTGATGTGGCAAAGTATCTGTAGTTGTATTTTCTATTACGAACGACTTTTCTATTTTCGTCCATATTTCTCTGGTTACCGGTTTTTTAGACGAATTTTTTGCCACGACACAGTTAACTTTTTTTGAACTGTTATCATGTAGTTTATTTTATTCCTCGGTTTCATTCTTCGTGTTGTAATATTATGGATATATATATATATATATATATATATATATATATATATATATATATATATATATAACATAGCCATTAACGATAGCTAAATTTATTATGTTAAAAAATATAGCCACGGGCCAACGTTTAGTTTTCCTGCTTGTGTTGTGGCTCCTACACATTAGGTCTATAGTATTTGTACTGTTACAGTATTCTATCGTACATGGTTTTTCGCTATTTTCATTTATACCGCCTTCTGTATGCATGGAGAATAGCAGGAGAACATTTTTATTATGCTTTGGTCTGTATGAAACCATCGTTAAATTTTTGTCATAAACGGAAACAGATGTATTAGGTGATCTACTCTTGTTCATTTCTAACAATTGTTGCGGTATCTGTCTTTTGTTTTTTCCTATATTACCTAGTATTGTACATCCATGAGACTGTAGGAGGTTGTTTGCAAGTTCAACTCTAGTGAACCAATTGCCCATCGTTATGTTACGATTGAAGCTATTGGTGGTTGAAACAAGTTATTCTACAAAATATAAAGCCAAATTTGTCAATTTTCCTAGTTATGGTATTGCATTTAATATATATTTTGTTGCAACATCACAGATCATCACAATTTTTATGTTTGTTAGGAGTATACATGCGAAGAAACGGACATCTACCTCTGAAGCTAACTAATTGCTTATCAACTGTAAGACAAGAACTTGGTTTATATGCTGTTTTACAAATACTTATCAAAATATCCCGTAGTTCTGTTATGGGTGCAAAAGCACCTGTTGCCAGTTTTTATTTCTTCTCTTATTTCTTGACTAACAAAGCATAAACAGTTTTTGCTCATTGTGCTGCGATATCTGCTACCACAAACTGATGATGAGAACAACTTAGTTGAAGTTAAATGATTATCCTTAAGTGCTCTTGACAATACAAGAAATCCAACGAGAGCTTTGATTTTTTCAACAGTTGTCCCTTCAACAGTCGTATTCTCTTTATATTTTTCATTTTTTTTTTTTTTTTCGTAAAATACATTCATTCGCGTGTTTTACGATTTTTAAGATAATCTCCTCTGTAAAAAATAATTGAAATGTACTTACGGGATCGCTGAAGCATCTTGACATCTGAGTTGGTCCTGGAACAATATGTACAACATTTTTCCTATGCACTTTTTCCCCAGTTTGTACTGGTGTTGCCATTCATAACCATATTTGCTTTTAACAGTATCCGTGTCAGTAGGGGTAGTAATTACGCTATCTGATATATTTTCAGTTTTTGCTGATGTTGAGGGTACAATATTATCTGTAGGTGCAACCGGAACATTACTGCCACTAGGTTGTTGTCTTTTTCTACATAGTTTTGTCCCTATAAAGATAATAGTCAAATTTAACATTTTATTTATTTAGAAATATAACACGCTAATCGATATTATCTGAAAACATAGCAATAATTTATTTTCGTACTCTTTTTGATCTTCCTCCGTCCATGTTAAATCTTCATTATCCTCAGATTCTTCTGAACTATCACACTCTAAATTATCTGAATCGTCACCATCGGATGAATCATTATCCATTAACACTTCAGTCGCAATGTCCATTATACGTTACATGAAATTTTAATGCTAACGAAATTTCGTTATTTCTTGGTTAACGTGAAATGTTTCAATTTTAAAAATATTTATAAACAATCGTATAAACTTTTTAATTTTTTATCGAAATTTTATAATGTACCACTAAAAGAGTTAAATTTAAGACCACTTTTTGATATCTCCTGCAGTTCCGTTTTATCTAGTATCACTACGACGATATATTTTTTTGTTTATTATCAACGAATCGAGAAATAAATTAATGAATAAAATAAATCCAATGTGCGTGCCTATCTCGTGAAGTAGGATCATATGTTTACGTTTGTCAACATTTGTTTACTGTTGATTCATTCAAAGAATCCTGGCGGTCATACTATGAACTTTGTTGTACTTAAACGTATAATGAAAGTAGAAAAACCAGTTTGTACGATAATTAACTTCATATATATATTATGCAAATAATTTAATAACTCGTCTATCGAGTTATATATATATATATATATAAGCTTGACGAGGTAACATAACGGATTTAGAAGGAAAGTAGCGACTTTATTTAATAATTTTCACTTTCCGAGAGTAGTTCGTATTTATGAATGTCAAGGCCGTTCGCGATTATTTCTTAATCAGGTAATAACCTTAAAGACCTACGAAATAGAATTCAAATACTTCCCATATAATATATCAAATAAAATCGAATCATTTTAATAGTTACATATAAAATTAATAAGTTTTTTCACAATGGCTGTGCGCATAATTGCTCGAATTCCAATTTACTAGATACAATAAAATTTACAAATAAAATAAAAAAAAAATAAAATAAATAAATAAATATAATCTTAATTTATTACTGGTTTATATACTACTCACACAAACACACATCCACACAATTGTATCACACATATACATGTATACAATATGTATACAATATAGGTTACCGAACGTGAAATTTACAAGTTATGTAGTTCACATCTTATATATATATATATATATATATATATATATATATATATATATATATATATATATATATATATAACAAAACAAAATAAAAACGAAGTTAATCACTAAAAAATTTTTTTTTATTAATTAAACACGAACCTTTCCGACTGTAAAGTCATTTTCAAGCATTATATATATATATATATATATATATATATATATATATATATATATATACACTTGCACATACACTACATATTAAATAATGGACATAAGAAGTAGAGTAAAAGTGTTCATATGCCAGTAACTGCGGTCTCCCCGTTTTACAGTGTACGATTGTTGATTATTTTATTTACCCAGAATGAACGATGTTAACAGTTTTCGACGCCGTCATTTATAGTTGAGAAGATTAATTTTTAGTTCTCCGGGTAAATTATTGAATACGACAGCTTCTTGATAGATAGCCTGCAATCTCGTATGGGTTTTATCGAGGCATGGAATCACCGCCTGATGCACTCCCGCTAATCTAGTCTTTCCCACACATATGGATATATTAAATTTATGGTAATGTATTAGTACAAAAATCAGAAGTTGCAGTCTATATGATTAAGATCCTACTTTCTAATAACGCATCGTTATTTCCCCTTAATTTTAGATTTATTTACAATAAATAAAATTTATTGTAAATAAATCTAAAATTGAAATTATGTCTGGCTAATGAAATATGTACATCAAATTTTAAGTTGTCGTTATATAAACATTTCTGGTAATTCATATATATATAAAAAAAAGGTGTAATAATTTTGGTGCGTGCTTGAAAATGACGTAACTGTCGAAAAGCTTCGCGATTAAAAAACTTTTAGTGATTGTGTTATATTTTGTTCGATTTATGATTAGCTATATCTAACTTTAAAATATCTGTAAATATTTATGTGATTTGGCGGAAAAGTTAAATCAATGGTATTATCAGAAGAAATTTAAATAGAATAAGTGTAAAATAATTTTAACCAAACGACGAACTGTTACGATGAGACAATATTGCGTTTTTGATTTCAAATAATAAACAATTTATCCGTTATAAAATAATGTTAAAGCCTGTGTGGACACATACGGCCTATTGCTGTGGGGTTGCGCAAAAAATAGCCATATAAATAAGATACAGCGGTTCCAAAATAAGATCATTAGGTTACTCATTGCTCCTCCTTGGTATGTTTCGAATTATACTTTACACCGTGACCTTCTCATTCCTTATGTTAAAGACGAAGTCAAACACGCGGTTGAGCAGTATAAAAGGCGCTTGGAATCTCATACAAATAGACTGGCCATCAATTTATTAGATAGCAGTTTTCAGATACGCCGATTAAAACGAACCAGGACGTTTGATTTATCCTAATTTCTATTGGAATTCTTTGGAGGATCACTAATGAGTGTTAACCCCTCTCACGCTACTTCTCATTTCATAAAAATTGCTACGTGGCCTCTTCAGTTGTAATTATGTTATTAAAAAAAAAAAAAAATTATCCTATTGCTCGCAGATACTTCCGGAATGTGCACTGAATGAAATAATTCGAAACCGGTCTTGAATCTCCTAATATTTAATTCTTTCATTGTAGTATCTACCTTATGATTTTACATCACCAGTTGTGAAATGTTATATACCTAGATTGGGAACTTTTAAATATGCATCAATTAATATTCCAAAAGCTAATGTGTGATAAGACAAAATATAAACGCAATATAGATATGTTATCGAAAAATATATATGCAGTGTTTCATCGGTGATACATATTGAAGAAATATAAACAAAACCGGTTATAATCGGAATTTAATAATCTTATATCTAAAAAAAAACAAAAAACAGCGGAAACTAAAAAAGGCGATACTCCTTTGGGTAGCAACCCACAATTATCAAAAGGGTTGGGGTAGAACCCCTAGTTTTATTAAAAATAAATTAAAAACGTTTTCCGGTTGTTAATAAATACATTCGGAAATATGCATTGGTTCGTTTGCTTCATCTCTAAGGTTGAGTTTTTACTTGTTAGTTTTATATCATTTGGTCCTCATGATGCTGTAGTTAAGACTAGCCAGATAAATTAATCGCGACTGTGTTGATAATGTAAAAATTGAGAGTGGGTTCATTTTCTTTGAGTCCTACACAGAATGAAAAAATTAATCAATTATTAGAACGGAGAAATAATATATGAAACTTGTTGTTTTGTTCTTTTGAAGCAAACGGAAATAAGTTGGGTAATTTTAAATTATTACTTTTTAAATTTAATACTCTTTAAAATTGAATTTTGAATCGTAACACTTCGTTTCTAAACCTGTTTCTTTTACGCGTATTTATAATTATATATATATGATAATGCGGATGATTTGCATTACCTGGGGATTTTGTAGACCGATAATTTAAAAAATGTTCCATCTACCCTTGAACGAACGTGTTTTTTAGTTATAAATTGAAAAAAAGAACACAAATTACATAATCTAATTCGTGAATTACTTTCAATCAGTGTTACCATGTGGCGTGTTCGTTTTAACATAAAAAATAACTGGAATGTAGACTTAATAACACCGAAAAGGAAATCTGGCAACTTTAGGAACTAGTTTAAATAAATTATAACAGCGGAATTTATCGATATTTCATTTTCAGCGTTACAATTACTTCGTAATAATTTTAGAAATTAATTTTTGATACTTCTGTTTCGTTAGTAGAAATTTTTTTTTATTAAAGTAAAGTTTTATTTTAATAGTGAACGTTGATAACTTATATGATAACTGAGATGCAGTGTGTCCACGTTACAGAAGTGCGTATATCTATAATACGAGATTAAGTATGTCTTAATCTAACAACCTCAAGGAGGGGTAATTTTAGAATATAGTATACCTCTCGATGAATGATTTAGTTACTGTTGTATCCCATCGTATTTGAACTTTGTTTAGATATATTATTATTATTAATCTAAATTAACGTGCCGTGTGCAGCAACTAAGGCTAGAAGCACGAGCAAGAGGAAGTTAAATCAAGGAGTAGAGACGGGGCATTTGTAAGAAAATGATTAGGTTAGTAAGAGAGGGGTATACATTTTTGAAGAGGAAGTGAGGAGGAAAGGTTGAGAGACAATTTGTGTGAGGAATACAAAAGTCAGTCAATGAGAATTTGGGAGACCGAAAGTGCGACGTTGCACACGGGGCACTGAGGAGCCGGAGTTCTGTTGATCAGGTGTGAATGGGTGAGTCTTGTATGACCCAGCCGCTATCTGCTGATGAAACCGCTGCTGTTTGGAAGCGAAGTCTTCCAAGGTATAACGAAATTCTTGATTTGACGAAGATTATTTAATGAGGAGGTTAATTGCTATTTTTGTTGCCACAAAGCAAAATATTAAGTACATCAATAGCTACGTTTGGGATCGGCAACAATATAGCAGCCTCCTTTGCTGTTCTATTTGCTAATTCATTATGTGGAATCCTGACATGAGCCACAGGAACGAGACTAATTGGCTCGGTTTGACTAATAACAGCCGTGTCATTTCATGCTGATCCGGAACATAAAACAGATTGCTGTTGGATGTTAGAGCTTATTGGGTAAATCGCATAAAGTTCGGCTGAAAGGATGAAAAATGACCGAGGAAACGAATACCGTATTCATGAAGATAGAGCAGCCAACAAACTCATTGAATGAGGATAGTGTACAACACTGATGAACCAGTTGTAAAAGACAGGACTCGTTTGCTGATATCTTTGGTCGGTAGGCCCACTTTTCTCAAACTGATGATTGAGAAATCCAGCTTGATTGGACTTTCCAACCACTGTGGCAGCACAGTGATTGAATGTTTTAACATTTGCGGATTTAGAATGTTTATTTCTGACAAGATGTTGTTAAAGATGGTTGTAATCGACTGAGGTCTCGAAGAAGATGAGATAACAGATGGAAGTAATTTATGAAGGAATAATCCAGAAGTTTCTAACTGCTAGGAAGAAAGTGTCTACGAATATTGAGAGGCCATTGCCTCATGGTACAGACTGTCGATTGGGGAAGTCCGAAATGCTGCTATAGCTAAGTGAAGAGCTGAATTCTGGATCACATCTAAGGACTTCAGTAATGATGATTTTGTTGAGGAATATATCGGAGCTCCATAGTCAATGTTTGATCGTATCGGATAGCGGAAAATGCGTAAGATAGTTTTTCAGAATGTTTATTTTCTTTTTTATGTAGATTAAATGCTAATCCCATGATAATTTAGAGGACCAGGCTTAGGTAGCGGACTGATGACTCATTTGGAATTATTTTTTTTTGTATTTGTGTGTGTGGCAGAAGTACAAGGCAATAGTTTTGGCATTTGAAAAGGATAAGCTATTATTCGAGCACCAGGTAGATAACTGGTCGCTACAATCCTGAAGAACACATTCTCCAGCAGATAAGGTTCGGTAGCTTACGAGAATTATAAGATCGTCCACAAATAATAAACTATGTACTAAAGAAATAACAGCATTAACTAGATCATTAATAGCTATATTAGAGAGTATAGGACTGAACACTGAGCCTTGATGCACTCCGTTTAGCAAGGATTTTCAATCTGAACGCAGAAACTTCAGTTGGTAAAATAATTGTATATAAATGAGGTAAGGTTTTCACAGAAGACCTAACGTATAAGTTGATCCCAATCTTTTAGACTGAGATCTTATCAATGGTCTATGATAAATCGTAAAACGGAGCTAGCAAATGAAAGCTGTTTACTTCAACAACAGCATTTTGTATAGAAAATAGATGGTGAAGAGTAGAACGGTTATATCGAAATCCACATGGAGATGGATGGACTTTGGTTTCATGTAACCAGTATAAGCGCCTAAGACTGATGTGAGAAAGATGGTATGATGATTATCTGCAATCGAAGGAGTTTTAGTTAGCTTTAACAACGGAATCACAACGGCAGTTTCCTCTAGAAATTTTTTGCCGGTTCAAATGCGATTTAGCGTTGATGAAGGAGTTTTAGCATATTGATGTGAAAGCCGTCATTTCCCGGAAAAACTGGTTTTGTCAAGAATTAATTCCCTTAAACCGATTTCTTTATTTTAGGGTTCTACGTCAGGACTTTCAGAGCAAGAGTCTCTGTACTGGTTATTGACTAGTCCAGTGTAGCAATTGGAGGATTGCTGGTAATAATTTGCAAAAGCAGAAACTATTTATTCTGATTTAAATACAGATTCTCGACTAGTATAAAGCATTGATAGAGAGGTGGAGGTTCCCGCTTGATCGAAAGACCGAATTTTCGTTGTTGGTGTTAAACAAGTGAATTCAAGCCATACGCTTAGCTTGCTTAATTGTCCACCTAGACTTGGCGCGAACTTTTTTAAATTGTGAACGTTTAATAGAAGAATGCGTAGCTTTCAAATTTCGCAGAACTTTTCGTCGTTGTCTAATTGCTTGTGCACATTCCTTCATTCACCATGGAACTAATTTACGATTTGCAATTCTTGGTAAAGGAGTAGAGATTGATCTTTTCTCACTAGAGTCATCGTCTATATTGAGTGACATATCGATTTGGAGTATTTGACGCAGTTTGTTTTCTGGTAATACGTCACAGTCGAATTCTCCAATATTTGCGTATTCGTGTCATATAGTGTAGTCTAGGTTGTAGTTTGTAGATGGTTTCATGTGCTGGAATGTATAGTAATAATGTTTAAAGCCTTCAGTAGTGGATAGTTGTGAACAGGTTTATTATAGCATTTTTACAACTTTCTAATCGAATACGCTGGTTAATTAGCAAAGAAGCGAAAAACCGGAATTTATAAAATAATGCTGTAGCGAATGTTACATTAGTTTTTATATAAATTTATAAAATTCATTAAACTTGCCCTGTCTTTATATATATATAACGTGGTTTTTATATTCAGTAATCCGCTATTAGAGTTCTGTCGTATTTTTATGTTCGTCCTTATAAAAATATTGCGTTATGTGTAAATGGGGTTTTCAAGTGTGTATTTGTACGAATGACCTGAGTGAGAACGAAAGATTCGCCGTTCGTGCGGATTATTACTGCGCATAGGCGTTTTATTTTTTAATTTTAATTCAAGCAGAAACTTGAAATAAATCTGAATTTGAATTATTATTTCGTTTTATATATTCGGCCAAACTCGTGTGTGTAATGTATAGATTCACGTATGCGTACGTAATAAAGATTTTTGGCGATTATATTCTTGATTTCTGGTGCAATATATATGTCCTCAAAAAAAGGGAAAAATGCGAAAATTATAGAATACTTTCACTCATTCCGCATATAAGTAAAATAATTATACTATATATACACACTAAAAAATCGGATTAATGGACTATTGGACGACCAAATCGTGGAAGAACAAGCTGTTTCACGGTGGGATGCGGTACCCGCGAACAAATAATGAATCTAAGACTAATTATAGAAAAGGCTCGTGAATATATTAATTTAATAGTTGTACGTTTTGTGAATTTTAATCAACGTCATTTTGAGTATGCTATGGTGTGCGTGCTTTTAAAAATGGGAGCACCAAAATATATGGTTAACCTGATACGAAGTTTATACGAAAATATTAGTAACGTCGTCAGAATTGACAAAGAACTACAAAATAAAGAATTTTATACAAGGAATTCGACAAGGGTGTATTTGGTTACCCAATCTACTTCACCTACACTCTGAACATATCATGCGAAAGGTGTTGGATCGATGAAAGGGCGGAATATTAATAAGAAGGTATAAATAATCGAATCTACGATATGCAGATGATATAATATTGCAAATGAAATAAGAGAACTACTAGATAAACTAAGGGTTTTTGGTCTTTCATATGGTTTCGGTATAAATAATGATAAAATAAAGATGACGGTAATAGACCGAGCAAATGTAATGCGCATGGAAGCTGATGAAGTTTTCGGATATAAAATAGTGGATAAATTTGTGTATCTAGCATCCTTGATAGATAATAATGGCGGTTTAGAAGGAGAAGTGAAAAGTCGTATATAAATCGCTCGCGGCATCCTTTTCTAAACTAAAAAAAAGATATGCAAAGATAAAATAAAGTTAGACCATACGCTTGTTTTTTCGATTTTATTATACGTAGCGGAGAAAGGGACATTAAAAAAAAGACACCACCAATTTTCAAATGTGGTGCTGGAGAACGGTCCTTAGAATGCAAAGATATCTGACGTTACTGTCTTACAAAAAATCGAGGCGCACGAGCGATTATCTAAGACAGCGCGTATTAGTAAGATGAAATTTTCTGAACATCTTATGCGGGGAGAAAATAAGACGGAGCCGTCGATTATTGCAGGCTACAATGAAAAACATAAGGCCCAGACGATGGGTCGATGGAATCCGAGAACTAACAGAATTAAATGTATAGGTGCGAAGTCACCGAGCCATGGATCGTGAATATTGGAGAGGTTTGGTTGGATCATCCTTATCGGCAGAGTCATGATCAATCACGACACCCCACTGGGGTAATATTCTTAATTTTTCCAAAGTTTCATCTAATTTTCGTACTAATTTTCGAAATACCTTAACAGTTTATAATTCGGACAAGCGATTAATTTTATCGAATTTTTCTCCACGAAACGGTCCGATATAAACGCGTATTACGTTGGATTCGACCGGAGAAAATTAAAACGACAAAGAAAATTAAAACGTGGACGGGATAAATTCTCGCAAATGGACAGAATTTTATTATCGTCTAATCGATCGAAGACCGGATGATAAAATCGTGCAGCACTTTATTCGATTGTTAATTAATGAAATGACCGGTCGACTTGATCATTCGGTTTTCTTAATAGTGTACAAGTTTTATTTCAAATTACGCGAATTTTGTCGTTTACATTTGGCGAGACATTGTAGTCGTTATAACAAGGCCGTTTTATATAAAATAATATATTCCCGGCTTTTAATCGATAATTTGCATCGCCACTGATAATAGTAATAATAATAATAATAATAGCAATAGTCGGTTTAAAAGGTTTTATTATGGTTTTCTTAAAAAATAAAAAAAGAAACTGAAAAAGGAAGTGATTCTAAATTCTGGCCAGAATAGTAATAATAATAATAATAATGATGATGATGATGATGATAATGAAAAACTGGAAAAGTGGGCTCATTCGATCAAAACGAGGAAACGAATAGTAATGATAATGTATTAAAATAAACCTAATAATAATAAAAATAATAAAAGTAACAATTTTACCTGGTCACTACCTGGATGGTCAAATTCGAAACAACAAGATAACAATCGAAATACGTGATAATGATAATGACAACCCGTATGTTGGCGGGATGGAGTTGGGTTTTTGTGGGGCGGGGTTGGGGAGTAATATATTTACCGGTTTAAATTCCGACGAATCGAATTTATTTTAATGTAATTACACGTTCGGCTAATAATTATCTAATCGCTCGATACTGCGTCGTCATTGACGAAGGTCTTATATAAATTACAGTGTTCAAATTTATGGTCATTATTACTCGATTATTATATTACTATTAATAATAATAATAATATTATTATTATTATTATTATGCTTTTTTTTTGTGTGTGTATTCATATATGATTCATTTAGGAAATCTATCTATGTGGGAGGTACACTTGCTCGTTTTGATATAATTTTATGTACATAATATATATACACGGAATTAATTTAATTTAAAAATTAAATAAAAATAAAAATACTTTTTACAGTATCGCAATAAATACACACATATATATATAATGTGATACGACATAAAAGTATTTTTATTTTAATTTGATTTTTAAATTAAATTAAAAATATGTATCATCAAGTAAACGTTACAAAGATACTTTTTGATATATACATATATATTTTTTTTTTAAAAATAACATAATTACAACTGGTCGAGAGGCCATCTAGCAATTTTTATGAAATGCGAAGTAGCGTGAGAGGAGTCAACACGCATTAGTGCTCCCCAAAGAATTCCAGTAGAAATTAGGATAAATCAAACGTTCTGGTTCATTATTTTGTTATATAACTTTGTATTATTTTCTGATTTTTTGCACACTCCCGATAATTTATGATATATAGAATTGTATCCGGTATGCATGTAATGATTTTACTACATTTATGTTTTACACTGTAAACAATCGATTGATACGAGGTATATCAATATGTGTATATATATATATATATATATATACACACATATATAAATATATATATATATATATACTTTTCTTAAATGTTTTGCGGATAGTACGCATTTATAACTTTTTTAAATTTAATTTTTATTATATAAATACGGAACTGTCGTTATATCGTGTTAAAATTTGGGGAATGCATTTTGTACGCTTGTATATATAGCGAACTTAAAATGCCTCGAAATGCCTAATTACAACGGTTGGTGGTTGCACGCTCGATTCAACCTGTAGAACGAATTGAAAAGCCGTATATAACGTTATATGGAGAATTGGAGATTTTACGCTTAGTGCTACTATGTGTATAGAGTTTACATAGGACTCTATATTGGCGACTTCCGGTTGCAATCGTTTTAGTAATTTAAGAACACTTAACTATTACGTTTTCACACTTGACGCGGCGGAATTGAGTTTTCTCTCATAAAACGCGGGTGCGGTTACATGCGCATACTAACTATCTCTTTCTAAGATTAGTTTTTTTTCTTTAAATTTCTATCGGTGTTTCTTTCTTTCGTTGTGTAAATTTCTATGGGCGAATTTAGTTAAATATTATTATTGACCGATGTTAACGTAATATGTAGAATTGTTTCCTCAATGAAGCTTTATTAGCGTTTATCGAATTGTTTCGTTTTGGTATTTTAAAACTTTTCTAAATGTATAAATTTGATACTTATTCATGCGGAAATAAATTTGTAATGTAATACAGTTTTTTATCTTGGGATTGATTCATTTTTTCTGATTACGGTTTGAAATGTTTCTTATATTTGTATTACACTTTGTAGACTTTGATATTATTAACGTTACTTTGTGGTTTTGTGTGAAACCAAAAAATTTTTACGTGTATATTGTGGTGAATGTAAGATGTAATTGCAACCGGTAGATTTTTTCCATTCTTTACTGTACTTTCGTACCGAACATAGGATGTTTCCAAAATAAAGTTTGATTTTATTTGGTTCGATTATCGTATTGCATGGGCCACATATAAATTTTTTCGTAACATTAATTAAAACATACTTTATAATTTCGATTTTTTTCACCGTCGTCTTATTCTTACTGTCTAAAAATTTCTGCTCGATCGCAAGAAATTTACGTTTTACCGCATATGCGTCCGTCAATATAAGAAGAGATAACTGATATTCCGGAAATATTTTTTAATCTACGAAAGAATTATTTTAATTGAAAAATTTCAAAATTAATTTCTAAAAGGTGGAAAAAAACTCTATTAAAAATAGTCTTCTTCTGATATTATTTGTCAAAACTGAAATTTTCGGTTACAACTGTGTGAATTTATGAAACGAAATTATACACGATTTAGTTACGCGCGGAACGATTTTAAATAGTCTTATCTAAATATACGTCTCGAAAAAAAAAACAACAACACTATTTTACAAGCTAGCGTGAATCATCAAAACATTGTTAAGTCGTATAGAATTTATTACGTTCAAAAATTTGAGAATGTATGTAGTTATTTGTATTCATGCGCGTGAATATGTATGTATTCTATTGCGTGTTAGTTTATTGCTTCGTGTCTATATGCGACGTACATGTTTTTGTATATCACCATCGTGATAGATTTTTTTGAAGCCTTCCCTACATGTAGACACCCGATGGAGATTATAGGTTCCGCTAAAATCAAAAATTTAAGACAAGTGACGAGGACGATGATATATACATATAATAGAATACAATACTCACTTCTTGAAAGATTCTCCACGTTTCCCGGACCGGTGTATCGTCAACTTGAAACTATGTGGCCCTTATACCTCCAACTGATTTCTTACAATTATCTAGACAGCTTTCCGGCCAATAAACTGGTGGTGCAATTGAGAAACTATTAATCGCATATAATTGCGTAGGGTTCGAAACCGAGCTGATGTGTCACCCTTAGGCCCTGTCTCCAACAAGAAGTGTAAGGATGACAGATGAATTTTCGGTTCTGTGTTTTGTACAGTGTAAATTTTATCTTAACTTTTAACACTGCAACCCTGTAAAGAAAACACAGGAGGTCTCTGACAATTAACCGGGAAGATTTTTGACGGAATAAATTTGTCGAGCTCTCTCGCGGTACACCTATTATTTGACGATATCGACCGAAGGCAATTTCTCTGGTTGAGTTTGCTCGGCCGCAAGTAACTTTAGGAATATCTGCTCGTTCGTTAAATAAGTCACCGATCGTACACGTCTCCCGACTCAGCAAACACACTGGCGAAGAAACACTTCTGTGAAAATGGGCTATGTCGCGTCCCTGTTTTATAGTGGACCTGATTTCGAATAAAGTGTTCCGTGACCTATGGATTGGACAATAAAAATTCAGTTAAAGTTTGATGTTATTCGATGATGCGCTATATCGGCAATTCAAACTCGCGGATTAATAAGACATTATATATCAAATGTACATACTGTCATCGTTATAATAAAAGAGTATTATCTCCCATTTGGGAGGTTGCGCATTACGAAATTGTATCCTGCGCTGTTAAAGTCCTTCTTCTCGTATTTTGTGAGCGATATATTTCATCTTTCTTCTCTCATTAATTGCAACTTGTTGACATTGTACCTATTCAGCACTTCTCGATTGGTCACCTGATCTGTGTCCACGGAATTATCAACATGCGTCGATATGCCCACATTTTAACGGCGTTAAATCTTCTTTCTCAGTCGGCACTTACATTGTGCGGGTTTCCGTTGAATAAAACAACACGGACCATTGTAGCGACGTAGTGTTCGTGGTAAATATTAAATAATCATTGTTCCGTTGCAACTTTAATCTAATTTATAAGTCAGTATCGTAATAATTTCGCGAGGAAACATTTATATAGTACATTTTTCTGTAACAGTATTATTATTATTATTAACAACGAAAACGCAAGAATTGATTGAATATGTACGAATTACTTCCGTAAATAAACCTTAGAATTAATTAAAAGTTAAAATTGTCAAGTATTTCAGTATTTCATCATACCATATTTTATTATCAGCGTTTATAGTGTAATATATTCGATGTGTTTTGACCTTCTGGAGACATTACAGCGGCGTAGTTGTAAATTTATAATTAAAGGATTTCAGATTATTATTCAGTTTTACGTGTTACTGTATTTAAGTGCGATTGAGGGTTGTGCAATAGTTTTATGTAATAGTGTGCGTCTGGTGGAGTTTTTTTTTTATATGGCGTATATATATATATATATATATATATATATATATATATATATATATATATATATATATATATGAGTCGAATATGTTCCTAACACCGGTGGTGCCTTATATTTTTTTTATGTACGTCAATGTATGTGAATATGATACGTGTATAGTTTGCGCGTATATATGTGTTACTTATGTATTCGTCTGAAAGTTGAATATCATATTGCCGTATCTGTGTGAACGTGAAGGTCGGTAATTACAACATTTTATTTTAACTTTGAAAAGTTTGGAATGTAGCGATTTTTTTTCCTTTATGAAAAATCACAAAGCTTTTCGGCTGTCAAGTCATTATCAAGCGCGTATGAAGAATATTAATTGTAAAAATATATAAAAATCATCTAGAAAAGTATAAAATGCGAAAAATTAATTATATATCTACGTAATTTACAAAAATCATCGAAAAATATTTTCTACTCTAGGTACTTTTAATTGTTTCCTTAACGCGGGTGAATTATAATAATCCGCTGGTTTACTAATTAGGCACCGAATCGCAAAATACGAAAATGCGACATGGAATATATACTTGATACGGAACACGTTTAGTTTCGAAAAGCGCAGAATGTTGCGATTTTTAAAAAATAAACAACCAAAAAAAGTAATTGAAATCGCTATTTAAAAAAAAAATTATATATAAAATGATCGCAACGTCTATTTAAGTCATTATCAATATATATATATAATTTATTATAAAAAATATAAAGAACAAAAATATAATAAAATATAAAAAAATAATTAATTTATACGTACAATATTACACGAACGACTACTACGGTTTTCAGAAGCACATGATTTGAAATATCTAACACGTGTTTTAGACAATACAAGAGGAGATTATACACATGGATCAGCCCTGGTGATCGATGTAAAAATCAAACAGATTTCATATTTGTGAATGCAAGATTGAAAAACGCAATAAAAAATTGTCATACGTATCCAGGAGCTGACTTCAAGACCACATATTGTTAGCAGCTAAGTGCTCTCGGATCTCATTAAAGAAAATTACTCGAATAGGAAAGGAGAGCGTGTGATATTCAAAATTTAAAAAATAGAAAAATAAAACTGCAAACAGAAATTGAGAAAAAAATGAACAATGGTGAAAATTAAGCAGATGAAAGTGAGCATAAAGAAGAATGAGAAAGCATCGAAGAACAATGGATTAAGTGGATAGAAATGGCAAGAAATGTAACGCAGGAAACTTTGCCAAAACAACAAAATAGGAAAAGCAAGTCACGGATAACACAAGAAATAGTTAACGTGATAAACAAAAGACCGGAAGTAAAAAACGCATCTCAGAATGAATACAAAATATCGAATAAATCAATACTTAAAAAATGCACCGGAAGCCAAAATTGAATGACTAGAAGAGAAATGCAGGGAGATAGAAGAAATGCATAAGAAAAACAATTTGAAATGCGTGCTCGGATAAAAAGTGTAATGAAGGAGGTAAAGAAAAAGAAAAAACGCATTGCAAAAATTAAAGATAAAAACGGTGATATCTGCGGCAGCAAAGAAGAACAGGGAAAAGTGTGGCTTGAATATATCACCGAGTTATATGATGACAAAGCAAGACAAATAAACGATGAAACAGAAGAGAAAGTGCCAAAGATAGAAATGTTTGAATTAGAAAATGCAATCAAGAAAGCGAGAAACAATAAAGCTGCAGGCGATGATCAGATACCGGCGGAAATCTTGAAGAACATTACGCCGCGATGCGAGCAAAGTTTATTGGAATTGTTTAATCAAATATACGACGAAGGAAAGATCCCGCAAGATTTTAAGACCTTAACACTTGTCCCAATTCCCAAAAAAGACTACGTCACAAACATGCAACGATTACCGTACAATTGCGCTAATGAGTCATACCCTCAAAATACTACTCTCAATCATAAACACTGAGATACAACCTAGATTATGGATTCGTTTCGAACTAAAGCACTACAGATCCAATAGTACTATTTGAAAGGTTTTTTTTTGACATTAAAAGTTTATTTATTTATTTATTTATTTATTTATTTATTTAATGAAGCCACACAACAGCTAACAGCCAGTTATAGTGTAGGCTTATAAATAAAATAATACAATCAATAATTTTTTCTGAATTATTAAATTAAAAGTAAAAAATAGAATAGAAAAAAAAATACATTGAACACACTCACCAGCCTCACACCCATTAAACACACCAGGAAAACTACACGTATTCACACAATCTTACTCGAAATAAACGGACGAATAATCTTCAACAAATTAATAAATACAATATAAACCTTAACGTATATATTACATGTACATTAGTAAAGGAACACATACACCAAACACACACCACATAATAACAATCTAGAACCATTGGAATAGACAACAGTGAAACTCCTCATCGTAAAATATGTTCGAGAATCAACTTATTAAAGAAATATCTGTTATCAAAGTATATATCCATACGGGGAAATATGTTCAAAAGAGAATTATATAAACGGAAAGCTGACGGCAACGGAGAACTTAAAGCGAGGTTTGTTCGTGCACGCAGCTCACTAAAAAAACGATTCGATCGCCTATTTGGTCTTGGTACAACGTAGGAGACGGTTGATGTTAAATACTCACTATTAACTCTACCGTTGCATACATCATGAAGAAACCTTAATTTGGCTATTTTCCTTCTGTACTGTAAAGACCTCACATCCATTATATTTCTTAATATATCGTAATTCATAAATACCTGATATACGGTAATATAGATATTTTAAAAATTTACACTGAACTTTGTCAATTAATCTAATGTATTTATTATAATACGGATCCCAAATAATTGAACAGTATTCTAAAGGAGTACGCACTAATGCATTATAAAGCGACAGTAGCGTCCATGGATCTCTAAACACATATGAATTTCTTACAATAAAACCTAGCATTTTATAAGAGCGATTAACAACATCGCTTACATGTATTGAAAATTTTAAATTGTCATTAATATTAACTCCGAGATCCCGCACCACAGATTTTTTAATTATCTGCTTACCATTCATCGTGTAAGTGAACGAGTACCTATTTCTACAGAAATTCATGTGGACGTATTTGTCATAATTGAAAGGTAAATGATTTTCTTTGCTCCACAGAACCAGCTTATCTAGATCTGTTTGTAAAGATTCACAGTCAGCTAGTGAACATATAGGAGCATAAATTTTGAGATCATCAGAAAATAAAAGAAATTTTGAGCAAAGGTTCTTTCCAATATCATTGATAAAAATTAGGAATAGAAGGAGACCCAAATTTGAACCTTGTGGAACTCCTGAAGTAGGTGAATATGTATTAGAATGGTAGCCATTATACACAACATAGCTCTTACGGTTATATAAATAGGATTCTAATGATATTATAAAATCTTTTGACAGTCCAAGCAACTTTAGTTTATTCAGTAGATGTGAATGACTGTGTCAAATGCTTTACTAAAATCAGTGTAAATACTATCAACTTGTAAACCACAATCCATGAATCCAGAAATCTGATCAGTGTATGTAACTAGATTTGTCACAGTGGACTTGTGCTTCATAAATCCGTGTTGCTCAGGCATAATTTTAGTCAGTAAATAACTGTTCAACCTAACGTATATTATAGATTCTAATAATTCAGCAGATGTACAGAGTATAGAGATAGGTCGATAATTGGCGATTAGCTGACGATCACCCGATTTATATACCGGCATTATTTTAGATGTTTTAAGAGAATTAGGCCAAATGCACTGTTTTAATATTAGGTTAAACAGATACACTAAAGGCTTTTCTAATAGATCAGAACACAATTTAAATATAAACAGTGGCAAGTTGTCAGGACCAGTAGAAAATTTAGGCTTCAAGTTCTTGACGGCTTCATCATATTCACAAGAAGAAATAGAGTTGAATTTAAGAATACTAGCTCCAGTTTCAGTGTCACCAGTATCTAATGTGTATTCACACGAATGCACTGAAGCAAAATAATCAGCGAAAGATTTACATATATCCGTACTTCATAAATGTAGGCGAAACCCGTGAGTCTCTCTTGTTTTGCACAAAAATGACCAAAATCTACTGGGATTGATTTGGATATTTTTTTCAACGTTACTAACATAATTTCTGAATGATAGCCGAATCAACTTTTTAATCTCAGCCCTTACTCTACTGAACTTTATGTAATCAGTATGGTCAGCTGTTCTGCCATATGACTTCCTACATTTAATTTTGAATCTAAGTTTGCGTTTTATTTCTTGTGTAAACCATGGAGGATACTTAGATATAAAAATTGATTTTTTAGGTACAACTCTATCAAGCGCACCATAAATCTTAGTATAAAAGAAATGTGTTACCTCATTTGTATTAGTAATATTATAAATCTCAGTCCAGTCTATTCTTGAAACTTCACATCTAACAGTAGAAAGTTGTAGTGCAACGAGCGATCAATACAGACCGAGAGGTAATTGCGTGTTTCATAGATTATGAAAAAGTTTTCGATCGGGTGCAGTACACTGAACTAGTAAATATACTACAGGAACATAACATAGACAACAAAGACTTGCAAATAATGAAAAACATATACTGGAATCAATATAAAAGTAGGCGATAAATACAGTGGTAATGGATGTCAAATTAGAAAAGGAGTAAGACAAGGCTGTTCATTATCGACTAGATTATATTCAACATGTATTCGGAAGAAATTATAAAAATGCAAATATTGATAGCGTCGGTTTCAAAATAAATGGACGAAAAATAGGATGCATAAGCTGTGCAGACGACAGAGTATTGCTGGCTGGATCGATTAGAGAAATGCAGATGATGCTCAACAGACTAAATCAAGCAGGGGAGAAATACGGCGTGAAAATAAATGTCGGAAAAACAAAGGCCGTATAAATCGGAAACGAAATGTTGGAAACGGTAAAAGAATTCCGATATCTAGGCGTATTGATAACAAAAGATGACCGAGATTATAAATGAAATTAAAAATCGTATTGGAATGGCAAAGCGTTTAAGAACCTAGAGGCTGTACTAAAAAACAGGAAATTAAAAATGAATATAAAGACTAAAATCAATGCTAAGGATTATTTACGATGGCTGTTCAAGGAAAAATACAAGGATAGAAGACGCAAGGAAGAAAACAGCTGGAGATGATGACAACCAGCTTCAATATAAGAAAAAAGTTACAGAAATTATCGAATCAGCTAGAAAAAGGGAAATATAGATCAATGTTGATATATGCCATCTTCGGACAAGAAGCATCTACAATATGATGGCGATGATGACGATATTACAGTAAATAACAAAGTGAAAAAAAGGATTTGTTTTTATTCACTTTGCAATTTTTCGTAATATTGTACATCTGAATTAAGCATGTTACTATTATATTTTTATTTATTTCCTTTTACACTTTTATAAATTTTATATATGCATTTGTCTCGATAATAGCTTAATAGCCGAAAAGCTTTTTTATATATAAAAATGTAGCGATGTTTTTTTTTTTTTGTTTTTAACATTTTATCTGCATCCGCGTTCTCTTAGGCGTGTTTTTTAATTTTTTAAAAAATATTTGTAATCAATCAAAAATTCAATGTTCACCCGAAAGGAGGGAATTGGATTATTCTTCCGAATCTGGGAAGGGGACATACGCAATTTCCGAAGAAAATTTCTATTTAGCGTTATTTCGTACGCTAAAATTATTCCATGCGAATTTCCCTGGAGTAATGGAAATTTTATTTTCTTTCGCGGAATTATTTTATCTTAGCTTATTCCCGTTTGAAAATATGAAAAACCGCGTATTTTCATATATATATATATATATGTAGCCCAAACAGACTGGCTTTAATTTAGTGCTAATGTCGGGACAATAATACGCGTACATATATAAATATTACATATATATTAAAATATATATTGCTCCCGTATTAAAATATATATAAATATTACAACATATATATTAAAATATATTAAACGTGTGTTAAAATTCATATATTTCTATATATAAAGTGATTTTATTATTCGAGTCGTCAGTTTCTGCGCATAATTAATTGTGTTGCTTCGCGTTCAGTGACAATTTTTTCAACTGTTTTCTCCAATTTTGTGTGCGTGTGTGCACACAGTTTAAAATAGTAAACGAAGAAGTTTGGGGGGAACTACTATTGTGATTGGTTATACTATTGCGAAGGGTTGAGTATGCAACGAGAGCGTTAATAGCGTTGGTAGAACGTCGAGTACACGTATGCAGTTGGTTGTAGTAATGATACAGATTCGGTAATTCTAATTCGATTTAGAATAAAAGTTTCCTATCAGTGAAGGTAAGAACGCTTTAACTGCTAATAATAATATTTTTTTCGAGTGAATTTAATTTATCGCGCAAATTACAGTAGCGTCATTAATAAGTTCGTTAAAAGTGGTTTTATTCTTTATGTCCTTTATACCGCGAAGGTGTATTCGGTAACACTGTGTTTTAGATCAACACGAAGCCGTATGGACCACTTTTCTCAACATGCTGCTGTTCTCTTCACTGCAACGAGTCCATTTTTTTTTTCTATTTCGTTCGTCCATCGAAACGGATACCTTCCTTAGTTTCTATATCCTCCTATCCTCCTAGTATTCCTGTGTAGTCTATTATGTACGAATGAGCATTTTTTCCCCTTGTTATGTGTCCGAAAAGTGTTACTGTTAATTCTCGATAATTCTCGTCAATAAGCGGACTTCGACTTTCCAATATCGAGGTATTTGATTTGGTGTGGTTAATCCAAATTTCAAGAGCTTCAATCTGGCTGGTATCAGGTTTCCAGAACGTCGCTATTGAAAAAATTAAGCTGTTGTTCAATTTCACCCTATTTGGTTTTTTCGCGTACTTATAGAACACGAGACTACAAAATGATAATTCAATTATTTCACGCTGGTTCAGTTATGTCGTTTCCAAAATTCTACTGCTTTAAGTTTTGTATTATCGAATAAGAAGAATAATATAAAGCTTTTATTTCATTAACTTCTTTTCACAAAATTATTCTGCCAAGTACCATTTCTTTGGCAAATAATTATTTAACTGGATAATGAAATTAAATTTTTAATATTTAGTATAAATATGATCTAAAAGAAATACAGGAAAAAACGGCAATATGAAAATACTTAAACTAATAAATCAGATAATTACAATTTACAATCGATACTTATTAATAAATCGCGTAATAAAATAATCGTATACTCGAAATAATTAATTTTTATAAAAATCTACGCTGAAATCGACGGTGCTTATATATATATATATATATATATCGTGCACGAAGATGTGCTGTATCATTAATTTATTGCGATGAATTATCGAAGAAGTTTTTGAAAATTTTGTTAATAAATTAATCGATAAACGGTAGCTTTGTTTGCTCGTGTAAATATGAAATTTTTGTATAACGGATAGCATTTAATATAATTTTCCAACAATAATTGATAGACTTTAATATAATTTTCCAACAATAATTTTAGACTATCCGAACTTTTTTTGTACGTACTATTAAAGATAGCAGATCATACCGGACAAGCGTAAGTTAATCTTGTACGGATAACAGTTGTGTACGGTATTTTTTTATCTAGTCAGGTAAGGCTTGATTATCCGTTAAATATTGGGAAAAGTGCGTGCGTTGCTTTGTGAGCCTTATCTGCCGCATATTTAATATGTTCATTAAATGTTAACCTCCTTATCAAGAACTACATCTAAATAACGGACTCCTTTTAGCCGCGTGATTTGTTTGGAATTAATATTTATTACGTAGTGGACCGTCTTCTGGTAAAAATTATTCCTTCGGATTTATATAGTTGCAATCTTCTTTAATATTTAGAAATAGTATTTACCGCTTTTTGAAATCGACTATGAATCGTGCTAACTCTATGTGAAGAACACTTAATGCTAGTTGTATTATCGGAGTTATATGCGCTCAATATTTTACTTTTTGGTTAAACTTTCTTAAATAATTCGTTTATTTTATTTTTAACGATTCTATTTTAGTTATTTATTTAAGTTGAAACAGACGCGAAACGACGAACGTGAAGTGATTTTGTTGAATTATAATTTTGTAGTCCACTTGCTATAAGAACGTTACCTCAGAGGGAGACACACAATGCGACATAGACTCCCAGATCCAAATAGGATGAAATGGAAGCAATGAACTAGGGTACTATGCGATAAACTGATACATCTCAAAGGGAAGATTTATAAAACAGTTATTACACCTGCTATGTTATATGGGGCGGTGGTCGACGACTGCAAAAATGGAACAAAAGCTCCAAGGTGGCTGAAATGAAAATGCTACGCTGGTCACTACACACGCTTTGACCATGTTAAAAATGATGACATAAGGGAGGAGTGTATAGGCGTTGCACCTATACAGTCGAAATTTCGGGAATCGCGCCTTCGATGGTATGATCATATCATGAAGAAAGATGACAGAAGCCCAGTAAAGACGTTAATGGAGTACGACCCCGGAGGAAAGCGGCCACGAGATCGACCAAGAAGACGATGGATAGACTCTGTCAACAACGACATGGTGGAAGTTTGAAGTTGGTGCCAATATAGAGGACGTCAAGGATCGCAAGAAATGTAGAAGAACTTGTTATCAAGCCGACCCCCTTAACGGGAAGGCGGAAAGAAGAAGATATATATATATATAATATAGAATTTAGATTAACAAACTTAGTCATTAAGTTAATTAATTAAAGTAAATTTTGAATCAAGATAATTTATCGGGAGCTTCTAAGAATTAAAGGTTTAAGAGAAATAAAATAATCTCTTAAGGTCACGTCTTCGACATACGGAAAAAGTAGTCCTTGGGCGTTATTAGGGTATATGAAAATTAATTTAGCGGAGACATACTTTATTATTATTGTTTGTTTTAATAATATCCGAAAAAGGATCGATTTTGTATACCGGATGTTTGTTGGTTAGTAGAAATTAAAATGGCGTTATCTAAGTTGTTAGTATACGTAAGAATTGAATATTAATTGTGATCTGGTTCGTATTAGAATGCCGTTTCTGTCACATAGTTGAAAGACTGTTGTTGACGAGGGTTGATAAGCCCGTATATGTTAACCGATTGTATGAGACGCGCGATAAACTGATTAATAAATTGATAATAAGTACAATGAAACACGTCTTTACAACACATCGCCTATTTTCTTTTCAATAAATCCCCACCGTAACCGAAAAAAAAAGATTATGTTAAATATTAATAATAATTTTACGCGTTAAATAGTATACATATATACTTACACATATAGGACGAAAGGAAGTGAGAAAACGTAATAAGTATGCTTATAACTATAGAAGTACAAGTGTGTAGCTGTATCGTGCTTATATGAGTAAAGTAAATATTAGCGATAATGTATGATAAACCTCGATTAGTGTAAAGTAAATTAAAGTAGTATGCGATTGTAAAAATTTTATTTGAAAGTTTAGGGCGTGAATATTTAATTCTTTGAATCCTTTTATGTTTGTATCTTTTGTATCGTAATTGAAGAGTATGGTAAATGTAGTACAAGTGTATATTAACTTACGGGGCACTTACGATAAAATTTAGCAGCTTACTTGTTAAGAAGTTGAGATATGTAAGGGCGATTCAGTGCGGAGTGCATGAGATAAATTTTTGTATAAAAGGAGCATTAAGAGTGATTGGGAGGTATTTATTCTGAAGAATTTGTAGTTTATTGATGTATGATAATAATTTCAATGTTAAAACGCCGTATCATTTGAAGTAAAACTTCTATTGGCGCGGTATATATGGAGAGTTAACCCGCAAAACGAGCGAGCCGAATTAATGGACGGATACACACACATATATATATATATATATATATATATATACATATATACGTAAATATATATATACATCAACACACGCACAAACACATATGTATATATATTATATATATATAACCACGTTTTGTTACGTTAGGTGCGTCAACGAAATAACGGACGCAGATATACATATATATATATATACATATACCGTTCGCATGTATCGCACTAACAGCACTTGTGGTTTGAAAGCACGTTGTGTAGTGTTAGGAGCGTCGACTTATATACGTGGACATATATAATATACACCCGCCTAAAAATTAAAAAAAAAAAAAATTATGGAATTTAGTTAAAACATCTTTATTATATATAATTTTTTTGCCTACAAAATAGGCTATCATTCGTAGCATTAATTATAAGCAAGGAAGGTGGTACGATGTTATACAGGTACCTTCTCTCTTATAATTAAGAGTGACATGGTTGAAAAACTTAATGCCGGCTGGGATCGAACCCTCGGCATATGGCAGTCGAGCGCTCTAGCGAATATACACGTAATCACGGATACAAATATATATATATATATATATATATATATATAATGTTTTCATGCTAGTAAAGTAATGTTGAATATTATCCTTGAGCGACTGAAACCTTATATACTACCACAAATATCATGGCAACAAGCAGGGTTTATGCCAGGAAAAGGCACAAGGGATCAAATTCTAAATATGCGATAGATAATTGAAAAATGTCGGGAATTCAATATTACAATTTACATATGCTTTATAGATTACGCAAAGGCGTTCGATTGTGTAAGATGGGTAAAATTATGGCAAGTTTTAGAGGAAGCTGGCGTACCACAACATTTGATAGAATTAATTAAATCACTATATAAAAACACAAGGTGAAAAGTGAAAATAAATAACAAGCTATCTGAGAAATTTCAGCCTGAAAAAGGAGTTCGTCAGGGATGCATACTAAGTCTTATTTTGTTTAACATATACAATGAATGGATAATCAAAGAGACCATGAATGGATGGAAAGATGGAGTTAAAATAGGAGGAACATGCATTAACAACTTACGATACACTGACGATACTGCCATATTTGCCCTCAACTGAAGAGAATCTACAGGTTTTACTCCGGAAGTTGGAAACCATAAGCAAAGCTGCAGGCTTAACAATAAATAAAGACAAAACTAAAATAATGATTATTAATCGAAACAACTCTGATAACATCCAGCAATGGCATGACTTCCAGGTAGTTGATAAATTCGTATACTTAGGTTCAGTAATTACCAAAGATGGAGGATCGACCGATGAAATTAAAAGAAGAATAGGAACTGCAAAAAATGCATTGGCTCAACTGACAAGAGTATGGAAGAGCCATGACATAACGAAGAATACAAAAATTCGCCTCATGGACACCTTAGTCTTTTCGGTTTTTCTGTATGCATCGGAATGCTGGACTTTAAAAAAAATGGATGTCCGCCGAATAGATGCTTTTGAGATGTTCTGTTGGAGAAGGATGCTGCGGATTCCCTGGACCGAAAAGAGAACAAACCTGTCGGTGTTAAAGGAAATATGTCCAAAAATACGACTGCGAGATGTAGTAAGGCAGCGAATAGTAACTTACTTCGGTCATATCATACGTCAAAATAGTTCGGGAAAGTTAATTTTGGAGGGTATGGTCGAAGGTCGGCGAAAACAAGGAAGAACGCCTACACGATATACGGATGGAATCAAAGAATTGCTAAACATTACATCATTCCAGCAAGCGGTTCGATATGCAGAGGACCGAAACATATGGCGGACGCAGTTGCATAAAATCAAGGTTTCATAGTATCACGATGCTCGGATCGAGCCTACGATGAAGAAGATATAATGTTTTCATACACACGTATGTAAATATACACACACACCGTAAATAAATACGTCGTATGCAAATACTATTAAAAGGAAGAAATAAATTTATTCGTGAATAAACAAATACATTAAATGACAAGTATGTATACTGCTAAGAAATTTATCTAAGTTAATTAAATTTATTTTTTTGTTCAGGGTAAAAAATATGAAAAAAAAATTGCGATTGCGAGAACAATACAAAGAATTGAATTAAAATTAACGGGGAAAAATTGGTCAGCTGTATTGTTCGGAATTTACTTATTTCTAATCATGTTTAAGTCTACGATTCCATATACTTAGTGCAATGTATGCAGAGTGGCTCGATATCGTATGTGGCAATTAGTTTATTTATTAATAAAATTTCTGCAGGATGTTTCTTATAAAATTAACGATATTATACGGGAAGTGTGGTTAAATGAGATATTTCGGTGTATTTTGAAGCGTTCAGAGATATCTGGCAGTAAGCGCTGATTTTGCACAGCCTGTAGTTGTTTATCAGTACTGTCGACTACCGAACATCGTACAGAACACTCATACGTTGATCTCAGTCCGATGATCGCTGTATATAATAGTATTTTATTCACGATACTAAGACTCGAGCTTCTACCAAATATTGGGTATAATTTTGCGCGCAATAGTTATTGCATTTGAATTTTCTCGTGAAATAGTACGAATTCATTTTTTTCTATATTGAAACTTTCGTCTTCGGTCGTGTAATTATAATTTTCCTCTGATTCTTCGTCGAATAGAAACGAAGACATATTACACTGGCACTAGCGGCTAGCGTTAGATGCAGCGCACATACAAACGTATAAAATTATTTATATATTATATAGACGAAAATGTACACATAGATACATTTCAACGTATAGGTAAGCGTAAGTAATCTTATTTAGAGTGCACGGGGTGCTTGAATAAACCATTAAATACTTTTAATAATGCATCAGAATAGTGTAAAATTTATTCAGTTCGGTACGCTTTTACTTTTGAATTGTTTTTAAAGTATAAATAACGAACCTAGAGGTAACACGCATGTTCCTTGAGCAATCTGCGTTGTCAGACAACGAGTTTGAGAAACGTCCAAAACACGGATTTTTATACGAATTTCCCTTAATACAGCGGATATTATCGTGGACCAAATTACGCGCGTAGATTTTTTTTTTCATATATATATCTTAAAATTGCAACCTCGTTTATAAGCAATCTATATGTGTCGTGACAGGATGGGAGATGTCATTCATCAATGATACTCGGAGTTACCTCGCCGATCAATCAAACCGGTTCGAGTATTATTTCGTTCTTCCGCTTTCGTAAACTGTTATATGTTTAATTGCCGAAGAATTTTGGAAACACGCGCTACTACTACATTTAATAAGTTATACTGTAAGCACTTTAAAATTTATTTTATATTAAATTTTATCGTATTAAACAGCGTGGAATGTAGTGATTAATAAAAAAATTAAAATCCGGAAATTTTCAAAATATAAAAAACCACCAAGCTTTTCAGCTATTAGTATCAATCAAGTGGACGTGAAAATATATATATATACAATTTATAAACAAAAAATGAAAGGAAAAATAAAATAAAATGCAGGAAAATACTTAATTTAGATTATAAAAGTATCGAAAAACAAATTATTTATAAAATAACCTGATAGTTGATGTGGTAAAGAACAGAATCAACTACTCAGTTATACAACACAATCAACTACTCAGTAGTATAAAAATGATACACGAACAATTACATCAAATAGACGGAAAAATAAAAAATGTTCTGTTTAACGTTAAAATGGATTAAATTTATAATATACTTCTTGGAACTAATTCCTCATCAAAATGTATCGTGGAATTTAATAAATGAATTTTTTATTATTATTTCCATTTTTCCTGGTAGTTTTATTTGTTTATAACGTTTTTCCGCATGGTACAATTTTATAATTTTTAGATTAATATTATTAATTTTGCGTTTTAGTTCTTCGCAATATTTTCCGAATGATGATTTTTCATCCTTGTTTTTATATGAATTTAAATGTTTTATTTAATTACGAATTGTTTTCTCCTATGTATACACTTTTTCATATTGATAACAATTTAATTTATATATTTTAAATATATTTCTACCTTCCATTCTGTTGTTATTAATTGACTTCGATAATACGAAGAAAAGCTGGGTTTATATAAGGCGACAAGATATCAAATATTTAATATCGAGGAGATGATTGAGAAGTTATACGGGTATAACGCAGCCGCGATATTCTGCTTTTTTGATTATTCCAAAGCATTCGATGTCATCATTTGGAACAGATTAAACGCTGACGGAGATGGAGTTCTTAATTATTCGGTTCATTTAATCAGAAATTGATATTTGAAGGACTCGGCTTATATAAAAGTGGAATAAGACTTCTCCGATAATTTAAATGTAGAACAAAGAGTTCGACAGGCCTTCGTAGTCTTCCACTACTTATTAATACATATGTATCGAGTGGTTAATGAGAACCGTTACTGAAAAGATGGATTGATGTAAGAAAAGTTCTGAACCTAAAGTACGCATATACAGTGTCAGAAGAAAAAATGAAGAAATTATTAAATAGAGCGAAAACAATGAGAGAATTAAAACTGAATAGATCTCAATGTTTCTTGATGGTGTGACAAGATCTTTTTAATTCAATAACGGACGTAGAACGCAAAAAGAAAAAGTAATATACCACGGACCACTCTTTACAAATAAAGGAAAATGCGAAGATGAAATAAAAAGCAGATTGGGAATAGCGATGATGGCGGTAACATGATTAAGTAAAATACGGAGGGACAATAATATATAAAATAGAGACAAAATGTATACATATATATATATATATATATATATATATATATATATATATATAATGAAAGTATTAGTGTAGGGGTCTATGGTTCAGAGTTCTCTGTGCAGAATAAATGCCTTTGAAATGACGGCTTATAGATGAATGATGAGAATTTCGCGAAAACCTTTTCGAACGAATAATTCCATCCTACTAGAATTAAACATCGAACCTCACCGTAGATTAGTAACTGCAATATAATCCAAATGTCTTAATTTTTTCGGTCATATTAGCATAGGGAAACAAATTATTCAACGAATAGTAAAAGGCAAGAGAACTACGAGAATATTATCAACACGTTACATGGAATGTTGAATATGTTGGAGAGTAGTGATTTTATTAATTATAAATCAAACAAAATATAACATTAATAATCACTAAACGTTTTTTATTGCGAAACCTTTCGACAATTACGTCATTTTCAAGCACGCACAAATAAATACTACATCAACATAGGACTTTGATAACGAAATTATAGTTAATTAGACATAATGCTGAGGATCGGCAGACGTGTAAAACATTAAAAACAAGTTTTCTCACTGCATGCGATAATCACTGCATCTGAAATCTAACGCGCGACTACTATTATTATCTTATCCCTACATCTATATTATATTTGTTAAATATTTTTGTTATTATTAAATGTTATTTATTAAATTATCGAACGTAGACGAAATTAACTAAATACGATCTAAACACGGCGTGTACTTATTTCGACCCAAAATATATACTTAATGAAACCGTTTCAGTGAAGTGTGTCCTTATTCGTTAAAATATAGTAATTTCCTTTAATGACGGTTGTTTCAAGTGAAAATTGTAATATCTCTTTAAGATCATTAACAAAATAATGTCTGGGGTTTCCACACCAGTGATAGATTAACGTACAAGATTTCACTATTTTTCAAGGTGAAATTTTCGGGACCAAAGTATATCGTTAAATTCTACTTTTAATTGACCGAACTAAAATGAGTTTCTAATATAATTTGTTGTTGTGTAACCGTTCAACTTCTTCATTATAAATATATATATATATTAAAATTTACGTAAACACCGCCATACAGTATACATTATGACAAATTAAATTGCCATAGTGCTTTAAATATTACTAATATTAATTACAAAAAGGACCATTATCATCACTATTATTGTTATTCTACTTTATACGTATATAAAAAAAAAAATAAATAAAAATAAAATCGAAAATTATGGACCAACTATTCCGAGTCGTGTACAATCTGGAAAATTTAAACATTTGGTATTTTATTACCTTTATTTCTTTATATGATTAAGTTAAAGCAATTGCTACCTATCGCTGCCGGATAAAGTGACATGCTCCGCTCGCCACTGCCCCAGTCAAATCATTGACGGTGTGCAACCTTCAACCGGCGCTTCTGCTAACATCGCTATCGGTGAATCTGTTCCTTTATTTATCGCATTCCAGCAAATATTTCCGACACTGACATAATGATGTAAATAAATATTCAAATGCTCTTCATGAAGTAGCTCCGTAAACGATCACTGCAATTTTTCTACTTTGTATAAACAACAGAGGACCGATAATTAAAATTTTTCCACCCTTGTCTCATTTATTTATCCGATAGAATCTTACAGTATTACTCCATGCGGTTAACTATAACCGATGATAATGGACCGAGATTATCCAGTACAGTTTATTCAACAACAGAATTTGCAATAAGAGCAATTGCAACAATACATTAGACAACGATGACGACTAATTACACACTCGACAGAAAACTATGCTACTATCAACATTAATCGTGAAGTACACACGGATAACAACACCATCAAGATAATCAGCATGATCTGAAACACAGGTGGCAAGAAGTTACCATGTCAACAAATAGAATGAGGAAAAATATATCCAGCTTAGCGACAAGTATTCCTAGCAGTCATAATGTGAATAAACAGAATGCGTTTTTCATTCCGACTAACAACCTTTTTCCCCCGCTAACCACTAATGACGGTAATGAAGATGATTTTAAACATTCACTTGATAATGAAACTTCAGTTTCAGCTATTAAGCCACCTCCGTTAATAATTATTCCAAAAAGGCTACCTGATTTTTCGGCAATTTTAGCTGTAGAAAAAAAATTAGATGTAAATCGCTAACAAATGAGCGAGTACAAATCAAAACAAACGAAATCGAAAATTATAGGAAACTCGTAGCGTACTTAAAGAGTAATAATCTTACCTACCTGTAGTTTACCTGTAGATTTACGTGCTCTGTACTGCACCTAGGCCAGAGGCACGGGAAAGGAGAGAACGTAAGGTTAGTGAGAATCAGTAAAAAGTTGGAAGAATAAATTGGAAGTACGGATTGTTAAATTAGATTATATAAATTGGAGGATTTAAGAAAATTTAATAAACTATTGGAAGCATCTTGCGTGTAGGAAAGAATGTTTAGGAGCCTGGGTGGTTTGTCGAGGATAGAACGTTATGAGTTGAATTGCACACATTCAAGGAGAATATGTTCGACGGTAATGAGGACATTACAGGTTGAACAAAGAGGAGGAGGAAGATTTTGTAGGATATAGCTGTGTGAGATATTAGTATGACCTAGGCGCAGACGAGCAAGTACATCATCTCTTCTGTTTGCCGAGTGAGATGGAATCCGGAGGCATGTAGTGTCCCGAACTGATCGCAGTTTGTTGGTGAGTGGAAGTGCAGACCATTTAGAGGTTCAAATAATCTTTAATTTCATACCTATCAAATTAAAAGTGAAAGAGCTTTCCGTGTAGTTATTTAGAATCTATACCATAGCCTAGAGCTAAACGATATAATTTTAACTTTCTAGAAGAAAGGACATGTTATCTCAGAAACATCGTCAACGTTAAACACCGATTAAATAAATCGCCTTTTTCGTTGACATTGAACCAAGTAACAATAATAAAGAAATTTACAAGATTCAATATTTACTGAATATGAAAATAAGTGTAGAAGCTCCACACACGTTAAACATGAGATAGTTCAATGTGCACGTTATCATGGATAGCCGATCACAAGTCATATGCGCAAAATTGCGGTAATAATCAACCAGCAAATTACGACGGTTACAAACTGTATAAACAGTTCCAATAAATCCGCGGCAATAACAACCTAGGATCACTTAAATCATTAAATAAACCAACATTACAGTCTCCGCTAAATCAAATGCAAACTATTCCATCGACTAACCAGAGGCCGACACCGACTGTACAAAAATTACTTAAACGTCCACAACTCTACATCTCTTACCGATGTCCAACAAAACGTAAATGTTTTTTTCCTCGTAGAAATAAAATCTTTATTCAAATATATGATTCAGCAGAAAAGCACAATGATAAATAATCTAATCTGTACACAATCACGTGTGTTCTCATCAACATAAAATATACGTTTCAATAATCAACTGAACATAGTAATCTGGAATGTAATAGCATTTAGTCATCTCAATGAAAAAGACATTGACATTATTTTCCGAAGCTCGTTTTACAGACAAATGGTATACATCAACATTCCAAAAGTACACCTACTGGACTTTACATTCGGACAAAAAAGCTCATGTTGGAACGGCTTTAATTATAAAGCAGCGTATTTTCCCACGAAGTTATAGGAAAGTATTAAAAAAAAACAACACATTTGTAATCTGGCAGAGTAACAATAAGACAGAGTAATGATACCTTAAATGTGGCAGCGGTTTATCGTACCTCGAAGTACTGCATGAGCCAGCAACAATTCATACACTTTTTGAAAGAGATGAAAAGTCGTTTCATTATAGGAGGAGATTTCAATGGGAAAAATACATTTTGAGGGGCTCTCGCTTAATAAAACCTACAGGTAGAAACCTTAAAGTGGCTATCGACTAAATGGAACACAATGTCGGGAGGCTTATCTACATATTGGTCGACAGACAGAAATAAAATTCCTGCTTTGTTAGATTTCTATAAAAAAGAAATCTCAAATAACTATATGAAAGTAACGAATGATAATACTAAAAGTCAGTGAACAAATACGAGAGAAAGAAAATCTGCATTATTTAGCAAGTTTACAAACTGGGAAATGTTTAGGATAGAAAATTGTTAAAATCTTTATATTTCACTTAAAACAAGCGAAGATTTCGATAATGACGTCAACTTATTCGCTAATCAAATAATAAATACAGCGTGTAAGCACACCTTTGATCAAAAATACGATAAATAATATTATCCGCACGATAAAACAGCGTTAAATCATCAAACGAGGAAACTGAAAGCGTTGCTTCAAAATGTCAAAAACGATACATTTACAGAATATGTAACCAATCTATCTCACCTTCAAAGGTTGGATTAAATACATTAAAAATCAAAAAGATGTCACGAACGATGGCAATTTGTCTACAGACGATTACACTAAAGCTGAACTTTTTTTATGCATTTGGCCGGAAACGTTTCAACCAAATAAAAACCAATCAAATGTTGGAAACGTAGTTCGAGAGTATCTAAACCAAATAGTAATCAAGTGTTTTTTTCTCTCCTGCGGAAGTTAAATCAACAATGGAGGAATTGAGCAACAAGAACAGGACGTTACAACGACCTATATGTATAATAAAATCGGCAGTTCAGAGACAACCATCAAGACTACAAAACCATCCAAATCTACTGTTAGCTAAGGGAATTCATGAAGAAATGCGTAGAAGATTAAAGCGGAAAGTAATAATAGATCTGGTTTAAGTACAATCTAATATTACTTTAAAGCGGTTGGATTTGGTATAAAACCTAGTATCAGCAATTTGATTGACTGAATTTGATATGAACCGGAATGACTTCGGTATCGGAGGGAGGAATAAGAAAATAGGAATGTGGTAAGGGAATCTAAAACTACATGCGAAGATTTTGTATTGTGTATAACCTACATAAAATCCGGTAGATTATATTGTATTTAAATCAGTTCTAAATTAGAGGGAAATAACGAAAGCGATAAAAATTTGAAATTATCATTTCTCAATTGAACAGGTAGGTTTTTTTTAAAAAGTCGATTTATTTGTGTAAAATAAAATTATAGAAAAATCAAATGAATATCAAAAGGAAGTTAGCTTTTGTTGAATTTTCTAAAGCATTCGATTCCCTAAAGCATATATTTATGTCAAATTAAAGATTTCCACGTATGTTATTGCGAATAATTAAATCAGAAGAATACTTTCGCATAAAGAAGGCAATAATAAAATAAGAGGACCGTCGGTCAAACTAAACCAATTTTCAAAAGGCATTGACGAGTAGAGAAATACGTGAACTAGCGAAACGCCATCCTTTGTAAATATAAAATTGGATATAAAAGTATCAGCAATTTGATTGACTGAATTTGATATGAACCGGAATGACTTCGGTATCGGAGGGAGGAATAAGAAAATAGGAATGTGGTAAGGGAATCTAAAACTACATGCGAAGATTTTGTATTGTGTATAACTCGGTAAACAAATGAACTGAAGCTACCGTAAATAATGGAGCAATAGTCGAGTTTGAAACGAATTAATGAGGAATTAAATATATGGAGAGTGACAGGATCGCCCCGAACTATTGTGGTTTCCATGTGAAAACTGAATGTTCTAAAGTTAGCCCCTAGATAGATATATTACTGGGATGAGGTGAATGAGATAAAGGGGGAAAATGTAATGATGCCAACAGGATTTATATGGATATCTGCAGTATTAAAACTGGTACTGAGAAAACATACATTCTACATTAAAGCAGGATATGATGAAACAGGATGAAGAGTGTGAGAAATTAAGTATAAGCAAGAGAAGTTTTTAAATTATAATGGGTTGTAAATATTTAAAAAATAAAAAGCTTACCAATCCCCCGGCAAAACCGTTGTAAATAGTCCTGCGCATGGTAAGTGTAGGATGTAACTCCGTTAAATTACAAGGATAACCTACGCAATTGTGAAGAATATCAAGTGCTCTAAGACGATGAATGAGAAGTTTGGTATTAACGGTGTTAAAAGCTGCGGTAAGATGTAGAAATTTAGCTACTGAAAAAACAAGTTGCATTAATGTAGACCATACGTCGGATGTTAAAAAGTAACATGATCACGAGGTGAAATTCGTGTATTGGAGGTAGTGTTTGTTTGTGTTGCGAATGGAGTTGAGTCGCGTGTAGAAGATAGATAGTTAGTGTTTACCGGATGGATGTCGCGAATCTGTTGGTGAGAATGAAATGGTTATAATTTATTTTCATTCCGATTAGATCGGTTGAATATCGATCGTATCTGTAGGATGACCCAGAGGAGACGGACTGTTTTTTTTTTTTAATAACTTAAAAACTGTTCAAACAAAAATTGTTGAATGAAATTTTATTGAAAAATAGGAAAAGGAGAGATTAGCTTAAAAATATCGTTCAGATGATCGCCATTTGCAACGATACATTTATTCAGTCGGTTCGTAAAATATTCGAACACTTTTTCGAGCGTAGGTCGCCGAATTTTTGAACTTTCTTCAGAAATCCGAGTTTTCAAGTGTTACCCATCTCGCGATTCTCAGCAAAAATCGCGTTGCTTCGAATTTTTTTCGAAACTCTCTTTGCATCGTCACGATCGATTTACGCTGAAAATAACGTTCCACGCAAACCTTCTCGTTGTAGGATACGATGATGAGTGAAAAAAAAAATCTCACGTGTGTGTGCACTAAACGTAGAGCACGCGGTTTGCTTTGTAACAGTATTACTAATTGGGCTATTTAAAAAAACAACACCGTGTACGTCTTATGTGGGTTATATTTGATCAACATTTCGATAAAATGTTTATTTAAAATTCTTTTTCAATGTAATTAACCGATGTTAACCGATTCGGTCAATAGTTTTAATGCTAACGAAATATTTTATTTTTCGGTTGAAATGTCTGAATTTCAAAAATTATTTATATAAATACGTTGGAAAATTATGTATATATTGTTCTAATTAAAATTTATAATTCTCCGAAACGGTTAAATGGTCTCCTATTGCTCGATAATTAGTGGGGTAGTATGTATCGAAGTGTCCCGTCATTTCACGGTCGTTTTCTTAACGATCGTTTCTAGAAGTTTCGAGATCGGAACATTTTAGCGGTCATCGTTCTTTTCGTTACTATGTTCATGATTATTATTGCGGTTATTTCGTTCGGTTCCGGTTCGCGACCGCTTCTTACGATATCGAACACTATGTGCTGCTCGGAGGAAATTTAAAATTAACGAAAGACCGCGGTTTTGCAGCGCGTGTGCTAGCTGCGTATAGTTTTGGACTTTATTGCGTTATGCGAAATCGAGTTAGTTCGTCATTCGGGAAAAGTTGACCGTGTATAATTTTTACGAGAAGGATTTTTACGATATTACTAGTTAAAGAATCGATCGGTAGACGGTCAGTACGCGTTAAAATCTTCTAACGACGCAACAGCGTGTGTACATCGTAAAAAATTCTCGTAAAATCGGTTTTTCTCTCGAAGGAATTTTTATTTAAATAGTAAGTTTCTTTATTATTATTATTATTATTATTATATTTCTGTTTTTATTTCATTTTATTTATTTTTTTTTAATTAAAAGAACTAGACTTCTTTTTCGATTTCTATTTTCTGTCCGTATCTGCAGTATAAATTTATAAAGACGCGAATAAACTTCACGTCAGACGGTGGTACCTTTTCGTCTTATTTACGTGTGTGACAGAATAATAGCGTATTTGATCAAATTACAACGTGTACACGACGCAATTATTACCCCCCGACCAATGTTAATATTAACGACTATAGTTAAACGAGAGTGTATAATAAGCCGAGGAAAATTTAAAAAAAAAAATCTCGAATAATAAAAAAAAATACGTAATGAAAAAAGGAAAACAAAAAAAGTGATAATGATAAAAAAGCAGAAATGATAAGAACACGCGTAAGAGTTAAAAACAGAAATAATAAGTAAATGAGGAGAAATACAAAACAATAAACACCGAGCTTTAAAGAGGAAATTATAGTAACACGCAAAATAGGTAGAAATATTAAAAAAATGATCTGAACAATTAGGTAATCGCGTATAATAAAATTCGAACTTAACGTATTAACGCGACGATGTTTATAACCGGGTTGTATATAGGAACGTAATCGTAGTTGCCAATTGATGTTAGTTCATCGCCGTCTATATTTAAAAAAAGAAAAAAAATTAAATATATAATTTTTAATTGTACGGAATATTTAGCGAGCGATTCATATCCAGATGCGTGTAATCTGTAACAGATTGATTTAAGTTGCAATTTAATCGAAGCACCGACTGGAGAAGAATTTATAATTTTGCAGGCGGATCATAGTTTTATATAAAATTAACTGGGTAGAATTTTGAGCTTTACAGAAAGAATTTTGAGCTTTAGAACACTTTCAGTTAGAATATAACGAACAGAGTTGCGATCGATCGACTACCGACATTCTTGTCCGGGTTAGCGCTATCTCTCTAATTCTAATTTTAAGAAACCGCCGCACAAAATCGATCTTTAAAGCCTTATACCGGGGAAATTTATTAATTTCGCCGAAAAATCGTTAATCAAATTAATAGAGGCGTATTTATTTCGTAAAATATAACCCCTAATAAAAGACAGAACTATCTTTTTAGTTTAAAGTTTTAATTAAAAAGTAAGCCTGGGGGCTATAACTCTTAATTTTATATTATAGTAACGACTCAGTGATTCGAAAAGTCCAAATCTAAATAAAACGGGTTGTTATACATTGAACCCCTCGCGAAGCTCAAATATAGGCCGTACGTATATTGCGTTGTAATCTACACGTAACACGAGTAAAAAATTGTTTCTTCGCGAATTGCGGTTATTTTTTTTGCGTTTTTAGTTATAGCGTGTTAAATTTCTTTTATTTATTTTTTTGTTTTTTTATAAAAATTTTTCCTTACTAGTTCGCATATTATCATCGTCATCATTTTATACATTTTCGATTAATCTAATTTCAGCTATCTTTGTTCGTTCGCTGTATTATAAAATTACGAAAGTGTTTATAATCATGTACCGACTTTTACTAAACCCAGATGTAGGATTGTCTCTGTATTTCCCCGCATTCGCAAAGGTTGATTGCTGAAAGTTTCCATTTGGTACATCTGCGATTTACAGCATCCTTGATTAATTCGACGCCGCGATTAAAATTGCACCGTGTACACGTCTATCAAGATCAAATTCTCGTCACTCCGATTATCGCATCGTCCAAATAATCACCGATATTATGTTCATTACGACTATCATCGATGTCGTACGAATCGATTTTACGTTTTCAATTTTTTCAATTTTCAATGCTTTCGCTAATAGTACGATAGAAAATACAACCGTCCGAAACTTTTCATTTGTTTCTTCTTATTTCGATCGTAATAGCCGAAATCTATTACCTTAGTATCTGGGAAAATTCGTTCGATCGAAGCTGATCGATGTCAGTTTATTCATTCATCTTAACCTTCCCTAACCGCTGTTAAGACCGGACGAACGGAATGATAACGATTATTATAAGTTTATATTCGGCTGATAAACTGTAGGATTTCAGTTAGTAGAGAAGCGAGCCCAGGTAACGAAGCTGAGTAAGTAAAATTGACCCCCAGCGGCTAGTGTACGGAAATTTGATGACGGAGTTTTAACGATAATTAAAGATTTCGAATTTCGAGCAAATTTTCGTGTCATCAGTCTATACACGGTAAAAGATTAGCTAATGAGAAAAACTTTAAAATTAAAATTAAAATTAAAATATTTGTTAATAATCGCGTTCGACGAAATTTTATTTTTAAAGGAGATCGATGAATTTTTAAAACTAAAACGTGGAATTAATTTTAATTTAAAAATTAAATAAAATAAAAATACTTTTATACCGTATAGCAATATATATATATATATAACTAGTCGGGACTAAGTGAAACTAGTAGTCTGTTTCGATTATATATATATATATATATATATATATATATATATATATATATATATATATATATATATATATATATATACGTCGCGATACGATATAAAAGTATTTTTGTATTATTTAATTTTTAAATTAAAAATATGCGTCACCGACGAAGTGAAGTACTATCAGAATTAGTTTTTTTTAATAATGAATTTTCCTGAAATTTATTATTACACGTTCACTTTTTCAATATATGCCATAATTACTCACTTACAGATAAATTTCTTTAAATTCTACACGTATCAACTTTCCATACGATCTCCAGGAGGCGATATTTTCGTGAGTACGACCGCGCTATATATGTGTACGCTGACGCCGGAAATGATATCGAGTATTCGAAATAAAAAACTTTTTTTCAATCGCACATTATATAAAATTTTAACGAAAATTTAAAAATTTCATACGGGTAGTTTATTATATACAATACGGTGAACTGGAAATAATTTCAGACGTACTTACGCAAATAGTTTTAAGTCGATACATTTTCCGACAACTGGAAAATAAAAACATTTTGTCAGCGTAAAAATTTCACGTTCCGTATAGCGGACATCGTAATTGAATGGGTTAATTCCAGCATCTCACGTATTGGCCTAACATAAAATTTGTTTAGAGTAACACGATTATCGGTATTCGAAACAAAATATATTGCGTTTCTCCCGCACAGTCCTATGTTACAAACCAGTAGGGTGGAGAATTATTAATTCTAAAATGTCTGCTAGATTGGTTGATAAATAAGTACCAGCTTGCTGGAATAATAACAAAAAAAATCGGGAAGATATGGCAAGCCGCCTCTTATTTACTTGTTCAGCATGCGCCGTTGTTTGTTCGTTTAGATATCAATCTTCTTCGGATTAACAGAGAAGGTTTCTTACCAACTACGGAGTTGCATATTATTCTCTTAATATAGCTCATCAACTCGAAGGTTAGTGGTTCCCATCGCCCGACGATTCTCATCAGTTTAAAGATTAATATGAGACCAATCAGACAAAATATATTGAGAAAACCAACATAGGGGTGGTTTGCAATTGCATTCCTCGACAAGTGTTATGTATATATATATCACGATCACGATGCGCTTATATCAATCCACTGATGGATGTAAACGTTCCCCTTTTGTTTCCAACTGTAGCGATCTTGGGCCTCGTTTATCCATTTCACATCGGCTGATCTATGTATATCGTCCTGCCACCTTGTATCCGGCCGACCACGACTTCTGCGTCCTTTTCTTGGAAGCCATTCTGTTATTCGTTTCGTCCACCTGTCATCGTTTTTTCTTGCTACATGACCTGCCCAATTTCATTTCAACTGCGCTATACGTCCGACTATATCTGACAATTTAGTCTGTTGTCTTATCTACGTGTTGATTTTCTGGTCTGATATCTTGATGCCTAATATTAATCTTTCGTGGGCTCTCTGTGTCACTGCAAGTTTCTTAACAACATACTTCGTTAGGCTCCATGTTTCCGCTCCGTATGTAAGCACTGGAAGGATGCACTGTTCGTATACTTTCTTCTTCAAGCTGTTAGGTATATCTTTATTTTTGAGGACAGTACTCAACTTCCCAAAAGCTATCCACGATAGATGCGTTCGCCTTTTAATTTCTTTACGCATTGCTTCCTTCTGTGTGGTAATAATTTGACCTAGGTATATATATATTCATTGACCTGCTCCAGTATCTGGTCATCTAGTTTTATTTGTAACTTTTGAGGTGTATTTGTCATGATCTTCGATTTATTAATATTGATGGTTAATCCTGCTTTTTTGGAACAGTTATGTAGGTCAGTTATCATTTCCTGTAAGGTACCAACATTATTACTAATCAACACAATGTCATCGGCAAAACGCAAGTGACTAATTTTCTTCCCATCAAATATATATATATATATATATATATATATATATATATATATATAATATACATACATGTGTATATATATATATATATATATATATATATATATATATATATATATATATATATATATATAATTTGTTCTTCATCGAGGCATTTGACTTGATTGATGTCGATGTCTTTGAAGTGGGGTATAAATGTTGATGTTTTATATATACATATTATATATATATATATATATATATATATATATATATATATATATATATATATTGTATATTTTCATTTCAAAGGAAATAGGTTTAAGTTTTTTTGTAATCTTAACGCAGATTTAGTAACAAAATTTTGACATTACGCGATCATCGGGCGACGAGTCTTCAAAAATTAAATTTATGGCGAAATTATCTTCGTTATATTATTTGAGGAGATGCTTTGCAGTGGTACTACTTTGTCGATTAAAAATTTTTTTAGTGGTTATTATGTAAGCAAGTATTAACAATAAACGTTAAACGATACGTAAAAATTCACTATTTACTCTAGGCGATTAAAGAAAAAATCAGTGTTGGTTCAAAGTTAATCGGTTTGTCAGAAGTAAAATTTCAAATTCCAATTTTCTAAATTTCGTGTACAACCAGCAAAAGATGGTGTGGCGTGGAGAGCAATGATCAATTTGCTGCGTTAGCACCATATACAACATGGTTTACTGACGTAGAAGAAGGATACATATTCATTACATATGCATACATTTTATATATGTATATATATATATATAAATGAAAAATCATTGCCAAATGAATAGTTTATTTTTATCAATCACCGCTAGCTTATGGCCAGATCACTCAAAGCCATTCAGTATATCAGAGGTAATGGGATCACAAGGAAAATATTAATAGCAAGTGACTCTCTTAGTGTTCTTAAAGCCCTGAAGAAACCTAGGTTAACCTACCATAGGGACTACATTCTGCTATCTATAGTAGAAAATTTAGTTTATTTATACAATAACCATGCCCTGGTATCTTTCGTTTGGGTTCCCGCCCATGAGGGTATTCAGGGTAATGAAGTATGTGATCGGGCTGCAAAACTTGGTGCATCGGAGGGTATTCTCATTCCGAGTGTTCCCTCCTTCTGTTTAGTAGCATTCGCTCGAGCAGACCTTCTTCATCGATGGAAGTCTATGTTTTGTAAAAGACGGTTTGACTTTTATAAATCCATCCAACCTAACCTCCCTTCCACATCCATTCTCGCTCTTACGCCTCCTAAAAATCTCTCAGTTCGACTTTTCTTTTCAATCCTGGTCAGACTTCGTTCCAACCACAATTGACTTCCTAGCCATTTGTACTTTATCAATCTCACTCCATCTTTATACTGCCCTGTGCATGCGGGAAATATAGCCGATGCTAATCATGTGATTTTTGCTTGTGATTTGTATTCCAGAGGTAGAGATACCTTTATCAAAAAATGTTACAATTAAATATTTACCCCCCCTACTCGGTGGCTTGCTTATTGGCCCTGAATAACAACGATATCCTCACGGCTCTGGCCACCTACGTCTTTATTTCTAAAATTAGTCTTTACGTCGTTTTTTCTATTTTTCTTTTCATTTTTGAATTTGTTTTCTTTTGTTTTGAATTTTTAACAGTGCACACAATGGGTAATATTACCCATTGTGTGCACTGTTAAAAATTCAAAACAAAAGAAAACAAATTCAAAAATGAAAAGAAAAATAGAAAAAACGACGTAAAGACTAATTTTAGAAATAAAGACGTAGGTGGCCAGAGCCGTGAGGATATCGTTGTTATTCAGGGCCAATAAGCAAGCCACCGAGTAGGGGGTATATATATATACATATATATACATGTATATATATATATAATTATACATTTATATGTATATATATATCGAGGTTTTATAGCAATAATTTATATCTGGAAAATAAGGTTATAGTAGTATTTTAATCTTCACGCGCGTGTGCGTTTATAATATTTTTATTTTAAGTTAATGATCATTTCTATTTAGTTTATTAATAATTTAATTAATTTTCCTTATTTAGTCTGTATATATATATATATATTTGTTTATTTCTGCTTCTTTTTATTATATGAGAGTTTTAAAAACTTCCTCTTTATGCAAATGTACAATGCATACATCGAGGTACATATACACACCTACACACGCATACGTACATATGGATGAATTGATACATATATATATACTTATATATAAAATATATACCGTAAATTAGCTTGAGTATAAAAACCCAGTTTTTATGTATTTTTATTACTATTTTTCGACTTTATTTTTTTATTGCGTCAGGTTCAATTTTAGTTTAATTTCACGAATTATGTCTATAAGTATATCGTATTTTCCCAAACCGGTAAAGGGGAAAATTAATCGATTTTGTCAAGTTAATAGTGATGATAATTATGATTATTATTGTTACTGTTATAATAATAGTTATTATTATTATGGCACGCGATTATTTAAGCGAACGAAAAATTATCGCCAGCGGATAAGATAAGTCTACTCGCGATATTTTCGAACGTAATTATCGAGAAGCGAACACTAGTATCGATGACGTCGAAAATGGCAGACGATGCGTTTTGCGTAGACAACCCGAAATCAACATTTTACTTTTTGAGAACTAGTCGTCCTAATTTTAATTCAAGGTAAAGTACCTTATTGGAATATATATATTATATATATACAAAGATTAGACAACGCACGAAGTAGGTTACCTACCGAGATGACTGGTGCAAAAAACAACACGAGGAAGTTGTGAAAAAATATTAATTTGTTTCGAAAATTACTTATAATATTGCAAGAACCGAAAATTTTCCTCATCACCATTGGTACGTGTTTGTATGGCTATTATTATTATTGTTATTATTATTTTTATTATTATTATCATAATTATTACAACAATAGTAATATATGACAAATAATTATATTAACCTAATATTACATGTATATATGTGTGTATGTGTGTATATACATATATATGTATATATATATAATATATGTACGTATACGTATTGTATTATGATTACAAATATGAATGTACATCTTGTTGAAATCATTAATATTATTAATAAATATTATAATGTTCTTAAGGATATTACGCCAGTAACAGTTTAACTCGTTGATAATTATTACATTGCAGCATAGGGCATTCAACATTAAACGTGGTACATTTAGCTACAATTTTTAATTCATTTTGATATATATAATAATAATAATAATAATATATAATAATAATAACAACAATACATAACAGAAAATGATCGATATATGATATATTAAAAGTATATTTTCTTTATTAATGACATTTTTAGTAAATATTACAAAATGCTTTTCAGCATATTACGTCGTTAGTAGTTAAAAATTACAATTACGTAGGAAATATTTACGACGCCTGAAGGTAAATCATCTAAAATTAAATTTGGCATTCTTATCTGAACTTTCTGATATTTAATTGTTAATCGCATTATTGCTTAATTATATTATCATCGAACTACTAATTCGACATCACTACATTCGGTTTATCGATTAAGTTTAACGGCGACAATTATCATCGTTGTTATTCTCATATTTATTATCGTCATTCTCCTATAATGTGAACTACTCGAAACGAGGGCATTGCGTAAAACATGTTTGCGATATATAGCTGATTACTTTGCGCACTCGGTAATTACTACAGCAGATATCGAGTAGCGTAATTTTGCTGCTAAATATAGGGAGTCAAGCGATTAGTTCTACTCCGTTACTCTCACCTATTTATGTCTAGCTTCCATTCCTAGATGTCGCTTAAGCTGCACCGATGAAAACGAGAGGTAATTGATGTTCTAAGCGTCGGTCAAAAAACGAGATAAAAATAAAAAAAAGATATTACGCCTCTCATTAATTTACAATGTGGTTTATTTAGTTGTCGTTACTGGTGAAAATATTTTAGAAGGTTTCTAAAATAAAATCCTTCTTTTAGCTATAGAAAGTCACCGTTTTAAATTTCTGGCCGATACGGTAAGTTCGAATAAACTTATTCATGGTCATATATATATATATATATATATATATATATATATATATATATATATATATACACATCTGGGCCATGTAATGCGTGGGCCTAAATACACACTTTTATAGAATATAATAATAGGGAAGGTAGAAGGAAAAAAATAAGAATGTCTTGGTTCCAAAACTTACGAACATGGACAAACTGCAGCTTTGAAGAATTGTTTCACACAGCACGAGTTCGGAACGTGTATAGGGAATTAATGGAGTCTGCCAATGGTTGATCCTATAGTCATGACACTGAAGAAGGAGAAGATATATATATATATATAAATATATAAACTGCGATTTGCGAATATTTTTATTATAATCACTGCATTGTGCTGAAAATATAATTTTAAAATTTGTTGCCTGTCTATTCAGATTTAACTCAAAAACTATTAAAGCAATAATGATTAAATTCTCGCACAGCTTGTAGTCTATATTCACAAATAGGACAGAAATGACAACAATTTAAAGTTTTAAAAAGTAGGAGACATCGATATCTCGGTCAAATCGTTTAAAATTTAATAGCCACCTAAAATTGGGAAACAGTACATCTATTAGCCGGTAGACCGGCTGTCATCGCGTCACCGGTGCGTTCTGGACTTTTTGCTTTCGCCTAGTAAAAGAAAGTGACAGCTAACAAAGGTCATCTGTAAAATATATCATCATCGACCCTTTCTGGAGTAGTTGCGTTCGTGTAACGTTTTAAAAAGTTCAAGTAGGTTTTCTATTCGTTGTTGTCGCTTAGAAAAAAGGTTAAAAGCGGATTTTTTTTACTTTCGATTTAGAGTATTTTCCGAATTTGGGAATTTTAAAATTATTATTAAAATTTTTGCGACTTAGCCAAACTTTAATCGAAGATTTCTTCATAAACGTTGATCCGAATATTTCCCATGGAGTATAAACTGTTACCATCGCGAAAGTTCGATAAAACGTTCGCGTTGTCTGCAATTTAGGCAATGCTAATATAACGACTATATCGTCGGGTGTATTGTATAGAAATAACACGCACTAAGAATATGCTGTGAAATTTCGGAAATATCAGTGGGGTAATCATTCGCTAAATTATTAGGAGATTACGTGCGATTTAGTTTTGTGGACGTGAACGATTACGTGGGTTAGTAAGTGCAACGAAGAAACTACATTTATCCGCGGTACTCCGTTCAAGATCGCGTGTTAATAAGTAATATACAAGGTATATTATATGCAAACTATAATATAGATTAACGCGATAACAAATTACAGCCCTTGTTTGGACACTTATTATCACATATTATCCCATACGTATGTGATAGCCGTGTGTATAAATGAAACACACACAAAACATATACATATATACATACATGTGCCCGGAAAGTCGTTTTATATATATATATACATATGCATTATGTTTTTTAATTCGTATCGAAATTTTAATACGCGTAAAATGTTAGAATTCCGTCATTATGAAAAAATACAATTTATTACTATCTCGTGTATTAACGACGTACGTTATTTCTCTCTCTCTCTCTCTGTGTTCTTTTTTTTTAATCACAGAAATTAAATTATTAAATTTCGGACAAAAGTAGTTTCTTTACAACTCAACTTAATTTTTCTCGACGAACGTGCGAATTCAATTATTGCACGTAATAAAAATATCCCTATAAAATAATTTTATCGGTTTTCATCAAATATCCATAAAAACACAAAGTGTCTAATTACACAAAGCGATCATTTTATATTCTTGATCCGGCTGTGTAATTTTATTACTGTTCGACACAGGACGTTATTTGTAAAGAAATTTTTAAACGTTTTAAAAATCACACCGACAATACTTAAATAATGTATATTTTTATTACGGTAAAAATTTTTCTGACAAAATAAAAACGTAAATTTAAACAATATCCTTTTTATATATATATATATATATATATATATATATATATATATATATATATATATATATATATATATATATATATATATATATATATACGCGTGAAGTTATGTTCCTGTACAAATATAAATATTTTTACAAAATTAATAAAAATTTAATAAAAAAATTTAACAAGATATAAAAAAATTGAACAAAATTAATAAAAATATTTTTAAAAATTTAACAAATTTTAACAAAGTTGAACAAAATTTAAGCTACACAAAGCAATCATTTTATATTCTTGATCCGTCTTTGCAACTTTATTACATCCGGCACGGAACGTTATTTGTAAAAAAATGTTTAAAAATTTCAAGAGTCATCGCGATGATGCGTCGTTCACAAACGAAGTATATTTACCGCGAAAAAAATTTCTGGTTAAATAAAAACGTAAATTTAAACAATATTCTTCATATATACGTGATGTTATATTCACGTACAAATATAAATATTTTTACCGCGAAAAAAAATGACTGACTTATTAAGTAATAAGTAAAATCAGGTTATTTTACATTATGGCGAAGTAAGTGGCAGCTGATGTCATTAAATAAAATGCTCCAGATGAATTAAAGACTCGGTTGGTTCTCTAAACTACAGAGATGATGCGATCATCAATAGGCTGCTTCTGACAGGCTCCAGTGTGCTACCTATGTAGCATTATCATGCTCTTTGTTTCCCACATACTAATTAACTGGCGCTCGTACGTCTCACTGAGCATGTCACTTAATCTTCCTCCTTCAAAGACAACTAGCCTTCCTTTATTCATTAGACAGACTTCTTCCGAAACTGTATTAAGCAACGATGAGATATTCAGTGTGGCACAAAGGCCTACCCAAATTAACTTGCCGATAACGCTAGAAGAAGACAATGCAAAATCGAAACCGATCCTTCCATATTCGCCCAACTATACTTGGTAATATAAAGAAAGATTTAGCAATTTGGCCATTAAGAATTCGTGGAATCTGTTCCTCGAGGTTGGAAACAGCTGTCAACAATATATATATATATATATTGACCACACGCTAAGTATGCATTCTTATCTACTGAATGTCCAATCAGCGCAAATATATGAAGTACACTGTACACCACTAATGGTATATTATATTGTTGTAATATACCAGAAGTATACTCAATATCGGTGCAACTATCCCGGCTGTAAATAATTTCCACTACCTTCTCACCAACTTTATAATAAATGTTAAATTTTGTAATTATCTTTAAGTAATTGATAATTCGAGTAATAGTCTTATAGGCAGTAACTAACAAAAAAAAATAGAAATATTTATTGATTTAACCCTCTTTTCTCATCATGTCTCTAACCTTAGTTACCGTTCACGGAGAATTAATTTAATTTAATAATAATAGTTATATATATACACTTAAATATACACTCGTGTTTCCTAAATAATCACCTTCCAGATTATATTTATATGTGATTCTAAGTATATAGTGATCCTATACAGTGGAATGATCAAAAAATGCGAATCCGAATTTAAATATTAATAAAATTATTATTTAACTTCCGATCGTAGTATCTTAACGTGACCTTTTATAACGTCAATAAATTAAAAAAAAAGTAAAGACTTAATTGGCTCTCCCTTTATATACGCACCACGCAAGTATTAGCAGACACATTCAAAGTATGCTGTACATGTGTTACACCGTATTGTTAAAATAAAGTTCTTTCCTCTTTGGTATATATATACCAAAGAAGAAAGAACTTTATATATATATATGTATATATATATATATATATATATATATATATATATATATATATATATGTTTATATAGCAGTTTCATTAGGACCACATACGTGATGCAATGGGACTTTCATCGTTCGTAAATGTCTTCATATTATATATATATATATATATATATATATATATATATATATATATATATATATATATATATATATGTATATATATATATGTATATATATATATATGTATATATATATATATATATATATATATATATATATATATATATATATATATATATATATATATATTGAGGAAGAAAATAGTGATTCAATATTTAGATTTGTTTCCGGTTTTAAAAATGGTGGTCAAACGATACAGATACCATCGTCGTCTGGTCAATAACTGAGTCGTTAAATTATGCGAGGTATTTCCTAATTTGGCGGCGATTTTATACGTTTACCTAACGTGTCGTTGTTAAAATGTTAATTCGCGTATTTTAAAATACTACTAAGTATCGGTCGACCTTAGATTCGATAGATTATCGTATAATTCGTCGCGTAACGAATTATTCGATAACGGAAGAATCGATTTTAACCTGCGAAGAGTTATAGCGAGTAGAGATGATAATAACTGTTATTTTTACGGAACGTTACTAACCGTTACGTTCCAGAAAGTTAACGTTCTATAATAACGTTTTTAACACGTTAACAGCGACGTAAAGAGAAACCCTAATCAAGATATTATTACAGTTAAGTATCTTCCCTCCGTACTCTATTGCATACCACCTATCCTTAAATAATCCTCTTGTGTTGATAGCACTGGGGTCTCTTATATATATAAATCCAATATTATTTTGTAACCTTTACATCCTCGTATAGTGTATTTTCCTTATATGTCTTAGTTTAGTTATTTATCTTTCTATTTTATAAATCATTTGTTAGCGTTAGCGTTTAGTTTATATAAATTTATATGTACAATGAGTAGTAATGGTTTTATAACCTAAACTCAATTAAAAATAAAGGGAAAAAAATAAAATTAAGAAACCAGCGTGCAATTGCAATATTACGTTTTCAGCTAATTTCGCATTAAATTAGTATTGTAAATTTTTTTTTATAAATAATTATATCTATATTATTAAAATATTCGTGTAATTTAAACTTTTTACTAATTTTATTTATTTACGATGCGAGGATGAAGTAAACAATTATGTACTTTCGTGTGAATTTGAAATGTTTAATATATATAAAATGCAGATATTTTTAGGTACGAAATATATCGGTATTAAAAAAAAAAAAATGATAAAAATTATTGGAATAATTTTAACTACGGTACTTAAATGTATATACTGTCGACATTTGAATAACGAAAGTAATTATTAAAATATAAACGATAAAAAAAAATACGTGAAATTAAAAAAGCAAACAAAACGTGTAAATCAATAATAGAAGTTAAAGAGCTTCGTTCAATATAATTAAATTATTGAAAATTATATTTTTTAGTTTTATCAGAACTTAAGCTGTTTCGACGTTTCGATAAAATTATACCGGATTTTGAAAATAATTGCTCACGTGGAAATAAATTTTTCTCGAACTATTTTATTTAAATTATAAAATACGTAATTTCCCCCGCCACTTCATCGGATCTTTAGTTCTTGAAATTGGAGCATCCTCTAAATATTCTCGAATTTCTACGATTGATCTAGACTCGTTCGTTCGGGTTATTAATTTCGAAGTAATTTATCAAAACTACCTCGGATGGACGATTTATTCTCATTTAATTCGTTGTTAGGAAGTTCTACAGTCGATTGTTGTTTCTTAAGGTTACATAACCAATTTTAGCAAGCTGTATAACGTTATCTTAATAGTGGAAAGTAACACATTACACAAATAACGTTAATAACGTTACAGAAACTTAACATCTAATAACATCTAGCCAGAGTAAGTTCGTCACTACTGCCGTCGCGCGCAACTTCGGACCATAAAATGAGAAAGACGAGAGAACTGATGATGTTCATTCTTTTTGTTGGTGTTTTTTAAAAAATGTAAAATGTAAAACGCGTATATTTGGCATTATATTAAAAAGTTATAATAATATTTAATAAATGTACCGGAGGCTCTCTCCATTTATGAAAGTAACTAATAATATAAACTGGTAAATAATAAATATACAAGATGAAAATAGTATTGATGGAAAAATCAGAACCATCACAAATGAAAAGCGGTAATTTAAAAAATAATAAGTTTAATTATATAACGAATATGTAATATCATTTATAAGTACATAATGGAAACGAAAGCAAACAAATTATAACGTTATGAGAATAATACATTATGTTTAATGCGTCGATGCTTATACCCTTAGTATATCTAATACTTAGTTCCTTGCAATCATAATTTCCTATTGCTGGAAGTAAATTATTACGGTGTACACTACAACTGAGAAAAAATTTTTGGGATAGTTTGAGGACATAGTCTTTTACATATGGTATCTGCCGAGCACTATGCATATATGAAATTTTAGTGTATACGGGGACATTGAGGATACATCTAAGACATCGATTTTGGACTAATTACAGTCTATTAAAACTAGCATTTGAGACTGAAGACCAAACTGGACAAGAATATGTTAAAATAGACCTAATGATTGATAATTTATTATTAATATTTAAGTGAGATTTACGTTTGAAAATGGGATAAATTGAACAGATTGCTCTGTTTGTCTTCAATGATGCATGGTCAATATGCTTAGAAAACGTTAGTCTCTTCTCTAAGTGTTAGTTACTTCATACAACAAACGACCATTTATTATTAATGCGCTATTTGAATTTCGTTGAATTGTTCATATAACGTTATCAAAATAACGTTACTTAAATAACAACACATCTCTAATAGCGACTTATCATTTTCTAAAGCAGCTCGAGGACGTGTCTATACCGCGCCTTGATGAAATTCGACGACTGGCGATTTCGAGATATTTAAGTCGATTACGTCGGTTCTCGAAATTTTTCGTTTATTTTTATTCGAATTCGATTCATTAATTGACTCATTTAAATATATTTATTTCAATACACAATTCTATAAATCATGAAGAATTTATATGTACATAAACATATGCCACGTATTCTTAAAGTAATACAACCAAATGACTTTACAATACTAAAGAAATAATAAAGAAAATAACCAGTAAAATAACAATAGGAAAAATTTTAAAAAAAAACAGCCTATTAGCACTTGTATATTAAATTTAGTTTAACTTGTATATAAACAAATAAAAATAAAAAAAATCGTAACACAGACCCGATCGTATACATTAGAGAAATCGGTGCTTAATAATGCTTATAATATGCTGAGATCGAGCATATTGTAATCCCCGATTACCTAAATTAAGTTATTGTTCATGATACATTTATCGTAAAATTTCTCTTCGATAATTTATGATCGTAAATGTGAGGAATATTTAGCGTGGAATGCGTGTACCGTATTTTAGTCCATCGAAGAGCATTTAATGATATTCTGCAACACCTGGTTTTGCATTACCTGAGAAGTTTTTTTTTTTTTTTTAGTACTAACAGACACTGAACACCAGACTGAACAAGCATAAACTAGGTCTTATAGTAAATTAATTTCTTAGATGAGAACGGTAACTGAAAATTGGTGCAAGTATTCGAATGGCTTTATTCGCGTCACCGATAGATTTACTAATGTGCGCGTTAAATGAAGGACCAGGGTCTAGAGTAACTCCTAGATAGTTATTCTGCCAACTGATGCATTTACCATGAAATAGTAATATCAGGCAGAGAAGGTTTACTCGCCTATTTAATTTTAGCCTTCAGCGTTTATTTGTAAATTGCCGCTTTTTATAATCTATTGTAGATATAGTACTCTTGTACATGGACACGCATAAAATATTACACTCGCGGTCGTTAATCTATACCGATTATTATGTAATTACAAAGGAACCACAAACGCTTATATCATGTACACGTCGATTGTGACTTCTCGCTTAACGTATTATCTCAAGCAACAATTCTCCTTATGTGGACGCAACTAAGATGGATTGGTAGGGAATATCTCGATTATATATTATATATATATTTAATGTATTGCAACATAATTATGTCTAATATCTCGGAATTTACTAATTAACTGTAAAAATGATTCGATTAATTTCTTCACCCATTGCGATCGTGTGCGGATTATAGCTCGTATAAGAACTGTAACATTCTTCGTTCTACACCAGATTTCGGCACATGTTTACGAGTTGCCTTCCTGGAAACGTGTAGCGTTCATCAAATATAGTTTACCTTAAGTTAGTTTTCGATATCCGTAGTTGGTCAAGGTTACGTAAGGACTTCTTTTAGTTGCCCTTGGGGATCAAGGTGGTATACGAGTATATACATATATATGTATGTCGTAATAGCGTTCGATATTACAAAGTGTAGAATATATTTTATTCAGTTATATGACGTCATTTTCGACTAATTTATCGTAATTGTTCGAAAAATAATTATTTTCATGCGCCGTAGAATATTTAATGTCGATAAAACACTTCGAATTCGTAGTTTAGGAGAGCAGCTTTTGAGCGAGATTAAATCATTATTAAATTAAATTCGTAGGCATACGATTTTACGCTCAGCTGATTCCGTCCACTCTATGGAGAATCTGGTAACGTGTGTCGTTCACGATGTAAATACTCGGATTTAAATACTCGATTAAGCCAAGCATCGAAATAATAGAAACATAGATTTTAGTTATATCGAATGTAACAAAAAAAAAATCCACAGTTATACGAACATTTAAACGTACTAGTTAATTTCTTCTGAAACTGTTTCATATTAAGCGTGATATCGATGTATATATGTTAATTTTAATATAGTATCGTTTCTTATAATTTATTCTAATAACCCCCCTTATAAATTTACTAATTTCGAACGGGCTAAAATTCAAAATAGAACTTCGAGTTATTATAAAAAAAATCCGGAACGTCTATTATTTAGTTTGTCTAACAAATTTGTTGCGCAGAATTATATCGAGTGGAAAATAATCAACTACTAATAGAGATATTCGTTGATTCGTTAATGAAGCTTCGGCCAAATTTTATTATAATTGTAAATTTCGCGATAATGTTTTAATTCGAAAATATGTCCATTATATGGGATGTGAAATTTTAATGTTAACAAAAATTTTTATCCATGAAATGTCACAATTTTAAACATATTTACATAAATACATTGAAAATTGTCTACGGTTCATCCAAAAAGCAGTATTGTATAATTAACACGTCTACGAAGTTTATTATTTAACGTTAAGATTTTATAATGTACTAGGTGACCCGACGAACTTCGTATCACCGCAGAATCATTAAATTTATTAGCTTATTTGTTGAATTAAATGAAAAAATACCGATGGAGAATTAGGAATTACGCAAAAAACTTAAAAAACAAATTTGTAAAAAACCTTAAATGATATGCCTATATATATACTTTTTAATTTTTGTAGATTTATCGAATTTAATTAAAAATTATATTTAATTCAGCTTTAAACTCGCGAGTTAATTTTAGTAACATTTACGTTATAACATAAATGCTGGATCTCCACGTCTACTTTCTTTTAATGCCAACCCGAACCCGTACCTATCATAGGGGCCGTAAAAACGGCCCAAAAAACCAAAACCGTTTAAACACAAATTACTCGATCAGTATTCGCTATAAAAATATGGTAATACTATCGTCAGACTCGTATTTCAATGCCGCGTAATTTTCGTTTAAATAATTTTCCCCGATTTCGAATCGTTCGCTCGGACCTTTTAAAATTTTCGGATTCAGTTTGAATTTTTTTTCGCGGTTTTTTCGCTTTATTAGTTAGATCTTATATAGAAATGACTATTTCCAGAGTCGGAATCGTTTAACAAACGTCGCGCGCTATGACCTGCCAAAGATGGCAAGCCGTCAATTTTTAAAAATTTGTAGCTCGAGACCTATCGATCGTAATCAAAAACCGTTTTCTGTTTCGAATTCGTCATTTTAATATCTATCAAATCGATTCTATAGAAATTTTTCAAAAATCGAAATTCATAAAGATCACCTCCTAATTTTTTTGTATTATTTTTAATAGCCTAAAACCGTGGTGGTAATAAGCTGCAAAATTTCCGCCCAATCGGATATTAGCCGTCTATAAAACGCGAACAAACAAACATTCTTTTTAATATATATATATATATATATATATATATATATATATATATATATATATGTATATAGATAGAAAGATGACTGAAAGGGTTAAACATCTCGTTTGTTTTAATTTGTTAATTCTTGTTATTTAATAATTTTATTACTTCTTATTTTAGAATTGTTATACTAACGTTAGTGAGATTTTACCCCGCGTACTTGGTTTTACGGTATTTTTTCCGTTATTTTCCCCGCGGCTAATAAATAATTTACTATTTCTTTTATAATTACGTTATGTAATTTACTTACATCGATACCATTAAACTACGAATGTTACAATGTCTTGTTTTATATACGAAATAATTAATAAAGAAATATTTGTTGTTTTCGTTGTTGTAACAAATTTCATATTTACTAAATTCAATGTTTTTTTTTTTTGCTTTAAAAAAACAAAAAAAATCCATTACCTCGTCCAACCTTAATTGTAATAAACGTTTCGAATAAATTTAATTACCGATCGGACCTCGTAAACAAAAATTTATAAATTTAACCGGTTCCGAAAATCTTTTATCGGTACTACGCTAATTAAACACCATATTACACGGTTTATTAAAAGGTCGTAAATTACGTTTATTTTAAAAAAATATATATAAAAAAAATCCTCGTTAATTTAATAATTTTTACTTTTAATACAGTCGTTTAATTTAACATTAAGAATAGCTAATATATTTTCGAGATGTAACGTCCAGCGGAATACGCAAATTACTCCTAATTTTACAGCTGCAATCCTTATTATCTGACGACGAATGCGAAATAGTAATTCCAGTTTACGAATGGGGTCAAATTATTATTAATTTTATATATATGTATATAATTATGGATAGTTACTCTATGACGTAACATCAATTTTGTTATCGTATGTCGATAATAGGCGTTTAAGGAGAGCATGCAGATTGAGGACGTGTGTTAGAGAGCAATAAAACATAATATCTTGTATGTAGCATAGAGACAATTGGAAAGGAACTAAAGAAACTAAACTAATGTCTGCTAATCGTTTTTATGGATGCCCAGATCTACTCAGAAAAATAACACGCGGATGAGTCGCATATGACAGAATAAAGAGGATGTTTAGAAGTAAAATTAGTAAAGAAAACACAATAGTGTCTGTAATGACGTACGGCGCAGGAACATGGTCATTAACGAAACAAGTGATGATGATGATGATGATGATGATGATATCCTATGTCTTCGGGTAGTTTATCCACATCCAAGTTTCGTAATACTTTACGTGTTTGATATATTGCTACCCATGTGGCGTGAGGTGCACAGCGCAGTTCGTCAACTGTTTCCCGTATTCTTAGCCATTGTTTATATAAATAATGTTACCGGGCGCACACGACGAGGACGTGATACGGAGCGCGCCCAACGAAACAAGTAATTTACAGAATGAGGAAGACTGAAAGAAAAATGGAACACTACTAGGAATTCGCAACATAAAATAAGCACGGAAAAAATCAGAGGAGAAACAATGTTCGAAGATATCGGGGAAAGAATAGCGAACAATAAATAGACATAGGCTGGACGCATTGGTAGACAATATGTGGAAGCTGGACAAAAGAGCTGGTGTATGGAAACCATATGGAAGAAAACGAAGCCAAGGAAGAACAAACAAGAGATGGACGGACGGTATTGTCAATACAGCGGGAACTCAGTGGCTTCGAAAAACACAAGATAGAAGTAGATGGAAATTATTAAGGGAGGTCCACATCAGTACAATGATGTAATATAGGCAAAGATATTTTATATATATATATATGTATATATATATATATATGTATATATATATATATATGTATATATATATATATATAAGAAGAAGAAGAAAAATATTTATTTCGATATAAAATTCTATAAATCATGAATAATTTATACGTACATAAACATATGTCAAGTATCCTTAACATTACCTTAGCAGCTAAATACAAACAAATCACTTTACAAAATTAAATAAATAATAAAGAGAATACAAGTAAAATAACAATAGGGAAAATTAAAAAAAAAAAACCTATTAACTCGTATATTAAATTAAATTTAACACGTATAAAAATCGTAATATATATATATATATCCCTGTACGCATCTAACAGCGGCAAAGTAAAAATTAATTACAGCCTGACAGCGATGAATTTAAGTTAGAAAAAGGAGTCCGTCAAGGATGCATAGTCCAATCTTTTTTAACGTATACAACGAATGGATACTAAGGAAAGTAATGGACGAATCGGACGATGGCGTTAAAGTCGCTGGAAAGATAATTAATAACTTGCAATATGCCGATGATAATCGCTTCGTCGAAAGAAAATTTACTCCATTTATTTCAAAGGCTGGATAATATAAAGAAGCAGACTTATTAATCAATAAAGATAAAACTAAAGTAATGACTGTCGATTGTAAAAACAAAACAGATAATCCACAAAGCTTAGGCGGCCTCCAAGTAGTTGATAAATTTGTTTAGTTAATAATGGTGGCTCAACAAATGAAATTAAAAGGCGAATAATAACAGCGAAGGTTGCACTAACTCGATTAAGAAGGATTTGAAAAAGCCACGACATAACGATGACCACTAAAATGCGCCTAATGAAAACGTTAGTGTTCTCTTATATGCACCGGAGTGCTGGACATTAAAAGAGACAGATGTTCGAAGAATCGATACTTTCGAAATGTATTGCTGGCGGCGAATGCTGAAAGTACCGTGGACAGCGAGGAGGACAAACGTGTCAATATTGGAAGAAGTTAACCCGGGTGCTCGATTAGGAGATATCGTTAAAAAACGCATATCCACTTTCTTTGGTCATATCATGCGACGGAACAATCTAGAAAAACTTATAATATTTGGTATGGTTGAAGGTTGCAGGCGAAGAGGAAGGCTACCAACGCAGTATGTGGACGGTGTCAAAATGATAACTGGCGCCAGTTCACTACAGCAACTCAGGACAGGGATAGATGGCGATCAAATTAAAGTGAATCAAAATATCTCACGATTTAATACGACGATGTTTTTTATTTAGTGTAACGCGTGCTGAAATCAAGCTTATTGTAATGTCCGATTACCCGAATTAAATTATTGTCATTATACTTACATTTTTCATGAAATTTCTCGAATAATTTATAAATACGATCATATTATATATACATATTTTTATTTACGACATAATACTTTTTTATTTTTATTTTTTTACAGTGCGTGAAATAAAATATGAAATTATTATTGTGAAAAATTATCCGGCTGCTATTACTCGTTACGTAATTAGTTTATTTATAAAATTATAAATATGAGATAAATATATATATATACACAGTGGAAATACCTTTTTTAAATTAAATAAAATATCGAATTATTCAAATATTAACTGGCTATTGTTAAATCGTTATTTCGTAAATATCGTGAATTTGTATTTTTCGTTAGAATATATAATTAACGAACGAAATTATTTTATTGGATTAACTTTATCAGTTGCTCGATGTGAATGGAATAGATTTACGCGTAAGTTTAATTAATAAGTTTTAACATTTTTTTATAAAATTCGAGTATCGGAATTCGTCGTATTAATTCGTTATTTTGTGAAAATTACACCTAATTACTTTTTTTTACGATTTTTGATTATTATTATTATATATTTCCTATGTTTAGCGGAGATAGCGCATCTATTCTTATAAATTCGTCTTCAGTTGGGAGTTGGTGACCGAAAATATTTTGTTTATCTAGGACCAGTGTGTCCGTATCGGGCATATTGAAAACATCTTGAAAATTTTTCATTCGCGACGTTCGTCTTTGTCATTGACATCTGCTTCCTTTTAATTTACTATGTATTATTGCCTGTGATATATAAGGCTTGTGTGATATTAAGGCTTGTGTGATATTAAGGGAGGACCAATTGAAACTTGGAAAAATGCGCGAAATAGATAACATACCGTGGAAAAACTTTTCCGAAAAATAGGAGATGGAGCAAAAGAGGCAATGTTTAACCCGTTGAACAAAATATATGTTACGCGATATAATTGCAAATCTTCAAACTTGCGAGGAACATAGAACTGTAAAAATACTACCGCATATTATAAAACTGTTAACAAAAATTATATATCGCCGTATACATAAGAATGTAGAAGAGAATCTGACAGATGAGCAATTTATATCCAGAAAAGGAAAGAGCACGAGAGAAGTTATATTATCATTACGATTAGTTATCGAGAAAAATTCGGAGATTAATAAAAAAACTGTTCATCGCTTTTATCGATATCGAAAAAGTCTTCGACAATGTCAACCGGAATATAATGTTCAACATCTGGAAAGATATACATGTAGATTACAGAGACCGAAGGATACGTTTCCGGCTATATAAAAATTAAGGAGCAGCAATAAACAAAACAGCCAAAGCTAAGATAAAAATGGATGCTGCTTGTCATTAATGATTTTTAATATATACATAGAGGAAGCGATGAAAGTTTTTACAGAAAAAAAAACAACAACATTGGTACTGAGATTAATGGAGTCATAACACTGTACGATTTGCCGAATTGCTTCAATAGCGGAAGAAGAGGAAAAATGTCAGCGGTATCTTAATTATCTGAATGGGCTATCGATAGAACAATATAGAATGTAAAACAAATGCGGATAAAACAAAAGTAACGATATGTGCAAATGACACCGCAAAAGATAATAGTCCTCAATGAAAAACGAATATCTCAAGTAAAAGAATTTTCTTATCTTGTCAGTTTAATAACGTCCAACCGAAGAATAGAAAAAGAAGTAAGAAAAAGAACGGGCTAAAAACGCTTTTAATAATAATAATTAAAAAGAACGATTATTACATCGAGGAATAAAATCCTACCTTGAAGATCGCGCATGCCAGGTTAAAATACAAAATCAATTGTCTGATATCTATCCTGTATCTGCTGGCGTGCCTCAAGGAAGTGTCTTGGGTCCGGTGCTTTACTTAATTTATTCTGCTGATTTTCCAGTTGATAATAACGTGATAACAGCTACGTTTGCTGACGACACAGCGTTGTTAGCTGTTGGTAAAGACAATAGTGAAACTACTAATAAGCTTCAAAAAACCCTGTTAAATGTTGAAAACTGGCTGAGACGTTGGCGTATCAGGGTAAACGAAAGCAAGTGCACACAGGCTGATTTCACATTGCGAAATTTTATGTACCAACCATTAAAAATAAATGGGGTAATTATTAGCCAAGAAAAAGATGTCAAATATTTAGGCATGTATTTAGATAGTAAACTTACATGGCACAAGCATGTTAATCAAAAAAGAAAACAGTTAGATTTAAAACTGCATGGATTAAATTGGCTTCTTGGCAGGTACTCAAGTTTATCACTGGAAAATAAACTTCTGATCTATAAAATAGTCTTAAAGCCTATTTGGACATATGGTTTAATGTTGTGGGGTTGCGCAAAAGATGTACATGTAAATAGAATTCAGCGATTTCAGAACAAGGCCATAAGACTCATTGTTTCCCCACCTTGGTACGTATCGAACCATACATTGCATCGAGACTTAAACATCCCATATGTAAAAGATGAGGTTAAACGTGCTGTTGATCGATATGTAAATCGTTTGGAGACACACACAAATGTACTGGCGATCAGTCTACTTGACACTAGTCTAGATGTTCGCAGGTTAAAACGTAGACGACCGTTTGATCTAGCCTAATTTCTCAGTGGGGTCCATCATTGGATGCTAACCCCTAACATGTTACTTCGCGTTTCAGTCCAATTGCTGGATGGCTGCCTGGCCAGTTGTAATTAAAAATATATTTAAAAAAAAAAAAAAAAAAAAAAAAAAAAAAAAAAAAGGAATGTTTCATTACATACTAGGAAGCTGTTTATCAAAACTTTTGTTTGGAACGTTGCACTGTGTACGGCTGCAATATATGGACCTTACGTAAAAAAGAAAGATTAAAACTTCATCAAACTTTTGAAGTTGGTTGCTATCGAAGGATGTTGAGAATATCATGGAGGGATAAAATTATAAATAAGGAAGTGTTGAAAATAAACACGATTGAAAAGAGAAGAAATGGTATGATCGATCATCAAATCAGACATTGTAAATGGCTAAAAAACTTAATGGAAGGAAAAGCAAATGGAAAATTAAGAAGAGGTTGATCAAGAATTCGATTTATGGACGCGATAATAAAAGAACAGAATTATGCGAAGATAAAAGAAGCTGCTATTGCCAGGAAATTATTTGTTTCGCTGTAGGCCATGTCGTCCACCAACCTTGCGGTTGAGGAGAAATGATGATGATGGTCTGTAATACGTCGCGTATTTACTGTAATGTCCAAAGTAGGTTAATTCGGTTGTTTTTAGTAACACTAGAAGGAGGGGTTTTCCGTAGGTACAGACCTAAACTATTCCCGACGGAAGTATCTCGATAGAGGGAAAACTGAACTCCTTCAAAAAGTGCTAAAATTAATGATTTTCGGAACACACATTTGCATAAAAACGACTAGTAAAGAAAAGTGGTTAATAACGGTTTTCGTAACAGAACGTGGTTAATATTTTCGATCTTGTTGATTTAGTAAATTTCGAAACATGGTTCGAAAAATTGAATCAGTAGTCGTCTTTATGCGAATTGTAGTATGTATACAAAAATGGTCAATTTTTGAGTTTCTTTAAGGAACTCGTGTTTAGCCGTCCTCCTTTTTTCTTTCTACGGTATACGAAAAACACTTTCACCGACTTGGACGCTGCTCTTTCGGTATACGTTTCTTAAATATATGTTTAGAGGATATAGGTATCGTTGCTTAGATTAAATTTATCGTTACAAGAGGATAAATGGTTGGGTTTCGCCTGATCTTTTGTTAGTAGTTAAATTAACGTTCTTATATTTTAGAGTCGACGATAAGTTTATACTAATAACGCCATTTTCGGTACAAGATTTTAATTAATTTATATATTTAATATTATTATTTGACGCGGTGACGCGTGACTATTGTCGAGAAGTTTAAATTTTCTTAAATTTATATAGGGTGACCTAGAGAAGGCGGACGGTTTTTGTTTTTTGAATATTGGTAAACATTGCTAGAACGCAAACCGCGTGCTCCACGTGAGAGTTTTGCTTTTGTCCGTTTCAGTTATCACGCCGTCCTATAACGAGAAGGAACGCGCGTTTTGCGTGGAACGTTATTTTCGACGTGAATTTAGGCCGGTGTAAAGAGAGTTTAGAAAATAATTCAAATTTACGTGATTTTTTGTACGCAATACCTTAAGAAAAAGCTCGGATTTCTGAAAAAATTCCAAAAATTCACCGACCTATGCTCGAAAAAGTCTTCAGTAGACCGAATGTATAGTTGCAAATGGCGGTCGTCTGAATGATATCGCGTTCCACAAATGATTTCTCTCGTTTTCCTATTTTTAAATAAAATTTCGTTCAAAAATTTTGGTCGTGTAGTTTTTCAGTTATTTAAAAAACCACAAAACCGTCCCTCTCCTCTGGGTCACCTTCTATATATAAAATTTGCCGTTCTTACATAGCCGCCTCCGTTGCACGTAGTTTAATAATGAATTAGTCTACAATTATAGCAAACACAAATCTTTTCCAGGTGCGTCAACGAACGACTAACCGTTGCACATATTTTTCGCAGTCAGTTATTCAAAAATTCAGTGTTTCAGCAGCCATCTTTTGCATAGTTAACGATTTTCGAACCTCCTAGTCTGCGCGATGTTTAAAATAAATTTAATAACGGTAGAGTTTTATAATAACGCATACGAAAAAACTATTATCGCGAAGAAAAAAATCAGTTAAATATATATAAATTAAAAAAAAAAAAAAATTAAACCACAACAAATATAACAGGCGTAAATGACAAAACAAAGTGTACGTTACGGAGTCGTTTTACTCGGTTCATCGTCATTTTCATCACTTTGTTTCCAGTCATATCTGACCGTTGTTTTCATTGAATCCTGTGCTCTGGTCCATCTTTATTGCTGTTGCAACTGTACCAGATTAGTTTTGTAAACCATCGATTTTAGCAAATTGGCACTCTGACTGTTAATATTTTTCGGGGTTTCTCTCGTACGTCGAAATTAGTGAATCCGTAATCTATGTAATTCTTCCGATTCGTCTATTTCTGTCCGGATTTCATCTTTTAGTCCACACTACCCACAGCGTACGCCGTCATATTTGCATTTCGAACGCGTCAATGCGTCGCTTATCTATTTAATCGTCCTTGTCTCAGCCCCCTATACAGAAAATACAAATAATATATCGAATTCGTCTTAACAGTTTCAAAGGCAATGATTCTAAATAAATAAAAAATCTAGTCTAACTCTGTCAGAAGATCGATATCATTAAGGGCGCTCGTCTATTTACACGACTTCGGTTTTAGATGTGTTAATTACTGAGACGTACGCTAATTTAATTTATCCGTTCGATTAGTTTCATCATTTCCTCGCGAAATTTTATCTACAATGTAATATGCAAATCACAAATTAGGAACCGTCCCAGCTGCCAATGAAAATACAGTTATTTCGTTGAGATCTCCATAAATATTTCTTGTCAGTCACCTCGTTCAGTTTTGAAGAATACAGACTCTTCTTCTGATAACCGTTATTTAATCGTTATTGTACTAAATCGTTACCAATTTAGTTAGGTGTCTACGTTCATTTCTTTTACTTGATCGCGTATCGATAAAAGTAATCGTTCTATACCGGTAATCGGATTTTAGCCAATATAAATTTTCGTCGTTAGTGCCATTCATATATATATATACGTGTTATATTTATTTATATTATATTTATTTATTCAGACAATGGCGGGCGCAAGTACAAATCGCAGTCAACGGACCGATATTCAAGAATTTTTCAAAGGTCGTTCTATTTTCATGACGGGTGTTACCGGTTTTCTAGGACACGTGTTGTTAGATAAATTGCTCAGGTAATTTTAATTTTTTACGAATATAACACATAAATATAGACTTTATTGACTAGGATGAGAAATAGTCTGGATAATATCAAGATAAAAGTTTGTTACTCTTATTGTGTTAAGAAATTCCACGGTATTATTATGTTTCTTTCAGTATTGCAGCCTCACATTTGACAGTCCTATCTATTCGTTCAGGTTAAATATATGCTGCCATTTTACCTCTTTAATTATCGTCGTAATGTTCTTACGATTTATTAAGTTTCGTACGTAGAAAAAGCAGTAAATCTTTTTCGTCACTATTTGAACATATTTGACGTCGAAATTTATCTACTTCAAAAGAAACGTCTACCTGTCAAATTAGTATTATGCATACGCGTGAGACGCACATATATATATATGCACACAATAACATACACGCGCATACTAAAATGCATACGTCAGCACACACACATATATATATCATCATCATCAGTGCATCAGCCCATAAGCTGGTTCGCACCATGCACCCTAATCGTTTTCATCCAAGCCTGTCGCAAGTTTTCTTTTAAAGTTACCCTGAATTCTAAATTTGCCCACTATAAATGGCACAATATCTGAAAGACGATGACACAAACGTCAAAAACGCTCGATTTACAGAATCCTGCTAAAAAAAGTTGCAAGGAATGGACCCGTCGCGAGAACAGCGGCAAATTCTCAATCGACACAGGACAAAGTAGATACGCGTATACTATGCAGAAATGATATGTGTCAGAGACAATAACCTGTCCATGTGAAGAACCTTCAGCAGACACTGGAATACATTGTAAATGATTGTCCGACATACTCCGGAGGCTTGAAGATTGAAGATATTCACAATCTAACCGACGAAGCTGTCAATTGGCTGTCCAATTTGGAGTTAGATATCTAATTTTCTTGTCGCATAGGACAAGATGAAGAAAATGCGGTGTTTCATGATGTTCACTATAAGAGTTCCGTTCTATTGTCTTTAATGTGTATACGCTGATGATATTTTGCGTTACGTTTCAAACTGATAAACGGTATAACTATAAACAATTAGAAATCATATTTCGATACTCGGAAAAATTCTTAATTAAATCGGACCCGAAATTTTTTCTAAATATGCGTAATTTTATCGTTCTTTGGTAAACAGAAAATTATCACACTGAAATTAGTAGCTTAAAATTAGTACCGGATCATAAAATATTTCACGTGGGAACTTTTAAGTGTTTAGTTTTACTATTTCTCGTATAATAGGCGCGATAAAATGTGTAAAAATTTTATTTCGGGTAGCCTCTCAATTCTTACATTTATTGACTTTACACAACCACATAGCTGCACATCCAGACAGGTTTTTGAGTGACATTATAGATAAGACGTTTGTTGTCACGCTTTTTCAACTAGAGTAACTTTTTAATACCTGCGTCTAGTTTGTTTTCTATTTATTCGAATGTGACAAACGGTATGTTAGTCGGCTAGTCAAATCTAAGTCTGGATATTTCAAGCTGTGTTGTTGATTCTAACAGGAAGAGCTACAGATTATCTGTTAGTAAAACGAACGTTTGCAGATAACATTTATGTTCCATTTGTTAAACCAGTTTTTAGCTCTGGTATAAAGAAGTGTCGTATCATCAAATGTTTGATCATAGGAAAGTCGGATACGTGTGTTCAAGCCCCGGAGTAAAATAGATCGTCAGCATAAATATATGATCTAAGATTATTATAAACATTACGAGTATTACGATGTATTCGTGAATGAAGTACGTTCCATAAAACTGGTTCAAAGAATGAGCCTTGTGGAACAGCGTGATTATTATCGATGATGGTAGTTTCATCTCGATAGATTCGTTCGCAGTATTTTATAACATATTTTTACGTACTTAAATGGTGTATATTTTATTAGGCAAATGTCTGTATATACTGTGATGGATGTAAGTAGTGGCGTGTATGGTAAACGTGGCTAATTGGCAACTAATGTCGATTTCTCAAAAAAATTAATCGATTAAAAATAAGTTTAACTTAATAATAATAAAAAAAAAGTTATCATAGTTTTCGTATACTTGGATGTAAGATAACGAGTTAGTCTATGAATAACTGAAAGCGACTAATAAGTTGAAGACGGCTCTGGTAGCGGATATTCTGATGTTTGATTTCTTCTTTGACTAAAGGAAAGGTTGCATACTTCCTTACCTCGTCATTATAAACATGCCTGGTAGAACCGTATAATGTTCTGTTCTATTTAAGTTACCGTTACTCGCGATGTCTCATATTTCGATGACGTATGTCCAGATAGGTTTGACCACAAACTCGATAACCTCATTATTAAATCCTTTAGTTTCCCCTATTTAATTATCAGTTTTTCTTCCTAAGATACTACTCTCGAGTTAGCCTTCTATCTTATAGGTACTTAATTGTTTTTTTTCGGTGCTACTTTATAGTCGATCGTAATATATAGACACGTTGGTAAAAGCAGTATGACTACAATTGTTTGAATTTACTTTGATTTTCCTCAAGTAAATCCTGAAGAATGTGATGTTGCGGTTTGAAATATCTAACAATATGTTAACTTTAAAAACTGAAAATACTATAAAAAATCGTATATATAACGAATATATTAATTTTATTTTCAGGACTTGTTCGGACATCGACACCATATATGTACTAATGAGGGAGAAGAAAGGTGTAGATCCGAGCGAACGGTTCAAATCATTATTCGACAACGAAGTATGATTATATTAGACTATTTAAAATAATTCACGTAGAAATTACGAATATAAACATTTAATTTTTCATTTATTTTTAACGTGCGGAATCGCATTGTGAAGATTTAAAGCTTAATTGTAACAAGGCACAAGCACAACAAAAGCTATCGTTTTATTGCATACCGTTATATTCTCGTATAATATTTGGAGTGAAACTGATCAATACTAAAGACTTTTCAATTGCACACCAGCAGAAGAAACTTCATCATCGATGTATCAACGTTGAAGCTATTCAACTTCCGGACACTGACAAAGTTACACTTCGATTAATTCAGCTACAACATCTGACATTAGAATTATTACTACTTATAGAGTCGTCGATTTTTAGACCGAGTGAACTTTCTCGTGTTTTATTCTTAAATGTTTAATTGCATTTTCGATTAGCGTCAATTATTCGAATATTTAACGAGGCTTATAATTTAACATCTCCAGATAAGGATGTAACAAAACTGCATTTATAATTCCTGGTATCGTTTATTTACATTCTCAGACTATCATTTATTGAAAACAAAAGTTCTAATGCAAAAAGACACTAGTATAATTTCGATATACATACACGTATTACACAAAACACATTGTTCATGTGGATAGAAGTACCTACAAAGGACAGATATGTTGTCGGAAAAGTCATTTTCAACCATGATCAGTATAGCCAAAAAAAAGTGATGAAACTGGTACTGGCGTGGTCGAGTCGGAAAGTGACGTTCCTCTGGATCTCAGCTCATGCTGGGGTTCATGGGAACGAACTTGGCTGATAAAATGGTATACATTATTTATTTCATTTAAATAATAAATTTAGTTTTCTTCTTTCGACTTTACAGATATTCGCTAAAATGAAAGAAACGTGTCCGAATTACACGCGCAAAGTAAAAGCTATCACCGGCGATTGTTTGAAACCGAATTTAGGAATCAGCCCGGAGGACGAAGAAATATTGGTCGAAAATGTCGAAATAGTTTTCCATATAGCGGCCACGGTGCGTTTTGACGCTCCTTTAAAGTATGCCGCCAATATGAATGTTCGCTGTACCAACGATCTGATTAATATGGCGCAACGCATGAAACAGTTAAAAGTATACTTTAGATGTTTATTGAAATTTATTACGTTTTCGTAACGATCGTAAAATATTCTCGGAATAATTTAAAATACGTTTTAAGAGTAAAATCACGGCGATGGGGGTTCATCGATTCGTACACGAAGTAACGTTTGCATAGTTATTTATCAATTTACGATTTACATCGTTTAAGCGAATTCTGTAAAAATTTTATAATCGTTGGGACTTCCTTGTTTTATACATATACATATGTATGTATAATGTGCACGTTGTAACATGTGTGTATACAAATCAGATTAAGAAAGCTCCAACAAATAGAAAATTGGGACGTTGGTTAAACGATTCTCAAATATTTTGCTCGAAAAGGGTTGCTGCTAATTTTTGAGTTCATGAGTCAGTCAGAGTTTTCAGTGCAATAAAACCTTTTTCTCACAAGCTTGTTTATACACGTATACATATATAAAGATATTTATGCATATAAATATACAGAGGGTGACCCAGAGAAGACTGACGGGTTTGTTATTTAAATAACTCAAAAACTACTCGACCAAAATTTTTGAATGAAGTTTTATTGAAAAATAGGAAAAGGAGCTATTATTAGCTTACAATCATTTGTGGAACACGATATCGTTCAGATGACCGCCATTTACAACTATACATTCATTTTATGAAGATTTTTCGAGCGTAGATCGCTGAAGTTTTTAGAAATTTCTTCATAAATCAGAATTTTCCGGTCTTCCAGATCTCATGGATGTGTTTCGTAAACGCGGCTCTTCAGGTATCTCCACAAAAAAAATCGCGAAACTTTTTCGAACTGTCGTGATCGATTCACGCCGAAATCAACGTAGAATACACCATGATAACAAATCTTTTGTGTGTACACTAAACGTGGAGCACACGTGCGCTATTAAAAAAATAAAACCGTCGATCTTCTCCGAGTCACCTCATATATCTCCTCTTATTAATGCCGTACACTATGCAGCCGGTAAGCTTTCCCAAATTTCTCTGGCTATTGACCAGTCCACCGATATCATCAATGTTACGCCATTCCTTGATGTTTTTTATACATGAATTTCGTCTTTTACCGACGACTCTTTTAGCATGAATTGCAAAGTTAGGCTACGTCCCTTATTTCGGCCACGCCCCTAAATACCAACAGTAATCAAGGTTTTCTCTCCTGCGGAAGTTAAATCCGCAATCGAGAAATTGAGCAACAAGAAGGCTCTTGGTTATGATTTAATTACCAGTCGAGTTCTAAAAGAATTACCGAGAAAATCAATAATAAAATTAACATATATATTCAACGCAATCATGAGATTACAATACGTTCCGCTACTATGGAAATTTGCAAATATAATTATGGTTCAGAAATCTGGAAAACCTTCTGAACAACTAATTTCCTATCGACCAATTTCATTACTTCCAATACTCTCTAAAGTATTTGAAAAAATTAGAAAAAAAGAAGGATTTAAAGGATAATTGACAGAGATCAAATAATTCCAAATCAGCAGTTTGGTTTTCGAACTGGGCACTCAACAGTACAACAGGTTCACAGAGCGGTTAAGAAAATTGAAGAGAGCTTCGATAAGAAAGAAATATGCTCTGCGGTATTTTTGGATATTCAGCAAGCGTTTGATCGCGTCTGGAATCCAGGGATACTCTACAAATGTAACTTTGCCTGCTCAATATTATAACATTATCAAATTCTATTTGTATGAACGATATCTTGTAGTTATGAGATAAACAATCATCTATACGCAAAAGAGAGGCAGTTGTCCCACAGGGGAGCGTATAGCCTCTCGTGTACACTTTTTGATCACCAATGATATATCCATAAATGAAAACGTATTTGTAGCTACATTTTCAGATGATACATCTCATCGATCCCCAAAATATTGCACTGAATACGTTCAAAATGCTATTGACAGCATAGTTGAATGGTCGCATAGTTGGAAAATTGTAATCAATGAGCAAAAATGCAAAATCATCTATGAAGTTACGATAAATTCCGAGTCATTAATGCAAAACGAGTCTACTAAATGTCTTTATGTTTATTTGGATCAAACGTTAACCTGGCTGAAACATATAAAAGCTAAGAATATCGAGCTAGAACTCAACAATTGTATTGGCTGATAGGCCCTCGCTCGCCAATTGAATATCAATAATAAATTAATATTGTATAATGTAATATTGAAGCCTATATGGTTATATGCAGTAGAACTGTGGGGATGTGCTTCGGCAACTAACGTAGAACGAATTCAGCGCAGGCAGAATGAAATACTACGGTTGATAGTTGTTGTTCTATGGTACGTCTCTGACAGGACATTACACACCGACCTACATGTGACATATATCGTTGAACAGATTAAATCGGCTGTTCACAGACACTTATCAAGACTTCAACATCATCCAAAACCATTGGCAGCTAACCTATACTTAATGAAGAAATACCTAAACGATTAAAACGGAAAAAAGAATCATAGATCTAGTTTAAGTACAATCTAATATTACTCTAAGGCGGTTGGATTTGCTAATGGGTAAAATCTCCATCTCCTGATACATAAAATCCGGTAGATGGTTGCGTTTTAACCAGTTCTGGATTATATATGCGAATGTAATCATTATTGCTTTAATATTTGAGTTAAATCGGAATAGACAGACAGACAGACAGACAAAAATTTTAAAAAAAATAGATTTACTGTTTATGTGTCATAAAAATAGCCCAGTGCGGTTTTTACAGTGAATCACGGACAAACACTGCAGTTTTATATATTAGTATAGATTAGTATAGATTAAATATCTGAGGAAATCTAAATTATAGATTTGTCTAAAAGCTCGTTATAATCTGAATAATGACTGACCGCCTTATATTTAATATTAATCTTTCCCGCGCTGATAGCGGCCTTATTATTTTTCTAATATTAGGTGTTTTTTTTTTTTATTTTGAAAAGTACATGTACGTAAGTCACATGTAAAAACCGCACTAATTACAATATAGTGTCCGTTTTAAACGTGTTGGTATTTCGTCGTTTTAAAATCTATAACTTCGTTTTTCGAAAGTTACTTTTGCTTTTGTCTGCATCAAACATGACGATCTAAACAATTTTTTACCCTTAGGATCGTTAATTTCTAAAAAAGGAGGTTCAAAATAGATGGACTATTGCGCTATTATGAAACTGACTAGAATATGGAAGGATGGTATCATTATTAAACATACGAAAATAAAATTTATAAGAACATTGGTATTTTCGGTAGCATTGTATACAATCGAATCACGGACTTTAGATAAGATCGCCATAACCCGACTCCAGAGCTTTGAAGTATGGTGCCGGAGAAGATTATTCCGCATATCGTGGACAGCGGAACGAACTATTGAATCCGTAATGCGCGAGTCTAATCATTTCGACCACGTCATTCGCAGTGGGCGGAATTTAGAAACACTGGTCATGCAATCGAAGGTTTTTTTAAAGGAAAAGACCGGAAGGTCGTCCTCCACAGAGTTGAACAGATATGATAGTAAAACAATCTGAATTAACTTCATATCAGCGGGTAAAACGAGCTAAAGATCGGAAGGTATTCATACCCCTCTGTTGAGAATGACTTGATGACGATGAAATTCATTAGTCCTATTTTATTCGAATGTACGTTTAATGCAATTAGCATCGTTTGAAGTTCTTTCGCTTATTAGTGCTACATCATCTGCAAATATCGTGTAGTTTAAATATTCTTCGTCGATTCTTAAACCGCAGAGATTCAGCCTGATTTCTTGAATACGGTTTCTAGTGCGGTTATAAACAGTTTCAATGATAATGTATCAATCTGTTTTACATCTCTTTTCATCGGTATTTTAGCAGTAGTATTCCATAAGTTTATTCGCATCGCCGCAGACTGGTGTAGATTTCCTCGATCTATTCGAACCTACATCGACTTGAGAGACAATTATCTGCCATATTTTTATCGCTGAACCTTTTTTTCTCAACTGAAGACCTTTATTCTTAATCTCAGTGTATCTATAAATATTATCTCATTATTTTCAGGCATTCTTGTATATTTCGACGTGTTTCGCAAATTGCGCCGGAAGAACGGTAATAGAAGAAAAATTTTACGAACCCCCGATTCGGGCCGAACATTTATTAACGTTAACCGATAAACTGGACGAAGATATCATCGACGAAATTACATCCGGGTACGTAACGAGAAAAATTTTTAACGCCGTTAACGAATAAATGTGTGTGTATGTATGTGTGTATATATTCAACAGGAAGAATAAATATGTGTGTATGTGTGCTTGTGTGTATACATTCAACCTCTGTTAAATGGGGTCGGTCCGCTGTAAATGAACGAAACTAATTAAATATATCGAAGAACTCGGGGGGAAAAATGTATGATTTACCGAGGTTACTGTAAATTTCAATAATTAAGGAAAAAATAACAGAGCCCGAGACATGTTCAAATTTCAAAGGTGTAAATTAACGGAAAAATATTAAAACAAGTGGTACAGATACCTGGGTAGCATAATCATTCAAGGCGGAAAAAGCGACAAAAAGATATTGACTAGAATTAAACGACTTTCAATGAAAAGAAATCTTTACTAACGTCAATAAATGTAAACGTAGGATCTAGGAAGCACTTTGTCAAATCATACGTATGGAGCATAATGATGTATGGATCGAAAATTGGATAATCAACCGTCGAATGTATAAAAAAATAGATGCCGTCGAAACTCAGTGCTGGTGTGGATTATAAAAACTTAGTTGGACCGAAAAAAACGAAAAAGGTATTTAAAAACATAAACGAATCGAGGAGTTTAATTCAGAAGGTAAAAAGTAGAAGAATTAAATGGAAGAAAAACGATACAGACGAAGGTCAAGGAGTATCAAATAATAGAGGACGCGGGAGCAACAAATTATGCAAACTTTGAAAGAAAAATACAATTTTAGTTGAACTCAGTAGGATCATGAGTCATAAAAGTTATCCACCAATCTATGGATTAAGGAAAAGAAGAAGAATAGCTTAATAGCTGAAAAGCTTTATAACTTTTCATAAAGGAAAAAAATTAGTAATTTTAACTTCTTTTTTGTTGTATGTTTTATATATATGTATATATATATGTATATATGTATATATATATATTTATATGTATATATATGCATATATATATAATATGTATATATATATGTATATATATATATATGTATATATGTAATATATATATGTATATATATATATATATATGTATATATATATATATATAAAAATATATATAAAGATAATATATATATATATATATATATATATATATATATATGAAGGGAAAAAGGAGCGACCTTTATTTTTTTGCGTTATTTTCAGATTGTTAGGTAAATACCCGAATACTTACTTATATACAAAAGCAATTTCCGAAGATTTGTGTCGCAGGAAAAGCTCCGGTATACCATTAGTTATCTTCAGGCCGGCTATAGGTTATGCACGTTTATTAATTAGCATTGTAAACGAACTATTACACATACATACATTTATACTCGCGTTTACGTTTAAATACATATACAAGCATATACATATATATATATGTGTATATTGTAAACTAGTGTGTGTAAGTATTTTAACTAGACGATCATGCGCTACATATAAATTCACAAATGTATATATTGTACAATATATAACAATCATATTTATGCGTACTCGTATTATTATAATTTTGCGTGCTTTTAAATTAATATATCCGTTTATTTATCCGCTCGAACATATATGCAATACAGAACGTACGAATCAGTGTAATGGATAGTTAAATTTTTATATTATCGCGATAGCATAACGGAAGTTGCTCGTATGCTCGACATAAGTATTATAGAGGGCTAGGCCAAAGCCGTGACGATTGGTACGTAGAGGGGATAATGTCCACTAGAGCGAGTTAGGTGTGAAAAGGAAATAACCGCAAGATATTATGTTGAAACGGAAAATAGTATCGTTGAAGAATACGTTATCAGCCGGTTGCTTTATTTAACGAATTCGTATAATGTAAGTTTCATTACTCGATACCGAGTAACGAAGCCTGAAGACGTTAGTCGGTATGTGTATATGCGTAATATTAAAAAAATAAGTTAAAACTTTTTCACATAAGCTGAGCTTCGTGAAATACAAAATCCGAGGATAATTAATAGGCTCTTATACATTTTTCTCCGCTACTCCTGATCTTTTCGTAATATGTATATATATCACGGTATGTCTATATCAACCCATTGCTGGCTGTAGGCAGTTCCAAAGACTTTTCCAACGACTTCTATCTTGTACGGCTCGAATCCAATTGATTCCTGCTCATTTAAACACCTAGCTATAGACCTCCCTCGCGGGCGTTGGCTGCTAATTTCACCACCTGTAATATCCGACCTATTTCCATTTTAGGCTGGCGATCCGCTCCACTGCGCTTTCTTTTTCGTCTGTTCCGTAATGCACGTAACCGTCTTGCGATGTTTGAGCTTGATTCCAAAGATAACTCATCTCGGTTTGGGTTTTCCTAATACTTCTAGCTATCCCTTTAGTAAGGCTCCGTGTTTCATCTACGTATGTCAAGACTGGCATCGCACATTGATTATACAGCTTACTTTCAAGGCTATTCGATATATATACGTATATTATATCTAAACATGATTTTTATAAAGCGACATACGCCTACTTTTCTGAATACAAATAATGCATTTTATATTTATTACATAAAAAGTTCAGCCTACGAGAGTTGTGTGCATACTTACGTTTTTCATCTAATGCAAACACACCGCGTGTACATTCACACACACATATGACCAAATCACGCTGAAAGAGAAACAACGCTGTTATTTGTTTTTTAATTAATTTGTATTTTGTATGAACAAAAAAAAAATCAAACAATACTAATATTTTAATAATAAAACAGTCTACTCTTGTTTATTGTGGCGGTGAGCTACTGCTCTTTATAAATTACAGTTTTTAGTCCACAAAATTTTTTTTGCCATCACGAAATTGGAACCTATAGATTTCAACATAATTATCCGCATCGTCCTAAAATTGATACTAGTTATAAGATGTTTGTATCGAATGCTTCTTCTTGTACGTCAATTTCCTGTCCGAGGTGTTCCTAATCATCTAATAAAATTTCTGTTTATCACAGTCCGCGTGAACCAGCGTGGTTGCATTCATCTCGATCGAGACTTGTAAGATTTTTCGTCCACTACGTTTCAATTAAGCGCGCGTAAAATAATTTTTTCGACGATTCAAGTCTGGAAATTTTTTTCTTTATTCGTTGCAGAGATCCTTTACTTCGTTCCTGTTCATATGTCAATCATTTTCCCCTTTTGGTTTTCCCGAACGATTTTTTATTTTTAATTTTAAACATATTCTCACTCCCAACCGTTTTCATTACAAATACTTTTAAATCTAGTGTTATTTTAAAATAAGTACACGAAGGAAAAAAACAGCCTTAATAGTTAAAAATAACCGCCTATTATGTGGGAAGGTGAACAATCTGACGTGCCTGAGACGGTTCATGGTCATCCTAATTATTTCTCATTAGGCAATTATAATAATTTTTTTTAAGAGAAACTTATCCGGTAGAGCAAACGCTTGCGAGTACTAAAGCGGTATTTGACGTTCAAGGTTGCACTATCTATTCTTTCTCAAAACACATCCGCAGATTTTTTGACAGCTGTTAAATCCTGAATCAAAAATGTGTAACTTATTATCGATAAACGATTTTGTTCGTCACTTGAACTTGTTTAAATCTTCTAATTCAACGTATCGTATAAATAACACAAGACATGCAGACTCACTATATAATACACATATGCGAGGAAGGTATCAATAATTTATAATCTTCGTTTTTAAATAAAGTGTAAAATTTTATCAGTTTAAAATTGATCTGGTAGTAATGTGCCGTTATATCTCTATAGATTTCAAGGAACGAAATTCATGTGACGGTGATATTTGAACACATTCGATGCGAAAACGTCAATATACTTTCGTATTCTAATAACTTTATCAAATTTTCAAGTCTCATTTTGACTATAAGCAACCAACTGCTAACTTAATGGATTCTGATTTTTGTCTTCTGTATTCTGCTCGTCCCTTCTCTTATATCTAGGCTTTTCTCGCACTGACTGGTATTCGAATCTCATGCCCCCCCTGTAGCCGTTCGCAAGAAATATCCTTTTGGAGCAATCCATCCACTTTATTCGAAATTATACAATTCTTTTATTGTATATAGCCGTGTATAATCTTTTGGCTCGTTCGCTCATTTTAACTCCCCATATACAACGCGACAATAGAAGTTTCACTTCAAAAATCATATTATTATAAGGAATAAATATGTATTTACGTACACATATTCTTCCTTGTCTGAATTCAGACGTTGCTGTGACATATCGTGTGCGTTGTAAAACTATTTGTCTCTATCCTTGGCGACTTCCGACGTCTAGTGCATTTCAGTCATGATTCAGATTTAATCAGGAAATCGAGCTGTATCTGCTTCTTTTTTCTTCTACTAATCATCGTCTTTTTTAATTCATCTCGTCGTATAATATTGCCTAATAACTTCGGCCATCTTTTTTAATCGTCGATATTAATCTACCTTTCTGCTCTAATTCTCATCTCCTTTAGGATTGACACATCTTTGCGATATTCCATTCACTAAGCCACGAGCATTTTTTGTGCTTTTAATTTATGCACAACAAGTTTTTTCTTCTATATTCACAATTCGGAACCTTAAGGTGCCAACCTTAAGGTGCCTTTAAAAATACGAGTTTCCATTGGTCTACACTAGATGGTTATTTTTACCGAACGGACTTTTTCATATTTTGTTAATTTTTTTCTATTTACTTTAGCTATTATTTGTAATGCACAGCTCGCGTGTGCTGTTGCTGTTACTTTTTTCAATATCAGGCGTAAATATCATGAACAAGTCACTGATATTGCCGAAAGCGTTTATAGCGCTCTTTGCACGATTTAGTACTACGAACGTTTCCCAGTAAATCACACGCTGTTAATTGTAGTTTATTCCTCATCTAGCACGCGCTTCGAAACCATTTCATGCTCAATCTATAGTTTTGGATACACTTATTTTCTAACTTGAAATCCCATAAACCATATACCCAATACAGTCGATTAAAATTCTTTTTATAAACATATTTATTCAAAATTTACTAATCACACATGCTCATCGTATACTTTTAGATATACCATAATAATCTTTTTACGCATAGAGTAGATTTTTTTTTTTTTAAATTTCAAAAATATTTAATTGAAACTCTGTTGATCATCAACAAACCCAACAACATTTTTATCGTTGCGAGGTCCGTGTGCGGGCGTGAAAGTATTAATAATTCCACATACCTGAGTCTAGGTTTTCTTAACTTCGTGTTTAGTTCACCGTTTCTTACAATAAATCGAATGTCTGATTAGTCGTTCGAATATTTCATTTCTCATAATTCCGATCATTTTATCGATTTTATATATTTTCTCATTTATCTCGTACATAAATCCTTATTATTATATTCGTCTAAGATATTCATCATATTCAAACCAAATATATGTATATATATATACATATACATATACATACATATACATACATACACACACACACATATATATATATATATATTATTATTTTACAGCCGATTGACTGATTCACCCAACACAATATTCCTCCACAAAATACGGTCACTGACTGCCTTCTTCAAATCTGCATATTTCGTAAAACCCGTCTGCTTTAGCACCGTATCGACAAATGTTATTTTAGGACGTTCACCTAAAATTTTACCATCTATAGCATTAAGAGTACTATTTTCGGACCGCATTACATGTCCTAACAAACGAAGACGAGTTTTCCGTATCCTGTTGAGTATCGCTTTTTCTTCTATTCGTTCTAGCACTGCTTTATTCGTAACTTTTTCGGTTCAACTAATTCGTTGCAGTTTTCACCAGTACCGCATTTCAAATGCTTCCAGCCGACTGCAATCTACTTTCTTAAGTATCCACGTTTCTGACCCATACAACGTTATTGACCAGACAAATGTTTTCATAAGTTTTTTACGTAATTCCAAAGATAATGAACACTGTTCTAGCAAACGAATATTTTTCTTTAAATGCTGCTTCGCCCAATTCTTTTACGAATTTCTGATGTACAATCGAGGTTATATGTTATTATCTGACCCAAATATTTGAAAGATGTTACTTGTTCTATATTTACATTGTTCAACATAATCTTTATTTGATGTTGCTTATTACTTATGACCATGATTTTCGTTTTGGGTATGTTTATACCCATCCCATGTTTCCTCACATTTTTATGTATAATTTATTGATCATTGTTACAAATTCTTTCGGGCTTTCTGCTAGCAGCACTTGATCGTCTGCAAATTTTATCGAATTAATACTCTTTCCGCCATATTTTAATCCGTATTTATTTTCGCCAAATGTATATATATATATATATATATATATATATATATATATATATATATATATATATTATCCGAGGTATAGACGTGATAAAAGTTTTCAAATGAGTACATGTGCAAACCTGATTAATTATGCATAACTAGTTTAAAAATTCCCTCAAAATAAAATTCAAATTATTACATATAATGAATAATGAAATGATCATCAAAAATCTTGGAAAATTCCATTTTTTTTTTTAAGTTCAATGCGTACAAACAAGTTTTCACTTGTGATTAAGGTAAAACTTAACCATTAATAACAACAGACGTTATATGTATAATTATATATATATATATATATAATCAGGTTCTTTTTTGGGAAACAAACGTAAATGAATTATCACGAAAAAAATATATAAAAAGTAATATCTTAATTAAATTAATTAATTAGTCGGATATTTCTTCCGATAACTATCCCTCTCCCTGACCCTAGCAATGACCATGAATTCCCGTTGTTGATGGCAGTCGTTGTTGTTCGTCCTTAAATACGGGCGTTAATTTATAGAAAATTTAGCTGCTAATTAAATTTGTTGCTGAATTATATTATTATTATCATTAATTTTGAAAAATATGAGATTTTATATTTATCGAGGAAATTCAACTACCGTTTTTTAGCGTATCGCATAAATCTTGGCAGTTTTTTCGTCCATACGTTCATGTTAAATACAATACTTCAATATTCTGGCGATTAATTTATTTTGTTGGTCCGGTTCTCATTTTTTGACTAGTTTAAGCGGACTGCTCGGATTAGACATTTATATTATTGGTGATAGTGAAATTATATATAATTTACGCGCATTAAAAGAGGTAGGATACCTACTATAAGTCAGGTGGTAATGTAAGAAAGGGGCCCGGCCACGCCCCGAAATGAGGAAATAAAGAAATAATAAGCTACGGCAATCTGAATTGCGTATGGTAGATTTCCAAATTCAGCGACCTGTGCTCGGAAAAGTGTTCGAAAATGTTGTAAAGACTGAATGAATGTATTGTTGCAAATGACGGTCATCTGAACGACATTGTGTTCCACAAATGATAGTAAGCTAATCTCTGGTTTTTCCATTTTTAAATAAAATTTCATACAAAAATGTTGGTGGACTAGTTTTTGTGTTATTAAAAAAATAATAAAACCGTCCGTCTTCACTGGTTCACCCTATATATTTAATTTATTATTAGTTCGATACGTTTCCGTAATTTATAAAATGTGGAATGTAGCGATTTTTATTTTAAAATAAAAGACAAAAAAGAAGTTAAAATCACAAAAAGTTTTTTCGTTATGAAAAATCACAAAGCTTTTCGAATGTTAGACAATTATCAAGTGAATATTTATCAAAAGATAAAAAATATAAAATGAAAAAATATTAATTTAAGATTAAAATTCGCAACAAGTCATCGGAATGAAGAACAGTATTAATAAAACACCCTGATGATGAATCAAATTAATATATTTACATTTTATATTTTTATCATTTTTTTAAAATATTCACTTGATAATGACCTAACAACCGAAGTGCTTTGCGATTTTTAATGAAGAAAAGAATTTTTAGCGATTTTAACTTTTCTTTTAATGTTTAGTTTAATCCGTTATAGTAAAATGATTTTCTACATTGTTGAACATTCGAACTTATTGCGCATTTGACTCTTTTAAAGTGTTTGCGAATGGGTCTCAAGTATAATACGAGCGGCATCGTGGCCCTTCTTAGAGATATAATCTACATCCGCCATCGCTATAAGTTCTTCTGGTTCTTTTAGTAGCGTATTTCTTGTCAGTAGAAGTTCAGAAAGGAGGCTATCTCTATTTTTGTATTCGATGTAGGATCGAATCTCGATATTATCTTCAATATTTTAGGTGTACAATTATGATCATTTCTTAATGTGACAAATAGAGAGACAAAATCTTTATATAGAATAACTCGGGTCTGTTTTAGTATTGTCCTTTTAATAGCGGCATATTTATTATGCTTTCGTGTTCGAAATATGATTGAAAAGAACGGTTAAGCTTTGCCTGAACCATTAGTATTAACTGTTCGTATTGTGTTTAACGTGATTCCCCAGTGGCCGGAGTTAGATCTGAACGAATAATTGTTTTTAATACTAGTTTACTCTTTTTGTAAAGATCGATATATTGAAAGATTTCTAAAATAGTTTTTTTACGACGAAATTATTATTTCGGTTTATTTTGTTCAACGGCGTATCAGTTTCATGTGTACAAAAAGCATCTGTCTTTCTATTATTATACTTTTTATTAGCTTTGGAAAAGTCAGGCAGTATGTTTAAAAATAAAATACTCAACTGTCTAAAAATCAAGAAATTGTCAGAACAAAACGTCCTAATCACGCGTACATATGGAATATGAAATCGTACAAAATGCACCTTTAAGAAACTTGTTGAGACGGAGAGGACCCACAAAATAGTAATGTCGGATATTAAGCCAATACGTTGAAAAGGCCGTCGACTTAATGTGTCGAATATAGTTAACGTGATGCGCAGCTAAAATGGTAATAGGTAAGTCACGTGACGGTAGGAAGAAACGATGACGGCTGGATGAAATTAATTAAGAAATGGCAACCAAAGGAAGGAAACAGAAATTGTAATTAACCGAACACAACGTGGCAAGACGATATAGAGAGTTCAGCCGGTGTGAAAGGTGGAGGAACGGCAGTGGATTGATATAAACGCATTGAGATACATACGTACATGTATGTAATTCACCTCTTCAGAAGTAATGTACGTCTTTAGAATGGAATATGATATGTTTCGATCCAGAAAAAATGTTATCTTAAAAGAAAATAAACGATTATGAACATTAAGATCTCTTTCTTTAAGAATTCCAATGTCTCGAGAATATGTGTATTCATATCAGCTTTAAAGGATGTTTGTATGTTTAAAACATCATGGAACTTACCATAAGGTGAAAACCCGGTTTAAAAAAGGAAGAAAAAAGAATAATGAACTAAAATTAGCTTCTTCATATTATCTCATAAATAAAATGAATTTCCCAGTAATGCATTTATTTAAACGCTATTAATGTCTATATATATATATATATTATATTTGTTTATTATAGTGGTATCAACGGAAAAAGAACCTATTGATGGATGGGTAAATAATGTTTATGGACCGACTGGATTAGTAGCCGGAGCTGCTATCGGATTAATAAGGTCTTTGCATGTGAACGAAGATTGTATAGCTAGCATAGTACCATGCGATTACGTTATCAATGCTACGATTGCAGCTGCTTGGGATGTGGCTAATAGAAAGTAAAAATGCTTTAAATTGTTCAAATGTAAATCTTGACGATTACTTATCGAGCGTGTAAATTTAAAATCCTATCCTATAAGCGAGCAATCGATTTTCTTTCTTTTTTCATTAAACTTCTTATCCGCCCGAATTATAAATTTTAAATTATTATTATTATTATTATTATTATTAATATTAATAATTTCGGTTTTTAATATTATTAATTTTTATCTATTCGTTTTAGAAGCGAGCCCATGCAAATTTTGGCGAACGACAACAATAACAACAATAATAGCGATAATAATAATGCGAACGATACGAATGGCCTGATCAAAGAACAGCAACCAGTTCCTATTTATAATTTTAGTAATTATCGGAATCCGGTTACGTGGAAAGTCTATATGCGCGAACACGAAAGATACGAACCTTATCTGCCTTCGATGTTGTCGGTAAGCGGTAAACAGTACTAGAAAATTATTCTATATAGAGCGAATTTTCGTTTAGACGCCATAAATGGTCGAAGAAGGTACAATGAGTAACCTAATATCGGTGGCTTGTCATTGTTTTCCTCAGGATTCTTTACTTTCCCGGCAAGCTAATTTGTCGACCACTGGAATATCTGAGTCGATTAGAAGATGAAAAATTTTCGTGCTAGTAGAATGTTAAATTATTACCCAACGAGGCACATATTATATGCACATTAATATATATAATATTTATATATTTTAATGTATGCGTTTTCGTGGAAGTCAATGGTAAACCATTCTGTATTAGGTTGCTTACGATGCATTAATAAATTTCCGAAGTTACAAACACAAATCTGTTAATTTCGACAAACATCAGAAGGAGGCGCCCTTAATTTTTTTTTTTTTTTTTTAAATTAGTTTTTGAATTATTCGATCGAATATTTTTCAGTAAAATAATTCTTTCTTAGATTTAAAAAAATAAACGAATGTAAAAAATTCGAAATCTCTAAAATTTTACGATGGTACTCGCCGTTAGAGCTAGAAGTATACTGTCGCGCTGTTATGTTCGCATTAAGGTATAACGCGATGGTTACCTGGCAGAGACAAGTATTCTGCTTACATAATGATGGTTCGTCGGTAAGTATGGGTATAACTCTCGATCACCGGGAAAGGATAACGGTTCAAGGCCCGGAGCATATAAAGTCAGCAGCTTGGTTTGCGCGACTATATTAAGTAAGCTTACCAAGTCTGTTACAGAAGACATCTTTAGAGAGGGCCGCAAACAAGCAGTTCACTGCGTAATAAAGTTTATGACGTCGCTCTCGCGAGATGGCAAGAGTCTTGGATGTGATGTCAAGACTCTACTGCCGAGTGTAACTGATCGGGAGAAATACGAAAGGTTTGTGCCTTTTAGGGCGTTTACAAGGTTTGGAACACTTCACGGTCCATTTGCATGCTACGAGCAAATTTTTTTCTCGGGGAAACGCCTGGTCAGTGTGTCTGTGGAACCGGAGCGTGTACAATCAGTCACTTGTTGAACGCACGGCCAGATATGCCGGAAGGTACTTGTCGCCGAGCAAATTCAACCAGGGAAATTGCCTTCGGCTGGTATCACCAAATTATTGGTGTGTTGGCAGAGAGCTAAACAGCTACCTGGTCAATCGTTCGAGATCTCCTGTGCTTTCTCTGTAGTTCGCACTCGAAAGTGGAGATCAAGTTGCACTGAACAGCAGCACAGAGCCTCAAACTCATCACCCGAGATAATATCTCCAGTACCTGATAATTCGGATTTGTGCTTCTTGTTTGGGGGTAGTGGTTCCGTGACGAGAGTTTCACTGAATGATACTTGTCGTTGATTACCACCTCGGCTTCGGACCCGAGACAGTGGTAGGTGATTAGTTTGGACAGTAGACAGCTCCGCAACTCTTCAATTGCGCCACCAGATCATCTGGCTAGAAAGCTGTCTAGGTTTTTCGAAGGAACGGGACGGCGGTATAAACATAAAGGGACTCGTCCCAAGTTGAGATACGCCGGCTCAGGGAAGATGGAGGGCCTCTCAAAAGCGAAATAAATTCACTGTGAAGCAACTAAGGCTAGAGGCATGAGAGAGAGGAAGTTAAATCAGAGGCGAGACATGCGTGAGAATATGATTAGGTTAGAAAGAGAGGACTATTCTTTGAAGTGAGGAGGGATGGTAGAGATAATCAAAGGAAATGAGGATATTGGAGACGGAAAGAGTGATGCTACACACGGTGCATTGAGGAGTCGGAGTTCTTGTTGATCAGGTATCAATGGGTGAGTCTTGTGTGACTTAACCGCACGCTGCTGAGGACAAAGTCATCTCTGCGATTTGGAAGCGAAGTCTTCAGAGGTAAACCGGGTTTATTAATTTTGCGAAGCTTATTTAATGAGGAAGTTGACTGCCACTTTTGTTGCTACAAAGCAAAAAGTCTTGATTTGGCATATTGATATGTATAAACAGATAAACTTTATAAATAATAAATGATCCCTTATATATATATATATATATATATATATATATATATATATATATATATATATATATAATATACTTTTTTGTATTATGTTGACAGTTCTGGATATACTCGCTGAAACTGAATAAATATAATTTCATACATCGTATATATTGCGTTTTTCTTCATTTGTTACCGGCATTAATAGTAGACGGTATTTGTAAACTTCTGGGAAAGGAACCTAAGTAAGTTGTTGGTAAACTTCAAAAAGATAAAACATTAATTTAAACGACGAGGTGAACAATTTACATTTTAAGAAAAATACATTCGTACAATTCGCAGGGAAATTCAAAAAGAAACCGTCTATTCAATCATACAATACACTAAAAAAAAAAAAAGTCTATTAAAATAAAAATCGGTGTTGTTTCCTATTAGTATATTCATACGATTAAATTTAAGTGATCGATATAATGAATATTAAATTTTTATTCATTAAAAACGAAAAATCGAGTAAGGTTTAGATAATGCTAAATTTACTAATAATAATATTTGACGTTTACGGAGGAATTTAATTGGACTTTTTACGCGAGTACACGTGCGTGTGTGTGTGAAAATATTTAGAAAATTTAAACGAATATTCAGATTTAGACGTTATTAACTTCACACGACGGTTAGACGTATTTATGAAATACCTTCACTTATACACTGTCGTCAAATTATTATAAACGGAGATTATTTTAAAACGGAATTAATAAGTTGACGTTAATTTAAGGAAAAATAATGAAAGAAACGATATACTAAATGACGGTTAGCTGATCACAGTACAAGCAGAATTATTCGATTATTATTAGGAGAATGTAATTAGGATATATTAAATAGGAAAACTAAAGAGGAATCCAAATAAACTGGTTGCAGACTTGGTAATAATAGTAAGTTTTTATAACGAGATTAGAGTCTTTCAGCAAAAGTGAAAAGGAACTCAACACGGAGTATCTTCAATTGGTGTCCTAAGTCCTTGCTGGCTCATTTTCTATTTCTTGCTTCTTCCAACAACTCTCCAATTTTCCTCGTTCCCGTCCAGTCATTTATGTTCCTTAGCTTAAACCTATTATTGATCGCGCTGCAGTCATTCCAAACTGGCAATTTGGATTTCGGAACCAGCACTGCATCTTGCAACAAGTTCAAAGGGTCACTCAAATAATAGAACGATCCTTCGAAGACAGTAAATTCTGTCCCTCGGTATTCCTCGACGTCGAAAAAGCCTTCGACCGCGTATGGCACGAAGGTCTCATCCACAAACTGAGCAGAATACTACTGTATAACTTCTGCGAAAAACTGAAGTCATACTTGTACAAAAGAAGCTTCAAAGTTGAATTTAATGGACTCTTATCAAATCGTCATATGATTCAAGCTGGAGTTCCGCAAGGAAGTGTACTGGGTCCGATGTTGTACCTAGTCTACTCTGCTGACACTCCTACGATTCCTTCGGTAACAATTTCTATGTTTGCAGACGATACTGCTCTTCTTTCAGTCAGTAGCTCTTACGAGATGGCAGTCAAACATCTACAGTTAGCCATCGACAACATTTGCGACTGGGCCAAAAATTGGAAAATTAAATTAAATGAAAATAAATCTACCAGAGTCGATTTTTCTCTACGTTCCGCCGGCTATATTCCGTCAATCGCGAATGGAAAGTCTATTCCGACTAGCGAGTCCGTCAAGTACTTGGGATGCATCTCGATCGCCGCTTGAACTGGAATCATAATGTCAAAACCAAGAGCCAGGAACTTCGCCTTAAATTACGTAAGCTCTGTTGGCTGCTTGGATATCATTCACCTGTTAGTTTAGCAAACAAACGACTTATTTTGTCTATCTATTCTAATGCCCACTTGGTGTTATGGCATCCAACTCTGGGGCACCACGAAGAGATCGAACAGGCTCATTATTCAGAGATTTCAAAATAAAGCACTTCGCTCGATAGCTAAAGCCCCTCGGTATGTCCCCCATGCTTTGCTACATCGCGATTTAAAAATTTTGGACGTCGACGCAGCTGTTAGCCTTCACGCCAGGAAGCACGCGGCAAAACTTTATGGACATCCGAATACAATTGTTGCTGAACTCCTCAATACAGAAGGAGACACTCGTAGATTAAGGCGGACTAAACCGCACGATTTATTATAACTTATTCTTTTATTTACATATTCATATTAAAATTTAGATTTATGTAAAACGCTAATTATAATCTTAGTTCGTGATAAGGGATTGGCCGAATCCGTACCTTCGCTTATGTATTTTTCTATATTAAATGTATTGTGTGTATTGGGCAGTTCAATATTACAAATAAACAAAAAGAAAAAATCCATCCGAAATTCCAAATACCTGTTGGCTGTTTTTCTTTCCAGTCCATTATCTAACATAGTTCTTAATATGCGGAATTTTTCTTCGCGAATTACGTGACCGAAATACGCGATTTTTCTTCGTTCTCTGCTAACTGTCTTTTCAAGACTTTTCCGTCCAAGATATCTTCAGCAGACGTCTCGAGAACTACATTTCCATTGCCATTAGTCGCTTTTCGTATTTTTTTATCGACAACGTCTCCACACTGTGTAGTAGTACCGGTCATATATAGCGAAGGAATTTGAAAAGTGTGGAATGTAGTAGCGATTTAAAAAAAAAATAAACAAGAAAAAATCCCTACGCTATCTTTTATTAACTGATCAGTCCCGTCGAAATTATCGTCTTTTCCACATTGTGTATCGACACATACGCACAAACACACGCGTATATACACATTCGTACTTAGCGGCATACGTAAACACACACGCATGTGCATCACGGCTTAACCTTTTAGTTGCGTTATCGTGTACGATGGTTTTCCTAGAGTTATTTTCGAGAAGAAAAAAATGGCTGTAACATTTTTTTTTGGCGTGGAATTATAAATAAAGTTAATTTACTCTCGTACCTAAATACGAAGTCGATAAGTTTCGATAAGTAAATTCATCAGTTGAGATATACCGTTAACTTTTGCCTTAATTCTTGCACACGAACGTTTTTACGATTAAATACTTAGGTCATCACTACGTTTACCGTGTGATGCGCAGGTGATCGACGTATATTGCGTCATATACTAGCTAGTATTTAATTTTAAATTTCAACTTATTCATAATTATTATTAATTTTTTTCTTGTTATTTTATCGGAGTAAATTTACGAGTGGGAAATAAAAATGGAAAAAAATGATCAAAAATACATTTTACTCATCAATACTGGTTGTGCACACATTTCCAAGAAGATACTTTCAAAGTAGTTATACTGAATGTCGTTGATATAACGTCTCCACACATAAAACACCATATTAACTTGTAACACAAACACACACACATATATATATAAACACGCATACATGTACATATACACAATATGCATTGCACGTATATTCCTCTCGGTATGCATATCTTCTATTTTCAGTATAGTAAGCTACGAAGGTACTCTTTTGTATAGTACATTTACAATTTTGGGATGCTGCAAAAATATGGCACGTTTTCTATAACTTGTTAACACGTCTTTTTTTTTATTCGTCAGTAACGTAAATGCGGCTTATATCCCGATATGGTATTTACGCTACGGAGGTAATTTAACATTTTAATTTTAAAAACTAAGACTTATTTTTAAAAATAAATTCTAACAAGTTATAACAAATTACAACGAATTCTAGCAAATACAATTTATAAAGGTAATATTTCTTCCATTGCGATTGTTAAGCTTACGGAGTAATTTAAATTGTCTAACGCCAGTACTTCAGACCATATAAAATAATAAGCTGATATAGAGCTTCATAAATTCTGTCATTTACAAAAATACTCTTTTAAATTTAAAAAAAAAAATATATATATATCTTATTTTACCGGATAAAACTGCAGTTTTAGCTTTGCCAAATATTTTAGTATAATTTCTTTATACATTTCTCGAATATCGATACAAAAGATAATTTTCAATATCATCTTTCGTTGCATTTTTATATAAAATGTTCATCGGATCGAATTTCCGAGCGAATATTTGCTGTCGAAGGCGGTCAGATATTGGCGCGTCAATTAATCAGACGATGACTTTGAACAAGTATTAATTATTTTTCGAATTATTGGAAAAATAAAACAAATATTATACAATAACTTAATTTTTAAGAAAGCGTATACTAAGCACATACAAGACGTAATTATATATATACATATACACACACGCATATATGTATATAAATAAATAATAAATTAAAATCGTTAAATCCGTATTAACAGATAGAAAGGTTTTCGACTATTATGACATTTTCGAGTGTACATAATTAAAAAAAAAACACAACAAAAATTACATATACTTATACATGCACACATATGTATATGCATAAATAATAAAAAATATTTAAAAGTATTAAATTCGTATTAACAGATAGAAAGGTTTTCGGCTATTAAGTCATTTTCAAGTGTACATAAATAAAAATAATAAAAATAATAAAGAAAAAAAAAATAAAATAAAATGTAAGAAAATAATTAATTTAGAAGTACAATATTAGAATGAAAAGTAATGTAAAATAACATAATCGATTGTAAACTAAAACCTGATGGCGAACGTGGTAAAAATTAATATGTAGATCGATAATTTGGATAATTGGTATTCATGTTTTAATATCAAGAGGAGAGCTGTTCTCATATATACGATTGTTATCAAAACTGCATTTACACCGATTATACCGGTATTTTCATGAACGAATTTTATCCGTCAGTTTATTTGTTCTAGATTAATACTGATCTCGATTACACACACACATATATATATATATATATATATATATATATATATATATATATATATTAAATACGTACATATAAATATATATATTTTTTTATACATAAACATGTGTATATGTTAGTATGTATGTATAATAATCGCTGTTCGAATGAATAACATTGAATATTTATTATAAAGAAGCGTTTTAATAAATGCGAAATAATTCGCGTCTACTTTACGCGATCGTTAAAAAAAAATAAAAATGTTTAATCCGTAGATTAGGCAAAGCTTACGATAAAATCAACAAATTATTAGATGTGTTAGTGTTCTTCAGTGTCAGACAATGGCAAATGGTCGACAGTAATGTAGAAAAACTGTGGAGCAAACTTTCGCCGGAAGACAGGAAAATTTACTACTTCGATATGGAACAGCTTAATTGGCTGTCTTATTGCAAAACCAGCTGTTACGGTATTCGACAATACATCATTAACGATCCGCTCGACACTATACCGAAGGCTATGAAAAGAAGGAAAAGGTACGCCAGAACCGATTTTAATGTTGCCTTTTCTTCGGCTTATATACGCCTAATGTCTATGCATGTTTGCGTGTGTTTGTGCATATTTGTATGTAAACGTACGTGTGTGTGTAATAACGATTCTGAAGATGACGATAATGTTAAATGTTCAATTAATTTTTGCTATTATTCGTGCCACGGTAAATATTTCCTTTTAAATTCGTATTTTAGGGTGTTTGATATAAAAAAAAAATAAAAAAATTAGCTAATAGATTTTACATCGAAGTAGATTCGAAATTCTGGTAATTTGTTAGTATATGGTCGATCTATTCCCGATTTTTATTTTAAAAAACTGTTACTCGCTACTATTTACTAGGTCCGGATTTTACTCCACTCTCTCCAATTCTTATTTCGATTACGTTGGATACTCATTGGGTTCTTCATCGTGTTGATGTTTAATGCGTTCCTGAAGGTTTCCATCACGATGCTTGTTGGCGAAGTTTCAACGGGTGGGACTAAATCAAATCAGGATCGATTTCATTACCGGATTAACAAAAATGAAACTAGTTAATACCCTCGTATTTGCGATATTTTTATACGAATAAGAAATAAACAAGACAGATCGAAAATCGACGCATTTGAAGTACTAACATTGTGCAGTATGCTGAAAATTCCACGGACAGCAAACTCAATTTTAAAAGAACTAAACATTAAACGACGTCTCATAAGTTCTAAAATATGACGATATGCACGCGTAAGAATGATAATAGTCTTGCGTATTAATTTGACACATCGAAGGGAAAAGAACTGAAGACAAATCTAAGTACTGTAAATTTAATTAACAAGCTGGAAAATCATTTGCTCTCGGCAAAGTGCTACCGGTCGATATTATTCGGCTGTTGGATAATAGAACCTGATTAAGAAAACGGTTTAAGAATTTACACTGACAGGTGTAATTCCAAAGAAATTACCATTAAATTAACCGTTGTGAACAGCGCCAATCATTAGACGACCGTCGAGGGTTTGTTCTACACATCTGTAGCAGAATAATAAATAAATGTGAATGCAACCTTCTTCCGAAGGTATAATTTGCGTTTCGTACTAGGTACGAGAGAAGTATTAATAGCGTTTTGCAGAAATGTCGTAGAAGATGTTTTTAACTACTTTCAGGATTGTATAAAAGATCATTTGATAACATTGGAGAGAAATTAACAGAAATCCACGTCAGGATCGGATTACTATTACAAGCTGACTTGATGTTGTATTCTATCTCCCTTATTACTGTAAGTAGAGTTTTCAACGCTGTTCTTGTAAGGAATGCGGCATAGTAATGATAAACGTCATTCGATATGATGATGAAAAACTGTTTGATAGGATGAAAGATGTTAGACGAAAAAACAACGGTAACCTAAAAATACATACGAAAAACCAAGATGAACTGCACAACTTCCGTAACTAATGACAATACAGGGAATGGTAACATTCGTATCAATTGAAATGAGTTTAAAAGAATGAATAAAATATCCCGGATGTATAACGACAAAGAACCTCAATCTAAGGTTAGATGTGGACATGCTAAAACAGCTTTCAATAATAATATGAAAAATCTATTAATACGTCAGGTAACTTTATCCTCGAAATCCGGCCAAAGATAGTTCAATATTATATTTATTCAATTCAGTTAGCAGCTGTTTCAAACTAAAAACCAATCGATTTGAAGGAGCAGTAATGTGAAAAATGTTACGGATATAGTTCGGACATTTTAGACGATTACTCGAGCAATAATTAATTACTTCGTGCATTCGAAATACTTTGATCTATTCCATCAAACAGAACATACTACTATATGAAACAATGGATGACGACGTCGAATGAAAATTGAGGAGACCGACAATATGGAACAGTACAGTATAATTAACAGGTTCAAGAGAGGAAAATAGATTTGATCGAAGATTAGTACAAAATGAGCAGCTACGAGGTCTTCGATAATTCTAAATTTTATCACGTGTTTATGTTCGCCCCATAATTTTCTTCATCAGTGAAATAATTAAATAAAATATAGAAATACCACACACACACACACAATATATATATATATATATATATATATATATATATATATATATATATATATAAGGAAATATCAACAGCTATACAGAACTGGACAGATAAACACTGGAGATAACTAGTAAAATAACCAAAATAAGCATTCATTCGATTGACATCCATTATGCTATAAGAATATATATCGACATATGTATATATATATATGAGCATATACATATACCTATATATAAAGCAAATCAACTATCTATTCATTGGGCAGCGAACGAGATACATCTGCAGGGAAATAAAAAAATGACGGTGAACTGCATGGAAAACAATTTCTTCATTGGCTTAGCTCAATAGGGATCTCTTAAGGGGTTCCTCATCAGTTTACCGATTCACGAGAATTGTTCAGGCGACGTCCACAACTAACTTGGATTTATAGGATCTTCTTCTTAATATGTATACACTCATACATATATATAACATATATATCCCTTATTTATGTATATATATATATATATATATAAATTATAATGTTTATATATATGTCGCGGTTAATTGCTAGAGTGCTCGACTATCAACTCCACAGTCGAGGGTTTGATACCAGCTTGCGGCATAAATTTTTTCATCATAATGTAACTCCTAATTATCACGATGTAGGCAGTGACACCCCACCCGTTTGCGTTGCATATAATTAGTGCTTTGAATGCTAGTCCATTTCGTATGTAAAAATTAAAAGTACAATGGCTAGTCACGACGTTCAGCGAAGAAGAATACGACCTTGATGATGATGACGATACGTAATTATATACGTATCTGTGATGGGACTTTAACGAAGTGGACGATAAAATATTATACGAATATATTTTTGCGGTGTGTGTGTGTGTATATGTTGATTACGAATACGCTTGCGAAAAAATAATTTTCGTTAAATCGATAATTATATCGAATCCTGTCTCGTTATTTATTTAATTCTTCGACTTTTTTTTTTTTTTTGAATTTCAGGATGCTGATGATACACTATACGTGTCTGGCGCTAGCAACGATCATCGTATTTTATTTTACATTTAAATTAACTAAATTATTTAATATAAATTAAGTTTTTTAAATATATACGCAATAAGACTGTTTATACTAGAATTATTTATTATATATAGCGTTTTGTTCGCGCTTACATATACAAATAAACACACGCGCGAGCACAGCACACATATATGCGTGTATGCGTGCTTATATGATATAAAAAGATTTAAAAAAAAAAAAAAAAATATATAAACAGCCGAAATTACATATTTCCCTTGTAATTCTGCGATGTCGTTTCCGATCAAACGTACGTTAATACAGGATAGGAATCGTCCCTAGCATTGGTGGTAATTTTTAAATAACATTTATACGAATTTAACACTCCAACCTATATATATATAGTAAACGGTGGACTTGTAAAAAATCGAATACTATAAAAACTTTTTTATAGGAAGTTAATATTTCAGAACGAAAATGTTTATTGTTATAAATCTGAAAAATTAAACTATAGCCGATACGAATTTATTTAAAATAACATATCAACGCGTACAAAAAGCTCACCACTCGTTGATCGTTGCTTTAACGGAAGTAAATAAATCAAAACGATATTTTCTCTTTTTTGTAAAACGTAGTGAATTTTTTTTTTCGAATACTTAAGCAAATTAATGCGGAATGATTTTTGAACTTTATTTTGGGGAAAATCGTATTTTATAATTTATAAAAATATATATATCTTTACATTTCTAACGTGACTTCGAAGTCGATAATCATTCAATTATTTCGTCGATTTAATGCTAAAAATTACGAATTTAAATTTATTTTAATTATTTCATATTGCTAACGCAACGAATATGTTAAATTCGATGATAAATACGATCCTAGCAAGTTCAAATTAAAATCGTCTTCGTTCTGCCCTATTTTTAAGATTTGCATTCAATTATTTGATCTATATTGTCTTCACTCTGTATCGGTTTCCTTCAATTTTCCCTTCAATTACACGAAATTTGGATTGTGTCGATACGAGTGGACATATCCATTTAATTCTTCTACTTTTTAGTATCCAAATTAAGCTTCTCGACTCGTTTGTGTTTTTAAAAACTTTTTCATTTGTTTCTGTCCAACTAATTTTCTGTGTAATCTACGTCAGCACCGAGTTTCGAAGACCTCTATTTTTTTTATACATTTGCCGATCGATCGTCCAAGTTCCCGATCCATACATCGGCATGCTCGATACATTCGATTTAACAAACCGTTTCCTAGTTTCTATGTTTATATTTCTCAACGTTAGTAAAAATGTATTTTTATTGAAAATCATAAATATATATATATATATACACCTTTTCCGACACCATGGATAAGACATTGATCGATTAGATATTTTCAAAATTCATATAAGTACGAACGCCGCAAAGCGGGAAATGCGGAATTATTTCAGTAAATTAATCTCGCATTAATATATCGGAGGTGCGCATTCCGACGATGCAGTTATTTATTAGTAAAAGTAAAAAACGTCTACCAAAATAACAAGTTTATAAGTTCGGTTAATGTATTTGACATTTGATTAAAAAACAAATGAACCAAATATTTTACACAACCTCATATTATAACGTAGAAATGGCAGAAATATATGTATATATATATAGGTACCACACACGCAAATACACACACACATGTATATATATTTTGTGTTGTGCAAAAATTTTGCCTCTATTTTATGTGAATGTTTTTAGTTTCTTCTTATTCGCATAAAAGAAACCTTTAAACATTTATACTACACAAATATTTAATGATCTGAGATATTATCTCATATTATAATCAATATATATATAATATGATAAACTTATACCTGGCGGTTAATATACAATATATATGGTATATAGTTAATAAATCAATTATTCCTAAATGTACATAACCTTGATTTTATATTATTTCGTTATAAAAATCTTCGATTTTATTTGTAAACTCAATTGAATTGTAAATTAACGACTTGTATAATTTATGATATAGTAGTCTACCAAATCGCGTGATTTAAAAAAACAGGACAGATGGGTATATATATATATATGAGAATATATATTTGTATATTATGTATATATATATATATATATATATATATATATATAAATATAGATTTACGTTGATGTTTAAATAAATTAGCGAATAAACGAATATAAATAATTATACGTATTGCCAAACGAAGTAAAAATCTAAACAGAAATAATTCGGATTTATCTTTTTTCCTTAAGGCTAAGCACACACCTACAGTAAACTATTCGACTGTTTCCTGTAATTAAACCCTAGAGAAGTAAGTTTATACGTATGTATATATATATATATATAAGACACATATCGGATGACGTCACCTATGTCTGTAATTACAAGGCTAGAAGATATAGGAACATTAAATGAGGTAGTATTTTATTTTTTGTTGACATTTTTAAAACCAAAAATTTAATTATTATCTCACTTTTCGAAAATTATTGAGTCTACGTGTAAAGTAAATTTTTACTTTTGTCATTACTTTTGTTAATGAACTGAATTTGTGAGAACACATTCTTCTTAAAATTAATTAATCGGATAGCTTTCTGGCCCCTTTCCGTTATGTGCACTCTCAATAATACGTACTACTGACGTTTAGTGATTCTTTAAAATAACATTCAAAATTAATTTTCTCCTTGAATCTTTTACGGCTACAGAAAATATTCTTGCGCAGTGCTACTTGTTAATTATCGACAAAGTAATGTAACTAGTGTACATTTTTAGTTACGAGATTGTTGATTTCAATAAAACTATTTTAAATTTTTAATAAATAAAATTGACATATTTTGATGAAAATTCAGTCTGCGTCCGCAAAATTCTATATCCGAATAAATTTTGTCAGGCGTGTACGGTCCGCCATTAATTACGTGATATATATTTATTAGGTGCTTCGATTTCAGGGAAAATTTCCACATTGTAATTTAGCAGTGCGAGCATTTCATCAATTTCGTTAAACAGTTTTCTATATTTCGAATGAAATTTCATACACACACACACACACACATATATATATATATATATATATATATATATATATATATATATATATATATTCTTTTAATGAAAGGAGTTTAATGCGACCATTCGCAAAAACAATTATAAGTCACCAAACAGCGCAGGAAATATTAATATTATATATACGAATGGAAGCGATATACTTGGATATCGATGTAGACCAGACGTCAGAAGGAAATAAATAGAAGGACAAAACGAGTATTGGAATGAATGGTGGCTGCTACGTAAGAGAAGAAACATCGGCAGACCGCTTTCTTTTTGGAATGACTATATAATTCAGGTAGCGTGGAAGAACCGAATCCAGAAAGCTTATTTAGGAAAACCTACGTTCAACAATGGACCCTATATAGGATAATATATATTTTTATTTTTTTTTTATTTTTTTACTTATATCGGTCCACTGCTGAACGTAGGTCTCCTCAATAAATAAATTGAGCAGAAAATAGACTAATCTCCCGTGCGGGCCAGGCATATTGGAAAATGCCAACAACACAACTGACCCGGCGGTCACCCATCCAAGTACCGTTGCTTAACTTCGGCAATTAGATGGAAAATCGCCCTACTCAACGCGCTTTGCCCGTCGGCATATATATATGTATGTATATTATATATATATATATATATATATATATATATATATATATATATATATATATATATATATAAGTAAATGAATACTTTGAAGTATTTATTCGGAAAAATCTATTGTATTCAATCAGTTGTGTTGTGCTGTACATTATAAACGTTTTTATCAACAAACTCATTCTATCTATCACACGCATACACGTAAACACACACACATACAACATATATATATATATATATATTTTAAATTTTTTTTACAATCTGACCTCCTAGGTCATTTATCAAAATTTTTGACCATGTAATAACGTGACGGAGAAGCACCCAGTGGTGCTCACCCAGCAGCTGCTACCTTAAACAAGGTCCAGTGGTTTATTACGCTTCAACCTCCTGGTGTCACTGGAGGTGTTCAGCAATCTTTGAGCCAAGGTATTAGGATGACCTTCCAGTCTAAGTACATGTCTTTGAGCGTACTGCTTTATAACATCGGACACATATGGAATATTCAAGTCTCTATGTAGAGTTGTGTTGGTGTGCACCTGTCATTGTTCTTAATATTTTATTTTGAAACGTTTGTAGCACCTTTATATTTGTTTTTTTTTTTGCACAACCCCATAGCTCTATTCCGTAGGTCCAGACTGGCTTTATAACTGCTGTATATACCAAACGCTTATTGGTCAATGAGAGAACACTATTCCTGCCTAAGAGCCAATTCATTATTTGCTACTCATTTAGCGGGTGTCTTTAAACCAATACAGGCGCTCCATCCAAGAAAATCCGCGTTGATACTGATAACATAAGCTCGTCTATGCAACTTACCTCATCGGTGCAGCTTAACTATACGACTAAGTTTACGTCACCTCAAGAGGTGAAAAGTACCATAAAGTCCTTAAAGCGCAACAAAAGTCCAGCTTTTGACCTGATAACAGCGAAGTTGCTTGAGGAATTGCCTCGAAAAGCTCTAGTGTTGCTTACATATATATGTAATGCCATAATTCGCTTAAGCCACTTCCCGATGTATTCGAAGTTTGCTGAAGTCATCATGGTTCCGAAACCCGGGAATGACCCGCACTGTGTGTCCTCTTATCGGCCTATATCTCTGTTACCCATATTGTCAAAAGTAATGGAAAAATTAATATTAAAAGGCTACGCCCCTATTTAGATTTTAATAACGTAATACCGAATCATCAATTTGGTTTTATGAGACAACATTCCACAGTGGATCAATTGCACAGGATAGTAAATATAATAGAAAACAGTCTAGAAACGAGACAGGTTTGTACGGCGGCGTTTATCGATGTTGCTCAGGATTTTGACAAGGTGTGACATGAAGGCCTATTGTTAAAACTGAAATCATTACTTCCACCAAATTTATATCTTCTGATTACTTCTTATATGCAAGATCGGTACTTGTACGTTATGAACACGCACTCTCTGAGATTCATCCTGTTCTAGCAGGTGTACCGCAGGGTTCGGTCCTGGAGCCTACACTGTATTTGCTTTACACCGCCGACTTCCCCGTTACTAGGGATGTACACGCGGCTACTTTTGCAGATGACACTGCCTTACTCTCATGTAACACAGATCCGAACATTGCCAGTAATAACCTTAAGGAAGCATTAAACAGAGTGGAACAATGGTTTAAAAAATGGAAGATAGGTGTTAATGAGAGCAAATCCGTTAACGTTCAGTTCACAAATAGGAAGGTTATAGTTCCACCTGTTAGAATCAATAACCTCACACTGCCTATTCAGCCGAGTGTTAGATATCTAGGTATGCACCTGGACAGTCGAAAAAATTAATTATAAAAATATATACGCAAATTTGTAAAAATATAAAATGTAATAAATATTACTCGAAATGCTTTATGATTTTTCATCAAGAAAAAATGTCACTGATTTGAACTTCTTTTTTCTCGTTTACTTTTTAATTAAAAACAAATCACTGCATACTGAACTTTTCAAAATAATTAAACTTTAATTTTATGCTATTTTCAGGTTAGTTATGTAAAACTAAAAAAAAATATAATAACGTCCATAGTACGAAACATCGTGCTGAAAAATAATATTTTTCGAATTTAATATACGCGAAATTTGAAGTTGTATAAAATTTATTAAAAAGTTCGCTACCATATATATAAGTTTCTAATCGGATAAATTAGAATGAACGTAAAAATAATTTGATACTATAGATTATGCAATATGGTATTAGGGAGAAAAATCACTACAAAATAAGCATTCATTTCATTCATTTATACACTCGAGCGTGTATACAATATAGGACACATATAGAGCCTAGTATAAATTTCTATATTTTTATAATAATGCAATAATATAGCATTATGTGGGTCGGGCTGATCCGCAATCTCGACTGCCAATAGAAATACCAACTTGAGCTACCGACGAACTGACTATACGAAATATAGACTTGAAGTAATAACTATAAATAACTGAAAACATAAATATATACATCGATAACTACTGTTATAATGCAGAAATAAAAACCGGAAATTTTAATAGTCATAATAACAATTACGTGTTTTATTCTCTTACGCTGATATCCCTTATAAAATTTATTAAACATAGTTTTCAATATCATCGAGTAAATTCATTGAAAAATTTAACATAACGATTTATAATTATTTTTGTGAAATATCAACTTTACGCGTTTTCTTATATTCGGGCAAGTCAACTTTATTATATTTTTCCCAACATTCAACAATTTGAATTATTTTGTCCGATATATTACGTTTGTAAGATCTTGCACGATGTATCGCCTAACGAACAAACGAGAAGTGACTTCGACTGTTATTCCCCACCACATCATTCGCATTTTTCATTGTTTAATTTTCCGCATTGTTCTTGCTGTTTGTAGTTCCTATACTATTTATTCATAGTTCTCACAGTTAGAACCAACTTTTATTTTCTACTTTCCATTCAATAATCAATTCTAGTAATTTCAGCTGTTTGCGTGGATGGATTTACTGCATCGAGAAATTTTTTTCTAGACTTCGGTCGACTTGTTGCCGTATTTTTCGAATATACGGATGTCTTATATTTTATTATTTCTTAGTTTTCTCTACCATAGCGGCCTCTTACTTCCAGTATTGTGTTCGTCACGCCACTTAATATTTATGTTTTATCAATCGGTGAACTTTACACCGGTGTGCTTGGATTTATTTAGAACTAGCTGACCCGACAGACGTTGTCCCGTCTCAACTATGAATATTGAATTCGCATTGGTATAATTGATGTAAAAAATAATCACTCAAAACATAGTGTTTAATGCTTTACCATACACAACATCTTCATTTTATTTTACGTATATATATATATATATAGTTTTATCCTTGGTCGTCCTAAGGCTCGTTTGCTATCAGGTTTCCACGATGTTGACGCACTTATCCAGCGGTTTTCGGCTCTAGCCACATGTCCGCACCATCTCCATTTACTCCATTTACTATGTTTAATAATACTTACTGCATCTTTAACTTTTGTTGTTTTTCGTATGCGCTTTGTCGTCCATTTGTCCATCAGAGTGATCCCCAGCATAGACCTTTCCATTTTTCGCTGATTAACTTTTATTTTTTGTTCCATATTTTTTTTGTTAATATCCATGTTTCAGTAGCATATGTTAAAACTGGCATTACACACTAATCGAACATACGCATTTTCAGGCTTAATTTTAACTTCTTAAGTATGCTTCTAAGCTTTGAGAATGCCAACCATGCTAATTGCATTCTGGATATTTCACTTTCTAAGTCGTTGTTTACTTTAATTAATTCTCCTAAATAGATGAATTTATCAACCATTTACACTTTTTGCGTGTTTATATTTATATCCTTGTATTTATCTCTTACAAGTTCATTGCACATATATTTAGTTTTATTTACATTGATTTTAATCCCTATTTGTGTGCATTTAGATGAAATACAAAAGTTCAGGTCAAATTGGCAGGATGAAGCTCAATATCGCGGCGTCTGGGAAAAGTTGGGTGAAGCCTTCGTCCAGTAGTGGACTGATAATGGCTAATGAAGAAGAATATATAGTTTTATTGGTATTCTAACACGGTAACGGGCGACATACAACCGGCCATGTGGAAAACATGTTAACTTTTCTTAATTTTTATTACGTTTGTTTCTTTCATAATAACCTTCTGCCGACAATATCAAACACAACACAGAAAGAATTAGCGAAATCGGTCAAGACGTTCACGCGTGATGACAAAGGGAAATGGGGATATATAGATATATTATTTTGAAATATTTATACGTTTAATAAATTATCTGTACTGGTAGAATAGGTTAAATATGTAATGGTTTAATTTGAAATTATCTTTTGGTGAATCGTAAATTTTACAGATAGTGAAATTTGTTTTTTTTTCGTTAAATAAAGTAAATAATTTATATTGAACGCTATTAGACTAATATTTAGATAACAGACTTCAAATTTATATTCTAAGGAATTATTATAAGATTTAGGTTTGTTTATTGTAAAAAGAATTTCGTCCGCTTTTTGTTAGTTAAGTTTTATATATTTTATAGAGTTTTTAATAACGTTCGATGCACTGATAAAGTTTCACTGATAAAGTTGCACGTTGGCGGCTGTAATCATAGTAACACTGATTTCAGCAATATTACTACCGATTAACTGGTAACCAAACTATTGACAATTTTTAACACTTTCCAGGATTGCTGAACTAAATCACCGTAAAAGAACATGTACATTTATAAACTTATTTACGCAATTAAATATAATTACACCTATCCTAAACATATTTTAATATAATTGCACCTTGTTTTAACTTTTAAACTAATTATATAATCTCAAGTAGTTTAAATTTACGTATACAAATTACGATTATAATATTGTAAAAGAGTTTGTTCAGAATTACATAAACTTAATTGGACGGGTTCTGAACAATCTGTTATTTCTACTGTATTTATATTTTACATACACGATATATTTAGCCCATCATCGTTTAAAGAAAATGCCTTGGGAATCCGTTCGATCTTTATATAAAGGGGAAGATTCAGAATTGTTCCGCGACGCATATTTTGTAGCCGTTGTAACTTTGCTAAGTTAGAACGTCTAGTATATGATGGTACAAACATAAAGCATAATTGTTCTTATTATATTTACCTAGATTATTAATTTATTCGCCGAGCTGACGTATAACTATTAAATATTGGATATAGCTTAAAAAGAGACGCGTGAGTTTTATTGCGAGCATATTCAACATTATAAAAATATTTTTTGTAAAATTATCTACAGTTCACCTATAATAAAAACTCGTATAAAATTTATAATTTTGCGTCGAAATTTTATAATGTATGACTGAAGATATCTCTGAACGGCGGACGACGTCGGATACAACAGATTTTAGAATTATTATCAAGTTCGGTTCGGTTTGGTACCGTTGACGAATTTACTAAATAAAATACGGTTAATCTCCTTTTTTTTTGGTATATGGAAGAATTAATGTGCCCCCCAGACAAAATTTATGCTATCCGCTCGTAAATCGTAAAAGAGATTTCATATACAAATGGGAAAATTGTAGGAAAAGTTGAGAAATTTAAATATTCGAGAGCTGGATAAAAAATTGCAGAATACATTGCGACGAAAACAAATCGGAATCCATACAATAGCTACAGACGTATTTAGAAGACTCACTAATGTATACAACCAAAGTTTCCTCTACTTCTAACATTAAAAGTTAATTAATCACTATATACGGCGCGCAGAACGCGCAGAAGTGGTTGATAAAGAACGTATCTAAAAAAAAAAGGCTAGTCGGTGTGGAAGTGTGGTTATTAAGATGTCTGTCGAAGATAGCTTGAACGGTAATAATAATAAATACGAAAAGAACGCAGTTAACAGAGAACTCTGAAGTATAATAAAAACCAGGAAATCTGCGTAATTAGTGGAAAAGAATGCCTCATTTTACAAACGATACTACAGGGCTAGAATAGAAGGAAAATGGACAAGGGGAAGGAAAAAGTTCGAATGGATAAAGAACATAGAGTACTGGACGGGAATAAAGAAAGTAGGGAAATTTAAGCCGCACGTAGTAGAAAGGTCGATTATTATAAGAAGAAGGAATATTGTGCAAAATTAATCAAATCAACAACGGTGTACTTGGTTGATTTTTTTGGTCTTTCAAAATAAAGATTTTTAGAATCGAGGGATTCCACATATTTTTGTATTATTAACACGTCGATTGAAAGAGTTGAGTCCCGTTCTCCGTAATTTTACTATTTTGTATAATAGCGATTTTACGTGAAATTTCCGCTTCGCTCACTTTGTAGAGTCATTGGAAGAGCTGGTCGTTCAATTGTATGATCGTCTGTATGACGTATTTCTGATGGAGCAGAATTTTCTAACGTGTTACCATCGGAGAATTTAGTGGGTTAGAGGGGGTGGCACCTTATTCCTTTCATCTACCAATTCTACACTCTGTAAACCTCGCTACATTCTCTAATCTTGTTTGTGGAGTGTGTATGTGTATATGTTTTATAGTAGTGTTAAAATGTATACGTGTTATTGACAGTTAAAAGTGCACGTATCGCTTGTGTTGTTGATTATTCATGTTTATGTTGTAATCATATTTATATTTGTATCACTGAGGTACCAGTAAGATTGTTTCATTTTCGATAAATTTTATTTTTTTGTTGAATTTTTAAATACGCGTGTTTTAAAACCAACAAAAAAAAAAAACGGTGGAGTTTGGAGACGCATCTCACTGATATTAGAAATAGTTCGGAAAAATGAAATTTTTCTTCATAAATTCAGTCGTTTAAAAGAGGTTTAAAACGGTGTCCGTATTAGCTGTAAGAAAATCTTTATTGCACGTGGATGTGTTATTTTAAAAAGCCAGTTGGAACGGTACTTGTTCGTTTAAAGAACGAAGTAAACAGCTGGCAGTTCAAAATAAAATAACGATTTCACCGCTCAGTTAGAAGATCCGCTACAATTATACGACTGGTTCGCGAACGACATATCAAGGCCCCTTATTTCGAATTTCGAACTCCCAGTTTGTGCGTCGTTTGTGTCATTCCCGTTAACGAGATGTTTAATAAACAAGTATGTGGAGATGTGTTCCTCCATTTCGAATTTTGATTTCAAATCGTTGTTACCTTCATTCGTGCTACTTTCGCGTTCAAAACATTAGGTAGGTCATGGACTTTCAACCGACATTTTGAATTTTTACCTGAAAATTTTGGGTGTCATTTGCGCTTCGTCTGGCCTGAATTGTGCCGTTGTTAGTGTCGTTTATGTTATTTAAAAAACAAATTTAAGAAAAAGTCTATTTCAAACTTGCGCCATAAATGTTTGCTATGGTTTTATCGATTTGCCTTGTTTTCAAATTTCAGTCATTAGTGTCTTCAGATGTATAGAAACTAAACTGCGTCAGTTAGGCCAATAATCGACATTAAATTTTTTGCGCACCAATTAATTCGTATCGATTTTTACTGTTTACGCTTGTGTTTTTAAAAAATAAGTTGTATTTGATCTGTATAAATCTTGTTTAATTTGTTTGTTTTATGTTTCAGTTGGTTAAAATAATTTAGGAAAAAAAATTCTAAAACTGACGAAGTAAACATATTTTTTCGTTTTCTTCTTCAGACGTCGTGACCAATCATGTAATTTTAATTTCGTCATTTATCTCTGTCCTGCGCGGTTTCCATTAGTTTCCGCGTTGACAGTCCCACGTAATCCACAAAACGGGTCGCCGGTCGACCCCTGCTTTTTTTTCCTACTATTACTCCTTGTATTATTATCTTTTCCAATTTATCCTACAACATGACGAAAGAACTTAAGAGATATATTTTTTTTTTATTGCTGCAACCAATCTTTGCTTTATTTAAAGTTGTTTTATTATAATTAGTCCAACGTTCCATAATCCTGATCATACTCCTATGGCAGTACATTTCAAAGTGTTCTAGTTTTCTGCATAATGTTTTGTTTAATGTGTACTACTGTGAGGACCACAACACGCTATCTAGAAAATACCAGCGATATTTCATTAATCATTTTTTCGTTGTTATTGAATGATCTTTCCATATTCACCTTAATCTTGTTAGAGTGTTTTTTTGACCATTCCGACTTTCATCATTTCCGTTATTATACGCTTCCAAAATTCGTAATAGGGGGGCTGACGATCCGACTTTGAATCCGAATATTTTAAAAACGAAAGTAATTAACGGCACGAGCCGGCACAAATGAAATACTACGACACATGGCTATCGTGTAGACGAATTATCTTTTATTTTTAGACATTTCACGCATTTATTTTTATTTTTATTTTTTGGCGGGATTTCTATCTGAGATATTTTTATAGAGTATTTTTTCCAAAACTACATAATAATAAAAGTAAAGGTTGGAACTACATAATGAATTTCGATAGAATTTTTCGCTTTTTTTCTACTAAAGAATTTTGAAAATTTTCTCGCGTACGGGAAATTGTACTTGAAAATTATTTTCGAATTCTATTCGAAATGAAATATTCTGAAAATATACACTATTTTTTCATTATTTTTGTATTAGTATATCTGGCTGTTTAGAATTTCTTCTTTTTTCTAACGTATAATAATATCGCCGATAATTTTGTATAGGTAACTTTTTTAATCCTTACAAGTTGTGCAATATTTCAATCGTGCAGTACATTTTGGGTTGGATTTATTCGATTCGATATATACAGACACATAGTTGAGATGAACATAAATAAATTACAAGCGAAAGCGATCATAATTTGCATAAGCGTAATATTAATGGTAAGAAATGCTTATTTTTATAAATATTATTTAATAACGGGTTATTTATCCCTTCAAAGAACTTCGATCAGTTGTTCTATCGGACGAAGTCAAAAAATTCCAATCTATTGGACGATTATCCGGAATAACGTCTTCCACAGGATAATTTTCAATTCAATTTATTTGCACTCGCATTTATCAGAAACAATAAATTAAATTAATGATAGAATCTGCAAACGGACGCGTTAGTAGTATATAATGCCGACGATTGTCTCGTGTGGAGGTATATAAATGTGTTTGTATGTGCATTATTTGTTTCAGTGTGTAAATATGTGTCCGGGTCGAAGTGTGCGTAGGTATACTTACATGTATATATATATATATATATATATATATATATATATATATATATATATATATATATATGGTTAAAATACAATATTATTATAGGTATTATAATTTATTTATTCATTTGTTTTTGTATTTTTTACCTGCTCCGCTTCATACACAGTCGTCCGTTTTTATTTTTATTTTACAGTTCCTGGAAGATATCTATAATTTATTTCCTATAATTTATTTTGTTTCCTGGCAATGTAATAATTTCACAAAATCGAATCTGCTGTTATTTGGGAATTTATTTTCGCGCAGATAATGCACATTTGTTGATTCTATTATTAACTTGTTTTTTTTTTTGTATAAATCCAAATGAAAATAAATTAAATTGAATTTAATTGAATAATAATAATAATAAGGCTAATGCGAAGAATTAACAAAACTACTTAACTTTTTGCCGCGTAAATTGCTTAATTTTTTTTTTTTTTGTCATAATAATCGCGTTGTAACTTACTGAATGACGTAAGTCCTCGTATTTAGTTCGAAATTGTACAATCGATAATTAAAAATTAATTGAAATATTAAAAAAATATTCATTTTTTTTTATATTACATTTTAAATATTTAATTAGATAACCTAACCTTTAATACCTAATAATTTAATTCTAAGTAATATATAATTATATAACAAATGTTAAATACAAATATTTCTTAGCAACACTAACTACCATTTAGTTTGTTGGGAAAACATTGCGAAATTTACAAATATCGTAAAGATTGTATCTAATTGTCTATATACTGCCTATACTTGTGTATGGTTGTTTGTAGCAGGTTTCTTCAAATTTTCCTGTATATTATCATCGTTTGCACCTTGTTATTATTATTATTCTTGTATTAGCTGCTAAGGGTGGTAATTCGGTGTACTTAATGTGTTGTATTTCATGTTTATTAAATAAATTATATTTCTTCTTCTTCTATGTGCTTCGTCGTATAAATATTCTCGTAGTAAATAATTGTAAATATGATGTTATTGCATATTATGATCATTATTATTGAAAAAGGCTTTATTTCTGATTTATAATTTTACCTTCGTAACGACATTTCCAATAATTTTCAAATTCTACATTACTATTATTCAATAAATATATTAAGATAGCAATAAAAAAAATCTACACGTACGTATAATGTTGAATTAGATATGCTCCATATTATCCATCGTTAGTTTCATATACGTGATGACGGTATATCACCCTCATCATCGTTCAGTACCTCAGAACATTAAGGAAGATCTCACCGGATTGCCCGGACGTAGCTTTAAAGCCATTTGTTTTTTCGGCGTTTCTACCTTAATTATGGCGAATTCGATCTTCGGAATATACGCCGTATCGACAGAGAGTAGCGTCCTATTGACTGCGGTAATTTTTTATTTATTTTATAATAATAATTATCATTTAACGAATTGCGGTAAACGGTAAATCTAAAGATATTAATCGTAAAACCTGAAGTATTATTAATCGCTTCACAAATTTTATTACTACGATATTTTTTTCCGCATTATGGCAATTTGCGACGAACTGTTTTCCGTGAAATACTATAAACAATTTATAATGCTCATCAGTATATCGTAGTCATCGTCATCGTGGAATTTGTTCCTTCTCTGAACACCGGTGACTAGTCTGTTGCGTGTGTTTTTTTTTTTTTGTGCGTGAAATGCTACTAGCGTTTGGTACGCTAATTATGCCCAATTTGTACGATATTGAGTTGTGACGATGAAAAACTGTATTCCGTGAGCTAGAATTGAATCTCGACCATAAATTACGATGTAATGTTATAAAAGGTTATCTTATGAACAGTTACTTCGAAAAAGCATAATCCTCGACAATAACCTACGACATGTCATTATGTTGAGTTTAATATTTTGTATACTTTCGCGTATCGATTTTTAAATAATAACTCTTCAGACGGTTATACTGAGGTATTTTAAACGTATTAAATCGACATGTGGTGTATACATAAAATGAAATTTAATTGAGCATTTTTCCGATTTATCGATTTATAACGTTTGTTATCACGTTGAAAGCTATTTTCTCACAGATACATGTACACTCTCACAACTAAGTGTATGTGGGTTTTATATATATATATATATATATATATCTATACTCGCATATAAAACTGTAGTGTTCGTAATTTGCGAATATTTTCATTATAATCACTGCATCTAGCTCGTGTGCTAAACCTGAAATACTTAGGATTACCGCACTATGTAATTCTGTGGCTGAGTATGCGTGTCCAGTCTGGTATAATTCTTCTCACGTCAAACAAGCGCATATCGCTCTGAATGAAAGCTGCCGTATTATAACAGGATGTTTGAAGCCAACTCAAATGAGAGCTCTTACAGGAATAGCACCACCACCAATAAGACGTTATTGCGGCAGAAGTAGAAAAAATGAGTCAAGAAACCGATGACCGCCATATGCTATATGGTTATATGCAACAGCGAAGAAGACTGAAGTCCCGTAAAAGTTTTATGGCCACAACTAAGCCAATTAATGTTAAACCCGAAATTGCACGACTTAACGCTTAGGAAACAGAATGCAAAGAGTGGAAAACGGAGTCACGTCTTAAACCTACAGAGTAGTTTTCCGTAAACACAGACCTAAACTATGCTAGATGGAGATCTCTCAACAGATTGCGGACACAAGTTGGATGAACCGGCGATAATTTGAAAAAATTGAGAACTTCAGAAAGTTCATTCTGTACGCGTAACGCGGGAGCAGTCTATCGCTCACTTGTTTTCGTGTAAGGCATGTCCGGTTAAATGCAGTTTTGAAAACGTCATGAAACTGGAAGTCAATGCAATTGATTTATTGGATTACTGGAAATCCGTACTGTAAGCTGCTTCACCCGACACGAAGAAGAATAAGAAGCTGGTGTCCTGAATGGTACCAAGTCGAGCATGCCTAGTAAAGTAGAGATCGTCTTTGTTACTCTGTATCCATGTGTGCGTGTTAGGTGTGGATATAAAAAACATATATATATATATATATATATATATATATATATATATATATATATTAATAACGGTTAAAGAGAGTAACGATATTTTCTCATTTCTTGATAGAATAATATTTTTTACAATGAAAATCTTGTCCTTTACTATATAAAGAATAAAATAATATTTGAATTCGTAGCATTGGATAGCGTTAATGGTCTTATTTATGTTGGCTGTTATGCGTCCGGTAGTTAGCGCCGCTTCTGCGGTTTCACTGTCCCGCCACGTGAGGGATCAGTTGAAAATTTATTTGAAAGAGTACGACAAGAATCGGGATATGCGTACAGTAATTGACGAAGTACAACGAGAGGTATAAAAAAATTATTATTATTATTATTATTATTTTAGGTATACTTAAGAAACAACCGAAAAACAGAATCATAGTGGCCGCGCATATTGGTTTTCTTTAATATCGAGTTTCTCATCATTCATTACAATAAATTATTATTGAGAATAACAGATACATACATGTAACACAACACGCATATATATATATATATATATATATATATATATATATATACGTATATACATAAATATATATCAATTTATATTGGAACTAGTAAATGGAAATGGTAAAATCAAATTTTCATCGATTCAAAATTCAGTATCGGTTCGTGATTAATATATAAATAATAAATAATTTGAAAATTGACGCTACTAGGAATTTGTTTCAATATTTCAAAATCTATCATGCCGATCGATACGAATTTTAGTTAATGTTGTTCAAATTTAACGCTGTAATTATTCTAAACGAAATAACTTTTTTTAGATCTAATTTTTTTTCGTTATTTTATTAAATTTTGGCAAAAAATGGGGAAGCATCAAATTTTAGAAACGAGCAAATGGAATGGTTCCGGTTAAAAATAATTTTGTAGAAAAAAATTGATTAAAAACGTTTGTAAATCTTGTAAATAAAAAAAAAAAGAATTATTCAATGTATTTTACAATAAGGAAGATCAATTTTCGTTAATGATTAATTGGAAATCAAATCACTAATAAACGTTTCATAACGAAAATTATTATCTGAATATTTCTGTCACAGAAGAAAACGAAATAGTCACAAAAAATTTCTCTCCTCATTCGTATTAAGATATAAACAAATTATATTATATATATATATATATATATATATATATATATATATATATATATTACTCTTTATATATAACTACTGACAAAGCTATCGGATGTATTCGGTCACTGTATTTGTGTTTTTAGAAGCCACTGGTATAAATTAAATTACTTGTACTATAGTTATATAATTTATACTAAATTATTTAATTCAAATAAACTTCAAACGATTAAAACTTAAAGCGCAATATGCGCAAATTACAAATTTTCGTTACCTATTAATTACTTTCGTAATTATATATAAATTTTAATTCTTTACCAACATAAACATTACCGCTTTAATTAATTTTTAGTATTTTTCCTGTATTCTTTCTATTTTTCAAGTGCTCTGTATCTATTCTAACAAAGTTTTACGCACTGTCTATTAAATTTTCTACATGTATATTCAAACAAACATATATATCCTAATATAATACACACAGTGTTCGTATATCAAACAAAATTAAAGAATTAATAATTAATTATCGTATAAAAACTTCTTAATTAATACTTTTGTTCGAATAAATTCGTTTATATAGGTAACATACATATATATATATATATAATCTATTTGCATTTCATTGAAATCTTTTTACGTGTTCAAGAATCATCTCGGACTGGACTAGTTTTCAATTAATCAAAATGCTGAAAGATTAGTTTTGTTAGTCTGTTATTATTTTCTGAATATGCGCGTTAAATGATAATCCCTGATAACGTCAGCTGCTGCTCTCATATGGTTCTTTATTAGACCTATTTCTCAACATCTCGTCTTTTTGTTTTGGTCCGACAATTTTTTTTTTTTAATACTTTCTTCAGCAACATTTCAGTTTTTTCAACATCATTTAGCTCTAAGCATTCCGCTACATATAAACTCTCCGGTTTCATAACTATATTACAATGTTGAATGTTGGTATTTATTTATATCGATTATTGTATACATTGCTCGTTAATTAGAATGCCGTTTACAATTTCCTTGATATCATTTTCAACGCCTTTTTTATCTAACCTATTTTGCTGAATAACCTCGCTGACGCAATTTCTTACTTCTTTGAGTTCTTCCTATTTTGTGTACGTGTTCCAATGTTTATCATTCTGTCTTTTCAAACGAAATATATAGACTAGTTTTTTATTATTTTGACTTTTGGGTTAATATGCTTTACCGCGAATATTAAGATTTATTATTATTATTATTTAAATTAATATGCCATATACAGCAACTAATGGCTAGTGTCACAGAGGAAAATAAGTATTAAATTAAATGATAGAATCCAGTAAGGGAGAGGATGAGTCTAGAAACGTTGTCATCAAGCAGTAGCTGTAATGAAGATGGAAGATCGTAGTTTGATCTCTCTAGGTTATATTGAGGACACTCTGTCAGTATATGTTGGATAGTGCAATGTTGCAGGCCGTACACAATGGAGCTTCCGATCTATTAAGAAAATAAGCATGTGTCAGCTTAGTGTGACCCAATCGGAGTCTGCTGGCAACTACACTGTATTTCCGATGTTGTAAGTGTGTCTTCCAAAATGTTATTTTTGTTTTGATAGTGTTAATACGGATTGTCATTCTTCTTGCCATAACTGAAATAACGATGATTTCATGAACCTTTTGAGGTATACGAATGGAACTGGTAAATTAAGCACAGGTAATGCAGTTGCTGCTTCCTTTGCTTCCCTATCAGCTAGCTCATTTTCAGCAAATCCAGTATGTGCTGGGATCCAGAGGAATGGATCGTTCAGTATTTTTAATAATTAATTCTACAACTGTTTCCGCTATAGGATGCCCATTGTTGTTCGATAGATTATGAATAGCGTTCAAAGCCGGAAGAGAGTCTGAGCAGATTATTACTGGCAAGCTAGATTCAAGTGATGGCCAAGTATATTGCATATTATGATTGCGACAGTGAGATCATTATCTTTGACAATAGAGCAGAAAATGTTGAGTCATTTGTATAGAATGTTAATAATTGAGATGTTCGCGAAGTAACAGATTGAATAATTTCTTGATCAGTATGGCAGTTTTTCTTCAGATTATAAATATGTAAGTCCAAGTTTATTGAATTATTTGTCCACGGTGGCATTACTGGATTTAAGTTTTTATACAGTAATGGTTTGATTGTATTTAGTGTTCATAGCATTTTTGAAAATTTTGTCAGTATTGATCGTGGTGAGTTTAGGCTGAATGCAGGTTGTGCCGGACGAGCTGATGTAAAGTTGGAGGAATCACATTGTGTCAAAAAGTTGGATAATAGATACATTTGACGGATCCTGAGAGGAAATTCTGATGCTTCTGTATGTAAGCTGTTGACAGGTGTTGAACGGAGAGCCGGAACCGGTAGTGGAAGAGCTTTATTTTGTATAATATTTAGAGCATGTAGGTTACTTGTATTTGTTGTTGAATAGATTACAGAACCATAATCATACTTTGATCGAATGAAACAGCTATATGTATGTACTAACTTTTTAATTTTTTTGTTTTAAATGATTTATGTGGGGCTTCGAAGACATCTTATTGTTTAATATCGAACCAAGGTATATCGTATTATCGATGCACATGGAATTGTGACTCCTTCAAGTTTAACATTAGCCTGGTGAGTGCATTTGCGAATTTTACTAAAGTGTATTGCTGTGGTCTTGCTGCTTGAGAAGCACATTTCGTTTATGGAACACCATGAGGATAGTTTGTCAGTATATTCTTGAAATATTACTTCTCCTAAGGACACTGTTCTGCAGGTTACAGAGATGATAAGGTCACCAGCAAATAATAGGAACTTTACAGTAGATTTTATATTATCTGCTAAATCATTTATAGTAATGTTAAAAAGAATAGGACTCAGTACCGATCCTTGAGGTACACCACTGGTTATAGTACGAATTGATGAAAGTTTTTTTCCTATTCGGATGATGAATTTTCGATTCATAAGGAAGTTTTTGATAAATGTGATCATATTACCACCAAAGTTCCAGCGACGCAACTAATACATGATTTTGTGGGTAGGAATTATGTCGAATGCTTTTGACAGGTCAAAAAAGATTACTAATACATGGAGCCGGTTTGTTGATGCTTCTGACACTATATGTTACGGTGTATATACTTGGTGTAATGTAGAGCGTTTGTGTCTAAATCCACACTGGAGTCAATGATTTTTTTCTAAATTTCGATATATATATATATATATATATATATATATATATATATATATATATATATATATATATATATATAATTGTAATTAAATAGTCGTTTATTAACTTTTATTTTTCAATTTCACACTGGTTATTAATACGTATACAAACGTAAGTACGTTTCTCAATTATAACGAATTTAATTTATCGATACTATTAATATTAAAAGTAATTAATACCAGAATATTGTTTTAATTAAATTAATAAAAATACTCATATTTCATCGAATTAAAAAACATAATTAATATAACGCAGCTGAACTTGTTTTCATCTTGCTCAATATTTATTCTTGTTCTTCGATTATACGGTTTTGCGAAATATTTTATAGTTTGGAACGAGATAAATCACGGTAATTATACTTAATGGACGAAGGACAAATTTTATTCGACCATAATTTATCTGGTACTAAGGAAAGATTTTTTAAAATTTTTGTAACTGAAAATTTGAAAGTATCAGTTGTACACTATTATACAAGAGATATATGAAATTCGCAGTTGATTAATGTTTAATAAACGTAGCCATATGTGGAATGAAATAAAATATCACGCACACACAACAATCACACACCATATATATGTACATGTGTGTATATATAAAATAGATTTTAATCTCCAAAAAATAATTATGTTAAAATTAAGTAATAAATTAATTAAAAGCTTCAATACATTTGTATGTATATATATATATATATATGTCGTCGTGTGAACCTAGAATAACGCTTTATATTTTAGAGTTCCTAAAAAAATATATTAGCACGTTAGCACCTAGAACCTATTACTTTTTACACGGTCCTTATTTGGGGGCATTCACATCTTCTTGCTGTTTTCCCACGTTCTTGTTTTGAGGTTTTTCTTTATTACGTAGAATTTTCTGTAATTTGTCAAGCTGGACCGTTACATACGTTTGTTGTAACGATTCCTTACGGCATTTTCTTACGTAGAAACGTGGAAATCGTTATTGGAATTTAATCCTACGCGTTTAGGCGGTGATTTGAAGCGAAGCGTGTGCATTTAATCTAGTCAACGCGCGAATTCCATCGATTTGGTTTCTCCTTCCGTCCTTTTTATAGGAGTCGAATGATATTTTAATCTTATTAACGTTCCAGTTGCCGTTGTTAGTTTTTGGAAACTATTCTACACGCGTTATTCTATTCCATAGTGTGGTTGCGTATGCTCCGCCTGCGAATGAAGAAGTCAGTATAAAAGTTCTACGTAGTTTTAGAATAGCGCCCTATTTTGCGTATATAAGTTTCCGCGGTAGGTCATTTCCGGCTATAGATTTTCTTAAACACTTTACATTGTGCTCCGAATTTGAGTGTCTGGTCTAGAATATGTATAATACGATATAAACATAATACATTTATATATATATAAACGTTAAAATGAGAAAGAATATTTTTACTTCGCAAAATAACTACTACCACATAGATAAGGAGGGAATTAAACGCTGAAAATCTCATATAACAAATATTATTTAATAATATACAACCGGTCAGTGTACTGACCCTCAAACGATTATATATACGACTCCTGATGATATGATGGTGTCTGTCATTCTAAGATGTCTGTAATCCTCTCGATGGTAAACGTTTTTTATATTGGTAAATATATATATATATATATATATACACATACATACATATATAAACATATATATATATACATATACATATATATATATATATATATGTATATATTTGGACACATTTTTTGTTTATGTTCTTCTTCTTCTTTATCAAATTGGCTAATTATGGTCCACAGAACATTACAAACATGACTGTATTAAATTTCCTTCGTTTTCTTCAAATCCACATCTCCGTTGCATTCAGTTTATTCATTTCCCGCGCCGTTAAGCACCAATTGCCATAACTGTAATTGACTCCAAACGTATGTTTTTGCATATTTTTTCAGACGTCTACACTTATGCCATTATTTGTTAATAGTGTTGTTTTTTTTTCAAAATTAAATGAACATTTAGTTTATCCTATTTGTCTTTTAATATCTCTTAGACTTTTTTTTTGTTTTGTATTTACTTGAACAGATGATATTCTCATGAAAAGAGTTATTTGGCGTATACGGAATTATATATATATATATATATATATATATATATATATATATATAAAATAGTGGTGGCCGAGTAGGCGAATGACGCGGTGGCACGATGATATAGCAAAGTTAGCTGGGAAAAGTTGGTTGTAGAAATCACAGGACAGGTGGAAGACTTTGGAAGCCTTCATTCAGCAGTGGATTAACAAAGGCTTATCGTGATCGTGAATATGTATATAACTTAGAATATGTCAAATAACTCTTTTCACGCGTGTTTCGTCTGGTTTAATAAATACAAAAATAACTTTTCTGTTCAGTATGAATGTTGTGGCATCGATTCGTACGAAGATTGGATAGTTTTCGCCAAACATATTCCTCCATCGTGTTGCGGCAGAAATGCCACTAGTTGCGAAGTAGATGACGCCAAAGAAACAGCCGGATGCCTCAGACTGATTACCGAGAAGAAAATTAACGTTGGGATCGCGCTCCTCGGAATAGCGACGTTCGAAACGTTCATAGTCGTAAGTTGAATAAAACCCCGATATAAATTATTTATCTTACAGCCCCGAGTGGAATCACTAGTACCCGTATATTTAAAACAAAAAATATTTATTTATTTTATAAAACGAATTAATAAATTAACAAATTGTAACGTAATAATTTATAAGTTGTCTCAGATATCATCTGGATACGATGATACGTATCCTATTGATTACTATCATCGATTTATAATCGTTAAAATAATGCCAATTATTGGCTTCAACCTTTTATTTCATTTTGGCGTTACCTATTACGTGCAGTACGTCGTTTTGTTTTACTAACGTTTTTTAGATTATGTTTTCCTGAAATAATTGCAACACTAATTTACTAATTACTATATTAAATTTTATTAGAGCGTCACTCGTATTTTTAGTTTAATATTACTTTTTAAACGGCGAGAAGCAGCGACGGTTCATGGTGAAAAATTTGTCGTTTGTAATTATCCCCCAAACATATAAAATACAAATTGTTTTTTTGTTTCACACAACATCGCAAGGTAACATTAATAATGTCAAAGTCAACAAAGTGTAATACAATTTAAAAGTGCAATTAGAAAAGATTATCGATCCCGAGATGAAAAATTGTGTTTATTATATTAAAAATTTTCTTTTCGTAAGAATATGTACCAAATTTATACAATTAGAAAAGTATGAAAATTTTTAAAATACTAAAACGAAACAATTCGATATACTTTACGTGTAATAGTTCAGCTTATGTTTCCACAATTTACATAAAACAATCCTCTGAAAGTGAAATGATCAATTGCCGTGTTGATTCGGGAGCACCAGTCCCAGAACTTATGGGACGCACCATATATATATATATATATATATATATATTTATGTTGCTGTCATTCGCTCCCGTCTAGAATGTTGCTGTTTTCTCTTCAGAAGAGCCTGTAAATCCCATCTCAAGAGGTTAACAGTCGTTCAAAATTCTTGTTTGAGAACAATAACGGGAACTAACTTTCGTATCAACTCCTACTTTTCTACTAGAGGCTGAAACTTTTCTTCCTCCCTTGCGATTAAGGTTTACCTTGATGTCAAATAGATTACTTTTAAAACGAGTTGATAATTCTATAGTATCTATCTTTAGTCTTTTCAGTCATATTGGAGATTTTTCCAGCATAAAATTCCCCGATTAGCTGACAGAACTCAGACTAGTTCAGCCATTCCCTACAAATGTGGTTTTTTAAAGATCGATATTGACACTATGTTTTTCTTCACTACCTCAAAGGGGAAGTCATTGCCAAATGAATAGTAAATTTTTATCACTGACCCCTAGTTTTATGGCCATATTTTTTACAGATGGTTAAAAAAATACGATATCTCAACTTACCGGTGCAGCATTATATATTCCTCATGTAAATTACATCAACCTGTTATATTCCCTAAATTATGTAGTGTGTTTACATTAGAGGCTTTCTCCATTCTCAAAGCCATTCAGTATATCAGGTGTAATGGGATCAGAGGGAAGATATTAATAGCAAGTCACTCTCTTAGTGTTCTGAAAGTCCTGAAAAAATCTAGCCCACCCTACCATGAGGACTACATTCTGTAAACTATTGTAGAAAATTTATTGTATTTATAGATTAACCATGTCCTTGTATTTCGGTTGGGTTCCAGCTCATGAGTGTATTCGGGAAAATTAAGTATGCGATCGATTTTTGCACAACTTAGGTCATTGGAAGGCTTTCTCATTACGAGAATTCCCTGTTCCAATTTAGTTGCACCCGCTCGAGCAGATCTTCTTCATCGATGGAAGTCTATGTTTTGTAAAAGACGGTTTAACTTTTATAGATCTATCCAACCTAATCTCCCTACTACATCCATTGTCGCACTTACATCTTCTAAAAACCTCCCAGGTCGACTATTCTTGTCAATCCTTGTCAGACTTCGTTCCAACCACAATTGCCTTCCTAGCCATTTGTACTCTATCAATCTTACTCCATCTGTATACTGTCCCATGCATGCGGGAAATATAGTCGACGCTAATCGTGTGATTTTCACTTGTGATTTGTATAGCAGCGGTAGAGATGCCTTTATTAATAAAATTTTACATTTAAATATTTATCCCTCCCTTCTCGGTTGCCTACTTATTGGCCTCGAATAACAATATACTCGCAGCTCTGGCCACCTACGTCTATATATCTAAAATTAATGTTTAAGTTTTATTTCTTTTTTTGTTTTTTCTTTTATTTTTTTTCTTTCTCGATTTTCACTGTCCTTTGTTATCATATGTATGATATATTTATATGAAAATAAAGTATACAATGGGTAATTTTGGTTATTAGACTTAAGCCTAATTATTTCAAAATAGTAAAATATATATATATTTATATAAATATAGTAAGGGATACCTACATTTTCCGCATACACGACATATATGTATGATTTATGCGCCTTGTCATCATGCTCAACGTCTTATTGTTCATTGCCGAACCTCGAGACTAGTAATCGTACGTTTATTTTTACGTACAAAACGGGCCAGCGTTCCCAATACTAATTATATGCAACGCAGATGCAAACTGCCTTTTCCATGTTAATTAAGAATTTCGTAATAATGAAGAATTTTATAAAGTTATCGCTAGTTGTTTTCAAACCATCGACCGTCGATTTGACAGTAGAGCACTATAGCAATTACGTCACAGCAACATACGTGCATGATATATATATATATATATATATATAAATACAAAATGTATAAATAATACATTCATGTATATATTATATGTATTTACTATATATCCGTTTTGCAGCTTTTAGCGTTGATCGTTGTCTCAAAGCTACAACATTCCGCAATAGCAGATGAGGAACCGGTTGAAGAAGTGCCAGTGAGAACGAGTTAAAATCAGCGAATCGGTGGTTAATCACTTAATTTTTAAATTCTGTAAATTATCATTTGATCCCGTTAATTTTTATAAACTATCGAATTAAATAAATTCAAAAATGAGTTAAATATACGGTGTCTTAAAAACTATCTACCCGACATGAGGAAAAAAATTGAATATACGTTTTTTCATAATTTTGCCCTTTTCATAATGCGAAGTAGTCGTGTAATAAGTTCAATTCATCGTAAGTAATGGGGAATGTATGAAGAAAAGTCTGACTCTGGCAAGGCACACGTCAAGGTAATTAATAATTATTTCTAAAAACGACGTACTCGATAAGCCGAATATGGTAGTTTAATATTTTCGAAATAACGTACGGATCAGAAATCGGCAGTGTAAAACATGCTGTTGACCAAATGTGCTTAGGATAATCTTGACAATACGTTGAACAAATGCGTCGATATTGTCTAAATCGAAGTTCGATTATGATCGAAAGAAATTCGGTAAAATTGTTTGTTCAGAGACATACTCGTGCGTATCATTCTACAAAGAATACGAGGAGATATCAGAACAAATAACAATAACGACGTTGAAAGAATTCGAATCGCGTTGATAGAGACTACAAGGAAGGAAGTTTAAGTGATCGGTGCTGTATTATATCGCACGGTGTCATTAAAAATAACATACATATATATATAATAATACCGACACTCGTATCCGAGTCATGTCGTCTGCATAAGAAAAATAATGATAGGAGGAGGCCAGGAAAGCAACGCCTTCTCTATGTAAATTTAAGTTGTTGGAAGCATAAACAACGTAATATTTGGTATTAAAATGATCATTTTGATTATAGTGAGTTTCAGCAAGCCCACAAATTGGAATGTTGTATCTCATCAGCTCGTTTCCAATAATCTGAAGTTTGCGTGGAGTTAATAGCCCACGAACATTCCACGTACCAAATCTGTTTATATCACGTGTTTTAAAAATACCGGTCGTATATTTCACATTCTGACCCCGGACGTCAGAACGCCGGGTGCTAGCCGGATCGCATGGCACAATATCTATCCGTTTACTTGACATATCATGGTGTTCTTGGGAAGTCACTGCGGTGGTTTCCCGTTGCCTGCCGCAGGATTTTCTGTTAGGGTTTACTCCCTTAGCCTTTGGATAAATATCCTAACCGCAAGGCAGCGTGTTTTGTTTTATGCCAGGGTTGTCTCCCTTAGCCTTTGAATAAATATCCTAACCGCAATGCAGCGGGTTGTTACTGAGGAAGTAACGATTTAACCCTTTCAGTGAATCTGTCCGAAATAACTTTAATGTTAATAAATATAATATGTTCGAGTTTTTTAAACATAAAATGATTTTGTACGATATTTTGCATATTTTACAAATACACATAGACCATAAATTATGTGTTAGATACTATACAAAGCTAAAAAAAAATATTTATTAACATTAAAGTTCATGTACGATATTTCGGACACATTCACTGAAAGATTACTTAGTGTTTTAATTATCATTTGAAGAAGAAATTTATTTATTTGGTAAGTAAAAGTCCTATATTATTTACTTATAAATTATTTTTATACATATTTCATTATGAACGGAATATGATTTTTTTAAAAACTCGTATCTGAAATTTCGCACAAATCTAACTCGTGGAGTGAAAATAGAAAAACATATCACATTTTGATTGAAATATTTCTCAGCATACAGATGAAATGTATAATTTGCATGTAAAAAAATATTTAAAGAAGTACTAATGTAATTTTAACTAGTCTAGATAGAGTAAATAATATGAAACTATTGCCATATCTAAAGAAGTTAGAATTTTCAATACATCCGATTTACTTTCATTTCCGAAACACGATTTTCTTTACAAATTGTTGCAATTGTTCTAATAATAAATAATATTTTAGATACAATGGCTCTTGAGGAAGATGAAATTTATAGGATATTAATGGATGACAATACATCGGTGATTGGATCAGGTTCTGATGATGATTATAATGATGAACAGGCGCTTTTTGATGAAGGTAAATGTATAAATTTCTTATATACGTTTTTTGTTTGTAGTTTTTACTGAAAATACAATATAATTATACTGTAGGATAAAATTAATATGTACATATTTGCCCTTATGTGTGAATATTGAAATTAATTCTTGTTTTCAATTTTATTTCAGATGTTGAAAATATAGATATAAAATATAGATAAAATTTCAGGCAACGTGTAGCTGAAGATTTCATATATCCACATATACCTACAAAACGAGGGAGACCAAGCATGACTGAAGTACCATTATCGGGACCTTCTAGTACTTTTGAAGTACAACCGATTCCACAAATACGTTGTGATGGTGAACAACACTATCCACAATGGGATGACAAGGATAGTGAGACAAGATGTAAAATGCAGAACTGCAAAAATAAAATACATATTTTTTGTATGAAATGTAAAGTACATTTGTGTCTAATGAGGAAACGGAATTGTTTTTATGAGTTTCATAAATAATTGCATATTTTACATATAAAAAAACGTTTTTACTAATTTATTTGTAAGATTTTTTAACTTTCACTTATATATATATATATATATATATATATATATATATATATATATATATAATTGTGTGTGTGTGTGTGTGTACCTGTTTTATTCCGATTTTTTTATATATTTAGTTTATAACAATAAAAATTACAGTGTATTATATATTGTATCTTATTCTTTATCCTCATATGTAGTTTGTAAAGTGATGTTTGTTATTATAAATTATATAATATACATTTCATTTACATATTTATTTTTCTTTATATACATATGTCCAATATATTTGTAGAGAGATAGAGAACGGTAAACGTTTGTATGTTGTGCAAGTTTATGTATATATTTATATATATATGTGTGTTGTTTATGAAATATGTGTGTGTATATATATGAGAATATGTATGTACATATGTACATCATAATAAATTGTTTTAACAGATTGAAAAGTATCCTTTTAAAATGTACATACCATCTAAGCCAAAGAAATATGGAATAAAGATATTTATATTAAACGACGTTATTGTATAAATGCAGAAATATATTCTGGCCGGTCAGTCGAACTGCTGATACCCACTTCAGTTGTTTTGCGTCTAGCAGAACCGATTAAAAATACTAATCGAAACATTACTGGAGACAATTGGTTCACCTCGATCCAGCTGATAGACGAGTTAATAAAAATGGGTTTAACATATGTAGGAAACATAAAAAGGAACAAAGTGGAACTGCCAAATCATTTTACAAGCAGCAAGAATAGAACAGTCGGTTCATCATTATTCGGTTTTGCCGGACGACATACTTTGGTTTCATATGTTGCAAAACATAATAAAGTTGTCAACTTGGTCTCTACAATGCATCACACAAATTCGATAGACGTAAAATCAGGTAAACCGGAAATAATATTGTTCTATAACGAGACTAAAGGCGGTGTTGACGCGCTTGACGAATACTACAGGTAGACGCTCAAGACGTTGTCCATTAGTCTTATTTTATGCTATTTTAGACGTAGCAGGAGTCAACGCTCATATTATAATGTCTCAAATAGCCAGCATCGAGTGCAAGAATATGGATCGTCGAAATTTTTTAATGAGACTAGGTGTGGAGTTAGCAGAGCCACATATGCGTAGACGATTATTAGCACCAACCTTACAACGAAACATAAGGGACATTATTTATAAAATTATAAATATAGATGAAAAAAAAATATTCAGCCTATACAGGAAGCTGCAGCATCAACACCGTCAACTTCAAAGAGAAAAAGATGTTCTGTTTGCCCGGCTAAAAGAGACAGAAAAGGAAACAAAACATGTCGTAAATGTTCTGCAGTTCTTTGTGGCGAGTGCCTCCAAGTGATTTGTCCAAAATGCGCTGACGATTTGTTGTAATTATAAAAACTGAAAATAAGTATTGGGTGAAATTTCTGTATTTTTTGTAAAAAGTTTGGTCCGTCATTTTTTCCCCTATTATTGTAAATATTATATTTTTTGGGTTTTTCTATTTATTATTGTGCCAACATTAATTTCCATCATTTTTATAATTTTGTAATTTGATATGTGATTTTAAAACTGCTTAAAATAAAAGCATTTTTCAAAAAGAAACATTTTTTCATGACTATTTTTATATTCTTGTAATTTTATATTAAGTTTAATAATTAATGTTGTAAAAGTTATTCCTTAAACTATTATGTTTATAAATATGCTCTGCACTAATATCTTTCATTTTTTAATTTTTTGAATTAGTGAAATTACTAAAAAAAGTTGGTGGGTCACTGTGACCCAAGTATGTGTTAAAGTTAAGTTTTTTGTAGTGTGTTACTTACGGGTTAAAAAAAAAATAATAATAAAAAACTTAATTTATATAACAAAACTAGTGTAGGCGTGTAGTGTATATTGTGTGAGGAGTGCATGCGTAGGAAGTCATTGAGAAGCACAGACCACACTATTGTTTCGGTTTCACCTTTGAATCAAGTGTTAAAGAAAAATAATTTACTATTGTCCGGATTTAAACTTCTTACACATGGCAGACCTCCATATACAACAGAAGATTTTTGGAATTAGATTTGTTAATGGCCATTGGTTATGTGAAATTAATTCTGAATTGAGACCGAAGTTCAGAGAAATAAGGGCAATGATATAATAAATGTTCAATGCCATCGACGGCACCAGAGGTACACAAGGTGCAACGATGGTCACTTATAAGATGGAACCTGTGTAAATAGGAACCAAATTTTCTATGCCCTGAGAGTACCTGCGCATTATAAAAATTAATGTTTAAATTTTTCAATTTCCGGAAAAAACACATAGGTCTTCCTTCCAGTTTTACATCTATCCCACCTCTCTTGCCATGCTGCAATAAGTGAGTTTTTAATGAATTTTTTTAGAATTTTAATATTAGGATTGTTCCCTAAGCTAGAGGTTTCAACATTTAAGAACTGGAAACTCCCAACACATGACATATCCCCAACCACCCTGTATTCAGAGATGATCGAGGAACCCGTGACAAGCAGATCCAGTGGAAGAATGTTAGAGATAACATTGGCAGCAGACGTGGGGCAGGTTCGATATAGAGATGAAACATTTAAAAGAAATTTCCTCTGCTGCCGCTTAACAAGATTAATGGTTCTTTTATTGATATATATGAGAGAGCTATACCTATACAGAGACTCAATAAGCCCCCTTATAAAGGATGACCCTTTCACTATATCGCAGACCGAAAGTGTTAGGTTGAAGACGTCTAAGTTTATTATAAACGCCATCACATTTACGATGGATATACTCTACATGTGGTAGGAAAGTAAGTCTATAATCCAAGATGAGACCTACATATTTCAACTGTTTAGTATGAGGAATTTATTGGCAAGATATTATCCTGTTCTTCTACTTTCTTTACTATTCTCTGGTCACCAAACACAATAAATTGACATTTGGGAGCAGAGAAAGCAAGACCTAATTTGTTAATAATGGATTCCAGTTGTAGACATACAACTTCAATTAATTTGAAATCATAATGCCAATCAATACTGAAGGAGATGCATAAGTCGTCTGCGTAGGAGACAAGCTGAATATATTTGTTCGTATAAGAAATGAATTTATCTATTTGAAAATGAACACGAGAATAGAGAAGATTCCAGAGTGTGGGTCCTAGGACTGATCCCTGAGGAACACCACACTGTAATCTCCTGTCGGCGACAGAGTCATTAATGTTAAGAATCGCATATCTATTTTGGAAATAATTAATAATTACGTTAATGATGAAAGGGTTAATATTAAATTGTTTTAAAATAGCAATGATTGCTGACCACCTACAGCTATCGAAAGCTGCCTTGATATCAAAGGAGATGACAACTGTAGAATGGCCAGCAGTCAGTTGTGTTTTGACTCCAGACACGAGCTTGTAGAGGGCATTCTCAGTAGAGAATCCCCTCCGGAAGCCAAACTGGTTCTGGTGAAAAATATTAAGGCTATCAGCTTCTTTTAAGAGGATTTCATTGATAACCTTTTCATACACTTTACCAATGGAGTTCAGTAAAGAGATTGACCTATATGCAGATGGGATACTTTCCAAATGGAGACGTTAGATTAATATGCCAAATTTATCGTGATTACCGTTGTTTATGGTTCTTGTTACCAGTACAATGTAAAAAAAATTCTGTCTTATTTGTATTTTTTTTTAATGGTTTCCTTTTGTGAATGTAAAAGTAAGCGTTTGATTGAAATAAATATTAAGGGCGTTATGTACATTTTTCCATTTAAACTATTTGCACCTAATTACAAATTCGTTTATTAATTTATAGAAAATTGGAAATCTCAGTGCACGCGTCGATGAGTAGCGGATGTATGCGTACGTTTCAAAATATCTTTAAAAAAAAGTTAGAAATATACTTGAATAACTTTCGCATCATGTGTCATATACAGATACTCCATTCATCGCAAAAATGACCCCCCAAAAGTAATGGCTACGCCACTTATTATTTCAACTACTACTACATAAATAAATAATTAAAATACTACTTATTATATAACAAAATATCTGGTAAAGAAATATGTTCCGAATGTACATAAAGCTCGGTAACACCGCCATACTTGGGAGGTTCCCAATGAAATATTTCATCGTTCCATTCCTGTGTAAATAAATAACAAATTCGGTTTTATATCGTTTTTATTGGTACGAAAATATTACCGGTTGAATTGAAAATATTATATTACACTAACACATTAAATTCAATTATATGCGTACGGTATATTTTTATTAAAAAGACGGTGTAGGTAACTCAGAATGAAAAATTTTTATTCTATTATTCTTACTAACTCGTTTTAATTGAAATTTCGCTGAAAATTTATGAAATAATCAAAAATAACGTATGGTGTCTAAAATCAAAAAATTGAAACAGGGTTAGATATGGTGGAATAAACGTGATATAAGAACTATGTACAAAATCGCGCTATCTATCTGGAAAAATAACTAGTATAGAGTATAAAACGTGGACCGCTATGTAAGGACAAGTTAAATAAAAAAAAATGTTAAAAAATTATGTAAAACCGAAATTTAACGAAATTAAAAAAAAATATATATTCTACGAAGTATTTTTATTTAAGGGGTGAGAATAAAAATCGTACATGTATATTTCAGCTAGAATGTAAAAAAAATAGTCTTTATCATACCACATTGGGTCTTAGTGTGCTGGTTCTTATTAATATTTATTCCGCACATATACGTGAAATAGACAAATTATTATTATTAATTTATTTCTCGTCATAATTATTTACTCGTACAATAATCAAAAATACTAGTAAATTATTTAAATTTACTGTTTAAAATCGATGTTGTATTGAAAAGGTTTTTTTTTCAGTGTATTTATATTATTATATTATTTCTACGATTATTATTATATTGTTCTTATTTTTATTATTGTATTATCATTATTATTATTATTTTTACTATACCTGCATGACTAATAAGAAAATGTTAAGTGCGAAGGAATTGTATGAAGTGCACATAATTGATTTCAAAAACATAATTAATTTTAACTTTAAGAATTTAACAGATCGGTGGGAATCGGAAGTGCTCAATTTTCATTTTCGTCAAATATCACACGCGTATTCAAATATGGGTGCAGTTTTTTAGGACGTTTTACAGGCGATAGCAAAATTTAATATAAAAAAAATTTGTGTGTATGAATAAAATGTGTACATATTTTTGTTATATATTTTTTAATGTGTACTTACATATTGTGTGTATACACGTACCGAAAGGAGACGCTATGTACATAATAATGTGAATATTTTTTATACGTTGTTATTCATTTTTGTATGTGTATATCTGTAATTCGTTAAATTTGTTTTGTATTTCTTCTTTATGCGCAGATTGTACAGATTTTACTTTAATTGGTACAAACGCCGATGAAATATAATTTGTTATATTTTGCGTGTATGTTTATTCATTTTTGTATGTGTATTTATTTATAATTGGATATAATTGTTTTTTGTGTTTTTGGTTAAGCTTATCTTAATTTAATTTAAATAAAATTCGTTATGAAATACTTTACAACTTTGTTTATAAATTTCGTTTCAAGTGTCACGTTTGTTTCGTAATTTTAACTTGTTTATTGGCGTTCGCGCAGTTTATGTCGATCTATGTATAATTTTGTATATATATATATATATATATATATACATATATAAACCTTTTAACGAACTATGATAAAATAAACCGAAATTGAAAATCAAAATTTATGATTACTAAGAAGTGCCTTGTTGTATCACTTGAATTATAGTTTATTGCATTAAGTAATTGTCAAATAACGTAATAATGGTTTGCTTACCATTTTATTGAATTTTAACGATACGTAACTTATTGTATATTTCATGCGCGGCAGCGTATATTAATAGGCGTTGCATACGTGTGTGCGTTGTAATATAAATGTTTGTTTGTAGTTGTATACAAATGTATATCATGCAAGTAAATTGGCGCGGAATGAGCATAATCGATGTTAATAATCTTTAAATATATATATATATATATATATTTACTATTATTCAAAAAGAAATAAATAATTCTATTTGTTTATTAAACCGTTCTTATTTTAAATCTCTTATAAAATCATCTATTTATTAGTGTCAAACCAGCTCCTACGTGTTACTATTATATTGTTGATTTGATTATTATTATATAAATAAGACTAGAAACTCATTTACAGCGCATATGGCGATTTTTCAAACAGATCTGAATAATACCTTACGGTTAAATATCACCACCAAATTAAAAAGAACCGTTTAGTTTTTTTACGTTTTATGCGCAAAAGGTCTCTGGAAGTTGTTAATTATAGAAAGCGTGTGAAGAAAATCTTTAATTATGAGAAATATTTTGATTTCTAGAAATGAGATTATCGGACAAAACAGAAATAAAAGATAGAATTTAACGTGCAAGTCTCGAAAGATTATAAATAACATTATGATATATTTCCAATGAAAATATCAGTAGTTATACTTCCATAACATTAACCCTACTCGCATATAGAACACTAACGTTAGTGGTCGCCTGGACTACAAACGTAGACCATATAGTTTTTGAGTAATTGTAAGCCTTTTATAACATTTGTTTCAATAATTTATTTTACCAATAATAAAAACGAGTATTAATAATTACATTTTTGTTAGCTAATTTTTAATATTAAAAAAATTATATAAAATATTTAACAGTAGGCTGATACATCTTTATGAACAAAAATAAAATACAAATTACTAATGAAATATTATCGGGCAGCTCGAAATCAAAGTATTTGAGTTGGTGACAACTTACTATTAACTTGCAAACAAAAGAATAAAAAATAAAACTTACAAATATGATTCACTTTTGGAGGGTGAAAATGCAACTTCAGTACAACATTCTCGACAGATTCTTGTAAAAATGTTCTGTGCCGGTTTTACTTTGACATATATCACAGACTTTATCTTCTATTAAATTGCTTCCGAGTAATTTTGCACATCTTGCACAGATACTTCGAGGTATCATCGGTTACACGTTGTAAAACTTTTGGCTTCATGAGTTCGAAAGCTAGCTCATGAAGAAAATCACGTCTGCATATTTTTGAGCTATCTCTTCGTTTATTGTTGTTGTAGATTATCAGTGCATTTATTGCGGATACATCGAATAGATTAAAAAATATTGTTAGTGGCCAACGACGTGAATTCCGACAAATGGAATATAGGTTGCACATTTGTTCCAGTAGATCTACTCCGCATTTTGTGTTGTTATTATCTCGGGCTTTTCTGTCTGAGAGTCAATGGCATCATCGTCGTGTATTGTTGACAACGCCAAAACTACTTTATTCTTTCTCGGTAGAAATGAAACTAGTGTCATCTTTTTCTTATATGCAAACATAGAAGATCCTAATGCCGTACAAGTTCGTTCGGTATTTCTCGCTTATTTTTTCTTACCTATAATTGAAATTTTCTTTTTTAGTAATTCTTCCGCAAGTAAAATAGTCATAAAGAAAATTGTCCACTGCAATGTTTCTTCCGGAGGATATCAGTTGTAACACTACATCTTGAGATTTATTGCTTATTTCGAAATGGTCTATCTGGTTGCCTTCCTGCATAAATCTCTATGCTGAAAGTATACTTGGATTTGATGGAATATATTGTCTAAATGGGCATTTACCTCTAAATGCGACCAGCTGTTCATCTATTGTCAAAAATTCACTTGGTGTGTAATTTTCTTTGAATCTGCCTGTTACTAATTCGAATATCTCCCGAATAGGAGCTTTATTTGTTTTATTTAATGTATTATATTCATTTCATTACGCGCATTTAAATAAAAGAAAACCGTGTTTATATATTTATTTGATTTCTAAAATTAATTCTGTTATGATTTTTTAATTTTTTATTATTTTAAAAACATTCAAGTAATCGTATTGAAATTTAAAAAAGAAATTACATGTTTATGTTTTCGATTTATACTATGTTACTTTATATAATGTATATCCCTTCAGTTAATTATAATTTTAGGTAGAGTATACATCTATACAATTATTATTTAAATAGATACAATGATTCATTTTTATTAAACACTCCACTGGCAGTTTGAAGACTCCACTGGCAGTTTGAAGGTGTTTGGTGAAAATGAAGGTGTAACTGTACATTAATCTATTCATTAATGACTTTATAAGAAAACTATAATAAAAAAATAAAAGGGTATGATAGAAGGTTAGAAGTGATTTGATCATATGCCGTTTATATATATAACATTTAAGTTTGCACAGCAAATAATATTAATAAAATTTAAATAAAAGTTTGTGTGATTATTAAAGGACAATGCCACGTGTTCGTAGACGCGGAGCAGATATTGGTCGAAGAACACGAAAATCACTAGCAATTAACAGCCGTCGGTTAAATAGAACGACAGAAGATCAATTGAGAAACAATTCAAATTCAAGAGAACTGGTGACAAACCTGCGTAGGAATGAAAACAGAGACCAAAGCAATGAACGCCTTCGAGCTAATGCTTTGAGATAAAGACTAACGCGTTAACGAACCACTGACGCACATAGAGAACACGAGCGACAACGATTAAAGGTACATCGTGCATTAACACGTGTATCACTTTTCCGCCTTGCGTTTGAATATGAGCCGGACATTGACTATACATTACACTCGAGCATTGTCATTGGTGCTATGGACAAAGAATGCCAATACTGCCATGCATTCAAATACAAAGGTGAATCGAGTGGTCTTTGCTGCGCTTCTGGAAAAGTTGTACTGCCACAACTGAATCCACCGCCAGATCCGTTGAAAACGCTTTTAACAGGAATGACAAGTCAATCAAAATTATTTTTGAAAAAAATTCGTCAATTCAATTCTTGCTTTCAAATGACTTCATTCGGAGCAACAAAAATTATTCAAAATGAGGATGGTCGAAACTTTCAATCAACGTTCAAGATTCAGGGCCAAGTGTATCATCAAAGTTGTCCTTTAATTCCAATGCCAAATGAGGACCCAAAATTTTTACAAATTTATTTCATGGGCAATGAGGAGCAATAAATAGACACACGATGTAATTACAACCACATTGAAAAGACGGAGGAACGAGAAATTGCGGCGATTTTGGAACCATTTTTATGAAATCACAACCAGTTGGTCCAGTTGTTCAGTACCGTTTCAAACGGACTACAAAATGACAACTACATGATCGTCATCAAAGCAGACAAAGTACCATCTGGAGACCATGCAGGCCGATACAATACACCAACTGTTAATGAAGTTGCAGTTGTTATAGTTGGCGATGCATGTGAACGGCGAGATGTACGGGTCAAACGTAGAGATAACACGGTGTACACAATTGTAGACAGTCATCGTTCTTACGACGCTTTGCAATATCCATTGATATTTTGGGAAGGAGAAGATGGATACCATTTTAACATTAAACAAAGAAATCCAATGACAGGTACGATTTGCAGATTATTTTCCTTTTCTTTTCTATACGGCTATTTTCTTTTTGTCCTATTTATATTTATAAGGAAATCGTGCGCTCTCTGCTGCATGCCTGGAAAATTATATTGTCACCAGTGAATTTGCTGCCATAACCGTTGAAAAAATATTAGCTCCGGTGATAAGTTGATCAAAATTAGTTTTACATAAAATTCAAAAATTCAGTTCTTTTTTCAAAAAGGCATCATTTGAAACAACAATAATCGTTCAGAATGAGGATGGTCATAATTGTAATTCAGTGTGTGATTAATTTATTTTTGTCCTATATGTATATATTTTTAATTCGCAGGCGCAGAAATCAACAAGAAAGTGAGCGCAATGAACTTCTATGCATATCGGTTGATGATTCGTGCAAATGAGGACAATAACATTCTCCGATGCCGCCAACTTTTTCATCAATACATTGTTGATATGTATGTGAAGATTGAAAGCGAGCGGTTACGGTATATCAGGTATAACCAAGCAAAGTTGCGTTCTGAGGAATACATCCATTTGTGTGATGCTATTATTGGCAATGTCGATGAAACAACTAATATCGATGACATCGGTACAGCATATATTCTTCCATCAACATATGTTGTTAGTCCACGTCATATGCAAGAATACATTCAAGATGCCATGACATTTGTGCGTGCATATGGCCGACCAGATTTGTTTATTACATTGACGTGTAACCCAAACTGGGATGAAATTAAAATTTTGTTATTATCGGGTCAAACAGCAATGCATCGCCATGATATCAATTCACGCATATTCAAGCAAAAGTTGAAATCATTGATGGACTTAATTACACATTACTCTATATTTGGCGAGACACGATGTTGGGTGTACTCTGTTGAATGGCAAAAACGAGGTTTTCCACATGCACATATTTTGATTTGGTTGTTAGAAAAAAAGTACGGTCCGAAGAAATTGACAAAATTATTTCAGCAGAAATTCCAGATCGAAATATCGATCAAGAGTTGTTTGATATTGTTACAGATAATATGATCCATGGTCAATGCGGTACTCTAAACATGACGGCACCATGTATGGACAACGGAAAATGTATGAAGCTGTTTCCAAAAGAGTGTGTAAATGATACTATCACCAATATTGATGGTTATCCATTGTATCGTCGTAGAGACACAGACAATGGTGGCAAATCATATCAACTATGCATGTCAAATGGTGAAATAGTGGATATTGACAATCGTTGGGTGGTTCCGTATTCCCCATTGCTATGTAAAGTGTACAAAGCACATATAAACGTAGAGTTATGCAGTTCAATAAAATCCATTAAGTACATCTGTAAATATGTTCATAAAGGCAGCGATATGGCTGTATTTTCTGTCCAAAATGTAAATGAAAATGACGAAATAACACGTTATCAAATGGGCCGATACATCAGCAGTAGTGAAGCAATTTGGCGTATTTTGAGTTTTCCCATACATGACAGAAACCCTGCTGTAGTACATTTAACCGTACACCTTGAAAATGGACAACGTGTCTATTTCTCCAAAGAGACTGCTGTACAACGAGCATTAGCTGCCCCAAAAACCACACTAACTGAGTTTTTCGAATTATGTAACCGTTCAGATATTTCTGGACAATTTGCAAAGTCATTAATATATACTGATGTGACACGTTTTTTCACGTGGGACAAGCAGTCAAAAAAATGGAACCCACAAAAGCGAGGCGTTCCAGTCCAAGGATACAAAGGCATATTCATGGGAAATACATTAGGCCGCTTATACACAGTTAATCCAAAACAACGCGAATGCTTCTTTTTGCGTTTATTATTGGTTAACGTTCCTGGACCAACATGTTTCCAGTACTTGTGAACAGTCAATGGTATTTTGTACGACTCATATCATGATACATGTCGCGAATTGCATTTGCTAGAAGATGACAATCATTGGGATCTTACACTTGCAGACGCTGCACTGAGTTCGTCTCCTCATCAAATTCGACAGTTATTCGCTATATTGTTGACAACATGTTTTCCGACTCAAGCCTCTGTTCTATGCGACAAATATAAAAATTATATGAGCGACGACATTCTGTATCACACTCGAAACGCTAATCAAAACCAAAATATCGATTTTTCTACAGAAATATATAACAAAGCGCTAATAAATATTTTATACCTATATTATTTTATCGTCTTCAAGGTTTTTCTTATGAATAAGGTTGTTCTCATATGCATAAATATTATTTTTGAAGTAGCTACAATAAAAGTATTATTTGCAATTACATAATGGTAAATTTTATCTTTATTTATTTGGGTATTTTATGTTACTTTCGCGCAATTATTTAATTTAATTTTGTAATTTTGTATATAATTTCGATATTAATATTTCTTTCCGCATGACTAATGTAATTTTGCTTCATTGTGTTCCTTTTGTACTCATACACTATATATATATATATATATATATATATATATATATATATATATATATATATATATATATATATATATATATAATGTTAGGTTGTAAGGATTTATTTGTATTAAAAGAATAAATATTATGATAAAAAGGAGTATATGTTAAAGACGAATGTTATGAAAAAAGGAATGTTACCTGCTATACAGAAATCTGATTCTATAAAATTGTAATTACCAAAACGATCGAACTATATAATAAACGGTGTCTCCACTCGTATAATAAAACATCAGAAAATAATTTTCCTGGTTTATTAATGAAATGCAAAAGAATTTCGATAATTACCTTAAATTAAACGAAAAACACCACTTCACATAAATAAATAAAATGTTACCTGCATGACGACATCCAATAGACTGGTGAACTACTTCAAAATGTTAACCCTACAGGACTGAGATTTCTCAACAATGAATGTTTATCAGCAAATGAAATGATAACCAATCAGAGGAACCGCATGATTCGAATAACCTTGACATTCACTCTGGCCACGCCCTTGTGTATTTATAAAATTTCAGTCATGCCAATGAATCGAAAAATCATTACAAAGAATGACTGCGCATTCTATCTTTATATGGTTGAACTATAAGTTTCTATTTTTCCCGAGAGATGTCTCGTTCAGTCCCCTCTCGAATTTATGATATTTCCTTCATTCTGGTGACAAGAAAAATCGTTACGAAGAAAAGAATCATTTTATAATTAAATTTTACTTTCCATTCCTTTTTGATATTCCGGAGGTTGACATGTCCACAGTGTATATGGAATATAATAATGGACCTAGCAAACTGCCTTGCGATATCAAGTGTGACGACCCGTACGATATATATATATATATAAATACATACATCTACAGATCGTTAACATATATATATACATATATATATTTTACGTTATACACCTAACTATTTGGATATAAATATTAAAGGTACAACGTTACCGACTTTCTGTTTTTTTGAGGTATGTCCGGGATGCCACGTGGGTTGGCCCACGATCGTTAATATAATAAAATAAATTAATAAAAAAAATAAAAAAAAAAACGCGGTTTTTATTTTATTAAAAATTTATTATATTTTGAAAAAGAAATAAAATGAATTGCGATTTCGAACGCGCGCGATTTTCGGCTACGTTTATACGCTTACTATGTTATTTTAAAAATATAAGCTATGGAAAATAACTTATTCATATAGTCGATGGAACTTTCCCTAGTCTGGATGGACGAGCTTCACGGTCGAAGTCCCGACGACCCATCCTAACTTCTTCACACGACCAACTATTCGACTTAACTTGACTCAACTCGACTCAACTGGCGAAACTAAACTCCGACAAAACTCGTCTTTTTATTACTCTCCAGGACTCCGGAGGCGACACAGGTATCTTATCATTATTATACTTATTATTTTCTTTACTTTTGACGAAATGCCGGTTTCTTTACATTTATATTTTCTCTTTTTTTTTACATCTTTTTGGTTTTTTGTCTATTTTTGACGAAAATAGTTGAACCAAGGAAAAGTTCCATTGTCCCTTATATTTTAAGGTTATGTACTTATATATATATATTATACATATACATAGTCTTATACATAGTTATTAGTACGGCAGCCAGCATCAGGTAACATATACATATACACATATACTCAACATACTTGCTTTCTAGGAATTCTATAGATATTAGAAATTTCCTAAATTGACTGTTTTCGACGGAACCCTCCGATTTCTCTTTTGGGCTAGCCAATCAGAAAATTCGGAGCTGTTTCTTTTGGTCTTCGACCAAAATGCCGACTGAATCCATTTTATGCTATATTTACCTTTTTCTTTTTTGCTCTCGCCATGTCAATTCTTGATTTATTATATATATATAACCTTTCGGCATTTTTTATATACTAACTTTGATGAATCTTTTACAATCCTAATCTTATCGGTGCCAGTGTGCTTTCCCCAGTACATATATATCTATACTTATATCACTCTAACTCCATTCTATTTCTTTTTTTATTATATTTCCTTTTTACTATCTCTTCTTTGGGAAAGTCACGTTCGCGACGCCGACCGGATGTACGTACACATATACGTATATATATACACTATTTCTTTTTCTCATCATTCACGTATATATATTTAATTTAAATTTCGATATATAATTTTTAATTCTAATTTCAATCTATCACTTTTAACTGCTCACTAACACAAACAATGTAACAAGCATGGTTGTTACACAAGGATAATATGTCCAACTTCACTGTTGACATTTGATAATTCTGAAATTCCACAAGTAGATTCCGTTCGCTATCCCGGGAATTCTTATGGATAAACGTTTAACGTGGCATGATCATGTGGAAATTATGATAAGATCTTTAATGATTAGGGGTAGACATCTATGACCATTGTTAGGAAGAAAATCATTTCTAAACCATGCTGTAAAGTGGAATGTCCATTTATCTGTTATCGCTCCAGTATGGCGATATGGGTTAGAATTATATCGAACAACGTGTTGAAGTAACCCTCGTAGAATACAACAACAGCAGTCAATAATTCTACATATAATGGAATATTCGCCTTATTATATATCGAACGACACATTGCATGCGGAGTTGAACGCTCATTATGTAAAGGATGTCTATATGGAACAATACCGAAGGTTCTATAACAAACTTCAGTTGAACCAAAATCTACTGGTACACCGATTGTTTACTATCGATTTTCCAGACAGATCTAGTAGACGATTAAAAAGGAAGAATTGGTGCCGCTATGCACTTCCAATTAATCGAGTGGGCTGAGCTATTAAAAAAAATTAAAAGATAAATGAAGAGCTTTCTTCTTGATGACCCGAATTAGGCAAAATTCGTTGGAATTGTCTGATATTCCACTCCAATCATCTCTGCTCTTTCCCTCATTCTTTATTTTTATGATCGATATTGTTTACGACAAGGAGTTGTCAGTAAAATAAAAATAATAATAAAAAAAAAAAGAATTCAAAGGTGATGACAGACTGAAATATACATTCTAACCACATATGAATAAAAATAAATCTTCAAAAAAACGGAAATCATACCAAATACAGTTAAGTAATTATATCTCATTATAATGCGTGAAAATCAACTTTTTCGTATTCATTCAACTTTTTCATCGCTTTCGTTTAGCTGTCTGCACCGGATGACTTTTGAATACATACGTGTATTAGTAAGATCTCATCAAATCTACGTAACGCTGACAAGATGATCCTCGTCAACCGAAAATTAACGGCAAATCACCTAATCGAACAGAAAATACGAGTTCCTTACTTGGCGAGTAAATTAGTACTTATTTACCACCAGACCAATTTGAATGAACGAGTAATTTTGTAACGTTTTTAACATGAAAAATTCTCCTCGTATCTGTTGGGTTTATTCAAAATAACTAAAAAGTTGACGCTACACCACGAGGCTATATATATATATATATATGTATCAGCGGCGGCTCATGGTTAAAAATCGAGCGCTTGCAATTACACCTTCCCCTTCACCAACAGAAAAACACAAAAAAATTTTTGTTTCACACAACATAACATAGTGTAGTAACTAGGCATTTCAATGCATGTTTTTAAAGATTTTTTACTTTTTATAATATTTCTCTGAAAAATATATATATATTTTTTTTTTTAATATTATGTAAATCTTCATATGCCGTTTGTAACTACCAGGGTTATTACAGCATAAGGAGACGTGTGTCTAGTTTATATGTATGCTAGGAGTCCGCTTTCTCTTACAAAAGCCAGAATGCTAACTATTGATTGAGGGTTGTTTGAAAGTATTTTGTGTATTGGGCCCTGTATTTTGTGTTTTAACCTGTGTGGTGTGAGTGTTTGGCAGTTGTAGATTAAGTGTGTGACTGTTGGTTCTGTTAAATGTCCGCATAAGGAGCAGTTTGTTGGTGGAGGGCTTTTGGTATAAAGGTAATTGTGTGATATTGCTGTATGACCCACTCGTAGACGGTTTAGGGTACCATATTCTTTTCTACTTGTGCCATTTGGAGGCCACCAAGGTTCTATAGTTGATTTTATGCTCCTAAAGAAGGTTGTTTGTGAGGTCCAGTCGGTCGTCCATTCCTGCTTGCTGTTGTTCATGAGTATGGTGCTAATATTGATGGAGGTGGTGAGTATTCTGGTGCTGGTGAAAGTACCATAGACCGAGCTTCATGGTCTACTTTATCACTACCGTGCATCCCAATATGACTTGTGATCCACAGAAAGCGTATTTCCCATCCTTCCTTATGTAGTGTGTTATTAAGGTATTTTTATTATCTTGACGGCATATTAGTTGTAGAGAGGGAGTCTGTTATGACCAATGTTTTGCAATGTGGAAGTACAGCTGATCTGATGTACTCAATGCAGTACATAATTCCATACAACTCTGCATCCAGAGAAGTGCAGCCATCACTTAGTCGGATAGAGTGTAGTATATTATCAATTTGGTAGGAGCAAGCTGCTGGTGAATTTTCGCCGCCTGCTGTGGATTTTGCTCCGTCTGTGTATGCGTGCGTGTAGTCATTGTATTTTTGAAGAGTGCTTAATACTATTTCTTTTATATTTGTAGGGTGTGTAGATTTATTGTATTGTGTGAGAGATAAATCTGTTTTTGTCTCTGAAGGGTCCCAAGGAGGTATCATTATATTGTAATTCAATGTTGATTTTGGGATGAAGCTTATGTGATAAGTTGATAGTATTCTAAGAAGCTTTGGTATAGGGTCATTTCAAAAAAACACGAGAAGCGGCTATTACATCATGTCAATGCAGAAGCAACTAAACTTAACAAGACGAGTTCTGTGTTAGACGATAAACTTATTAATATAGTTACTTATTTAACGTAAGTTAAGATTGTAACAATAATAAACAGTAAAAAAAAATATGTATATAACTTTAATGTCCTTAATCAAATTTGGAAATTAATATTACGAGTTCATTACAAAAAAAATGTTTAATCGTTTTGCTACAATCGCAATTCCTCCATATTATGCTAAATTTTCTGACGTATATATTTTGCCACCTTTTCTCACGTATCATACAATACGTGCGGTAATAAATTTTGCGAGAATATATATATATATATGTAACACGCGCGGTTACCGCGCATGCGTTGAAGTATATATATATATATATATAATATGCGCAGTAAAGAAATGGGGTATCAGAGTAAATATAAGTATATATATATAGATATACATACACATAACACACACACACACGCATATATATATATGTACCATTAGAAAATTATGCGGCCAGTCCAAAAACCAATCAAGGGCCGTTTTGAGAATCCAAAATTGAAGTTCAGAATAAATGTTATAAACAAAATGATAGATCTCCACGTTACTTTTCATTTGGGGTCAAACTCGACCCTTTATCTATCGTAGAACTCTTAATACTTAGGAAAACCGTTAGAAATTTCGATCTAGTTTTCTCTTTGCCCATTCACTTTCGAAACGTGAGTATGACGTGTTTTGACGCGTATTTAAAAACATCGCAACTTTCGTATAAGACATATTTTTTTATTTCAAACTGTTCGCGAATTATTTCCAAAAAATCGATAGTCGAGAAAAAGTAGAAAGGTGTACTTTTGAAATTTTTAGGTTCGGATTAAAATATTTCTACGGCGTCATTAGACGCGTATTTCATTACCGATTATAACTTTCGCATGAACAATTTTCCACGATTCCTAATCCTTCTCAATTTATCGGGAAAAAAGTAGAATTTGAAATAAAACCAAGTGTTCGCCATTTTTGGATTCGCTTTGAAATTTTATTTCGCGGTTTTTTCTTTTTATACAATAGATTTTATTTAGTTACTCTTATATTAGAATACCGGGCCGTTTGAATGTTCATAGAGCCCTGGCAACAATCGATCAAAGTTGTGGATTGCCCCTACTTGCCACCTCTATTATTCGACGGATATTCATCGGATCCAAAAATAGTAGGCCATAGCATAGAGTTTAATCTCTATAGGATGAATTTTCGAAGAAATCAAATTTTTGAGTTTTCAAAAAATCCCCTGCCAAAAAATTCGAATTTTGATTTTGGCGGAAGGATTCGATTTGTATATTAATTTAAATATATTTTAACGGTTAAATATCGATTTTCGTTACGATAGAATTAATCGGGTTTGAAAAAAAAAATGTTTTTGTTCGCAACCATTTCTGGGCTACATAATTACCAACTATAAGAGGGGAAAAATATTCGGCCAATACATACAAGAAAAATAAAGAAGTAACGGTACATTTCCACTTCGACCATTTCCAACTCCATTTCCGCGTCCAAAGGCCGCTTCCGATACTATCGCCTATACTCTATATAGTATAAATAATATATATATATTGATTAGAAGACTTAAATTTTATTAAGAACCATTTTAAAGGCTTCGAAAATAAGCCGAAACGCAGATTTTCAAATTTTCAAATCTTTTAACCGCAATTCCTTTGCGATCTTTTGTACGGAATAGAAGGTTTATATATCGAATGGAAGCTCTTAAAGTTTGCTTTAAAAAAAAGACTTAGTTATATAGTTTTAATAAAAAAGGAGCTATAGGTCAGTTAGAAAACTTTTATAGAAAATTTGGGTTCCGTCGAACTTTGAACTTTTATAAAAGCGGTACTTAATGGCGGATGGGTTTGAGATCAAGTTCATACAAAAGCGAATGTATGGTAGAGTAAAAAGGTTATATCGCTCGACGCTTAAAAATAATTAGGAATGTTTCTATAAAGCTCGTTTAATAGATTTAAATAAGAATTTTGTAAATTGCTCTGATTTCTTCGCACCCCTTGATCAGAACTGGACGCTCTGAACGTCGTTAGAAAGGTTACGATCAGTGTTTTAAAAACAGGTATGTACGATAACATTGTAGGATTAATATGGATGGAGCTATAAGTGGCGGAAAAACGAGAAATATAAAAAATCCGATATATATCGAACTTCGAACTTTCCCATAACCGGTCTGATACATCGGACAGGGTAGGGGTAAAGTTTGAGCGAATTGCAATGATCGGTAGTAAAAAAAAAGCTAATAACGTCGATCGCGATAATGACGATAGGGAAACGGCTTTAAGAGATAGACGAGTTATAGCACTTTTAAAGATATCTACAGTTGAAAATGTTGGTCATAGTTACAGCCAATACCGTTCTATATAGAAGACTGAGTGTACGTCGTTTAACCAGATAGTCGGTCAACTTCCGACCGATGTAACTTCGCTGCTATTCTATGTAGAGACTCGGTATATATATAATTTAAATTTTTCGTTATAGGATAAGGTACAAAAAAGTCGAATACCTTAAGACGGTCGGACGAATAATTAGGCAGTTATTAAAAATAGTATAAAAGAAAGGATGATTTGCAAAATTTCAATCCTTTAAAAATCTACTTTTTCCGAGACCCGGATGATAGATTGGGAATGATTATGACGGAAAATGTTCGTTATGACATTTAAAAAATTCTCTCGGGACAGATATGCATTGTAAAATCGGTTGACCAAAAATGGACTAAAAAATTTTTCAAAATCGAATTCAAATTTTAAACTCGCGATTTCTTGTTACCGGTTAATTTTGTTAAAATTTACGTTATTAAATAAATGATAGATCTCCATGTCTACTTTCATCTAACGTCAACTCGAACCCCCTATCTATCATAGAGCCTTTAAAAACAGTCTAAAACACCTAGACCCTTTAAACGCCAATTTTCTTAATTGATATTTGGTGTAAAAATACCACATATTTCAAAGCGGCATAACTTTTGTTTAAACTATTTTCCAGAATTTCGAGTCGTTCGCAAATCATCGTGAAAAAAGCGAAATTTGAAAAAAATCGCTCGTTATCCCCTTGAAATTTTCGGGTTCGGTTTCAAATTTTTCTTTCGCGGTTTTTTTCACTTCATACGACAGATCTTATATAGAAACTGCTATTTCAAGAGTCGGAGTGGTTTAAAAATAATTACGTCGTGCGCTATGCCCTGCAAAAGGTGTAGTCGTTTTTTTTTTAAATTCGTAGCTCGAGACCTGTCGATCGTAATTAAAAACCATCTTTTATGTCGAACCTCTCATTTTAATATCTATAAAACCGTTTTCAACGAAATTTTACAAAAATCGAAGTTGAAAAATGTCACTCCCCCCAAATCTTTTCAAATAAATTTTTTAATATATATGCACCGTCTTTACAATTATGAGTAGAACAAAAAAAAAATCAGCAATGTCGTTTGAGCTGTTCACGAATTATGGCATTTAAAACATGTAGCAATTCATTTATATATAATATATATATATATATATATATATATATATATATATATATATATATATATATATATATATATATAAATAAATAAAAAATTAATTAAATAATCATTTTAAATGGGACCGAGTTCTAAATCTAAACCATTCTCGAATCCCCCTGAAGACACACAAAAGAATTCATTACAATCAGTCCAACCGTTTGGGGGGGAGTTCAGATATACATATATACATATATTATACGTATGTTTGTACACGGATGATTTATGTGTACAAATATGAATCACACACATGTGTGTGTATACACCTATACAAAGCACGTATTGATTAAAAAAACGTCTGGTTGTGTTTTATTTATAAAACCCAAGTATACACTCACACACACAAAACATGTATATACATACATATACTATATATATACAATATATATATATATATATATATATATATATATATATATATATATATATATATATATATATATGACAGAGTAAACGAGGATGATGAGAAAGAGTTTGGAGTAAGCGGTGAGTGAAAGAGTGCGAGCGTGTGAGTAAACCATCGGGGAGGGAGAAGACTAAATTCTTCAGTACTTTTGACGTAACTAAATAAAGAAAAATGGATAACGCGTCATGTAATTTATTTTTCGAATGAAATAAAATATTTTATTGACATTTAAAATTGTATTTCTATCATATAGTTGACTGCATTCAAACAAATGGCATTTTCTTGCGTTACTGGTAATCAAAAAACTGTACATCTACGAACGGGCACCATCACGACTTTTCAATTCTTGTCGGTCAAATGTTGAATTTTTATTAATTCATTATATCGTCGGATCTTCTCTTTCTTATCTGGACATATATTTATATATTATACGTAAATATTATATATATAAAATGACGGCAGACTACGATTGTCGATGAAAATACGTCATAATAGCGACTTTTAAAGGTTCTACGGGATATATAATTAATTAATTTTTTACGTCACCCACGTTATTATCTGCATATATGCACATATATATATATATATATATATATATATATATATATATATATATATATATATATATATGCATATATACATATAAATACATATATATGCATATCTATCTATTTATCTATATACATAACATAAAATGTAAATAGGCAAGACATATTGCCAGACTAGATGACCATAGATGGAACGAGCGTATATTGCAGTGATGACATCGTCTCGCAGGTAAGGGAGACTCATGGCCAGATGGAGGGATAGCATTGTAAAAGTAACCGGAATCAGTTGGATTCGAATCGCACAAAATAGTCAATATCGGAAATGTTTGGGAAAAGCATACACCCAGAAGAGTTAGGCAAGACATAATAATATATATATGCGTATGTGCTTATATATATATGTGTAAACATATATGTACATATATTACATGTATATCACCATGTTCTATCTACCGAATTCATCCATTTCACTCCGGCTGACTTTCGAATGTCTTGCCATCGTCTGCACATCCACCTTCTGTTAGTCTTTTAATCCACCTACCGTTTGTCCTTTTAGCAATATATATATATATGTATATGAAATTCACGCTCGGATTTAATATTGTATTTTATTGCAACTTTACAGAAGACATCGAAAATACACGATATTATAAGCACGAATCGACGAACTAAAACGAAATAATCATTTCTCTCAGGGGAGATTAGGGAAACTAAAACCAAATATATATATATATATATATATATATATATATATATATATAGTGGCGAATCCTCCAGTGGAAACACGGGAAAAATGGAGTATGAACTAGTTACAAGTTTGCCTTTTTAAAATTCATTAAACAAATCAAAAATAATAATTTTTCTATGTCAGATAATGGCGCAATCTTTTGGTGAAGATTTTTTCTCCAATTATTACGGAAGATAGCGCTGTTACGCTTCGTTGCGAAAGATCGGTAGCTGTAAATCAACGTTGGATAGTTTTGTACCGGTTTCAATTTCGGAAACAATACCTGTTGTATGTGTTTCAGTAGACGTATACATCGTTACATATATACGGTTATCATGTTCACTACACATGAAAATCTACACCAGCTAATTAGAATTGACTGTTTCCTGTTGGCGTATCGGAAACAGATACATACAGCGCATGCGCACTACCAATGTAACTAAAGGTCAACCTGTCGCGTTTTTTAATGTATCACGATTGAAAAATGAACTTTCATATTTATATTCTTCAACCGAATAAATTGGTTTTAGATTTAAATCAACAACTGCGTGCTGATGGTCTTACTGGAGCCTCGCCTGAGATTACAAAACTGTGCTCATTGATACTTACCATTCCTGTGACGAGCGCTTCGGCTGAACGTAGTTTCTCCGCATTGCGACGTATCCATACTTATCAGCGGAATACTCAGGGACAAACAAGGCTTTCTGGATTATCTGTTATTTCAATTGAAAGATGTCTACTACAGAGTTTACAAGAAAAATCTGCATTTTTTGATTCCATCATAGATTTATTTTTAGAGAAAAATCGTCGAATTGAACGACGATACAAATAAATGCCAAAAATTTATTTTTTTATTACTATTTTAAGTTATTTCATAGTCAATTTTTGTATATAATTTCTTTAATTTAATCGATATATAATATTGACAATTTTATTTGTTAGACCAGGGCACGTTACCCCACATAATTTTCGATATAAAATATAATATTTGCGTTAATTTGTGGTAAACGTGTTTGTATAAGGGAAAGGTCTACCGGAAACAAATTGTAATGAAGCACGTAATTGATCGGTTAAAAATATTCTATCGATCGAACGTTAAAATTTATCTAGAAGAAATTTTCACTTACCAGAAAGAGGAAACGGATTGATGATCGTGAAAAAATGGATTAAAACCGAAGCGACTCGGTGCACGTGTAAATCACGTAAACGAATACTACGGTAAATATTAAGGAAAATAATCGCCTCCAAAACAATATTCTAAAATTCAGACAAATAAATTCGATATTACCATTAATTTTTATTATATATGTGCATATATATATTATATATATATATACCGGTAAATATGCAATACATATATATGCGTTTCTATACGGACATATGTACATATAGATTATGCCTATGTACGTGTGTTACACGTTCGTAAGTATGCTTTATGCGTGTCAGTGTAATTGTTGGTATATTTTTAATTTCGATCTAATCTCCGTCCCAGCTTGAACGAATATAACTAATAAATCACCGGTAGACAGCTAAAGAACACTTTTTTTTTTTTAAATACTTCCTATGTTTCAGTTTTTAAGTTTTACCGAATTTTTACTTTGTATAATAGTTGTTTCCAAGTTATTTCGTTGTTTTTTTTTTCTTTGCATGTTGTGTTTTTCAACGTATCAATTGCGCCTTTAAATTAAAGTACAAATAAATTAATATTAAAAAATATATATATATCCTTTATTACAATTTGACGTCTGATAGCCAGTCTGCTGCACCTGCATCGAGTGAAGTAGCCCATTCAACCCTTTATTGAAATTATTTCCTTTGTACGAATTAACGATGATCGTTTGGATCTCGCTACAGATGCACAGCTCCGATTTCGACAGCATCCATGAAATACTTGTAACGACCCCGGTTGATCCTTCTGATGCGGTTTCAATTGCACCATGTTTTTCTGTTGAGATCAAATCCAGTCGCCCTGCTAGCCGGGTTTGAAAATTAGTTGTCCGTTCGTTGGAGTCTGTTTAAGTCATATTTTCCTCCACTCGATAGCCGAGTCGTCACTATCCTGAAGCTCATTAGCCATACTGGTTTCCGGGTGCGAAGGCGTGTAGGTGGAGTATCTTTAATAAATTTTTCTACTTACTGTTGTATTATTTCCAAACATCGGCAGCTACATAGTAGGAACAGATTTTAGTGTACCGGTTACTAAGCGTAGTGCTACGTTCGGTTGTGTATCAATCCTCTTGGTATACGAGCTAGCCAACCAAACTGGGTAACAGTATTCTGCGGCTGAAATATATTGTGCGCGCTAAATACTGATTATCGATGTTCGTGTGAGCGCTCCATTTAAGTCTTTTGTTCTTTTAATATTCTCGAAACTTATGTTCTCTCTAACTCGGTTTGTCAGTCTTTTTAATTATTTCGCCGTACAAATTACGAACGTTTCCAGCTGACTGATTAACTGTTTATTCAAATGCTAATAGCCGCACGCTGTACGAAAACTTCGATTAATATTTGTCCTTTCTTTATCCTAATTAATGCCACGTCATCTACCATCGTTATCTGAAATCCTAAACATACTCTTAGTACCGCCTGCAGGAACTTCGTTAATACATTTGTATTTCCATTCTTTCGCCGTTTGTTCTAGATATTGAATCGATTTCCTATATTCCCGCTTATGTTTCGCTTTTATCCAAATTACTGTTTCTCGATTTTCATATAACATATTTGTCAGCGCTCGTTATCTTCCAGCATATATATTGTTTCCCGATATTCAATTACGTAATTCCCGAGCGCATATATCAGAAGTTTTTTTTTTTTTTTTCAGATCTACAAAGGCCATAAAGCGGTCAATTTATGATTTTATTTTCCACTGCCAAAGTTAGTCTCGAAAACGTTTAATTCTTCCATCTTCTAAGCTCCGAGTTGATCTTCATTTATGTTTAATTATATTTTATATAATACGGATCAATAAATTATACTGTATCTATTATCATAACGGTTTCAAATTCGTTTTTATAAACGACGTATTTCTTCTCACATCCACAAGATCCGATTAATAAGTCTAATTAGTAACCTTAGCGAAACTTCGATTTAAAAAATTACTTTCAAGGATTTTGTCCTTTCTACTGAACAGCGTCCTACCCCAAAAATCTTCCAATACCTTGCACAGGTCTGCTGAAATTGATGATATTAACTATGTAAATACAAAAGGTGAATAGTTAATATTTTAATGTTTTATTTCCTTTATTATACAAATTATTAGACTTTAAAATTGCGGTGGTACGTCGAAAAGACCATAACGCGACTACATTTGCTACGAAACAGGGCGCGCCTAATCCAAGGTTAAACATACCACCTCAATGCAGTATCCCATATAATAATAATAATAATAATAATAATAAACGATGATATTTGTGAAAACGATAAAACGCAAATTACCGATTTCTTTTAGCTTTAGCCGCAGGCAATGTCCGCATATCATCCTTCAGAATGTACGTTCGAACTCCTAGAGCTATTTCTTTTATATAGGCATCCCAATCTAGATCGTTCAAGTCGAAATTAAATATTTTTCTATCCCGTTCCGAGAGCGATTCGTATAATTTTTCCGTGTTTTCATTTTTTACGAACCAGTTGCTTAACACGAACGCGGATATGGCGTGTACTAGTTTGTGTAACTTATCGTACTGAGAATGCAATCTATAACGTAGTAAATGAATATTAGAAATTTTCTGCTTATGCGTATGTTATCTAGTGAAAATATTAACATACGTAAACCTGCTCGAAACAACCATATCTTATTATAAACAGTACGAACGGAATTCACATCTCACCAAAAACGCCGATGTAGTTAAAGTTAACGGTAAATTGGAAATGATAAATTTTGAAGCGTAAGGACAAATTTTAACCGGTTCGAACGCTTAACTAAATTCGTAGCAATATTGTATAGGGTGACTCAGAGAAAGTGGATACGGTTTTGTTGATTTTTTCATAACTCGAAAACTACTTAATTTTCGAATGAAATTTCATTTCAAAATAGGAACACGAGAGATTAGCTTACAATCATTTGTGAAACAGAATATTCGCAACAATACATTCATTTTCAGTCTTTAACAAATTTTCGAAGACTTTTTCGAACATAGCTGAATTTGGGTAACTCTTATTATTTTTGTGTTTCCTTATTTCTGGGTGGGTAATTTACTGTTATTACTATTATTATTATTATTGGCAGCTCCACATTTTAGTTTTGGTTATTCGGACACTCGTCAGTCTAAAATTTGAGATTGTCAACAGGTGTATCCAATTAAAAAGATTCCTCTTTTAAACTGTGTAGTACACGTATCCCAGTAGAACAACTACCGGCACACAATATTCCAACAAAATGGACATGATTCATTCGTATGTCATTTACAAATCTCCTAAGATCGTAAGAGAATTTGCATATGACATTCTCTCATTGATAAGAAATATACACAAAGTTATACTTATTGGAGATTTCAATGCAACATATGTAGTTTAGGATTGTTTCAACAATAATCCTTCGGAAATTATATCGTTTAACCTATGCACTCGGGCGATTGTACAAAATTCTCGCGCCACATCAGCCTATACATTTTACAAATAGTTAAAATTTCAGAAATAGTATTTTGGATCTTATGTTGACTAAAAACATTAATACCACGCCTATTTCTCTAAATTGCTTATCTTCTGATCATAATCCGAATAGATTCATAACCAGCGAAGAAATTTTTTTTGATTACACTAAAACCAACTGGAAATTGTTCCGAATATTTATTGATGACAGCGTTAACTTAAGTGAGAATACGACTATAACCGACACTGATAATATTGAACTACGGCTTACTAAGTTACCTAATATTCTTAATATGACCGTCGAAAAGTCAATACTCAAATGTAATAATCAACATTCTCCTATTATTCCCCAAAGCGTACAAGTTATTAAATTAGGGAATAAAATACATTATACACTAATATTCCTATAAATTCGCATAAACAATCTCTTAATTAATTTCTACTAAACTATGAAATTATGATTCAATCAGTCGGTTAAAAATTTATCTACTCAAGACAAGAGCCTTTAGAAATTAATAAAAAAATATACTAAATCTCACACTGCACTTCCACCGGTTTTGAACACTTCCCGTAACTGTTATTCATATAACGATAGTGCTAAGGCTAAATTACTCGCTAATTACTGTTACGTAGTTTATTCTCAAAATTCGCATATAACTTCTAATTATAAATTTAATAAAGTTAAATCAGCCGTAAAAAAATTATTATCGTAATACACCTCACAAGCAGGTCACTCCTTTTAACATACAAAAAAATTATGACTACTATTAAAAGTCTAATCATTCAACTGGCATTGACAACTTATCCAATCCTTAAAAATTAACCGTCGAAAGGAATTATTGAAGTTACTGAAATAATCAATGCTATTTTTCAAATTCGGTTACTTTCCATATGGAAGGTCTCCAAGATTATCTTACTTCTCAAACTTGGTAAAAATTCTTTCTATATTGAAAATGTGGCGTCCTATCAGTCAACTTAATAATAGTCAGGTAGCCGAGGGGGTTATTCATCACAGGCTTAATATAAAATTGCTTAATACGAACAGTTTAGTTTCAATTTCGATCAATGTAACAACTCATCAAAGTGTAAGGGTATTTATAAAATGATCGAAACGAAATTTCCAGACTAATTACTCTTTATTTGGACAATAGATCGTTCGCTGTATACATTTCTGGAGAAAAACCTGCGCGGCCTGGTACGTCACAACGAAGCATGCTCGGTCCATTTCAGTTTATTCTTATACGATTTTCTTAAATTATCTTCAGTTAATTCCGCTTTATTTACGGACGATACTGTATTATAGTTCATTAGTACAATTTTAGTAATCAGTGTTCATCTGGCACTAATTCACGCATTAGGCCTATTACGACTAAAAGCAATGTATACAAAGTATAAACATTCTCGAATACAATCTATTATTTGTGATCAACGATTAATTTTAATAATTATATAGCATAAATTTTGCTCTGTATTAGAATCCGAGTTACACTTTAATCATCGTATTCTGTAAATGAGAAATTACTTTAAAGTATAAAAACTGGTTTTACAAGTATTTTTTTCCTTCTTAATTTTCGTTATATATTTAAATATAAAATAACGATGTTAAATATATTACTACCGAAGTTCAGTATGGTGAGATGTTTTTACCGGTAACTATGTTATTATTGTATGTAAATTTTACTATGCAAATATATCGTTGTTTTGTTGTAATAAAAAGCGGGAATTCTTATTTTAGCATTTACCGCTGAAAAAATCGTTATAGTTGTTCATTTTTTGTCGTGTAAGGATATATATTATTACGAACCGCGCTGATGTCACCGTAATTAAATCCTCTTTGTCGCGAATAATCGAACAAATATCGTTTCTGATGATGAGTGGTGTAAGTCCATTCGAAACGTTAAATTTTTTGAATAATCAGGACGTGGTTTTCACCGAAAATAATTCTAGACGAATAATCTAACAAAGTTTCTGCAGATTTTAGAGCAACAAAACGACAAATTGGTTCTTATTTAGTACATCTTGAGCATCTGTACTATCATCGCTCTTAAATAGGTAACAAGGCAGTTAGTAACGATGTCCGTTCGAATACTGTAAGCTGAGCTATTTGAAACCGATCTTCTAAATTTTCTTCGTCGAGGTTGACTTTTGGAACTTTCGAATTCTTGTTCGACAATGCTCTAATCACTTTCTTTTTGAATATTCGAAGAAGATTGTTCGTCAAGTGAGACGATTTTTCTCCACAATCGCGATGCTGTAGTCACACCTTTGACCATACTTGCTGATAATTTCGTACACTGCATCCGGTAAAGAATATTACTTCCAAAATTGCGGTAATGTTAAAACTTCATTAATAAATTATTATCCCGCTGGCTTAATTATAGCTGACGTGCCCGAATAAATAAATAAAATGTAAACTACTAATTTCTACTACCGGCTAAACCGGACAAAATTATATGCGTGATAATCGTGAAAATGTTTGTCTTTAATTTTTTTTTTTTGTGAATCCGGAATGATTACGGCTAATCACCGGATAATAATCCACGCAGTTCACTTTATATTATTTCAACGATGTACCGTGGTTTTTAAATAAATAATATCGTTTATAAGTACTTTGCGGTTTTATTTTCTTATTTAAAAATTAGAATAAACGCAAAATAAATAATAAAAGAACTCGGATGCTCCCTGTTCAGAACCGCGGGTGAAATTAAAAAACAAAAAACAAGTCACCTTCTGCATTTCAATATAAAATACCTGCCTCTCGCGTGTTATTTCAGCGTCACGTTTTCGTCTAGTGATGTCAAGACTAAAGAAGGTTCGCCTATAAACTACCGCATTTCGTAAATATTGAGATCGATTGCGGTGGAAGATTTTTTAATAAGGATTATTCGGAATTTAGATCTCGTTATCATCGTCACCATTGATGGTCACGCCGAGTTCATTTTGTTTCATTTTGTTTTACGCCACGTTTATTTACTATTGCATCGTATTATCTGAATAATTCAAGGTTTCCTACGTACACACGATTTTAATCGTCTTACGCATCATACAATAAAATTCGAAAGATACCATTTTATAAACATATAAAATTACAGATAAGTTTCATTATACTTAAAAAGCGAATCGGCAAGGCGCGAAGTGCTCGTACCGGAATTTGAAAGATTTCAAGACGTAGTGTCTAAAATTGATCAATCGCGACGTAATCCTAAAAGTGTTTCAGTTAGTATTATTTCACTTTGATATCACCACTCGATATCGACAAACTGTATAATTTATCATCGTGTTTTATTAACCAAAGTCGTACATTATAATAATATTCAATTACAAAATTTCATACGGGTGTTTATTATATAATACTACTTCTTGGATGAACCTCAGATAATTTTCAATATATTTACATAAATATTTTTAAAATTGTTCACGTATAAAAATTTTTGTTAACATTAAAATTTCATGTCCCATATAGTGGACACTGAAGCAAGTTGAAAATTTTCGTTAAGGCTAAATACCGTTCTATATAGACGATTGAGTGTTACGTCGTTTAAAAGGAAATAAAGTTGCGAAACGGGCGTTGCAAATTTGCGAAAATTTTGCACCTTTCTCCCCCATCCTAAAATAGGTCTTCTTCCGGCAGATGAAACTCCGCTATTATTCTATATAGAGAATCGGTATATATAAGTAAAATTTTCCGCTGTATGATCAGGCGGAAAAAAGTCGAATACCTCTAGACGGTCGGACGAATAATTAGACGGCTATTAAAAAAAGTTGAAAAAAGGGATGATATGCAGAAATTTCAACCCCTTTAAAACTCGACTTTTTCCGAGACCTGGGTGATAGATAGAGGGATGATATTTATGACGGAAAATGTTCGTTAATTTAGAAACTTTTGTCGGGACAGATTTTCGATTTAGGCCTCGTTTTTTTGTTTTTTTTTTATATCGTCCTAAACAAAAAGAGTCCGATTTTAGGGCGATTTTCAACCCTTAAATACTGTGCGGGGGGTTGAACACAGGGGTATGTATATATATGCGTTAAAATCTCCCTAAGCGACTTATCCAAACGCGCTATTCTGCGACCGGTGTCCTAACACTTTACTCGGAAAATCGCACCGGTTTCAACCCCAATTTGTGGTATAAGGGATGATGGGTTTTAAGGGTAGTTTTGTGATAGATTTGTAGCGACAATTCGGACGTAGATTTTTTATTAACAACTTCCTCGCATCCGAAGTATCTTCTTAAAGTTATTAAGCTTGTTAGAGAACGTGGCGAATTGTTGATAGACATAGCCTCGCTCTTGTCTCGTAGCTAGCCAATCATGTTATTTCATTCCTTTATGTTGTCCGCTATGTTTTTAATCTCTTTATACGTCATCCGCATTCTTCTTTTTATTTAAGATCCATCAGGCGATTATTTCTCTATAATATATCTATATTACTTTTCTACGTACGTAATATTTTATTTTATTATTTACTTATTACTTTATGGGGATGTTTTTACAACCTACCCGACGTGAAACTATCCGTACTAACTCGTATGTCTATAAACTCTTGGGACAACTCCTCTAGAAAGATCGCGCAAAATCGATGTAAATTTTCAAGATTAAGATGGAACGATTGTACAATGGACTGTTACAAGATGCGCGCAGTAATCTAAGGTATAGTTCAGAGTGTAATGTTACTAAAGAAGGGTATTCGAAGAACACGTGATCATGATTTTAAATTACACGTCCAGCATGTAGAGGACAGTAAGGAGTTTCCTTTGCAAACAGGAGGTCCGGTAATAAAATTTTTATTAATATAATAATAAAAATTAAAACAATTATTAGTATTATTTCTATGAGTGAAAAAAAAACTAAAATAATATAAATAATTTAATACGTTTACCTCGAACTTTTACCGGTGAATTTCGAAATCGTGTCTAACGTGTAGGCGGGTAAAATGTGAAACAATTGCAGATGTAACTGATAGAGAAATCGGTTACTTTGTATCGAAAACGAGTACGTCGAACCGATTGATTTGCTAGATGGAAACGTTTCGGATATGTACCGATACCGTGCCAGAAACTGATCCCATGTATAACTGTTGCTCGTGCATGAACTACCGAAATTGTAAATACGTTTAGACGATTCCGTCGAATCTGCAGCTAGCAGATTTTGACAGCCTGCGCTAGCCGAAGCCGCTAGCATAGCGTTAATGACGTAATCGCACGGTACTACGTTACATTCGCTATCGCCGCGTACTAGTATCGTTTTTAACATGGCCAGCGTAATCGTTGCGAATATACCGATGGCGCCGTGAATCGAATTTATCCAGCCTGATGTTGGTTCTTTAAATGTGGATAGAACTGTCGACGCAATTATTATCACGTTTCATGAAAATTATAAAACAAAAATGAACACCATTATATAATTAGAAATGATGAAATATACGTATGTGAGCGACATCATAGAAATAGATATATAACCAGTTGTAAAACAAAGTATATTAAACTTCTGTATTTAAAATAAAGTTTTACTTTTTTTTTTTCAAAAAGCGTATATTTATTATAAAATAAAAATACAATAAGTAAACCCAATCACACACACTCATATATAGCTGTACTTAGATAATATATGTTCCGTCATACGCTTGTCGACGGATCTACACCATTTTACAATATGTACATCTAAACTATTATTACATACAAAAATCGTTATTTTTAATTTATAAAACTCAAATATACACAAAGTTACATTTATAGTACTCACTCATTCCCAATTACACTCTCACCCACACTCTCACAGTAACTATTTACCTCATTAGTAGTAGCAGACGCTATATTAACTTACTGCTCTCACCTGTCGCACCACTTCGAATTCACAATTTTTTGTTTCTTATTATTTTGTTTATATTATCCATATCTTGTAACCACTCTTTTAACTGCTGTTTTAGTTTCAAAATCTTTTTTTCTTTCAATATTTCTTCCGGTATATTATTTAATCATCATCACGTATTTATTAGTTTGTTCACCAAACCTTGACCGTGCTACCGAACAGACGTACCTTTTTCCTTAGTTTATATTTTATTTGCATCGTTTAAATCGATACTTTTATTTTTTATTAAATAATTCCAAACTTTGGTAAACAAATACAGTCCCGCTATATTTAATACATTATGATGACGTAACAGATATTTTAGTGATTTGTTCTGATTTCTACATTTATACTCGTTTATTAGGTTCAAACTTTTCCTTTGCAAACGATCAATTTTTCCCGTGTAATATTTAGACGCCGATCCTCATGCTTCTATGCCATATCTCAATCTGGATTCGACTAACGCGAAGTATACCATTCTCATTGTCTCCTGACCTACATAATTTCTTCATGATATAATGTTGGTATTATTTATTTCAATTTATTTTCCAATTTTTGTATTTGTAAGCTCTACCTTAAGTGTCTATCTATTGTTACACCTATATATTTGTATTCACTTACCAGTTCTACTATGTTACAACCCAAATTTGAACATCTATGTTTGTCCGACCAGTAATGTGCGCACTTGTTAGTGTGCATTTTAATTTTTGGCTTATACAGATCATTATCGCTCATCAATTTCATCAGCGTACATGTCGTTTTTGTTCTATTAACTGTAAGATTAAGGTCGTGAGTCCATCTGCTTACTTCTAATAAATCCGCATTCATATACTTTTCTGCCACTTCAGTTTTCCTCCTGTGAACTGTCATTATAGCAATATCGTCCGCGAAAGCGAACACCTTGCTGTTGGTCAACTTTTTTTTTGTAAACCGTTTGTGTATATAATAAACAATAACGGTGCCACATTACTACCTTGCGGAATTCCCATATTCATCGGCATATATTCAACTCGTATATTATTTATATCGACTACTGTTTTCCTGTCCTTTAGATAACTTTCGAACCATGCTTTGACACTACCTTTTATACCGATTTCTTCAATTCTTGCTAGCAGCTTATCATGACTGACTGTATCGAATGCTTTTGTGAGATCTATGAATATCACAAGTACCCTATTTCCCGTTTCAAAGTTTATCCGTACCTCCTCAGCAAAGTCTCCCAGTGCCTGTGATATTGATTTCTTCCTTTGAAATCCATACTGCTCTTTATCGATGATGTTACTTTCTTCTAAGTACTTAGCTAATTGTTGCGCGACATATTTTTCCAATTATCGTGTTTACCGCAATAGTCTATCACATGTTACACGTTGACAGGTATCTGACCACCAAAGGTTTGAGATTTACATTTATATTTCTTATTAGATTTATTACGATATAGCGGTGGTGTTGAATTAGATACTGACAGTTTTATAGGACATTTCAAACTGGGTTCTGGGATCAGTTTCATTGCGTATGATCAAATCGGTCATCTGAAGCTAAGCTGAGAACTGATGTCAGTTGATACGCTTATAATTCCACTTGGGTGTTGAGGATGGTCCTAAAACTTTGTACGCGCCCTTTATATTTATTTGGTTGAATATTAGGCAACGGTCACCACCTGCAGCGTCCGATATGGTCTTCCAATAATCTAGCAAACCTAATGAAGGTGAGCAAAACGTTAAATCTAATGGATTAGCGACATTTCGAGGCCTGCCAAAATGATTAGGGCTGCCGTCATTTAATTTACAACAGTCTGCTCCTAGGAAATAATCATACACTATCTGCCCGAAATAATTATTTGTGTGACCTTCCCAGGTAACATTGTAGGCATTTCAGTCGCAGCTAATGTTATAAGAGTTTCCCAGTGAACCAAAAATATTTATGAATGGAGGAGTATTGGTCGGGAAGAAGGTTTAACATATATACTATAAACAAATAAAAAAAATGACAAACTTATGGTAATCTTAGCGCCTACCAACCGTATAGAGTTAATCTTCCGATAAGTTACAGGAAATAGGGACAGAAGGAATGTGATTACACACTAAAATTACAGCTCCGCCATATCCTTCTGCACTGTCGTTTCCATACACAGTAAAATTATTTTAAGTATATTATCCATTGTGATCAAGTCATGTCTCTGACAGTAGCGCTATATCTGCTCCATAATCATCGATTAATTTTTCAAGGCTGCCACAGTTATACATTTCAGGCTGTGGCAGTTCCATTGTAAAATATTAAAAAGTTTCATGATTATGTTCTTTGCATGCTCGACAATCTCTCATTGTTAGAGGTAAAGTCTTTTCGCATTGCAGCTTGGTGATGTCTTTTCGCATGTGAACATGAAGAAGGTTGCTTACTTACATGGCATTAATCTTATAATAATAATAATAATATATATATATATATATATATATATATATATATATATATATATATATAAATATATAAGAGAAAGAAAGAAAGAAAAAGTGAAAAAAAAAGAAGGAAAAAGAAGAAGGAAAAAAGGAGAATGAAAAAGGAAAAAGGAAGAAATAAGAAGAAGAAGAAGAAAAAAGGAATGAGTGAAAGGAAAAAACTTAGGAGCGACAAAGCAGCTGAATTATGGGTTCGAACTTATGTTCTACGTACGGAATTTGGAACTGATGGAGTGTAGATAAATTGCGGGCGCAAGTGAATCGGAAGGAAGAGGAGAAGCTTTAATGGAAGGAGTCGTTTCCATAGAAGGACAAGAATCATTTTGATTTTCAATTTGCTGCACCACAGGATTTGAAGATATGAATTTGTGGTTTTTAGAATTGGTTAAAGTGGGTGAGGAATTAGCAGTAATATTACCCTCCTGTGGGTACACTGGTCTTGGTCTTACATTAAGAGCTAGGTTTGAAAAATACTTATTACCTCACATATTGGGTTTATTATTTGTATTTCCATTACTACTACTACTATCGCTATTATTACTACCACTACTGCTATTATTATTATTATTATTATTATAACTGCGGTTTTAAATACCATTACTGTAGTGGCGACCAAAACACCCTGTGTCATTGCTGCTTCTTCTTAGTTAAAATGAACTAGATCTGGATCGTAATTCAGGAAAGTTTAGGTTATTCGTGATTTCAGCAAAGTAAAAGGCAGGGTGACCATAGCCCCTTTATTAAGTAATTTTGCCTCAGAAAATGATACGTTTCCCATTGCCATAATTTTTTGAATTTTAATCTGTTCTTGATCAAATAAGCATAAACGACGAATAATTACCGTTACACCTCGTGCAGAATAAAACAGAGGGAGGGTTTTCACGACTTGCTCGATATTCTGAAGACTTGTGATTTGAGGGACAAAATGCGTAACTAGTTTTACTACGACAAACTTTACTGATACGTCCAAATCTGAGATAATTGTTGCATAATTTAAGTCTCCTGATACTCGGCTCAGTAAGAATAGTAATGAAAGCATTGGAAAATTGAGAAGACGGACAAAACGAATTTAACGTAAGATTCGAACCGTAGACTACTTCGTTCAGACCTGAGCAAAAAACGAGGTTGTTCTTAATAGTTACAAAACTGTTACGGTCGCAGCAGTGAATACTTGACAAAGTAGAAAATCAGAGAAGACCAACAATGCCACAGAGTGAAGAATACAAACAGAACCCAACCTCTTCAAAATCTTTGTAGAAATGAGGAAATCAGATTAGAATATTGTCAGACGCAGCGTAGTATTAGCTAACAAACGTGGATCGAAAGATATGGATGTCGTGCCCATCTCAGATGACTAGCACTACCTTGGTGCACAATAAATTACTGTTTTTTTTTTTTTAATAATTTAATTATTGTTTCCTTTTTTGGTTATAGATAGCCTACGAAAGATTGTTATTAAATTGAGCGTATGGGGTAACTAAGGCTAGAAGTACAGCGGAAGAAGAGAGTTAGATATGGAGTCGATGAAGGCGAATGATTAGATTCAACAGAGAAGCGCTATTATTTATGAAGAAGGTAGATAGTAAATGACAAAATTTTAACAACGTCCATAAGGAGAAGTACAAGGGACATTTGATTAGAATAATGCAAACGAAAAAGATAACACTACACCCGGTACACGGTGGAATCGAATTTTCGTTGATAAGACACGAACGGGGCTCTAATGGCTCAGTCACGATCTAATGATAATAACGGCATCCGTGTGGTTTAAGAAGCTAGATTATCTAAGCATGAACTCAGCGTTCTATTTGCCAATGCTCGTTATTTAGTGAAGTCAACTCTAACTCTTTTTGCCGTAACTGAGTTTCTTTAATCAACTTATTTATTAAATAATATCTATTCAACTGTGTGTATCTACCGATTGATCATTATATATATATATATATATATATATATATATATATATTAATTGTGAAGCAATTCTTAGCCCGACCCCTATTAGAAATTTTGTCCCAATTTTCTGTAACGAAATCTGTAACGAAATTTTGTTACGGTAATAATAAGAGTGTTGACCTCATCTAACCAGCTTATAAATTGAGAAAATTGCACACATTTTTCAGTCATGTCGGTTTGTCCGGGTCCAGATTGTCCTTCTAAAATACTTGGTATAATAATAATAATAATCGTAATAGTAATAATGATGATGATAATAATAATAATGCGGTGTCGAATTCTGGCCGAACTCGTTGTTTAGTGTCCGTTGCAACATTGTATATGTGCTTCCTTTCTTCCTTGTTACAAAGAGTGGGGTATACACAACATACATATTCGTGACTGAGTATGTATATATATATATATATATATGTATGTGTGTGTGTGCGTTCTGAATGTAAGTGTAGGTGCATTTATAAACGTAAGCCAAAAAAAAAATAACAGATTCTATCACCCGGCATTATTTCGTCTTAATCTGTTCGGTTAGTATAAATAATAACGTTGTTGCGAAATGCGTCCGACCGATTGTTATCAAAAGTTAAACGTTTATTTAAATCGTTACTTATTTTTGGGGTTTTTTAAAAGCGTTTCATTTTCGAAAGGATCATGTACAATAAAATAAAAAAATCATTCGTGTTTAAATTTGTTTATTTTTTTACAACAGAATTACATTCATGAACATGTGGGTGGCTAAGAATTGCTTCACAAATTAGTCTTCTACTATACGAAGCTTGCTTCGTATAGAAAAGGTAAACCCAGGGGGGTCAAGGGGGGCAGGGCCCCCCTTGCGAGGCGCGAAGCGCCGAGTTTTATATATATATATATATATATATGTATATGTATGCATATATTTATTTATTTAATTTCCTAAAATATGCAGATATGTATTAATGAAAAGTCATAAATATTTTTGTATTTATGTATGCATCTGTCAATCGTCTCTATATGTCTAGTGTGGAATGAGTGATTTAAAAAAAATTAACAATAAAATTATTAATATATTGAATGATGGAAAAGCTGTTCAAATATTAAACCATTTTCAAGTGGACAAATAAACAAAAGTATTAAAACAAAAAACAAAAAATAAAAAAAAAAATAAAATGCAGGAAAATACTTTATCGAGTTGTACAATATTACATAGAATAGCGATGTGAAATAACGGATTAAATTATAGACAAAATGGATGGTGAATGTGGTACATAATAAACTAGCCAGAAAAATTCAAACTCTATATATAACATGAAAAGTGATTAAATTTATTATACTTTTTGAAAGTGATTCTTCATCGAAATTTGTGATTAAATTTAATAAATTATTTTTAAATTCATACATAAATAATGATAAATTATTTAACAAAAATTTTAAAGAAATATTAACCAAAATCATGTAATTTTTATACAAAAAAAAAATAAAATTGTGGAAAGCGAGGTAGTCCATCATAACTAATATGGTCATCCTTGTTCCGGTAAATGTAAAGTTGAACCACTGTTCTCGATATGTATCGTTTTATATATAATACGTGAGACATTTAACTGTGTAATATTTAAAAATCGGGTAATCGATTAGTTCTTCTCACTACTTTCACAAACAATTTTATAATATGAACTATCTTAAAGACGATAGGATGAAATAATTAATACGTACGATCGAAAAAATCGCGAAAATTAATAATAGGTTAATATTTATAAAAAAAAATGTCTATACGTAAATCATAATCAGACGCTAACGTCAATAATAAAAATTAGTAACAATAAAAAATTAAAATAGATAAAAAAAAAGTAATATGCTGACGTACCGATTGCTGGTCTGAAAATCACTACAGGCACCCGAGACCAATATTTTTCACAAATGCCTTCTGCCAAAGTTTTAGTATAAACGTAAGTATTCGGATAGGGTCCGAGAATCCTAAAACAGTATAGTAGTCTCGTATGTTTACCAGTTCAACCTCAAACGTTGATAAATAGTCTCTCGATACCCTGATAATATTTCTGTTTAAATACTTAATTATTGGAATACTTACGAGTTAGAACACATAGCTGATCGTCAGAGCAGATACGGAGATAATTTGTCTGTAGCATTAAATTTAACAATGTCCTACCCTTAGTTTTAAAGAAAATCAACTTTATACAAACGTTCAAAAAAATTTCCTGCTCTGCTTGGTAAACTTGCGACAGGATAGGACATACCTCGTTAAAAAATCTTCAACATTATTTTATTTCCGAAACGCTTTTATTTGTTCGGTAATTATTCCCCCGTTCCGAGATGATTGCCAGCGTTCTTTTATTTTAAGAGCATTTATAACTTCAAAATATATTAAAGGCTTTTCAAAATAATTTGCTTCGGATAATTGAGGACATTGACATTTTACGCCTTATTTTCTCATTTGATTCTTTTCATTCATCAGAACCTGATGCGCAATTTGTTTTGCTTAACCTATATTTTTAATATATATATATATATATATATATATATATATAAAAGTTTCAATATTCTTCAACTTTCCTTCATCGTCATCATTTGTTGTCAATCCGTAGATTGTTTTGTAGCAGCCTGTCGTTTTTCTCTATTTCCTGATATGTAGTTGTTACATTCTAGGTCTTCTATAATCTGCGTCATATATTCGTGGTGAGGTCTTCCTCTAGGGTTATTTTCCGTCTACCATTCTTTCCAATATGATTTTCATGATAGTATCGTGTGTAAAAATAATTGATCGCGTCTCCTGATAATTACATTTAAAAAATGTTTCTTCGTTTGCACTCTGTTCAGTACTTCTTTATTAGTGATTCTGTCTGTCCGGCTGATATTCAACATTCTTCTGAGACATCACATTTCAAAAGCATTCAAGTTTTGCTTATAAATTTCACATTTCGCAGAGCCGTACAAAGCAACTGTCCAAACAAAACATTTCAGGAACTTTTTATTTTTTCCTATTGATATTGATTTCGAGATCGGTATCGACTTCTTCTTAGTAAACGCTGCTTTTCCTTCGTCCAGTTTACTTTATCGAATGCTTTTTCCAGGTCTATAAAAGCTATCTATTCAGTTTTGTTTTTGTTTATACATTTTTCAATTATTATTCTTAATAGTTTCTTTTGTTCCTGTTTTTCTTCTAAGCCCAACTGATCTTCTGTAAGGAATCCCTCTACATAGCTTTAAATTATTCTCTGTATAATTTTTGGGAGGTTCGTTTAAGATTATAGTGCGATAATTTTCACATATGTTTGCTCCAGCTGTCTTTGGTACTGGGATGACCACAATAATCATCAGTCTCTATTTCAGTAACATAGTATAGTAGCTAAATACTTCTCATATTTTGTTCAATATAAGTTTTATTACATTTAAAATACGCAGAGGTTCATATGTGCAAATTAATATGTACACGACTACACACACACATATATATGTATGTATGTATGTATGTATGTATACGTGCGTGTACGCATATCGAATATTATTGCTTACGCTGGTTGTATTTTTGTAATGGTATCCTTGTCTAGCAATTTAACGATTTGCAAAATGTTCTCCGATGCTATCGGCGTATTATATAACTTTTCTTCTAATTCATCGCGTCCAATATAATGTACGAATGCAGTGGATACGTGCAGAAACACCTAAAACAACGAATTTGTTAATTTTTAATTTTTAATTTGAGCACATTGTAAGTCGCTTCGTGTTTTTTTTTTTCTTTAGAGTAATTATCGATAATAAGATGTCATCATAAAATAACATTGCGATAATGCCCGGGAAATTCAAGTAAGATTTCAGGTAAGGAAGTATGGCTGTGCTGGCTTATAAGTGTTCGCATAACATAGCGTTAGAACAAATTTAAAATTCTTTCACAGTATAGATAACAGATTTGAAGCCGTATATGAATTAGATTTCTTTACCGTTCGAGTTTTACGTCTGGTAATGAAAATTTCGGATGGTGTTTAAAACGCTTAAAGACACTGCACGTGTTGGTTTTGTAATTTCTGCATCTATTTATATTTTCTATTTTTTACCGCTGACACTCGCGAAATTTCCAAATTTAGCGGTTTGGTTAATAATAATAATTTTTGGGCGGAATAATTAAGTTGAGTTTAATTCGATCTATGTGAAGATATCACGAACCACTTATGTACAAAATGAGACAGTGCTCGCAAAAATAGGAGAAAAAGAAACAGTTTGAATCGAAGATATCGAGAAACAAAAGCTGAAATATGATACGAGAAAACGGAACGTTCATGCTGACGATGGTGCATGATAAAATATAATCAAAATTGATCGGGAGAAAAAAACGACACCGGTCTGCTCAACGTCTAACTTAACCTAAAAGAGATTATAAGGCAAGCCGGAGATCGGAAAATATAGATGTACGCAATCTCTTGACTCGAGAGAAGCAACTGCGATGATGACCACATATAGGTGTGTGTGCGTGTATTAAGTTGATTATATAACTATGTGTTTATGTGCCTGTGTTCGTATACGTGGATCAGAGTGTGTAGCAAAGTGTGTGTATTGGTGTGTATTGGTGGGTGAATGAGTTGAATGAATTAGTATCGTACAGTTTATATAAATATTTAATCCGTTACGCATTGGCGATTTCATCTGAAGAATTATAAAATGTAATGTATAACTAAGCCTAAATCAATTTGATTTAATTTGATTTAGTTAGTCATTTTCCTATTTCTATATATGAGATATCCATGGATTAATCAGTTTAAGCACATCGTCATTACAAAAGTTGTACTCTATAAATCCGTCATAACCGCGGAAGCCTTAATATGTGTGCCGTTTGTGTCGGTGGTTTGCTTTTCATCGCATTCGCATTTGTCATCGATGCTTAATTTGATAATAGGTGTGTTTTGCCACTGCCGGTACATAACCTGTTCAATGTTCTCCATTGAAGTCAATTTAATTGATCTTTTGGCCGTAGTTTTTCCCCTTTGGTGACACAGGACCAGTACCAGAATTCTTTCAAACATAAGGTGATGGTAATCTGTATCAACTTTACTTCTTTCAGTGCTGGAAATGACATTTCTTCTTATATATGGTGGATCAATACCGCATGATATAATAATTCAGTCTCTGTAGGTCTAAGACACGCGGTGCCCCTGGACAGCGACGTGGAAAAGCTTATAAAAAAATTTCGTTCTTAATACGCTGATAAATCATGGCACCACCGAGACGCAACGTTTGATTTGATTTGATATGTCGCGATTAATTTCTTCGTATTAAGTTCATTCATCTGTCGTTGTTTCTTCTAGTCGTGCAACTTAACCTCAGTTACGTTTAAGTTATTACACTTTATATTTTTGTAAATAATACGAAATATATACCTTCAATTTTTTCGCTTCGGCAGCGATATTCAATAACTCCTCCGTACATCCGATATTAAGAGGAACCGCCTCGTATAAAGGAGCGGTAAAATTTATGGTGGCGGCTATGTGAAATATTACGTCTACCTGATTTTTTAATATCGATAGGTTATCTTCGCTTAAACCGAGATTCGGTTCCATACAATCGCCGGGCATCATTTTTATTATATCTTTGTAGTTCGGACAATTTTCATTAATCTTTTCTAATATCTACGAATAAAAAATACGAATTATTATTTTAAAAAAAAAAGTAATTAAAACTGATCATTAATTTACTTAAATTATTATTATTACGTTATTATTAATTATATATACGTTGTCATTATCATTCATTATATGACATAGGCGTCCGTATTATCATTCGCGATAATAATTCAAACAGTGCGGAGTGATTAAAAAAAAAAAAAATGAAATAAACGATAAAAAAATAGCTAAATTTTTAATATAAAAAAACCCACAAAAAATTACGAGCCACCATCAAGTTGACATAAAAAATAAAATATGAACAAAATATGTACAATTTATAATAAATATTTAAAAAATAAAATAAATGCAAGAAAATACTTAATTCGGATGTACAATCTTACCGAAAAATAGCAAAGTGAAATAACGGATTTTATTATAAACTAATTAGATAATGAAAATGCACTTTATAATCAAATCTTCTTTACATCTAAATTAAGTATTTTCTCGAATTTAATTTTTTGCTTTTATATTTTTATAATATATTTTTATTAATTTATCCATTATTTTTTCATGATGTAGGTTTAACAGCCGAAAACCTTTTTATGGTATTTTTATAGAAAAATTTAGTGATTTTAAATACTTTTTTTTTTTTTCGTTTATTTACATTTGCAATAATGTACGTTTTATATTTCAACTTAATTATTTATACGACTAAGTTAATAATAATCTTCCGATTATATTTCGTATCCTTCGCTAACAATGTGGTACTTATTAAAATGATTTTCAATTTTGTAATATTTTTACCTTATTTTATTTTAAATATTATTATTATTACTATTTAGAAAATTGTTAATAAAATACGTTTAATATCATAAATCAGGATCGTAGTAAGAATTAAAAAATACTCGTAACTAATTACTTTAATAACATTTTAATTCATGCAAACAATCTCGCATATTATATTGATACTTTGTAATACACGACGCGTCGATACGCTAATCGATAATTTATAATTAATAAGTTTTATTTATGGATAAAAATTACTTTACCTTATTTGTTATAATTTACGATTATATTTTAGTGTATTACTAATTTTACGCTGTTTTATTTTGTATTATATAATAATACGTCTTATACATATGTAAATGTATCGATCAAAAATAAACCGAATCGAATCGAATTATTATTATTATTATTATTATTATTATTATTATTCGAATAAAATGAATTGGGTATCGATGTTGCTGCTGTGTGTATGGTAATTATGGTATTATGAATTCTGTATATTTTTTTATATGTTGAAAAACAGAATTATAAACGTTCTTAAACCTTTCAGTCATATATATATATATAGAATTTTCCTACAAAATTATAAATTTTATACAGGTGTTTATCATACACAATACTGTTACCTAGGTGAACCAAAGATAATTTAGAATATATTTTATATAAATATATTTTAAAAGTTAGACATTTCACGTCAACCAGAAGAAAATAATAAATGTTGTTGGCATTAAAGTTTCGTGTACCGTATAACGGCCGTCATGACCGAAATTTTATATAAAATTAATTAGTGTTTATTCATACGTGCGTACGTATCATAATGTTTATAATTTCGAATATTTTATTTTTCGTTACCATATTGTACTACTGTATTACGATATTCACATAGAAACTTTATATTTTATTTTCTCTGCATTCTACAACAATTTATTAATTCATTTATTACAAAACTACTAATCACCCGGTACCGTTACTTAGCGCACCTGTGCGCACAACGGATTTTGTGATTAATAAAAAAATGAATGTTGTTAGAATTTTAAATATTATATTAAGTTCACCTTATTTAATTAATAATTTACTTAAAATAAATTGTAAATCGTATTTTTAAATTTATATTTCTTCCGGTCTAATTTAATTTATCAGCGGTGGTGCAAAATTAAAAAGAAAAATTAATCTTCGAAATTATTCACATCTTTAAAAACACGACTAAGATTAATAAATATATAAACGCGATTTTAATATTTATATACGTTTTTCGCTTATTATTACCGTTTCATGTACGTTTTACTATATAGGCGGCTATTATGTTATAGATAGATAGATAAAGTGTATTTACAAAATAAATATATGTTACAAAAAAAATAACGAAAATAATAATATAACGCATACACAGTTCTTACTACGTATACTAGTTTTAAAAAGTATGCCCATTTAACTAAAATAAAAATACAGGAACTAACAAAACCTGCATACCGATCAAAAATCTACCTATAATATAAATTTATAAATATTTAACGTTAATGGGATAACAATAATTTTTATTATACACAACAAAAGAAAGAGAAAAAAAATCGATAAAAGATAATACCAGCGGTATAATAGCGTATGTTTAATTCTTTTATATTTATAACGTGTTTATATTTTAGTTGCAAACTTGTACGTGTATAATCCCTTATGACTTTAATAAATGAATACTGACTGCAGGCACAGCTATAAAAAAAAAAAAATTGTTTTTTATTCGACAACCTCGTGTATACATATGGTATAACTTCAAGAGGCCTTGTGAATGTGTTCAATCTTTACATAGACTGGAAGATTTAGAATTATTCCGCAGGACATATTTTGTAGCCGTTGTAACTTCGCTAAGTTCGAACAGCTAGTATATGACACCATATGGGACAATGAATCATAATTGTTCTGATTATAGTTTTCTAGATTATTAATTTATTTGCCGAGCTGACGTAATTATTAAATATCGTATATAGTTTAAACGGAGACGCGTGTGTTTTATTGCAGACATATTCAACATGTTTAGTAAATGTGAGACCCCCGATCCAGTATTACGCCTAAATAATATCGCTTTTCCAAACCAAAGATCCGTTGTTCACCATCGCATAAGAAATGCGGTCTTCTTTTCGTAAATAGAATAGATTGGGTTTTATCGGAATTTATTTTGATTCGCCATTTATTGAAATACGAATTTAATATAATAAAACCCCGAGTTAGTCTCCTTTGTATAGCGTCAATTCGGTACGATGTGCAATATATAGCGGTATCATCAGCATATAATGCCATCTGTAAGTTTTTAATTTTTGGGATGTCATTAATAAAAAGAAGGAATAAGAAAGATCCCACGCTAATGCATTTTTCATGCAGGAATGATCATTGTTAACTTTATGAAATTTCGGTTACTTAAATAATTTTTAATAAGCCGAACTAAGTAATTAGGGAGTTTGAATAATTTTGTATATTAAACCACAAGTTGCCAAGTGGTGTCGAAGGCTTTCTCTATGTCTAATAACAGTAGTCCTGTATGCATATTTTTATTATATCCGTCAGTTATGGTTTCACTAATTCTTGCTAATTGCATGACGGTAGATAAATTACTCCTAAATCTAAATGTTTGTTCTATAAAAATATCATTATCATCTGTGAATTTTTTTAGTCTAGCAAAAATAATTTTTTCTGCTATTTTACTAAAATTATTAAACGAAACGGGCCGCAGATTTCCGAGATCAGAAATATCCTTACCTGATTTAGCTATAGGAAAAACTTTCGACACTTTCCAGCAGTTGGGAAAATAAGAAAGTAATAAAATTGAATTTATTATGATTGTTAACTGAACAATCGCTTTTTGTGGCAAGTTTTTGATCAATATTGTAGGTATATTATCTAGACCTACTGATTTTTTATTTTTAAGTTTCTTTATGACGCGATGTACCTCGCTGACCGTTGTTAAATCAGCGGACAAAATTCTCATAGGTGAATCTTTTAAGTACTTTTTAATGGCAGACAAAATTTTTATTATTGCGATAGTTCGATGTCAAATACGAATTTTGCCTACGAATATCGTCATAAATCTTTGCTAACAAATTACTTTTATCCTTATCCGAATAGGCTGCGCTATCATTATAGTCGATTGGACGTAAATGTGTGTGCGTATTTGTAAGTAGTGTAATTTCCCTACATAAACTGTTTAACCGTAAGATTACGAAGTTTATAATTGAAATTGGAATTTCGATCTCCATTTATCTCATTTAACTCTTACCAAGCACGTTAAACGGTTTAATAGTACCTTTGTAGAAGCATTTTTAAGTTATTGATATCTACGTCTAATATAATTTTTGAACTTGATCGGTGCCAGAATATTGGAAGAAATTTTGCAACAACTTGAAGTTGCGACAGATTTAGAAAAGCTTTGCTAAAATAAAATAAAATTTCATAGCGATTAAATTTGTTTCTATTTTGTCAATTCATAAAATCACTGCTCTCCGATACGTCCACATTTAACGTTTCGTAAGGTAATTATTTGTATAAAATACTATTCAAATGGTTACGCTACAAATATTTCATCTAGAAAACGTAATATTTATAAAGTTTCACGTTAAAAAAAAACCATCTTATTTTACTTATTATCGGGACGTTTAATACAGTTAAAGATTACATTCTATTTCAAATCGTTTCATTATCTCACTGGCTATTTTGTTCTTTAAAGTTTCTAGGTTAAAATTGTTTTAAATTTGATTTTATTTCGATAAGACAATTACGCCGTTACGAAAACTATAATCGTTTCGTTAATTATTGAAAATAAAATACTAATACTCTACGGAGTAAGATAATTTTATATTTTGACAAATTCATTCTACTAGTTTCGCTGGTGATTAATACTGTAGCCTAGGCGACTACGTATATATAAAAATAAATAAATTAAACCGTATAAAGACTATTTTTATTTTATTTATGCACAAATTAAAAAAAAACCGAACGATTGTTTAAAATTTAAATCGAAAATTCTTACGGGCTCTGAAAATAAGTCTTGAAAACGTTGTTCCGGGCTTAAGGATTTCTTTTGGCGAACCAACACGTAAATAGTGTTTATTCCGGGACAGCTTCTGAAATGGGAAAAACTCATTTAGTATGTTGCTATTTAATATTTAACCTAAAGTTATTGCGAGGAACACTTATAATTTAGTCAAACCGAAATTAAAGTACTTTGAAAATTCAGTGCCAGAAAATAACTTTAAAAATTTAACCTCAACAATTTAGTAAGTAACACGTTTCCTAAAAATCCGGTACCGCCCGTAACGAAAATTGTTGTTCCTCGATAGAATTGTTGTATATCCGTCAATGACTCCATTACCTAGAACAGGTATTTCATTAGTGGAACGATTATCCTTAATAAATAGTTCTAGTAATGTAATTTTTTATTTTCTACCAAATATTCGAATAACATTTCTTATTATTAAAGATTAACAAATAATCTGTATTCGGTCGCTGGCAAAATTGTTAATATTTAACCGGGGTCAACTTTGTCGATTTGTTTTTCACAAAAATGTGGGAACCAACCACGCTTATAAGCTAAGTAGTAATAAACAGCGTGGAACAAATAAAACTGTTCGAACGCTTTACCTGGTACAATTACTATTCAGCTAACGTCTTTTCTTTTATCATCGAAATTTCGTTCCGTTATTTCGTCATTGACATATGTTTGAAATTAGCTTTGTTATCGACCATTACAAATTAGTACTAAACACATTTGAATTAGGTGAGGAGGATACTATGATGAGCCTTCTAAATATTGGTAAAACGATCTCCAGACCGAAGTATCCAGAGATTATATATAACACCAAACTTATAAATATGTTTAATAGAATAATGAATAAACGATCGAAATATGGAAAATAAATATATATATATATCACGATAAGCCCTTGTCTATCCACTCCTAGATGAAGGCTTTCCTTAACGTCTTCCACCCACTTCTGTCCTGCGCTTTCCTCAACCAATTTTTCCCACCTTCCATCGCCATATTATTGTGCCACCGCGTCATTGGCCTTCCCTGTTTTCTTTTTCTGTCCATCGGCCACCACTGTATGGTCCGCTTTGACCATCTATTATCTTCTCCTCGAGTCACGTGGCCAGCCCAATTCCATTTTGTTATAGCCATCCACTGCATCATCCAACCTTGTTTTTGTTCGCGTATCCGTGCATTCTTTTTACGATCTAATAAAATATCCAGCGTCATTCTCTCATCTTCTTGCCACTTTTGTTTTCGTTATCGTGTCTTTATTTGTTGTGATTTTTTGACCTACGTACATGTAACTATCTACTATCTGTTCCGATTTTACTGCTATTTGTACACTTTTTCCTGTTCTTCGTCATTATTTTTGAATGCCTGTGTTCTATGGAACTGGTACGATAGCCTTTAACTAGCTTGCCGATCTACTGATGATAACGTGTAACTAACAAAAAATTTTAGACGACACGCAAAGAGCAAAGATTGATCTAGTGCTATAACCGCTTTCGTCAAAGTAACTGCATTCAAATAATTATCATAATTATTCTTATTATTATATAATTTATCGAGTATCTTCTAGCCTGATCAATATGCTCCGAATGTTTATAGAAAAGCAGCTTACTATCAACGACGACTACCAAATATTTAAAAGTATTACTAAATTTGATGGTGTAGCATCTCAAAATGTAATACTTGGCCGCTTAAATTTACGTGCGAACAAAATGCAATTTTTTTTATCGGGATCAACTGTCAACTGCAGCTTTTTCAATGCAAAATACGGAGTATATATTAGTCTAGGCTGTGTATATCTACCGTTATCATAGTTCGCGATCAAAACATCATCGACATAAGAAGTCCCGTAATAATAGTTGATGAATTAAGAATTCGGAAAGGTGATCGTATTTTAAAATATACGAAAAAGAACCTATCTCAAACGTTAGTGTTTCCAATTGCAACATTTGGATCATAAACAGCGCGAACCAACAACGCGTAGAAATATTTCAAACGACATGTTATCGTACAATGCTACGAGTTCCATAAAAAAGAAGCAATGCAACAATTATAAAAGAACTCAATATAGAGGATAATAGAACGCGGTTGTCGAGAATGTACAAAAACAAGATCCGATCGGGTTGAAAAATTGGTCATTCAATCAAAGATAACTTGAAAATGACGAAGAAGACGGTGTTCTAGCCGATAGACATAGGTCAAATAAAGCTAAGGACCGGTTTAACGATTGAGGAAATTATGACGATCGCAAGGGATCGAGTACATTGGAGGAACATCGGTTGATTACGACGTATACGAACAATCGACAATGATGATAATATAAATCTTAAAGGTAATTTTACGTTTGAAAGTTGTTGCTATTGTAAATTGCTGGATGGAGTACTTTCAATAGCTTCTAAAATCCAAAAGAATAAAATAATGGATATATTAAAATTCCGCCTAAGTTCAACATAAAGTTTAATTAGCCACCCTGACAACCTATACTGATATTATTTACCTAGAAGATGAAAATATTGGGCTTAGGACACAGAACTGGAAAGCCCCAATACCAACAGTAGACGAAAGAACAGACGGATACAATCATTATAAGTGACAACCGAGGACTGCACCCAAATGACGATTACGGAGTTGTAATACTACAGTCCTATGGTAAAAATGTGATGTATATTTATGTTTTATTGGTAAAAAAAAAAATAGGTTTAGAAGAATATCATACTTGTAAATAATGTCTATTTCCCCATTGTATGTGTAAATAAAATAATTTAAATTTTTATGCGTCTAAATTAATGTTTTTTTGTTCGTATTTTGTGTATATTAGAATAAAATTATTTGCAACTTCATACGAGTCAATATTTTCAATGAACCTTATAAAATGAAACTTTCCATTTATAGGTAAGGCACTTTAAAATATCTGCGAGGATAAAAAATGAAAGTAAGGAATTTTCAATATCTAAGAGACACGAAACATTACTTTCTATGAAATTCAAGTAAAAAAATAAATAAATCTGGGTCCGAAAGGGTTATTATTATCAGAATAATTTACATGTCAAGTCTTATTTCTTAATTTTACTACTCCCTAGAGTATATTATACCGATCTAGATAAAAACATTCACATTATTCACACGTCTATCATTATATTATATATATATATATGTTAACATTCATCATTCTCTTTCATTTGCCCTCTAGAGGGCTAGGTGATATTATGAAAACGACTTCCCAACAATAGTTCTCCAGGTTATTCTATCCTGATAAACCAATGCCGCTTCGTGAAGACTAAATCCAGTTATCGCTCTCAATTGATCAACATAGCGTGTGCGTGGTTTTCCTCTTGGTCTTTTTCCATTGATTTTGCCCAACATTATATGGCGTTCGAGTGAATCCATAACTGATGAACTTTCTGCGCTTCATTATTCGTAACTGAATGCCAAATTTACTATGTAATCATTTGACTATGGGTTTTGATGAAATTCTCAGCATTTTTCTATAAGTCCACATTTCAAACGGATTTATTCTGTTGTGGTCGGATATTGTAAGTGCTCCAGTTTCACCCGCATAGGTAGCGATTGAGGAGACTCTTAGCAGATATAATTTGGTATTTATCGGAAGGCTCGTGTCCTTCCAGATTCTTGTTAATCTAATAAGCGCATAACGTGTCATAGCTAATCTGCGTTTCGAGCATCTTCCATTGTTAGTGATCACTGACCCAAGGTAGATGAAACTGTCCATTACTTCAAAGCCACTAACTTCTTTATATACTTGTTTCTCATTCCTATCGATTATCATGATTTTTACTCTTATTAATCAATCCGTATTCCATGCATTCTTCCTTTATATATATATGTGTGTGTTAAAAGTTGTAATATTCGTTATGTGATCTATTAAAATTTTAGAATAAAGTATTATTTCATTCATGTCGAAAGCAATCCGTTAAGTATTTTTGTTGTTTTTTTCAATCACGTCCTATATGTCCGAAATATACAGTCTCTATTTTACTTGTTTTCTAGGACATTCTTGTTAGATAATGCGTTATAAGTCGACCGGTTATAACTGGAAGACGCATGTAGATTACGTAAAAGCTAAATGGACAAAGGCTCTTAATTTACTCCAAAACTTTACACCACAAATCGTGGAGCTCCGAAAGAAGAACGTTATTGCGTCTATAACACACGGTAGATCTTTATTAGACTACGGTTCAATTGTATATGGTACGGCATCGCCGAAAGTAATTAAATTAGATGTAATACAAAATCTAGCACTTCGTATTTGCAGCGGAGCCTTCTGTACTAGTCCAGCATGAAGCCTACATGCCGAAACTAATATAACAACACACAAAGATTGAAAAATCCTGTTAGCATTGAAATATATTACTTCGATTTGAGTATGAAGAAAACCCATCCAAACTATTACAAAACCTTTCATTCGAACCTAGAACATAAATACAGTATAACGAAGCATTTGGATTACGATGTAAACATTTCATACGGTACCTTTATTTAACAACGGTTGATTATACCACACAAGCATCCATGGCAGAACCAACTCCACGGACTAGTAGAAATCCCGTATCACGGATAAGCAAACAATTAAAATTCGAGATAAATCTTGTTCGACAAGAGTCGTAGTCGAGATTAACACAGAATAAATTATGGAGAATCAAACCGCGAATAGAACAGTGGACGACGTCATACCGAGCGAACGGACACGAAGAGATGAGCACGATTAAGAATCGGCCACACTAGGTTAACGCACGGGCCACTAATCGAGCAGAATGCGTCGTCGGTAACATGCAAGTTTAAGGTTCAAGAACATGTCATTACGGAATGTCCGAACAACAACCTAATCTTAATAACTGAACTAGATTGAAGTGAAGCACCACAATGAAGATGCAATACAGCGGGTAATGTATTTTCTAAAAATAACCGATTTAAAAAAATTAACTAAACAGCGTTATTTCTGTAATTTACTGTATCTAATTTCCGTGGACGCAAATGACCTTTGTAGTCGAGCGTCTTAAAATAAAAAATATAATAAAAATATAAATTATAACGTGTAAAAATGTGTTTTCCGTATCTAAAAATTAGAATTTAAACGCGAAAATAAAATTAAGGTGATTTTTTTTGACGATAATAATTTTATTGCGTAACCTAAAAAATAATGACGTAAATATTCGACAGCTCGAAATTATTAAATTATTAAATACTTTGCAGATTTGCAATATTCTACAAAGACCGGTTTCTCATATCGCTGTAGTAAGCAATTCATTTCGCCGATCGTAATCTATCGTTTGATTAAATTAATCATTTTCAATAAAAAAAAAGGGATAAAAAAACGCCGTCAATAATTATTGAAACTTTTTCCGTACAATCAATAATTGACGAAGTTAACAATTATTACTCCACGGTACAGAGGTCTCTCTTTCTCACTATATAAATGAATCATTGTAATCAAATTTTTAAACAGGATATTTATATACACGATATATGTTTTTTCTTCTATGTGTGTCTATAATGTGTTTATCTAGCGAGTACGAATAAATGGGTAATTTTTCCGGATTTATTAACGAATATATCGGAAATGTCGATATATGGAAAATGTTAATTACGTTAATTAGTAAATTAACGTAAATTTTGCTACCGTAAACCGTTTAAAATATTTCATTCTTCCGAATTATTATTATTATCGTTATTTTTACTATTATTACGCTTATTATCACCATTTATCGCGATTTATTAATTTTATGAAAAATAGTATGTACATTTTATTCATTATACGATAATGTATGCATATCTGTTACGCATCTTATTTCACTCGAATTTCAAGAATCCACCCAACTCTCGCCGTCTTTATATAACTTCTATCACGAGCGGTACTGTTGTAGATCAGTTTAGTTCAATGATTGGCGTTAATTCTATATATATATTTTTTTTAATAAATGCGCCGAAAACTCGAATCGCCGAGTATTCTTTGAAAAATTCAGAAAGTTGATTTTTATTTTCCGAGGACGAAGAAATTCCCTAATGTGTTATATTTAGTACGAAGTGCTGACGGGCGTTCAAAGAGAAAATTAATGCGGGCTATCTGGAGACTCACCAGAGCGATCAGAGCGTCACTAGCAAAGAACAGGTAGGTTACAAACTTGTCACGATCAAATAACGTGTGATAATTGAAAAAGTTATTTCCTCATCCACGTTTGTTCTGAACAGTTTAGAAGGAACGCGTTTTTCTACCAATAAATTATGATTTTGTTATCGTTAGTATATTTATTTTTAGACTCTCGAGTATATAAAGTTAAGTACTTCCGTTAACGTCGATGTAAAATCAAAATGCAAATTAAAGAAAAGAATTTAAAAAAATGTAAATTAACACGGCCGGTTTTCAAAATTCTCTGGAATCATGCGGCTTCTTTATAAAAACGTGAACAAATTACCTCGATGAAACGGTGGTAAATAATAAGATAATCTTGAAAACAAATCCAAAAAAATTGATTATTACAGCCATAAAAAAAATCAAGATGCGACAATGAGGAAAATCTTAAAAAATCTGCGACAAGTACAAAAAAGCACTCCCTAATGAATGTAAATGGAAAAATATACTCAACAATCAGATTTGCTGATGACGTAGTTTTGCTAGTACAAAATAAAAAAGATTTACAAAAAAAGCGGAAAACAATGGACGAGCTCTTAACCAAACGGTGTAAAATGAAAATAACCAAAATTAAGACTAATGAGCTGTTCCCGAGATCGGAATCAAATAATAAATATAGAACTATCTGAAATAAGAATAACTAAAGTGAATTTACATACTCGGGGAGTATCATAACAGCAGATGGAAGAAATGAAATAGACATAAGGGTGAGAATAACCCAAGCAATGAATACTTTCTAAAGTAAGAAAAGCCTACTGACATCGAGAAACATCTCGTTGGAAACTAGAAAACATTTTATTAACACATTTGTCTGGAGCGTTGCTCTATATGGAGCAGAAACTTGGACCATGTCTAAAGCATATATATTAAAAAAAAATGGAAGCGTTCGAGATATGGTGTTGGAGAAGAATGTTAAGAATAAAATGGACGGAGAAAATCACAAATGAATAAGTGCTAAAAATAGCGAAAGAAAATAGAAATATTATTACGGAAATTATATTAGAAGAAGTGCTAAGACATTCAAGATGGATCAGAAATATAATTGAAGGGATGGTGGAAGGAAGGCCAGAAAGAGGAAGATCCCGGAAAAAGTATGTGGATGATGTTAGAAAAGGAAGGAGATATCAAGAAATAAAGAACATGGCCGGCAACAGGATTAATTTGATGTAACTTCCCACCAACCTAAAGGTTGAGGAGAAAAAGAAGAGAATTAAATTAAAATTGTCAAATTAAATTCGTAGTGGACAATCTGTAAATGTGAAAACTATAAGGGCCACGTTACAAAGTTGTTCAAAAAAAAAAAAAACATCTGTGCCTCGAAGTGCAGGGAAAAAGTGAAACTTAAAGACATTTTAATTAAATTCGATACATTTTTTTTTTAATTTTTACGTATATATAAACACACACACATATATATATATATATATAAATATATATATGAATAAGCCTACATATGTGTATAAGTCGACGCGCCTAACATTACAAAACAGGGTAGTGCGGTACATGCGAACACCATATATATATATATATATATATATATAAATTAATTTATTTGGGTGCGTTAAATTAATTTATTTGGGTGCGTGCATATCAGAAAATGGTGGATCCGAAGAAGAAATAAGGAGATGGTTAGCTCTTGCAAATATCAGAATCGGGAAATTATACTGTATATGGAAAAACCATAAGATCTCTAAAACAACAAAACTGTTACTCCTTAAAACGTTAATTTTTTCCATAGCGACATACGGCTCAGAAACCTAGACGATTAATAAATCGATGAGGAAGAAGCTTGAATTTTTCGAAATGAAAGGATACCGAAAAATCTTGAGAATCCCATGGACAGCCCACAGAACAAATGATTCTGTTTTAAAAGAACTGAAAATCGAACCCACTGAACCATCCATTGAAAGACGCATGCTAGGTTTGGTCATGTAATACGAGCAAATGGGCTGGAGAAAACAATTCTGCAAGGAAAGGTTAATGGAAAAAAGGAGGCAAGGTAGAGCCCATTACATTGATCAAATCACAACGTTATGTAAAGTAGACACACAGTAAATCATGAATCTAGCGCAGAATCAATATAAATGGCGACGTCTCGTAACTTGCATCAAATAAGGTCACGACATCCGGATCGGATAACGAAACGAGAAGAAGAATATATATATATATATATATATATCCGTCCGTTAATTTGGCTTGTTCGTTTTGAGGGTTAACTCCCCATATGTACGACGCCAATAGAAGTGTCACTTCAAAAGTACGCAATCAAATAATACCAGATTACTCGCAAACGATGATGGCGCAATTGACACAACTGAAAATCTAAATGATTTTCTATCATCTCCGTTCCCAAGTGATCATGCACAATCGGACAGCAACAAACAAGAAAGGCTTACAAAACTATATGCACCGGCCGTGTTGAATATTAAGACCGTTATCTAAAACTCTTCGATATCTACTCCTATTATTAAAACAAAGTTTCTTTTATTCTGTAGACCACGTAATTAAGTAAACGGTGCGTTGAAAGTTTCAGCCAAATTGTCTATCATATAACAAGTGTGTTCTATTGATATTATATATAATTTACAGGTTCAAGGTTTTTTCATATATTTTTCCAAAAGTATCAAGTAAACAGATTGTGGTTTTTGTTTTTTCGCTTTTGTGTATTAAGGTGACATCTCGGTGTTCAGGATAGTGGGCTATTGAATATGCTTTTTAATACGTTGTTTGTAAGAAATCGAGTGAAAGTAATTATTTATTAATTTCGTAAGTTTGTTATTTCGTTTGTACTAACTTCTTCATAATTTCAACCTGTGCACTTACATCTAATTTAGAGACTTGTAATCTAGTTTTGTATTTTTACTCAGTTCGCGAAACTTGTTAGTACGCAAATTATAATAAGATCTTAGTTATTTAAGTTTATTACATTGCAGTTGCGCGCATATAATTACATTTTAATATGTCCGGTACTCGCGCATTTATATAAACGGGATTTCTTGTACTTGTTTATCTATTATCTTTAGCTCTGTTTCTTATTATTACAATTTTAATGTTGTAATAATATTTAAAATATTCTTTTCGTTATTATAGTAGCATTCTGTGTAATATTTTAAATAAATTGATTTGATTTGATTATTACACCGAATTAACGCCAACTTAGTTATTTATATATTTGTTCGATAAATGAGCACTAGTTTGCTAATAGGAGCCGGAAAAAAAATGTCAAATCACCTTGTATTGGCTTTCTTCCGAGTGTGTTGTTTCGGCAGTCCAGTCTTAAGTTGACAAGGATCACTTAGACGACGTTCTCTACGGAATTTTAAATCGCTAAAACTCACATACATTATACTATCGTCATTTACTTATCAGTCGTAAGAGAATTCCATACTTGATTCTTCTCTGTACTTCACGCCGACGTTAGGTTTCCAGCAACTTCGACTGACTGTTACACGGATATTGTTCCCGTTCTCTTCCAACTCCCTCGTTTTCCTCTACCCTTCATTCCGCAATTAACAGACAGTAGTCTCCGATAGAACTAATTTTCCGTTTAATTATTCGTCCCTTCTTAATTTTGTTACTTTTTAGTTCGGTACTTTCCTGCAATATCTCAATTTAACACTTTCCGCTCTGCCTTACCAATTATTTCACAGGGTGCACGCGTCTATTCCGGACAAACGAGAGGTTATTCATTTCCAGGTGATCATAATTATTTTTTTAACATATTTTTCCAATCATGAAAAATTTGTTTTATTCCTGATTAATCCGTCCCTTCCGTACTCAATTCCTACGTGTATAATCAATTTTTGAGAATTCATTATTAAATTACGTTAGCGATTACTTTAAATTCGAGGCGATCGTACGAAAATAATTTAGAAAAAAATTTATATAATAACCGAATAATCATAGTCCGTACACAATGATAAATTTATTTCGAGGTTAAGGTGCCAATGATAAAATAGGAACATTTTAATTTATATCTCTTATAGCTGATAACATTGTTATCACGACTTTATCAGTTTTTGTTTTGTTTAAAAAAAAAAAGAAAAAATATCATCTGGGATAAATATATTTCGACGTTTTGTAATAGGAGATTAACGAACCATTTTTTTTAAAAAAAAAAAAATAACCCTTTCAGCATTATCAACTTTTGAATTACAAATTTTAGTTTACCAAGCAGAATATAGAGTTAAATAATTGAATTTATAACAACGTTATTATCATGATTTTAAAGAAAATTAAAAAACCATCTGTGAAAGACGTTTTAACTAAATTCGACAGAGATTTTTAATTTTTTTTTTTAATTTTTACGCATATATAAGAATATGTGTCAACGCGGTATACTGAAGATTAATAAATTTGATCGCGTTCCTCTACTACGCGTAAACAAGATGTTACTTCGGTGGACTTAAATTCCATACCTATAGAATGAGTTCAGTGTTTCCCATATCTGGGAAGTTATGTAGCGAATATGGATGAAGAAATTAACTACAGATGTAACCGAGCATCAGCAGCAATTTCTAAATTAAATAAAGGCGTTTTTAACTTTCGACTAAGATATCCGTGTACAAGGCAGTTATTCTTCCAAATCTTCTGTATGGAAGCGAGTGTTATACAGGAGACATATAAAACAATTGGAATGCTTTCATCAACGGTTTCTACGGCGCTAATTAAAAATTAAATGGGATAATTTTGTCAAATCGTGACGTTCTCCGTCGTAGTGGAAGTAAATCAATGGAACAATTAATTGGCTGCAATGACAGCAGGCTTCTGAAAAGAATATTGTATGGAGAAATAATTCAAGGTAAACGGATACATGCAAGGCCATGCAGGAAGAAGAAGAAGCACTGTATTTCTTATTATTAAGTTACATGCACATAAGCATATTAAATTTTAAAAATGAACGGAGATACAACCATCAAATAGTGGAATTAGTCAAGTTAATGGAATTGGACAGTAACTGGGAACAGCTGACAACAAATAGACTGCAATGGAGAATAAATTAGGTCAAGAACTGCGAGGCCATAGTTGAAAAGTGAAACAAGCAGGGAAAATTAAAAGCACACACCTTCGTACGCATAATTAATTTCCTCCTATCATTCTTTTTCTTACGCAGACGACTTAACTCGGATACGAGTGTCGGTATTATTATTATTATTATTATTATTATTATTACCTATGTGTATAAGTCGACGAGCGTAACGCACAAAACATAGTTTGATGACAAGTGTTGGAGTATATATATATATATTTTTCTGGTTAACTTCCCGTATATAACGTGTCAATAGAAGTTTAAAAACAGAACTTTTCACCAGTCAGTTCTTCTAAGCTATTCTTTTTTCCTACTCTACAACTCGTTTTCTAATTATATTTTTATGCGGATAGAATGCTTTCTATTTCGATGTTGTACTAACGAAGTTTATTGTATTGCCTGCATCGTTTTTATATCTGAACCGTGTCTCATATTTATTGCCTACCTCGAGAATTTACCTCGTAGAAGATTCTAAAAAAGTTTGACCAGGCGAATCGATTTTAGTTTCACATACTGTACAATTATCGCTGTTGGTAACAATTTTTTAAGTGACGTTCGAAAATTTCCACGGTTAGGAACTGCGTTAAAAAATAATCCAGCGCTTAATGTTCATTAGACAAACATTTTCCTATTCTAGGAATAATTCGGTATGTTCGACGTACTTGATCACTTATTAACTATAGTTAGTGATAGCGCTAGCATCTTTACACAAGTAATTTCTGTTCAGTCTCGCGCGTCAATTTTTAACGTGAAATTAGAAAGAATTCAACCGGATCAATTAAAACAACAAATGCTGGTTTAGTAAAAAAAAAAAACTCTTAATCTCACGCAGAATAACGACGACAAAAGTATCGATAAACGGATGTGCACATCGACAGTTGTTAATCGCAAAATCTGAACAACATTAATTTTAGATTACTTATTTCTAGGCCTTATAATCGTACGCATTCATAACCGTTCTCAGTTTTAAAATAAAAACGGTAATTGTTTTTTAAACAAAAGTTTTAATTTTTTATAACGTGAAATGTGGTGATTTTTTATAAAAAATCAATTGAAAAATTAGTTAAATCACTAATATTTATTTTCTTACGGAAAACACAAAGCTTTTCGGCATTTACGCCATTATCGAGTGAACAAAAATTTTTTTTTAAAAATCATAATTTTAAAAGTATAAATTAAAAATAATTACTTAAAAATATTTGACGTTTAAGGATGAAAATATATTCCATGAAATAAATTTAAAATTCCATCAGTATACAACTTTTGCAGAATCCAGAAAGTAATATCGGGAAAAAATAAATATAAAAAACAAAATCAGTAAACAAATATATCGGTGTTAAATTTCAACAATTTAAAATAAACAGAACCGACTTTATGGAATATATTTTCAATATTTTTAGGTAATTATTTTTAATTGATACTTTTAAAATTATGAGGTTTTTTTAAAAAAATTTTTTGTTCACTTGATAATGCTGTAAATGCCGAAAAGCTTTGTGTTTTCCATAAGAAAATATATATTAGTGATTTAACTAATTTTTCAATTGATTTTTTAAACAAAAGTTGACATGGTTTACACTGAAAATATCGTGAATGAATTCTAAGCGAAATCTTCTTCTTCTTTATTCGTAATCCCCCTTTAGGATGTTGCGACCATATTTATACTGAGGATTTCATCATTTTTCCCTCATTGTATCCCGCCTGTAGTTTGCCGTTTACATTCAACTAAGGACTGTCACAAAGTGTTTTTTTTTTATCACGTTCGTCCACTTAGAGGCTACTCTAGGGCGGGTTTATTGTATTTGTCTCTTAATAGCTGCATCGAGTTCCGCATAATGTGACCGAAAAATCGTATAGTATTCTCGATAGAATATCTTCGGACGATCTACTTTTAATATCGAGATTTCGTAATATGGAATTGTTTTCTTCGCTGTCGTACGCAGCCTATATTTCGAACCGATCGATAGGTTGTATTGCGTACGTGAACGCAGAAAACAACCGCCACTAACATCTTTTTCATCGCATTCGTGATAGATGTGCGGCACATCGTACGAATCGACTCGTGATATTTCCAGCCAGTAAGCGTGCGACGAGTATAAAATATCTGAATGTAACAATTTAAAATAATTTAAAATTTTATAACGTGAAGAATGGAATAATTAAAGTTTTTCCCGTATTTAAAATTAACTATTTAACACAATAATGCAAAAAGAAATCTTTTATAAATCGATAATAATTCTGAATTTAATTGATAAAATAGTAAACACTTAGTACGAAATGTTAAAAATCAAAAGATTTATAACATTTAATTAATATATTTTCACAGAATAATAGCGATTAAAATAATTAAAGCGTACAAAATTACCGGCTACATCGATAAATACATTTAGAAATACGCGAACATTATATTTTTTATCCGGAATATGTGAATACAAAATTCGTATAACAAGCCAGGCGAAATAATTCGAAGTTATACTAAAGAAATATTATTTAGGGCGATGTCAAATTCGGAATACCCTAATTTAAACGACCGACTTAATAATAATAATAATAGTTTCGTTTTTAATTTTTATAATGCGCGATTTATTTCTAAAAAATATCTAAAACGTTCTTCTGGCGTAGCAAAAACAGAAAATGTATAAAATTCCGCCGACACCATTGTTACTAACTTTTGATCGGCCGAACTGATCGGGTTGAAATTAGCAACACTTTTCAGCGCGGGTACCACATCGTCTAACTTCCTACGGTAAATTCACCCCCAAATAGGGTTATTTTACCTCCTTTACGTTATAATTTTTCCTGAAATGGGAGGTTTTACTAAATAGGGGAGATGCCCTTTCATAGCGTCCAGTCAATTTTCGTCTAAGTCGTATATTGGGGTAGATACGGAGGATTAAAAAAAAAACCTAAAATATACTTTTTTACTTATACCCCGGTATTAAATCGAGAGTTGATCGGATCGTTCGAAACTAAAATTTCTCATATATACGACACATTGGGGAATATAATTATACCCGTGTCTCTTAACCCCGCGCTGGAAAAATTGCACTTTTAAACACGTTTGTTTTGGCAGCGTTTCAGTCGCCAAGTTCGAATTTAATTCGAGCTTTTTAATTAACGATGAATCGGGGCAGAAAGTTTTTACACGCTGTTGGTTACGTCTCTGATTACACATCTACCAGCATTACGGCGATATCGTACATGTCGTAATTTGTACATAATTTATTTAATTAATATATTATTTTCCCGCTACTTTTTTATTTTATTTAATTTTTTTTAACGTAATATAAATTACAATTTTCGCGACTACGGGAAAAATTAGTCCGCCTTCTGTAGATTATGTTAAAAAGAAAACTGGACAAAACGGGAAAAAATCTTCAGTTTGATATTGTTTTTACAAAACGTTACAAAATCCCTAATCGTAATGACGTCATTATAAAATAACAACGGCGAATAACCGGAAAAATATAATTTAAAACGTCTATATTTATACTAATATAACGTTAATTAATGATAATAATTAATTAATTCATTAATTCATTAATATTTATTAATTCGTTATTAGTGCCAAAAAAATTGTTGGTTAAAATTTCGATATGATTCTTACTTTCGTTTGGACGTAATTTTATCCGAATGCCTGAAACAGAGAGAAAAATGTAAAAATTTGTAATAAAAAAAAAAAAATATTATGAACAAATTAAATAAATTAATGTTGCGAATACAATCGAAATAATTAAACGAATCTAATTCTCGTCTAACCGGGTGGTAATTCAGTTTCGTGTTGATTGCGATAGTGATAATACATTGTTGTTATTATTGATGTATGTTAATGTCTTTCTTTTTTAAATTAAAAAAAAAAACTTAAGCATATAGCTTATATGTGTTGAAATCAGTTTTTTTTTTTTCGAGTATGACGATTCAGCAATTGTTATTATAGAAAAATTTACTGACCATAAGTTTATTTTTAATTTCACAGCAAAAATCGGTAAGATTGTTCTTTTACTTGCATCGTTATATTTAGTTTATCGGTAGATCGAGATAAGATAAGAAGGTTTAATTTTAAATTATCAGTGTAGCCGCTTTAACGGTTAAAATTATCGTAATTAAATCAATTCACATCTGATTAATATTCTAACTTACCCACTCCGTCGGAGTTTGGGTGAACATCCTTGTTTCACTCATTTATTTATTTATTTATTTATTTAATGAAGCCACACAACAGCTAACAGCCAATTATAGTGTAGGCTTATAAATAAAATAATACAATAATTTTTTCTGAATTATAAAATTAAAAGTAAAAAAAAAATAAAATACAAAAAAAATACATCGAACACATTCACCAGCCTCACACCCATTAAACACACCAGAAAAACTACACGCATTCGCAGGTCTCACACTCATTAAAACGTACATCATTCACACCCCATTCACAAGATAAACTTAAAAAGTTGTATTACCTCCTTAGCAGGTCGCTAATTTAACCAACGAAGTAATCAAAGCAAGAGCGTAACTCAAACCAAGAAGGAAAACATTCTTCGACACTCACATGGTCACGTCATTAGCCCTTATCGAGCCACTTAAAGAAATTATCGCTGAAAAACAAATTAATATACAGAATGTGGTCAAATCTGTTCTCCACACCAATGTTCCTTCAACTGAACGGCCATCTAATAGCAGTGTTACCGCTTATGAGAAACAAGTCAATAAGAATTAAACTTATAATTAAAATGGATAACGTGGACGAGTTTGATAAGTAATTAAAGGCAAAAGTCTGTCCGAATAAAGTGCAAGTTATCTTCTATAAAAAACTAAATAGCAATAATTAATACAGCGACGAAAAAAGATTCAGAAAAATTGAAAACAGTCATTAACGACTGTTGCAGCAAGAGAACCTGCTAGACCCTACATTTGTAGTCTTCGAACAAATAACTTTGTGGTTGAAAGTTTCAACAATTATTTTATTGACACATTTGGCTCGCCACCAGTTTCTTACGAAAGTCCAAAAACCAAAAGCGAGTCGTGTGTACATAAAATGCACACCTGCAGCGACTATCTGAAGAGAAACGTATCCGAATAAAATGGGAATCGCTAGTATTCGAATATTCGATGAACCTTCGATTCTGCTAGAAATGCAACCGAGTTGAACGCTCTGAAAAGTTTTGTCGCATCCAAGATAGTTATTTACAATTTATTTCGAAACACAAATAGTTAACCAACTGCCTATATAACTCAATAGCTAAATCGTGCAACTACAAAAATGTTGATTGTTACCGAAGGTAATACAGACATCATCAACAAGTCTATGGCAAGCATAGACCACACTACCTGAAACAAAAATTGTCCGTGTTAAAGCGGTTCAAAATTTAAGATTTAAGACCAACTTTGGATCTTAGACTTAATTATCTTAATGTAGGTAACTCATATGCTTGTCAGCTCCTTCTACATAATGATGTTCTCCCCGTTCCTTATGATATTATTTGATATTATAATAATAGAATCGCATTTATAATCAGGCGTGATGCCCCCCCCATATTGCTGCTCAACCGAAACAACGTTTACCCATAATTATAAACAAATACTTGTTCCTCATACGTTATTTATCCTCTAAGAACCATTAACTGTAATTATTTACCTATCCCGGTTGGCGACAACTTTTACCGAATTATTGTTCAGTCATGATCTAGTGATTGAAACATCTACGTTTAGTAACTACAACGGAGAAAGCATTATTGATTATTTGATTGTTCATACCAGAATCCAACAGTTGGTTACCTTCTCATTATATCATTTTGAGACCTAACATTTAACCGCAATATTCTCTCTATTCTTTCTTTTTATATTCGCAAAACTCAATCAAACACATTTAAAAAAGTAGATTTAACTAATTAACCATAATTTCAGATATTACCATAAATAATTCTATCTTGACATGAAAAATGTAATGCCTTTCTGGGCCATTTCTTCCCTCGGGTCAATGGTGGTTGGGTTCCCTCCAACTATTTCTAATAACATAACTATCCTGGTGAAGAGGCATAATAATAAAATAGCTCCTTCTTCAGATAAAATAATTAACAAAATCGTAAAGTATTTAAATTCTAAGTTTCATAATTTATTTAGTTCGATCATTAATACGTTCTTTACACACTAGATCTTCCCAACGTGTTGGAAAGTGGCTAATAGTAAGCTACTTTCCAAACCTGGAAATGATCCCAAATCCCTTTCTGCATATAGCCTCATCTCTTTCCTGAACTTCATTAGTAAAGTGTTTGAAAAGGTTATCAATGAAATACTCTTAAAAACAGCTGGTAGCCTCAATATTTTTCAACAGAACCAGTTTGGTTTCAGCAAGAGATTCTCTACTGAGAATGCCCTCTACAATCTGGTATCTGGAATCAAAACACAACTGATTGATGGCCATTCTGCAGTTGTCATCTCCTTGCTATTTTAAACCAATTTAATATTAAACCTTTCATCATTAACGTAATTATTAATTATTTCCCAAACAGACATGCGATTTTTAACACTAATGACTGGGAGATTGCAGTGCGGTGTTCATCAGGGCTATGTCCTAGAACCAACACTGTGGAATATTCTCTATTCCCGTGTTCATTCTCAAATAGTTGAATTCATGTCTTATACGAACAAATGTATTGAGCTTGTCTCCTACGCAGACGACTTATGCATCTCCTTCAGTATTGATAGGCATTATGATTTCAAACTAATTAATGTTGTATGTCTACAACTGCAATCCATTATTCACAAATTAGGTCTTGCTTTTCTGCTCCCAAATGTCAATAACCATATACTCATTTTGTTTTAACATCGTGTTGTTTTTATTTGTAAAAAATTGCATGTATTTATTTTATAAGAATTATTTTGTTTTGTTTACGAAGAAGTTTTCTTTATAATTTTATTTGCATTTGGATGATAGGAGATGTACAAATTTTGTTAGCAAGAGTATATTTTAAGTTCATTGTTCTAATTTCTATCACGCATTCTCACGAATTCACCTTTGCACACACACACACACACACATGGTGGATGACGGGACCATGTAGTTCATCCTGCCAACACCATACATATTAAATATACTTGGTAGAGGACCACTATACACACTATGTTTTTGTTTTATTTTCATATACACCTGCACTTTTCTATATAATTATAATTCTCCCTCCACCGACAAAATATCCGGAATGTGCCCTCCCAAAAAAAAGCCTGGCCGTAATTTAAAACGTATAAAGACGAATAAAATAATAGACATATATTTTTAGCCGAGTCACTGTTGTAATAATGAGATCTCAGAATGAATTAACTCCGTCTGTAATTTTCCAACCCTCTCGAACACTCTAATACAAAACTCGCCTAATGGGGCTAAAATTTAAAGCTCCTAAAAATTAATGATATAATCGAACGACGGGTGGTTTGCTGCCTGTACATATCTAGACCTACTCGGTTAAATATTATTTTACGGGATGTTACCTAGTTCATCTGCTTGTTCCATATATAGTAAAGTAATTTGAATAGAGTGGAATGTAGTGTTTTTTAAAAAATAAACAACAAATAATTAGTTAAAATTATATATATATATATATATATATATATATATATATATATATATATATATATATATATAATATGTATAAACGAAACCACAAAGCTTTTCGGTTATTTAGCCATTATCAAGTGGACATAAAATATATAAAATCAGTTTATTCACTATCACATTATAGCGAAACGAACTAATAAATGCACAGTGCGGGAGTTGAATCTCATACGACCGGATAGCTGATATTGCTGTTTTCCGCGTGATGAAATTTTTCCCAGAGTGGGCGGAATTTAGAAACATTGGTGATACAATCAAAGGTCAAAGGGAAAAGACCGAAAGGTCATCCTCTACAGCGTTGGATAGATATGATAATAAAACAATCCGGATTATCTTTGTATTAATGTTTATAGCTGGCTACAGATCAGATGGTATGGCGCGCAACGATTGATATTGCTACATTATCATTATACCCCCTCTGGGGTGAACCTGCTGATGATGATGATGTGTAACATTATAAATGTATGTTTTGTAAACTATAGAAATAAAAGCTACTGTAACTGTTACATATTTATATATACACTAGCAAACCCGGCAAACTCCGTTTCGCCACCAGATGGCTTCGTTTTATGTAACATTTCGTTTTGGTGATTAAAAGATAAAAAAAAAATTTTTTTTTTGTTTTATATTTGAAAGGGAAAAAATTTATTTCATTTTACAACAGTAATGAATTCATTTCGATTCCAAAAATGAAGTGTTATTTAGTTGAACTTCTCTAAGTAAATGAAAGTGAATCCAAAGTAAATACTGAATCGAAGCGTTATACGTGTCCGCAATTTTCGGTTTGGGTTTGAAATTTTTTTCGCGGTTTTTTCATTTTATCCTATAAATCTTATATAGTAACGACAAATTATAAAATCGGAATCGTTTAAAAATGTTTATGTCGCTCGCTATGCCTTGCCAAAGGTGGTAGATCATCGATTTTCGAAAATTCGTAGCTCGACAACTATCGATCGTAACGAAAAACGGTTTTCTGTTTCGAATTCGCCATTTTAATATCTATGGTATTCGTATCGATTTTAACGGAATTTTTCCAAAATCGAAATTTTAATGAGTCACCCCACCCCTCTAAATTTTTTTTGTTTAATTTCGACGATGACTCGGTTCAATAGGTTTCTTTACGACGATCGAATTAGGTAATAACAATATATATATATAACGATATATAGATATATAATTAACATTGGCCCGTGCTAAATGCATTGTAGAATCGGCCGTCCAAAAATTGCAAATGAAATTTTCAACTCGCGATTTCTCGTTACCGGTTAATTTTTAAAACATTTACAATATGACATAAATTATAGATCTCCGCGTCTAATTTCCATTGAGCACGACCCGAACCCCCCATCTATCATTGGGGCCGCAAAAAGGGCCTAAAACCCCAAAACCCTTTATGCTCAATTTTCTCGGCGGCTATTTGATATAAAAATACGGCAATAACATTGTTAGACGCGTATTTTAATGACAAATAACTTTCGTTTAAATAAATTTTCGAAATTTCGAATCGTTCTCGAATTATTGCGAAAAAATCGAAATTTTGGAAAAATCGCAAGACCCCTTCAAAATTTTCGGTTTGGTTTGAAATTTTTTTTCGCGGTTTTTTCGCTTGATCCTATAGATCTTATATATAAATGACAAATTATAAAATCGGAATCGTTTAAAAATGTTTACGTCGCTCGCTACGCCTTGCCAAAGGTGGCAGGTCATCGTGTATGTAAAAAAAGATTTTCCTGCTTTTCTGTTGAAATTTTTCCTGAATTTTCTTTGCTATAAACCTCACGGAGCCCGAGACCTTTCTAACGAATGCAAAACCGTGGAAATCGGTTCGTGCGTTCTGGAGTTATAGTGTCAGGAAGGAAAACCCGACTTATTTTTATATAGTAGATAAAAATCGCGATGGTAAAATAGGGGTTGATTGTAAAGGGTTGAAAATTCAGGGTTATATGTATTTACTAATGCTGTATCATAAAAAAATTTAAAAAAAAAATGTATCTAAAATTGAAAAAAATAAAAAAAAATTAGGGGTGGATTACCCTTAACATTTAGGGGAATGAAAAATAGATGTTGTCCGATTCTCAGACCTACCCAATATGCACACAAAATTTCATCAAAATCGGTCAAGCCGTTTCGGAGGAGTATGGCAACGAAAACTGTGACACGAGAATTTTATATATTAAGATATATATATATATATATATATATATATATATATATATATATATATATATATATATATATATATATATATATATATATATATATATATATATATATATATATATATATACATACATATATGTGTTTCTATTACATAAAAACAATGTACTTGTATTTATTTTTTCTTTATGGTATTAATCTATGAATTGGTCGATTGATGGGAGCAAACCAAATTTATCAAGTCATTGGCTTCTAATTTTTTCTTCTGCTGTTTAGTCAGTTTAATTATTGACATTTACTCGCTGCTATAATTTTAAATTATCCTGTGAATCAACTTATCGTCATTAAACGTTTACTATCATTCTGTTCTTAATTCGGTTCGTCTTATCACATTATTATTTGTTTCTCCTTCGTCAGGTGATAGTTTCGATAATATGTTTCTAAATAATATGTACATGTATACATTATATATAAATTAAATTAATTCAACCGGTTGGTATACACTACAAATACTAAATAAAACAAAACAAAAATAAAACATAAATATTCATTAAAAAACACGCATGCGTAGAATAATAAAACTTACCGTTTCTCGTTTGTTTGTTCTTGCTTTTTAATAATAATAATAATAATAATAATAATTTTATTAAAAAATAATCACAATATACGAGATTTATTTAAGTATTTAAAAGTTACACCGTATAATCCCAAAAAATAATGAAAAAAATGTAAATAAAAAATACAAAAGACGATATTATCGAATATAAAGCACGACTACAGACCGAATATAGGGAATCGATTAAAAAAACAAATGTGAAAAAAAAAAATGGGGCAAACGGGCGGATTAAATCATTAAATACGAAAGTCCACCGCCGCTAGGTAATAAATGATAACGTTAACAAAATTTTTATTTCGATCGTTGAAAGAAAATCGATAAGGCTCGTAATTAATTAGCCCATAGGCTGTAAAGAAAGGACGAGTTAGAAGGGCTTAAAATATGGACGCAACCGATTT